>OZ007594.1:138386641-139027474 GCA_963931845.1 Maratus michaelseni
ATTTAAGTATCTGCAAAAGAGACAATATGTGATATAAATCTTTACGAAATGCGTACAAAAAATAAAGAAAACATGATGTAACAGAAATAAATTTTTCAGTGAAACAAGAAATAAAACTTTTATGCATTTTATTTGTTTTTTCGTTAGTTTGCATAAAGAAACAGAACATGAAATAAAGAAATTCTGCAATGAGCTTGATACCCGGAACCGATGGATCAGAAAATGTTTCACTAATGTTTACTGAAAATGTCTATTGAACAGAGAAAAATGAAATTATTTGCATCGTAATCTTTTTTCGGTTTAAATAAGTGGTTCACATTCAATATTTTAGAAATAAATATAATAAAATTTTTGTAATATTTGTAAAAATGCTTTAAATAAATGCGTTTCTTTAAATCACTATTATTGGTAAGTACATTTTAAGTATTGATTAAAAAACGTTTTGAAATACGTAAATTAATTCTTGATTACGGCTTGGACTATTTCTTATTCCATCCGTATTACTTTTTTAAAAGTAATCTCTGCCATGTATTTATACAAAGAAATTCTCAAAAGAAATGTACCAGAAATAAAATATTTTTTTTTTGTAAATTGTGACACGATTAAATATAATTAAGTCGCTAGTCCTGGCCAGTAATAGAAGAATACTTAATATAACTATTATTATTTTTATCTAGTACACAGATGCCTCTCCGGGAATAAATGTACACACCGTTACCTGTTTATTGTTTAACGTATTTGAAATTATGAGAAATAGATTTACATTTAATTTACAATTGTATGCAAAATATAAGCGTCCAAAACGAATTAATTTTCAGATTTAATAGTACTGCAATAATAAAATATAAATTGATAGTAGTATTTGCGCTTACATGTACTAAAGTGATAAGGTAATTAATTTTCTTTAGATTTAGATTAACATTTTCTACATACATAAGAAAATAAACAATGTACTAATAACTCATATTTAAAATTAAATACTAATACATGTAATATAAAAACTTCTATTAAACAAATGCCACATTAACTAATGCATTCGTAAAAAAATACTTTATTTGTTACTTTTATTTAATTCGAAATAAATGCAATATGTATTTTGTCTTTGATGTTTAATGTAATTTATAATAATTTCAAAATAGTGAAAGATAATTCCTACACATGGTGAATGATAAATGTCCTACATATAAAAACTCGTATTACGCCATAATGTTTTTGTTCATCGTTTAATTTTGGATCTAGAAAGCCCCTTTTTTATATATATTCCTCCGAAATAAACATATTTCATTAATTCTGTTATTGATCGCACAATTATTACAAACCGCTTATTTAGTTTAAATGATTACATCTTGAAGGAAACATGAGTGATAAATGACTTGCATTTCAAAGAATTTGTAACCGGAAGTTAATATTCAGAAGTATGATAAAAAACAGCCAAATCGTCGTCATAAATCATTCTTACTCATTGATGACGTTCACCCCATAGGTAAAAATTTTTGTTGTATTTTTATCTCGTTATCATTTACTTATGAAATAATATTTTTTCTTCTCGATTACGATTTAGATAGGTGAAGAAATATTTGCTGAGAAATGGGAGAAAAAAAATATGAGATTTAAAAATATTTTTTGTTCGCTTAATATTTGAAATATATCTGACATGAATTATGCAATATTACACTGTTAAAAATTTGCAGCAAACTGTCCAGTCATTTGACCGTTTTTGTAGAAAACGGTTACATAACCGTAATTTGACTGACCATAAAATGAGCAATAATACGGTCAGAATATAGTTAAATTACGGTTATGTAACCGTTTTCTACAAAAACGGCCAAATGACTGGACACTTTGCTGCAAATTTTTAACAGTGTAGTTTTCATGATAAACTACACAAAATAGAAATTTATTTAATCAAATTGAATAAGTGGATCAATTTAATGGTTGAAACATTATGACGTACTTAAGAATTCCGATGTCAGTGTCGTTAAATGAAAAAAAAATACATATATAGGGAACTTTAGTCTCAAATTTACTCTATACAAAGAGCGTGATTTCTGTGACATGTCTGTGGAATTAATATTTTTTAGAAGTAAATATTATGTGATTTTATAGGATGCTAACACTAAATCTAATATTTAACGTTAGTTGTAGTTATGGTTTTTAAGGTCGTAGTTCAATTTGTTTAATCGACATGAAGACAAGATGTCCAAATCCTTGTGACAACTTAACTTTCTTAACGCATGTTTCAAACTTCAAGTAAGTAATAAATATATTTTTAATAACCATAAAATACTTTTCTTTTACACTGAATAGGTTATCGGTGAACGTCACAGGGATTTTATTATATACAAATTAAAATTATCAGAAATATATGGGTCATTCCATGGTAACTGACGTTACATTTAGAATAATTTTCTTTAGTAATTTTCATAATATAACACAAAAAAATATTGAAAATGTAATGTTGATACCATAGTAAATATAATTTTTAGCGTTCAAGAAATAGTACTAAATTTAAGTAATTTTTATCCATATTTAGCTTTGTTAGGTTTAATTAACAAATCATATAAACATTACAATTTGAATATTTTTTTGTGTTATATTACTAAAATTACTGAAGTCAATCATTCTAAATGTAACGGAAGTTAACATGGAATGACCCATATCTTCTCACCAAAATATTTAAAACTACTAATCGCTACCATAACACTTTCTAAAACAGCAGCAAAATATTGCATACATTCTTAAAGAAATTAATTCTTCTGTAATTGCAATTTCTAAAAATGACTAGACTGTGTGAAACTTAAATAAATCATTATTTCAGAGTACAAAAGTGTTAAATTCATTCAAATTAGACACTCACAAGGTAGGAATTATTCACTCATGAACCACGGAAGAGTTAAATCCCCGCTGCATCCGCAAAATACATTATGCAGCATTTAACGAATACATCTGTTGAAAATGCAATATCTTATTACGCATTTTACTCAAAACTCATATTCTGCCGATCTCAGTCATATCTTGTTATGAAGAAGGTTCAAGTCCATGTGCTGTATGACCGTTTTGAACGTAAAATCGTATAAATAAGCTAGAGTTGTTTTAACACAAAATTCATCGCTCTCCTCCCGCGTAAAGATGCTTATCAAGTAAACATAAAGCAAGCAAACGATGTCCATGGAAAACTTTTTATTTGAATAAAATGAGAGTTGAAAATAGAGTCGGCCCTCCGGCACTCAGAACCAGTACAACTTCACATCATGAAAATTTTCGAAACAGATTTTTTGAGATGCCACAAATTTATCCACGTCGACCCATAGCGTCAAGAATAAATAATCGTTAGGGAGAAATAAATACTAATTTTTTTTAAAGAAAACCGCCACAACACATTATCATATTAGTATCTTTATAAAAAACTGAAAACCAACTGTCCGACCTCAACATCTGCAGGAATTTAAGCATGCAGATGTATCGAGAAATAGACTTTAAATTTAATTTTTCTTTATTTCTTCTGTGATCCAAAATGTGAGCATTAGGAAGGTACGAAGATGCAAAACTGATAATGATTTCATTTCTCATCTGAAAACCGCAAACTCATAAAGCGTATGTAATAATTTAGTACATGTACATTAAGGGGTCTCAGGACTCTTAAAATTGGAAAAAATGAAAAAAGTGACCATTTCTAACATTTAATATCTTCAAATGTATATGATTTAAAAACATAATTTTTATTGGGATGAAAAGATATAAGCGTGTTCTTTCATTTCACATAATTAAAAAGTTACAAGATGCAGAATAAATATTTATAGGAGGCTTCAAACTGTCAGACATTTGTCGAGCAGAAAATTGACGTGACATCTTACGCGCGCGATTACAAAATAATTTTTGCATATAGAATAAAAATTTTGAAGCCTAATTATACTTCATATTGTAATAATTACACTGAACCTAAATAAATTTTTATTTAAAGCATTTTTATATTTTTAATGCAAAGTTGTATCGAGTTAATACAATTTCTTTAAATTTTAAACATTATAACCACTTAACAAACATATATTTTAATAATAAAAAGGAAATTTTAGGTTCAATTTATGTAGACTGACATGACACATATTTTTGGAAAATTTCATGAAAAAATATTGATAAGTTTTTGAGATATCATGCGCGTTATGCCCAAAAACATCATTTTGAGAAAAATGACTTCAAAGTTTTCGGAAACGCGCGTCTGTTCTAATGGGAATTTCACGAAAAAAATTACACTAAAATGTTCAGAAAAAATAGGAGTTTAATATAAAAAAAATTAAAAATTCTAAAATTTTGAAGGTTTAAGAGACCCGAGACCCCTTAAAGAGTCACTTACAGATGCGATAAAAGAGTATGATAATTATCGAATTTTAAGTAGAAAGGAAATAGATTTTATTTTCACTGAAGCGCTATAGAAATAAAAATAACTAAAAGAGGAAACACAATTAATTTATAAAATTTTAACTATAAATATATGAATCTCCATCATACTTGTGCAACTCAAAGATCAACTGGATAATATATTTTATTCACGAACACAATATTTCTTGTGAAAATAACACGTTCACATTGATGAAGATCGTTTGGAGAGTTCCTTTGTAATACGGTCGCGAAGTGCTTTTCACGGTTTTATCGTTTCAATACATATGGTAATTGCGACAAGAATATAAATGTAAAATTGTAATAATTTAATTTATGAATATAGCTTTCAATGTTGAATTACCGCAATTACTCACATCTAAGACCCACATTATTTGTTAGGCAAAACATTAAAGATATTTGTTTAAAACTCTTACAAACACATAAAATCGTGGAATAAAGAATAGATTATAAAATAGAAAATTCAAAATTTATTTATTTTCCGCGTTTTTTATTTTTTATTTTTTACAAATTTGTATTTATTGTCCACAGGGCCCGATTAATGCATTAACGACGACCCGTGCACGAAATTTAATAGTTCCGTAAACAAAGAAATCCATCTATGAAATTACTGTGTAATACATACCTTTTTATTAGCAACTGATCACAGATAACAAATTTGCCTTCAATTAATAGGATTGCATTAAGTATTAACATAACAAAATAACACTTTAAAACTTAAAAAGTGTTCTAGCTTATTCCAAACTTGCTCCACACACATCTGGATTTAAAGTTGTGTAGTGTTTTTTCCGTATTCGATTGCATCTTGAAGACAAAATGTGCTCTTTAATTCGAGTATGTATATATAACATGTTTATTTCGAGAAGTAACGAAACAGAGTATAGATGTCTAAGGTGATTTAAACGTAATATGTTTTAGAATTCTTGGTGCCTTAAATTACGAAATAAAGAACTAGTTTTACAAGTTCTTCGACTGTACAGTAATCGTTTGGCAAGAAATATAAATAAAAACTACAATAGTTACGCGATTTTTAAAACAAAAAATATCACATGTGCTGACATCGGTGTAACATTTCCTTGAGAACAGCCAAAACTATTACAGTGGTTTTTAGAAAATTGTTTTGGGAGTAAACTAAAAGTTGGGCGTTCAGAAAGAATCCGAACCATATCCGATAATCACACAAGTTTCACAAAAAAAATATATTTTTTTAAATTACCATAGCTATAATATTTTTTATTTTTATCTTTTTCTGAAAGAATTGTTTATAATTTAGCAACAGACGAAACTTGTAAAAGTTTTATTGAAATCGTTTTCGAAATTCCAGGGGAAAAAACGTACAACAAGTGATTATGCAAATTTTATCTGCCCGATTAATTTTATAATTTACCTAACATTTGAAATTTCACTTTCTTTTGATTAACTGCGAAGTATGCTTTAAGTTTTCAAATTATTTCTATTTTTTTATATTTATTAAAATTTAATATAATAAAATATAGGTGTTATAATACAATTTAGAACAAATTTTTAAATATAATGCACAGGAAGTTTTAATAGCTGACACATTAATGAAATGATATTTTATCTTTTATGCTATCAGCAATCATACACTATAAACAGTACGTAAATAATCATATTCAATTATCCCACTTCGCTGTCATTGAACATATGTACAATTTCTATTAATTTACTTTTTATTATGTTTTCCTATTATTCCAATGGACGAGAGAAAATATATTTTTCTCAATTTTTTTTAGGGTGATTGGTAAAGAAATCCTATTATTTGTATTTGCCGTTTTACCTCATTCCATGGGTTTTATATCTTATTTTTATTGCATTTTCTTCCCGTACAAATTAAATGGGACGGAAGAATTGTTTTATCAAACCACAAACTTAATAATTTGTCTAAAAATGAAATAATTTTGTTTCAAGGAAGAAGATGAGTAAAAAAAAAAAAAAATGTTAAACATAAAAATGAGTAATTCAACTGACATGATCTTCGTGTTTTTATCAATATTATTATTATTATTTATTTTTCGTAACATTTCATGAACGTACATTTTTAAGCCCTAGCTTCTCTGATAATGAAATTGTCACTTTAAATTATAATATTTAAATACTTTGTTAAAATATCTTTATTAAAAAAAATCGTTTGGAAAAATATTTCGGTTTTTTGTATAATGTCTTAGTCTCACATTTCAAAAGAGAGAAAGGGGCACTTGTTTGGTGAGATGTTATGAGGGAGAAGTACGTTCCTGATAGCGGGTTTGTTGAAAATGGAAATGGCGTTTTAAGAAAATCGTGCGAATATCAATATTTCACATCATTTTCAGAAATTCTCCGGCAGAAACACTGCACGTTTTGCAACGGGTGTAAAATGAAAGAGAAATGTGTTCTGTGAAAGTTTTATTTTATAAGTACGTCGTTTCAAGAGTGCATCTAAGGTTGGAAAATCTGCGTCGTCCGCTTAACAGACCATCTCGTCCAAACAGTTCTAGGAATATTTTCAGGAACTGTACACGCACTAGTAGAAATATCTAATTACAGAATAGGGACACTTTCAGTATTGTATTACTGTGTTTAAGGTATGTAATACATAATATCAATCGCGCATATCCATTAGGAAAGCCAGTCGTTGAATTTGCTTATACAAGAAATATTTTAGATGATTATTAATAAAATGCGTATCATAAACCAAATTAACGTTATTTTTGTAGGCTTTCTATCGAAAATGTAAGAATTGTTAAATACGATACCGATGTATTCATGATTTCGTACACGTTTCAAGTATTCGTTAATTTGTTTCTAATTATCGTTAGTTGTATTTAAATAATGACAACTTGTACTGCAGGTTTTAAAACTTATCTCATGCTCTATTTTCTCATTGGCTCAATATATCTTTAAAAAAGACAGAAATGTTAAAAAAAAATTTAAGTTTCATAAAAAATGACAAAACAAAGCAAAAATCATAAAAAAATAAATAAAAGATCGTGCGCGTATTTTAGATAAAGAAAATAATGCATAATGTAATAAAATTAAAATAATTCTCTGTTCCATCTTGTTATAACTATGACAGTGTGTACAGAAAAATAGATAGAACACATAACTACAATAAATCAAGGTTGTCAAAGCAGGAAACAGTATTTTATTACAAAAAAGATGCTTATCCACAGTATTCTTACTTTGTTAATTACCAAAATTCTTACGATACATTTGATCCACAAGTTTCACTTTTTTAGAAACACGCCACACAGAACTTTTAAATATTTCACGCCACTTAACGCGTCTCTTTTAAAAACTAAAAAATATATAGCTTTTAAAGAATATTTCTCTCATTTATAAAATTCTTAACCAGATTATACAATTATTTCATTTATGCAGCCTATATTTTTTTTTTACAAAATCCAACTTTATACGAGGTCAATCTTAACACGTCTGCTGTTTTGCCGTATTTTGAAAAGAAATTCGTAATATATGTAAAAATTTACAAAATATAACATGGAAGGTATTTTTCCGGGAAATTTAATTTTACATTTTACTGTAACTTATATAAAGCAATTACTTATATCTTAATATGCACTGTGTCTCCACTGTCATTTAGGTATTACAGTCAAATAAAAAAAAACATCTTCCGATTTTCCTATCTTCATTTCTTATAATTTGCCAATGCCCTTTTAATCTTTGCAAGTTTTATTTACACAGATCCTGATCAACATATGATTTTTGTTTACAAATAAATAAATAAATAAATAATGCACAAAATAAATTGTCATATGTCATATAATTTAAAATGAGTTCAAATTGTTTTAAAGCAATATCACGGTAGATAGTTATAATTATTTTATTTATATCTATAGATTGGTATTGCAATCCTCAACAATTTATATTGTAGATGTTTCTCATATTCCAAAATAAATTTTTTGGCACAACATGCGTTAAGATGAAAGCAGTTCGTAGATATATATTAAGAATAAAAATATGCTTTTTAAAAATATTTTTTACGAATTAAGGCTGCATATAATTATTATAGTGATAAGGATGGAAATCACATACATAGGATAAGATTACAGAAAAATAATATCAAATGCGACATTAACATCGGTTTTTAGATTACAGTTTATAACATAACATAAATATACCGTATTATTGAATTAAAGATTTATATTTCAAGTTCTGATTATACATTTTTAATAATTTTTTATCTGATGAAAATTTTAATTTCGATAGAAGAATTTTATCTTACAAAATAAATAAATAAATAAATAAAAATAAGAAAACGGAAATTACGAAATATTAATAAATAAATAAACTATCTAAGAAACAGATATTTCTGATGTAATTTACTACCAAGTTAGACAGAAGTAATATTTTGTAGGTATATAAAAGAGATAATATAAATATTAACTTCCTTAAAGTCAATATTCTATCCTCCATCCATATTTTACACTGACAAATCTCATTCTATCAATCATATTCCACTATTTTTTCTGTACATTTTGAATGATATCAGTCAAATATTTCATCAAAATATAATATATGTATTGAGTTTATCTCAGGCAATCCAAAAATATTTTGCTAAATGGAAACCATTTATCATCAAGCAATACCACTATCTCATCCACATTTAGTCATGGAAAATCAACACAGCATTGTTTGATTACTGGAGTTGTTTGAATGTGTCACGCAGACTGTATCAGATTGCTAAACCATGGCACTTGTCCAAGTTAGCGAGAAATAGGAATTTAATGGTAGAAATTTCTGGCAAGAAGTAAATTATTTTGTTGTGTTTTTCTTAGATAAAAATACACAATGACATGTGTTTTTATTTTTTTAGTACTTTTGGATAGAAAGAAGCAATAAGCAAAGTAACACATGATAATTACAGTTTTCTAAAACATAGATAAACAATTTTTTGTGTGAAAAATATTGTTTTTTTTATTGGAGATCTGAGTTTTTACAGGATATTATATCAAAAGTATATTAGAATACTTTTTCCTGAAATCTTGAGTTTATTATATATTTTGTTTGTACAGTAGAACTCCAAAAAATCCGAACTGTGGGGAATACGTCAATTATAGATGTCGTAGAATAGATATTTGTGCACCGAACTCATTGTTTATTATATCCTAGAATCATGATATACTGAAATTTTCCAGAAGGGTCACCTACGAATATATAAAAAGCCTAGAATATCGCTTAGATAAGAATTTAAATTTTCGTTAGTAACACTAAAATTTAACATCATAATTGGATTCCCTGCTAAGACGTATATCTGAAGAAGAAACAGGTCATTCCGACATGTTGTTAGGATTTATGCAGATTCAAGGATTGAAACAACTCACGTTAAATTCAACTTTAATAGATGCTAAAAATACTGCAATGTGGGTAGTTTTTTAAGCTTAACTGAAAACCTACTTAACCGGATGCTTTGTCGGATTCATAAAAATCAATTTCTATAAAAACATCCCTAGGTTACAATAAGTAAATATTTCAGAAATTAATCCCAAAAACATTATTATTTGAAAAATTTTAATAGTATTGAAATTGTTAATGTTTGATGGAATTTCAGTATGTAGGGAATTCCTCAAGAAATATCCCCTATAGCAGAATATTGTAGTAGAAAATAATAATACAGCAACTTTGGTACATTCAAAATTATCATGCGACTTTTATAAACGGAGTAAAGTCCATCGTTTAAATGGAGTGTGGTATTTATTGTACATGATGACTGCTATAATTCTAATATAGGGTGGGCCAAAAAAAATGAAAGTTATTTTTTTTCATTGCTATACCAATGCAAAGTTGCGAATCTGATGGACAAAAGAAAGTATAAAAAGCCAAGAAAATTATTAATAATTATTAATACTGTCCCCTCGCACATAGCCCTCAATTTTATGAAAATGGGAAAACAACCACTATTATTTTAAAAGGATTTTTATGATTAAGTGACTTTACTAGATCTTAATGATATAGACTGGATTCATTTAGAACAATTAAAAAAAAGTTAAATAAGCATAATACATTCCGATAGCGCATCAGCAGCGAATTTATGCAAAATATTGAGAAATGAATTTCAATATATAATACGGTTCATATTTGTAATATTGGCTCTTATTAAAATAATAATAATAATAGCACTTAGTGTCATTACATATGTTTCTTCGATATATTTCAGTGAGTCAATGTTTAATTACGTTATATGCAAATTCGCATACAGTCCTAATTAGGAAAATTAGATTTTATTTTTTTTATAATAACAATTGTTTAAGTTTATATTTAACATTTAGGAGCTTCCGTGCTTTCCATGGAAATATTTTAATTAATTGGAAGCATTTATGTTGACAAGTGGAAGGAATTAAGTGAAGAATAACTTAAATGAATATTTTCGAGAAAGTAAGTATTTTCTCAATGCATGCATCCTTACACCAGAAGGATGGCTAAAAATTTCTTTGACAAAACGTTTGCATTCATTTCTAAAACTTACAAGTATAACAAAATATGCATTTCAATAAACTAAATAAGAATAAGTTATTCACATTCGTAAAAAATCACGTTAAAGTATATAGATATGTAGATAGATAGATAGTGTTAAAGAAATCGTTCAAAAATTATAAAATATAAAGTAATAATTACCATTAATTATAAATTATATTTAATTACATTAAAGTGAATTTAACATCCTCCATTCAGATGATTTTTATTCCCTTTACTATTGACATAAAATACATTTTTCAATCTAAATAAAATTTAATCTTAAGTTTATGAGATAAGACAATGTGGAAAACTATTTGTCAGCTTTATTTCTATTTTTATGATTATTTTCTTTTTAAATTCGAAGGATTTACTCTAAAAACAAAACATAAAACTTTTAGTTTAAAAAAATGCAAAATGATTACAGTCAAACACAATTTATTAATAGTCCGCATGTCTCACTATGAATATTTTGTAAGAAAAATATACAAATCGATGATCAATACTAATAAATGCATATTTCTTAAAAAATAAATCGATGTAATTTCTAAGCTGGGTATTCTATGTAATCTTGAGTACATAGTGTTTATTAACTAAAACGTAAAAAAAGAAATGTACTGCTAAGAAGAAAGTTTTTGTTATATTACTTGCCGCTTAAAAGAATGTCTGGCCGCATTTATTTTTATTCATCTTGATAAATAGATAAAACCAGAGAGTTCAAAGTATAAGTAGTATAGTTCTAGTTTTTCTTTTTCTCTGACGTCTATAAGAAAAAAAACACGTAAAATTTAATAATAACATAAAACTGTATGTAAAAAAAAACAATCATTTGAATCTTTTAAAAAATAAATGTTCAATAAGAATCTAAAATATTTAATAATTTTTTTTCAAAAAAAAAAAAAAAAAAAAAAAAAAAAGAAAGAAACATTCCTAGGTGTTTTAAACTAGTTATTTTTCAAAATACTCCTTATTTCGAAATAAAAAACAAATGAAGAGAAAAAATATATATACAACTAAATCACTATTTGGCAGATTTAACCTTTTAAAATCAAAGAATTAGTTTATATGTAATCATTGTGTGTCTCAGTCAAATTTGCATAAAATTGAAAACAATTTTTCTGTATGAGGTGATCTTCTCTTCAGTAACTTGCATATTTAACTAAACACATGCTTCTAAATTATTTAAGCTGCCTTGAATCTCTATATTTTCTAGTGAATAAGATTTTGTCTCACATCTGATTAATAAGTGGCATTCTTAAAAAATCTTTGATATATATAAGATTTATATGCGGTTTCTGTGCAGCTGTAATTTTTGTAACAATTCGGTACGTTTTAATCGCAGAAGTATGATCTTTTTACTGTTTAAATTGTAAGAGCACGGATGAAGTTTTTTAAACATAAATTATAGGACCAAGGAGAACAAAAAAGTTTACATTTTTAAAATATAAATAATTATTTTGACATTTTTGATATTGGAACTAAACCTCTAAGACGAACGGTTGTGGAATTTTCTATTAGTAAACGATATAAAGGGACATCCCTAGATGTAGTCGTTTAATTATGATACAACTCTTTTAAATTCCATAATTTAAATACCGAACGTGAGAGCAAGAGACATAAATATTTACGAAAATTATAAATTATTTGTAATTATATTTATTAATGATACATTTTTACCGAAAGAAATATCTTGGAGCCCGAACCCACTTAAAAGTCGTACAAAACGAGGATATTTTGGGTCAAAATATGTGGGAAGATGTCAAGTCAGAATAAGAGTTTTCAATTCTTGTCTGTACAATAAGTTTTCTGAAATTTATTTTGACTTCTCGAATTCTTTTTGGAGTAATTTATTTCATTATATCTAAACCAGCCGGATAGCGGGCCAAGGCCGCTATTATATTCTGTCATAATAATATCCGTCATACGGATTAAATGCAATATTTAAAAAAACAATTTCAAAACTAAACAAATTGTACACCTTAAAAATGTTAAAATATGCGAATATTTCCATAATCGGATTTTTATCACGATTCAATATGTTTCTCAAACTCATATATTTACTATTCTCTATTATTTATATTGATACTCGCTTTGTATTATTCTCAAACATTTGAAATATTAGTTAAACTTCCTATATGACGTCAGATTTTCTTTTTAATTCTCTAATGACGTGATATTAATCTGCTTTGTCCACTTACACATACTCCTTGTATTATTGAGAAATCTTAGAAATTTTCTGTTTTATTACGAATATGACGTCAAGCAATTTTATTTCATATTTATCTTTTTTTCATTTGGTGAAACTTTTTATTTCATTTTCATTTTTCACATGAAAATCGTCTGATAGAAAATTAATTATTGTAGAAAGAATTTCATTGTGTATTTTAAATCTTTGGCATCTGCTTTAACGAAAAATGTTTCAATTTAATAGGAAAAAGCTGTTAGTATTTTGATTTTTTATCTCTATTTATTAAAATAATACGAATTTTTCAAATTTTAATATTTTGAGCTCTTCACAGCTGCTATTCAGATTTATACACTAAATTTCAACTCTGTAAGTTACATACTTTTTGAGAATGGCTCTGTGACGGACAGACAACGCAGCAGCGGTAATAGGGTTTCATGAGATGAACGAAACCCTAAAAACACTGAAATACGTTATTTCAGTCAGCTCATGGGATATATTTAGTTTAATTAATTTTAACTCAATAAAGCATACAATTTTAATAAATTTTCTACAGACACAAAGAAGCAAGAATTTTGGAGAACAATGTTGAAACATCTTAGAAATTAGATAATAATAAATAGTTTAAAGAGCAACTGCAAAATATAATTTCGATTTCCACAATTCCATTTGTTAGAGATATTTTGTTTGATCTTTGAAATATATTTAGCTCAAATAGTCTGCTATTAAAAAAAAAAGCTGATAACTCGATTAAAAATTAAAAAATACGATAAATTATATCTCTGCTTTCTCAATTTCAATTTGCATTTAATAAAGCATTGCAACATGTATCGTAAATAGACTCTATATTTATGCAACATTTCAATATATGTACAATTTTCTTCTTCGAGAATATTATTAAACATTTAAAACATAAAGTGAAAGTCTTTGCCTTTTATCAAAAGGCATGTTACAAAAGTCAAGTAGTTCGATTGTTTATACGAAAGAACTTTGAACCCTTCCATTAACTAGGCCTCTGATTTAGAATACGTTTTGCTCTCACATTAAGCTTCGAACATACAATTTTTTTAAAACTGTGCGTATGACTCCACCTATAACTGTTGAAAAATGCTTTGAATTTTTGAAAAATACTTGGAAAAGAATCGTCACTGTTTATCTCGAATCTAGAATAGAATCCTTACAAAAAGAGTTTACAAACGTTTCTATAGTATTAAGAAAAGTTTCAGTAGAAAATATGCACCGGAAAAAATAACAAATAAAAAATTTATATAAAAATAAAATTTCGATTAGTTTTAACGTAACACCCATTCGGTATTTTCACAATCACGGTGCCTAACTAAGCCTAATCTGGTGGTTAGAGAATGTGAAAAGATAAAGTAGAATAATACCAAATGAGTCTTCTTCCCACTTCATATAAACCGGCCTGTTGAGATTTTCGTCAACAGTTCCTACATTTTAAATAAAGCTTAGGCTTTTGTGCTGCACAACATTCAAAAACAAAAAGTAATTTTTATGTTTCATAATCTAAAGTTGCATAAGTTAGAAAAAAGGTTTAAGGAACTAATATAAAAATTATGTCAAACCTACAATGTACAGCAGCTTTTTTGCGAAAATAGGATATTCCACAGTAGCTTATAATAAAATTCTTCTATAATGACGCAAACCGTTATATAAGTAAAATATTCTTGGGTGTGGCGCTTCTACATTAGAGTATACATATCATTTAACGTTCAGGGATAATTCTGAATTAAAACAAATATATGAAAACTAATCTCAAAATCAATTAGCATAAATACAGATTGTCATATTGCTTAAAAATATAATTTCGAATATGTATGATATTTAAACTAATTCTTGATCATTTGAAGTAGAAATCCTCTACCATAAGATTTAAATTTTATTATCTGATTTATTTAATGTAATGTGATTTCAAAATTTAAAGAATTCGTGTACTAAAATTATTTTAGAATATCACAAATAAAGAGAAATGGGAAAGTTGGCTATTTGTTTAAGCAGACAAACTAACGAAAATTCATTTTATTCATTTACAGTATGGTTTCCACCTGTGTCTAGTAATACATTTATCACTTTTTTTATACATTTTAATGGAATTCTACTTCAGAATCAACTATTTGTATGTGCTTTAAACGAAAATTAAAATTAAGATTGAGCAATACATCTGCCTGCCTATGCCTGTCGCCTGTTGCAAATTCTGAGATTAGTATTTAAATATTAAGAGAATACAGAAAAATACAAGCACATTCTAATTTTAGAAGAAAAAATAAACGGATCGTTAAGAACTTTAGTTTTACGAGTATTCCTTACGTAAACTACACTATCTTTCCAATTAACAGTTATTATTAAAATATATTAAAATATCTAAATGTTACATGACACTTTCAATTTTACACGTTTTGTAGAACATCTAGAAAAATACTTGATGAATTGTTCGTGAACTCCGGGGATATAAAAACATGTTTGACCTGATATTTTCAAAGAACTTTTACTTATAAGGAGAAATTAGGGAAACACTGATAAGAAAATAAAAAAATATATTACATTTTAGGATAAAAACCTCTAAATGAACGGTGGCTGTAACAAATTATTATACATAACGGATTCAATATTTGCAAGGCAACCAGGATGTTAAAGCCCCATGTTACAACTGCACAATATAAACATTAAAATGAAACTAAATAATCTTAAGATATGCACAATAGATATGCCTAATAGATGTTTCAACTATATAATTTTAAGATTGGGATTTAAGATATAATTTTAAGATATTAGCATGATATTAAATTTATTAAGATGCATGAAGATATAAACTTTTTATCTAAACTAAACATGGTAATACATGTGTTTTGTACATAAAATGCTGTTTTTCACGCCATTTTTACAAAACTTGACACAGTACAATCGACATATTACACTGCAAACGCAAAATTAATATATTAACTTTCTCACTGCCACGAACCGATATATCTGTTCACTATGCTGCAGGTTTCACTGCAAAATTAATATAATTCTACAAATATAAAGTTCTTTTAAAATATTAAGCAATGATTAGTAGTCTCAAGGGTTCTATTTAAATACGTAATTACGTTTTATATATCATGTTTGAAATTGCAGATTGCTGAGCATTGCGTCGGCTGCATGTTAAGCGTTTAAAATACTTAAAAAAATTGAAAATTCCGCTGCATGCGAATTACGATCTGTCGGCGGTTTTCTGAATGCTAGGATCACTAATCCAATTGAAATTCACAGACACATTTGTGAAGCTTACGGAAAAAACGCGATGAGTGATTCGATAGTAAGGAGGTTGGTGCAAAGTTTCAATGAAATACGTGAAAATGTTCACGATGAATAACGAAGTGAAAAACCGCGTCTGATTGATGATGATTTGCTTACAGAAATTGAAGAGATGATTAAGGAGAACTGAAGATTTGCCAAGAAGTCAAGGTACACGACCAGATAAAAAACGCTGTTAGCACATGACTGGCATTGCAGGTTGCATCTTTCTACGACCTGGTCATACAAAAGCTGGTGCACCGCTATAATAATTGATTCAACAATGGTGACAACTATGTTGAAAATAAACCAATCTTTGTATTTCTTTTGTTTAATTACTTAATTAAACTTACTTTTTGGATTGCCCTAGTATTAAAAATGCAGGGTGCTCAATAAAGTTCCGCCCCATCCAACCTCTATTAACTTCAGAAAGACGACAGCTATAGTCATAAACATAATGTCTAGATATTGTAAAGTTGCTATATCAGACCGTTTATAGCGCCACCTAACAAAAAGGGCAGAAATGTCCTCTTGAAAAAAGTATGATCTAAGGGAAAAATAACTTTCAACAGTTGTAGGGCGTTCCTAGATGCGCAGAACTCCATGTGCATATCATCGGCAGTAATGCTGCATGTTCTTATGGTGGAAATATTGAGCGCATTTATCTTGATTTTCATATTAAAATAAACTGTACGATGTTGTACATTTCTTAGTTTTATTCGTAATCTAGCTTACCCGCTCAGCGTTGCCCGGGCCCGTGAATATATCCTTAAACAAAACTCAAGTTTGTATGATTTTATATCTTCGGAAAATCATTTAAGAGAGCATAGTTCCAGGTCCACCAGTTGGTTCGGCAGCATCTAGTTTGTTCCAAAGAAACCTACTTGTGAACAAATATGTAGCTTGGTTTCCTACTGCCTACGGCAACGTATATCGAGCGTGATACGCAGGCGCTGGAAACAATCGAAAACAAGTTGAATGAACTAAACTCCGTAGTAATCGGGCCCATATAACACCAGATAAGAATGCGAAAAGAAATATGTAAAGCAATCTAAAAACAAGTTGAGTGGCTAAACCCAGTTATAATAGGGCCCATAGTTAATAGGGCCCATAGTATAATAGGCCCATAGTATAATAGGGCCCATAGTTATAGGGCCCTGGCGGCGGAAGTTGGAACAAAAATCTATAACACAATGGAAAACCAAGTTGAATTAACCAAACCCCGTTGTAAACTGGCCTATAGAATCCAAGATGGGAATGCACAGTTGGAGGCGAAGGAAAATGAAGTTGAAAATCAACTTGAAGGAAAATCAACTTGAAAATCAAGTTGAATGAGCCAAAGGTCGTTGCATCGGGGCCAAATAATGCGAAATAAGATGCCCCTGGTAGTGAAAATGGAATTAAAATATGTCAGACAATCGAAAACCAAATTGAATGAGCCAAACAACGTTGTAATTAGGACCATAGAAGAATGCACAGTTAATGTTCAAAAATGGTTGTAATTTAAGTGTAAGATAAACTTTCATAATACTGAAAGTAGCTGAATTGTAAGCTAACATAAATGAAACAATTCCCGTTGAAATCGAGAATAGAACCATGGAACTAGAGAAAATAATTCTCCACCAGGCGGTGGAAGGTGCCCATCCCCCTGTAAATTTAACGAATTACCTTAAACATTAACGCGATATTTAATTTAGGGGAGATGGGGGATGAATGGGACACTCTCAATATTTCAATATTATTATATTCAATATTATTCAATATTTCTCAATATTATTATATACTCTCAATATTTATTTTTTTAGTTGCTTCCTATCCTCATAGATTTCACTACCATAGTGTGCTTCAGAACCAAAAGCAAGAGCCCATGGCTGTTTTCAGTTTCCTTCAAATTTGCATTTCCTGAAAACTCTGCTTAAAAGTATTTTTTTTTACATTTGAAGTTACTTAAATATCTTATTCAATATAAACAATTAAGATATGTTGTAATTTTTTTATTTAAAGGCTCAATATTGGTAATTAAAATGAATGCATATTAAGCATTGTGACAAAATAATTTCTGAGACAAAATAGCTGACAACTGAATATATGCATCATGGGGATGATTGGGACATTTCAAATGGGGATGAATGGGACTGCTTCATTCGTCCCTAGAGGATACTGAAAAAAATTTATTAACTAGATAATATTATATAGGTTGATAAATTAATACTTTATGGTAATTATTCTTTTAACATTTCATCCTCTTTATAGCCATCGTCTTCAGTCCACCGTTTATGGGCCTTTTAAGGCAAAGCTGAGATGAGTCCAAGATCATTACTAACAAATAATCCTGGAGATCATATTACAATTTATAATCTCTCAGCTTTTGCCAAGGAGGCATTTTTGTTCAGCTTTTAGTCCTTAACATTGAATACAGGTAGGAAAATATTTGTGTCCCATCCATCCCTATTACTGTCCCATTCATCCCTGCTGTGGGGATGATTGGGACACAGAAGAACGTTTTTTTAAATTTAATTTATGTATCTGTATAATAATAATCTTGAACAAATATTGTGCATAAGTTGTAGTCAAACACTTAAAGTTAGACATGTGATATATAATATTGATAATAACTTATATAAAATATTTAAAAAAATATTTTTGTGAAAATGTCCCATTCATCCCCCATCTCCCCTATTGATGAAATTCACTCCTGTAAGCTTAACCACGTATCTTTAACAGTAACACGATTTTTATATTTACGAATATAGTGAGTAAACGTAAGTTGAATCCGAAAAAGATGATTAATATTAAAAAAGGTGATAGCTAATTCATAAGGAAAATTTTAGTAGTTCATAAAGCAGCTGGAGGACACTAAAACTATCTTAAAGAAAATTGCATGTGAATCGAATCATTTTTAAAACAGCTGCACTAGCATCAACAAGAAGGAGATTAGTATTCAAAATAGGTTATAGCTGAGGTCTGAGAATTTTTGTTGTCGTTCATGTAATAGCTGGAGTACTTAAGATGTTTTTAGAAATTAAAGCTAGTGAATTGAGCCATTTTAAGAGAGCTATAGTAACGGGCTCAAAAGGGGCTAACTGATAGTTGAGGTCGAGGTCCTCAGATGAAAACTCGTTAACAGGTCCTAGTACTTAGCGCTTTACACCTTAAAATAGTTGAAATTAAGCATAGGTAAGAATTCATCATAAGAATAAATTATTAAATAAATGCGATTAAAATGAGGGGGGGGATGCTTAGAAAGGGGTCCTACTGCCCCGAGACAAATATGAGGTTGTTAGACAAGACTCAACTTTATTATACATTGAGAGTGTAACACAATTACGGTGGGGTAAAAAAGACATGGCGGAAAAAAACTTCAATGGATGCCGGAAACGGGGCAAGAGTCTTAACCTAAATCTAGAAATGTGGAATAAAGTAAATTGAAAAGGACACCAAAAACAAAGAAAATCGGATGACAAGTTATTAAAAATGTAAGGCGCAGAAATTTAATGGAGCTCCGAAGCGATATTTAGGGTGCCAGGATGTTAAGTGGAATATAGTAATTGGGGAATAACTAAATAGAGAAAGGTCCCTAAAAACAAAGAAGTTAGTATTAAAAGGTTATTAAAATTTATTAAAAATGTAGGGCCCAAATCTTCAAGGAGCGCCAAGGGGCCAGGTTACTAAAAAATTAAAACTCTGAGCCTCAGGCACATTAGGACCTACCTTGGACAATCCTCACCCACATTTCGAGACTTCTGCGTGCTGTAGACTTTTTATGCATCACACATAGACACACAAAACATACATACACATACAAATATTTTTTTTTATTAGTATAGATGTGCATATGCATCATAATGCCACATTTGTGCATGCAATTCGAAACGTATTTATGATAATATTAGCATATAAAATATAACATTTGAGAGCTTCTAATAAGGCTATTTTTAACTTTCTTACTCTATCGAGGATGCGCTACCACTTTCTGACTGTCAATTTTCTCCCGTATCTCGAAATGTTTTAGAGATAGTTCGAGGCTAACTCCATACTTTTCCTCTCATGTGACTCTATAAACAGTCTTTCATTTCGCTAGGAAACTACAAGGAATATTTGTACGTTGCACAATTGTTTTCTGTCAATTATTCTTTAATTTTAAAACGTTTGTACTTCGTCAATTGGTTTTTTGAATATTATCAATTACTAATAAGTTATTAAAAATTATTTAATAAATACGATGGCTATATTATGAATAAGCAAAACACATCCGAAACAAATCATTACCTCAATAAAGAGTCGGACATTACCAGAAAAAGAATTTTTGAAATCCATATAATGATTTGATCCAGGCTGAAATAGAAGTTAAATAAATGATAGTACACATACATAAGTTTTTAACGAAAATAATGTGTAATTAAAAAATTATTTCAACTTGTATAAGCATAATTTAAAAGTATAACCATAACAAAAATAAATACTAAATAATGCTTTCCAGGTAATAAATCGTTTTTAATATTTGTTTCTGGTGGTATCATTCAGTATGTTAAAATATTATGTATTTGAAGATATAGTGTTAGTAAAAATACTTACAAAGATACAAGGCTTTGATATTGATCATGTTCATATGATTTTCTTGAATGAACATAAAAATATTTTTTCGATCTAGTTTTGAGTCGATGCAGAATTCGCATGTGAAGAAAACATATTTAAATAACCATGAAAAATTCAATTTAGCAAAACTCAAGAAATATATTTCCCTATTTTAGAAACCATTCTTTCCAAAAAGATATTTTTTTTTTTTTGAGAATTCCGAGGACACAGATGTTTTGCAAATTCCATTTGTGAAAGAAAATATTCTTCAAAATGTTATTTACCTTTATTTGATATTCCAATTTTAAAATCTAGATTATTAGTAAATGAATAAACACTTGTCAATATGTGAGTAAATGTTCCGTTATAAATTAAATATTTCTTGTCAGTTATAGAATGTATCAGGTCACGCATTGAGATGATTGTAAAAAATCATAAGCCATTTCTTGTGCGCATCAAATGATTGTGCAGATTAAATAAAAAATTCTTCACTAGATAAGTTTTTGTTACATTATTGAATTAGCAAGTAATATTGCGGAGAAAATGTTAATAATAAATTTTACCCAAAATTGAACATACGACAATTTCGTTTTTATCTTCATGCATTTATGTTTTTATTAAAATATTTTTATCGTAAATGTTAACATGAGTTACGAACTGAGGTAATTTGAAATATTGTACGCTATTTTACACTATTTCCAAAACACAATATTATAGTTAATCCATATCGTACCAAGAATTGAAAAAAATTACATATTTTTACAAAATCTTGGGTATGTGGCTCTCTAAGCCTATGTATACACATAAAAAACAACAACAACTAAACAATCTTTTATTAGTGTGATGGGCGCAGGCTGTCTTAAAAATAAGACTATTCGTTGTTACTTAGTGAAATGGGAGAAAGCATCTTAGGCCTAGTCAAACGTTACATTTTTTGCAAATAGTTGTTGACTTGCTGCAAAAGTTTTTAGCTGGCATCTTCTTTGTCAGTTTTCTGGGTTTTTTGCAGTAACATGTTCATTTTTAAGCCTTAGAAGATCTTCATTTACTTGTTGAACGCCCAATTTTCAGTCAGATGGCTTTCTTGGAATGGAAAGTCTCAAATAGGCAATTGTTATATGTCTTCGAAAATAACACCGGCTCAGATTATCACCACTAAATGGCTGATTGAACTTCCATGAAGCAGCTGATGCTTTTTCAAACACATCCACAAAAATTATTAAAAATAAACGCACATCATAGCAAAAGCAATTTCCATCAATAAACGGAAATGTACTAGAGCTCTTTTGTGCTGCCCTACATATCATCCATGTACTTTATACATAACAAGCAATAGGAAAAAAATAGTTTGATTATACATACCACAACTTAAAACGCACTTCCAGCAATTATTTTTCTTGGACTGTACTTTAACCGAATTCTTTTGAGTGTCTCTGTACATGAACGTTGAATGCTATGCACACAATATTCACTAGTGTAGTTTATCTGAGTGATCTATAAGAATTTATATATGTTTTAAATTGTATAACATCATTAAAATTCATCGTAAATGATTTTCCTCCATAGACCATAATGTAACTAAATTGTTTTTAGAGCCCATGTAAATGAACTATAAAAGCTACACATTTCATTTTCAATAAGGAACATGTCAGACTAAACCTTATTAACATATATAAATCCGAGTGCATAAACGAGATTTATAACACGGACAGACGCATACATACGGCAAATAAACAAACATAATACATAAACACTTTTTAACTATGTTGGAATGTGTTACAAAACAGGAAAAGGGTTAATGAATTTTATGTGTACCTGTCTGATAAACTGATAGGCGCCTGCGTTAGTTTCAGAGCAGCGTGTTTTGAATGCAACAGAGTAAGAATGGACTGTCTCTATTACTAACGGATGGGTGTTATGTAGTAGTGGATTGTACCATCGTCCTACTTTTAGGACAGTCAAAAATGCAACGGAAATTTATCTGCTAGACAATTTTTTGACAATGTTTTTTACTGATATGAAAATATGGAATAATACCTCAACACATTTTTATGTGTGTTTTTCTTGGAGCTCAAAACTTTTATAAACAAGTTGGAAATTGTACGTCAAACGTTACAAACGAGGTGCGTTCGTACGCACGTTTTAGAATTAAATTCATGATATCCCGTGCGTAGAACGGGTTAAACAGCTAGTTAAGTATATATTTTATGACACTGTTCATACAAATATCTTAACTAGTTATATAAATATTCAGGTATATGTATCAGCTAGTTATATAAATATTCAGATCTTGATGATTTTTAATTCTGTGAAATGAATTATATCGTCTGCAGATTAATTTCTGTCATAAAATAAGTATCTCGGTCGCTTGACGATTAAACTTCGGAAGTTCCTATAACAAAAAAGCACCGATTTAAAAAAAAATCAAATTTCTTAATAAATATTTTTATTAATATCTCCTAAAGTTTTGATTCGATTTTAATAAAATTTGAAATGTCTCGACAAAATTCTGCAAAGATAATATATTTTAAATTGCAAACCATTTGGTTGGGTAGTTTTTGCGTTGTTATATGCGGACAGACAGACAGACGGACGGACAGACAGACGGACAGACAGACAGACAGACGGAGGTACAGACGGACGGACCAAACGACGACTATAGGTGCTACGTATTTATATAATTACGAACGCACCTAAAAAGTATGTTAAAACAGGAAAACAAATCTGCAAAAATCGCCATTTTAAAATTTAATTAATTATATCTAACAATAATTTAATCTGGAGAAAAAACAAATATATCGTTAAATGATTTTTAAATAATAAATAGTCTTTAATTTGAATTAAAATATTCAAACGAATTTAGATAGAGTCCGCTTATGTGTGGTGTCCTATTTTTAGGACGATGAGGAAATATGGGTTAAAGAAGAGAAAGCTATCATGGCTTGCATTAATGATTATAAATTAAGCGTAATTTCTTATTTAATTAAAAAGTCAAAATATAATATTGAATGTTCTTTCAAATTCGCATATTTTTAAATAATTTCCTATATTATATATTTATTTATTTATTTAATGAAAGTGCAGTCGTATACAAAGAGCAACATAGTTAAAAAAACTACGCATGCTATAAACTAATCTCATAAATGACTTCCACGAGAGGGTGATTTCGATTTTGATAAATCGTCATGAGATGGAAAAATTTGTTCGAAATGAACTATGAACCTATGCAGTATAGCTAGCATTCGTCGTCTACGCTCCGTGGAAAGCTTGGCCTCCTACGTCGGCAAAATCCCCCAACCAATTCACTACTACACTGATCTAGATATATTGTACCAGAATCCAATTCTAAGTTCCTCTACCCACTCTAACAAAAATAAAGATCACCCATCTCTGGAATATTTTTGCACTTCCTCTGCTCGTTAGACATGTATGTACAACCATCAGACTAATAACAATCTAGCGCTTCATACTTACAGACAAAAACTGTATGTCTAATTGCATGTTGTGTGAGTTTATGGGGATTTTTTTTTTGTATGCAGGTTGGTTGAACTAATTGTTTCGGATGAGTTTGATTTTAACGGGTGAGTTAGAGTTATCTTTTTCTATAGAAAGTTCATAATATTGACCAAACGAATATTTGACTGATCAATCGATCAAAGACTGCATATTTCAATATGAATGATTCTTTCCATGTTCATTTGCCGACATTGCAATTTTTTTTTATTGCAGGTCATATAGACCCGACTTTTTTTAAAGAGCAGAATACTGTTTTGAATGAAGAAGCTGTACATTTAAGCATGAAAGTATATGTATACATTTATTTCCGATATAAAAGATAAGTTTCATATTAAAGAGAGCGTTGTAGGTTGTTTTCCTATAGTTTCATTAAAATATCGATTATAATTCTTTAATTTCGGATTTCGAGCTGGGTCACGTCGGCGTATGTCAGGGTTCGGGTATGATTTTACCCGACCCACACATAACACCAATATACCCTTTATATTGACATGCACGAAATGGAAAATGTCATTTAAGGTCGATTCTTTCGTACAACAGATACGAAATGTATTTTTTGCCACGTACGGGATGGAATTTGCCGTTTCCGCAAGAGTTTATATATACCAAAGAAATGACGTAGTTGACCGGAAATAACTGAAAACAGGAGTCACAGTTATTTCCGTGTAAACTACGCCATTTCTTTGGTATATATAAACTCTTGCTTTAGCATTTTCATTCAAGCCAGCACTCGGGGCTATAACCGAGGGGTTTGAACCCATTTTTATTTTTATTTTTATTTTTATTTTATTTTTCGCACTGAGGAAGGGGATCGATGCATCCTTGAAACGGCCGTATGCGGTTTTTTGTGCCATTTTTCATATTTGTGCATTACAACGTTGTAATTGGTTTTGGTTTATGCATTAAAATTCGCACAAAGTATTCGATCTATGCTTAGATCATATAAATATTGAAAAAATTGCTTGTGTATATCAAAAAGTGAAAAGTTTGAGAGAAAATATTTTGCCAAATTGCATTCAATCGCCGAGGACATTTTTTCTATCTTGCCAAAGCGCTATACTAAGAAAGTAACCTTTTACTGTTTTCTTTTCAGGTTCTCATCCTTATACGTTTTCTTTTTAGGCTTATATGGTGAGTTATGTTGTCCCATTGGTTTTGCGAGGCATGTAATTCATGAAAAAGTAACTCCATACTTCTCTCAAAATCTTGTGTTTAAGTGACGAGATTTCCCGTTGTTCGAATCATTTTCTCTGAAACTCTGATAGATTCAGAGAGGAAGTTTTATTTGCAGGTCGAAAATTTAGACAAAACATTGGAACTCCTTGCCTATGTTATCACTAGCCTTGCCATGCCTGATTCACCATCATATAAAATGCATCTCCAAGTAAGTAGTATTTTTTTATATAATATTGTGTATATTTGAATTTGGGAAAGTGTTCACAAAATGAAACAATACTAGTTAACCGGCGTTGCTCGGCCCGTGATAAAATCTGAAAAGAACCCCAAATAAAATTTATTGATAATTAGTGATAAAAGAGCTTGTAAGAAACCTTTTATAAAAAAGCTTTTGTTGTCCAATCCCTTTGAAAATTTTAATGGTTATAAATATAAAGGTTTAACAGCCCGTGTAAAAATTATTACATCAGAAATATCGTTGTCTGGTTGTAAAATAAATATGTTTTAATTAAAAAAAATGGGAAAAATAACACTTTTTCAAATTCTATAGAAGGGGAACACCCCCTACCATTCATGCCTTCAAAAATGGACAGCTCTTGCCTCTCTTCCCTTTAAAATCCTTATTTGTTCACCCTTCTCCCAAACAATAAACGATAAACAAATATACAATTTTTATCATTTTTCTAAAAAATGGAAATAAATAACTCCTAAAACAAGCAGATATACACATATTTTAATAAAACACAATGTAGGAAAGATAAAAAAATGAAAAAATAATACATTTTAAAATTTATTAGTAGCGTATTACGAATAAATTTTTTTTTTTTTTTTAAATGTCAAATTTCCATTGAAACCAAAAATTATTTTTCTGATTGTGTGGATATTCATTTTGTTAAGATATATAGTCCTTTAATTGTCTTTACTTTCTTTTAGTAGTTTGAAATTAGATTTGCTTGAAAAACTAGGCATTGACGATCTTGAGATGAGTGTTGTTCTTATAAAACCATTTCTGTAATTGGAGCCGACGACTTTTTGTCACGTCTCGATTAACCACCTTGAGTGGGAAAGGGTGCGAGGTTCTCGAGCAGATAAATTTTCAGGACATCTGCCTGATTTTATAGCAGAACTTATGACCAGCAGTTGCAGCTTATCTTTACTTAAAATTTGCCTGAATTTTCTGGAATCTCACACTCAACACTATAAAAAATTACCACTGGGAGTTTCTCACATATACTGAGCTGTGTGCCAATCGGACCACGACACAATTTCGACAAAGTCGTTTCACCATCTAAAGTTTGAAACAAAAGCCGGAATGGCAATTCATTGATATGTAAGAGGCGCAGACCCCAATGTTGTAGTGAATTAACTTGTTCTTTAATTGAGCGAATAACTCCGGTTTTTCACCCCGTATTAGTAACGGTGCCATCACTTCCAATTACATCCAGTTCATGAAGAAGAAAATCAAGCATCAGTCAAGGTCAAGGTTAAACTGGGTGGGGATGACTACCTTTTGGCTTAAGCTCAACTAGCCCCAACCAGCAGGTTTGTTTACCTAATCATACGGATCATTAATAAATTTACTTTGTGATATTGCGCAATAATTATACAATGTAATGCTGAAATACAAATTCTAAAAATACAATTTTCCAAAAAAAAAATTCTGAAAATACAATTTACCAATCCTGCTGAGCAATACTAAAAACTCTTATGTGATACTGAGCAATAATACTACCATGTAAGAATACTGTAAGATGCTGAAGTAGATAATAGTAATGAATAGAAGTAAGTACTAAATGAACAATAATGATTAAAAAATAATACTATAGTAAACAATGATAAATTATGCTAAAAATAATAGATAACACTGTATGATGCCATTAAGAATAACTAAATTGTTAAGTTTAGTTATTTAGTGCGTAAAGGATCTTATGCATATTAGAAATCCACTTCATCCTCAATCTCCACTAAGTCCAATTGAGACAGCATGAATAAGTATTTATTGCGTTCTAGCAGAAACGTACAATGTGTTATTTTTTGAAGCAGTTTTGGTTGTTTCAGCACGTAGGCAAACCAGGCCGACAGATTCATTTTTGATGGCTTTCTAATGTGATGATGGGCAATCAGGATACAATCTAGGATATAATGTAAGGATGTACCATCTCTTCCCACAAGTGCATCTAGGTAACGATGCCTTACCGAATTTATTGAGACATTGAGGCCATGGTTTGTAGCAAAGATATAGTGGTGCCGAGTTTGAAGTTTTAGATCTGTTGATACTGTTGGGATTAAGGCGTGAGTAAACCGACCCGTTGTTCCCAGATTCCAATCCATTTGCCGTGATTTTATTCATTTTGATGATGTTATCTTCTTTGAATGTGATGGTGGAAATGGGTTGACTTTTTGTAAGATGTCCTGTCACGGTTTGGTTGCATCGCGGGCCAGTTTATCAGCATGTTCGTTTCCAGCTATGCCAGAATGATCACGCAAGCATTTAAAGAAATTGGATTTCGATGTTTGTTGCAAGGCTGTAATCATGTCACATACGAGTAAGTTGGAGGTGAATATATCTGCTAATACCTGCAGGCTAGATAGACTATCAGAATTGATTGTGCAGTTTTGAGAATTATTAGAATTAGCACCGTGTATTGCTAGTAGCTCTGCTTGGTAGAAAATATTTTCTGGCTGTAAACGAATCTGTCTTGTTCTATGTAAAACCGAACCTTTATATGCACAGAAAGCGTATGAACTGCCATCTGATGCTTTTGATCCGTCGGTAAATATATCCATTCCCATTGTCCTCTTACTTTTCATTTGCCACTTAAAATATTGAATGTATGGAGGTATTAAGCTTTCGTTTGATTTCGGTTGGTAATTCACCGTGTTATGTTCATCCACCGGGACCACAAGAAGTATCCTTCCGAGAGTGGATATTTTCTTCAGCTGCAAAGCTAGAGGTGGAATTCCTGACAGTTCGCAAAGAGCTGAAGATTTTTTATAGACTCCCCTGATTCGGAGTAGACATTGAGACTGAATTGAGGAAATAAGCCTTAGACCATGTGACTTTTGAATTTGAGTAAACCATATCGATGCAGCATAGGTGATTTTTTTCTCCAGAATATTATACGATACTTTCAGAATCTCTCTAGAAATCCCACCTGATGATGATGAAAATTTTAAAAGGTTGTGTGTTACTTTTGTTATTTCTAACCTTTCGTTGCGGAGATGGGGGAGAAAGGAGTGTATTGCATCTAGGGTGATACCCAAATACGGCAAAGTATTGATTTTCTACTGTCCATGAAAAGGGCAAAATTGTAATATCGTTTAATGCTAAGAAAAATATGATTATTCGAACACCATATAAAAAAACTTAATTATGTTTATGAAAGTAATCCATGAGTGTATTAATCATTACTCAGTGTATTAAAACTGCATTATATCCTAAAAATATATTAATTTAAATAATGCTTGTATTGCAATGAAACCTGGAGCTTAGTGAACGTATTAACACGGTCGTGTCACAGGGTTAAGAGGGCTAAATTTATACTGTCCAAATAATAATTATATTTGAAAATTTCTTTCATTATTTTATTTTAAATTCACTTATAAGTATTACGTATTTTTTATATAAAAAAGATAATTACAAACAGTCAATACTGTCAAATAACGGTAAAACGTATTTCATTTCAGCTTACAATTTTAAAAAAAAAAATTATCATGTAAAGCAAACAGACTACGATGATAAGGATACTTTCCAGACGTTCTTTAATTTTATTAACAGTTACTCTCCTTTATAACTAGTGAAATTTCCTTTAACTTCTTTTGAAAAGATAAAATGAAATATCTTCAAAAATTTAATACATTTTGTGGAAAGCGGAACAGTAAATACAATGTTATTTAATTAAAAGAACAAACAATTTCCTTGTTCAAATAAGGATTTTAGATTACGTAATTCCGAAATTATTTATATTTTCTTTTGCCCTGCACATTTCCGAAAAATATTCTTGAAATTTTAATGTTTTAAATTTAAATTCTGCATTCGTGCTATTTTGTGATGTTTTCTCTTATTTTTCTTCATCAGTTTAATATATACAACATGTAGATTTTTATTTAAAACTAAAAGTGCAAAGTAATCAACTTGCGAATACTTGCTAATAAAAAGTTTTTTTTTTCTCAAAAAAAAAAAAAAAAAAAAAAAAAAAAAAAAAAAAAAAAGATTGAAATGTTAAATTTTATTGGATATTTACATTTTTATACTTATCTCATTTACCAGGTGGTGTATTACTTTATATATATTTTTTTCTTATACATTGTTTTCATAAATTCAACAGAAAAATATATTGTAACTTAAATACAAGAGTTCTACATAAGTTTAAAATTTAAAAGGTATACATATATTTAAAGTTGCATTTTTAAAAAGTCATTAAAAATTTTGTTTTTTAGTTTTTCACATAGGGTTATTTACTAATAAGATATGGCAAGATATTTGCTTCAGTCTTATTTTTTGGTGATATAGCGGTATTCCATTTTTAAAGACATATACAAGAAAAATATGATGATTAGAATAACTAAATTTAAAAATTCCAGTAAAAGTTAAAAGTATGTCTAATAAAGTACCTGAGAAAATAATTAACATGTTTGCACATTTTTTGATTTTTTCCTGTTAATTTAAAAATATACCTCATTTTGTCAATTTTTTAATGAAATCAGTTATTATATTCATGACGAACAAAAAGATAAAGTGTATTTTCATTTCAGCTAGAGAATGTTAAGTAAAAGTTTTATAAAGCACGCACACTAAGATGAAAAGGAAGTTGAAATGACATTACATAATTTTAATTAAATTTACTTTCCGTATGACTAGTTAAATTTCGTTAAACTTCTTTGATCATGATAATGTGAAAAAATTACGATTATAATATTTTCGTTGAAATGTTAAACGCAAATTCAATGTCACTTATTAAAAAGAATAAATAGTTTCTTTTTTCAAAATAGGATTTGATACAGTAATCTCTCATTTACACGTCGCCTCTTTTATGTGTCGCTCTAAGTTGTGCATCGATTTTCGGCAGTTCCGGATAAAGTTATACCGATGCAATGTTATTTTTTTTCATTTATGCTTCGCAACGTGAAAAGTATCTCTCACTTATCCGACACAGGAATTTCAAGTTCCACTTAGCATTTCTTCCCATTTTGTACAACGTGCTTTTAAAACTGTTTTAAAAAAGCAGGCTTCATTCTGAATGAATATGAAAATGATTCATCTTCTACCAAAGATTAAAAAGTATTGGATGAAGAATGGAATGCTGTTTCAGCGAGAATGATTAATTTTAACGATTTTGTAGACATTGATTAGAATGTAAAAACATCAGAAAGAGGAACATGCAAGAAATAATCCCAAAAATTCAAGATGATGCAAATGAGGATGAATCAAATAACGAAGAAAACCTAAAAGCACATTCACCGACTTTTTGAAAGGCAACGCTCTGGAAACCCTTCGTCACTACATTCAATGAACTGATGCATCTGGTTCAGCATATTCATATTGCAATGAACTAAAAAAAGCTACTTTTAGGGACAGACATCAAGCTTATACACAAGCTTCAATGTTAGTTTATTTAAAAAAAGCTATCTAATTTAAATTTTGAGTTGAATTTATTTTAAATTTGAATTAGTAAACCTTTAACAATCTAAGAAAATCGTATTTTTTTATTAGTCTGCATGTTTTTTAGCTCACAGACTATCAAAGTCTGAGAGCAAGTTCATTATGGTTACCCTGGTTAGTTTTGGGGGCTCTTTGGTTAAGTATAAATGGGGGGGGGATGAGGGGCTAATCCCCCCTTAATTTATTGCCAATTTATTTATTTTTCGAGAGCATTACTCTTTGAAAGAAGAGCATAGTATATAATTAGTGTGAATGGCTTGTGAGATCAATTCCATCAGTTTAACTGGGAACTTTTCTTTTTATTAACAATTTAAATACGAGCTTTGTCTTAGCGTTAATTTTAAATTGATTTTTTACTTGAATTTCATTTATGCGTCTTCCTCGATTGTGCTTCGTTTTTGGTTAGTCCCTTGCACCGACGTATGAGTATGAGATTACTGAATTACATAATTCCAAAATTATTTAAATTTTTATTTTGCTTTACATAATTCACACAATGGAATATTCTTCGTGAACATATTGTTTTATTCTAAATTTTAATTCACTACGAGTGATTTTTATAAGGTTTTCTTTTTAATTTTACCGCCTTTCTTTCAGATATGAATCTCCCGAGTTTTATTTAAAAAGAAAATTCAAACATGTCTTATAGGTAATATATTTCTGACGAATGGTTTTTTACATGATATAGCAATATTTTAAATTTCAATGTATATTTTTGTTTTTATTGTATGTATAATTTACTGTGTTTTCTGTAATTAGCATGTATATTTTATCTATTTTATTTCTTCTAGATTTTAGATGGGACTGTTGACAGTTTCTCCTCTTCCTAGAAGACACTATAGTTTCTGTGTTTATATTGCTAGCTAAAAAAAATTATCACATAAGTGTAATTAAATTGTCGATGCTTTTGTGGCAAATCATTTAATAAAAAAAATATTACTCTTTTACGCACTTGTAATTTGTCTTTTACACATTTAATTGTTTGTTTAAATATCATCTACGAATGTAAAAATATTTATACTTTTAGGTGAATGTGGTAAATAACAATAAACAATGTATAATGGAACATAACTTTTAATTTTAATAGAACTTAAGAATATGTATGTCATATATTTAAGAATCGAATGAAATCGCTGACATAGTCAGGAACATTTTTGTTTCTGTTAGATAGATAAAAATAATTAATTAATGAAGGTGTACGATGATTGTGTTATGATAAATGGTGATATGGAACTAAATAAATGAAATATTTAGAACGGACAGGAAAACGACAAATACCTATAAATACAATAATTGTATATCGGTCGAAGTAGAAGAATTTCTATCGACTTTCAGGATATAAACAATTCTTTGTTTGTATAAAATGTCATTTTAATGTTTTTGCATAAAGAAGTCGTTGGGTATAATCTAAATGGTACATAGAATAGTTTTATATTCTAGAATTATTCAGTTTGTTAAATTTCATATGGATCCTTTTCATTGTTTCGTATAAATGAAATTCGATGCTAAAATAAAGAGACGGATGATTGAGATGTATGGAATATATATAGTTTTTATAATTGTCAATTCATTATAGACGTTAATTGAATTGCGGACGTTGCGTAATGTCGTGTTGTGGACATTTTGCAGATCAAATATTTTATTTGGGGCTCATTTACTGTTAAAATGGAGCAGTTAAGCTGCTTAATTGCTTATTAGAGAATGAGCTAACGATAGAAATCTCTCTCTCTCTCTCTCTCTCTCTCTCTATCTCTCTATCTATCTATCTATCTATCTATCTATCTATCTATCTATCTATCTATATATATATATATATATATATATATATATATATATATATATATATATATCTATCTATATATCTATATCTATATATCTATATATCTATCTATCTATCTATCTATATATATATATAAACTGACACCACAAAGAATAAGATACATTTATCTCATTGCAGAATTATCTTAATTTGAATTTTTTCACCGTCAAATGGGAAAACAAAATGTACTTTATAATGTAATTTGTTTTAAATTTGTATCTCAATTTACTGTTTTTTTTTTTTTTTTTTTTTTTTTTTTTTGTGATTTTGAAAATATTCAAGCATGATTATTTTAAGACGATCTCCAGGGCGTTGAAGTCGATTACGGAAGATTAACCCGATTACACTTAGAACAAGATACATCTTTCGGCATTCATTTCTAAGCTTAACACTGAAATAAGCAGATTTTAAAAAGGCGTTATAAAAAAAGAAATCTTTGGATTTTTCTTTTGTATTTCCCTCTGCAATGCAAAAGTAACGTTGTTAATAAAATTTTAAACTTTATTTGAATACATAATTGACGTTTACTATATATATTTTTTCTTCATGTCGTAATGGGTAAACAGTAAAACGTATTAAAATACATCAACAGTAAACAATCCATTAGAAATTAGAGTTTTGAATGAAAAATAATTTTCATACATACCCTAGAAAGACCGGGGTTGAATTCTTTGGTAGTAATAATGTGCAGAATTTAATCCCCATAATCTATATGATATATTGGCAAAATTCTATCAAAATACTTTTACTGGTGCGAGTCCTATAAAATTATGATTATGGTCGGTTTACTTCAAACCACTGTATGTGTTGTTTTTAGGTGCGTTCGTAATTATATAACCTGTAGTCGTCATTTGGTCCATTTGTCCGTCCGTCTGCCCATATATAAAAGCGCAAAACCTACTGAACGGAATGATTTGAAATGTAATATATATAATCCTAGTATATTTTCGCCGAGGCATTTAAAATATTATGAAAATCGAATAAAAACTTAAAAAGATATTAATTAAAGTTTCCTTCAGTCTAAAAAATCCATTCATATGTAATTTATCTATACTTAATATTATAAAGGAGTAAAGATTGATTGTTTGTTTGTTTGTTTGTTTGTTTACAGGGGGTAATCTCTGGAACTACCGAACCGATTTCAAAAGTGATGGTGGCAAATTAATGGTGACAACCCCTGCTCCAACATAGGCTATATTTTATGTCGGTGCCACTAACCCCAGGGGGGTGCAGGAGCGAAAAACTTTCTAAAATTGCACTTTTTAGCTCACAGGCCCTTATAGCTTATGTGCCCGCCCGTTCTGTATGTATGTACGTATGTACTTAACGCGATAACTCGTGATAGAAATATCCGTTTATCTTCAAATTTTGGTTATAGGTTTATAGTGATAAGGCGCTTTCCTGATTAGTTTTGGGGGTTTATTGGTTAAGTATAAAGGGGAAAACGGGGGACTAATCCCCCCTTAATTTACATAAATGCGTTTTTCGTGAAGAATTATCCAATTTGATTCAAATTTTGTTTATAGGTACATTGGGATAAGGCGCTTCCCTGATTAGTTTTGGGGGTTCATTGTTTACGTATAAAAGGGGGGGACGAGGGGCTAATCCCCCCTTAATTTAGATAAATGTGTTTTTCATGCCAAATTATCCGATTTGATTAACATTTGGTTTATAGGTTCATTGTTATAAGCGCTTCCCTGATTACTTTTGGGGGTTCATTTGTTAAGTATAAAGGGGGAACGGGGGACTAATCCCACCTTAATTTATATAAATGAGTTTTTCGTGCAGAATTATCCGATTTGATTCAAATTTTGTTTATAGGTACATTGGGATAAGACGGGTGCGTTTTTAGTTTTGGGGGTTCATTGGTTACGTATAAAGGGCGGGACGGGGGGCTAATCCCCCCTTAATTTAGATAAATGTGTTTTTCATGCTAAATTATCCGATTTGATTAACATTTGGTTTATAGGTTCATTGTTATAAGGTGCTTCCCTGATTACTTTTGGGGGTTCATTGGTTAAGTATAAAGGGGGAACGGGGGACTAATCCCACCTTAATTTATATAAATGGGTTTTTCGTGCAGAATTATCCGATTTGATTCAAATTTTGTTTATAGGTACATTGGGATAAGACGGATGCGTTTTTAGTTTTGGGAGTTCATTGGTTACGTATAAAGGGGGAGACGGGGGGCTAATCTCCCCTTAATTTAGATAAATGTGTTTTTCATGCTAAATTATCCGATTTGATTAAAATTTGGTTTATAGGTTCGTTGTTAGAAGGTGCTTCCCTGATTAGTTTTGGCGGTTCATTGGTTAAGTATAAAGGGGGGAAACGGGGTGGCTAATCCCCCCATAATTTATTGTCGATCTCTTTCTTTTTCGAGGGGCATTATTCTTTGAAAGAGGAGTATAATATACAATTAGTGTGAATAGCCTGTGAACTCAATGCCATCAGTTTAACTGGGCCCTTTTCTTTTTATTTGTATACTGAAGGAGCTATAAATTTAAAATTTGGCATTGTAGTTACTTATACTTATAAGATGTAAATGCTCTCTAATAATATTAGTAATAATAAAAAATCGGAATTTAAAAGGGTGAAATGAGCGAGAAGCGCTCTAAAATCATTCTAAATTACAATTTCTATGGAATCTCTGGAACTACAGAACCGATTTCAAAAGTGATGGTGGCAAATTGATGGTGACAATCCCTGCTCCAACATAGGCTATATTTTATGTCGGCGCAAGTAATCTCAGGGGGGTGCAGGAACGAAAATGTTCTAAAATTGCAATTTTTTTATACTGAAGGAGCTAGAAATTTGAAATTTGGCATTGTAGTTACTTATAAGATATAAATGCTCTCTAAGAACAAATTAAAAAGAATTCGAAATTTAAAAGGGTGAAATAAGCGTAAAGTGTTCTAAAAACATTCTAAATTACAATTTCTATGCAATCTCTGGAACTACAGAACCAATTTCAAAAGTAATGGTGGGAAACTGATTGTGACAATCCCTACTCCAACATAGGCTATAGTCAGTGCAACTAACCCCAGTGGGGTGCAGGAGCGAAACATTTTCGAAAATTGCGACTTTTTTATACTGAAGGAGCTAGAAATTTGAAATTTGGCATTGTAGTTACTTATACGATGTAAATGGTCTCTAAAAAAAAAAGAAAATCGAAATTTAAAGAAGTGAAATGAGCGAAAAACGTACTAAAAACATTCTAAATTACAATTTGTATGTAATCTCTGGAACTACAGAACCGATTTCAAAAGTGACTAGATGGAACCCGTCAAAATTTGACGGCAAACAACTTGATAGTACCATAAAAATAAAATTTATAGTTGCTTTAACTTGACAAACTTCATAGTGGGGAGCATAATATGATTAAGCGGTCACTGACCTTTCCATTGATATATCACATGAGGGGTGTGTGCAAAGTTTAGAAAAGTACCCCCTTGGGGGGTCAAAGTGGGGGATGGACATGGGAGATGCATAATATGATTAAGTGGTCACAGACTTTTCCAATGATATATAACATGAGGGTTGTGTGCAAAATTTAGAATGTACCCCTTGGGGGGGGGCAAAGTGGGGAGATGGGCATCGGAGATGCATAATATGATATAAGTGGTCACAGGCCTTTCCAATGATATATAACATGAAGGTTGTGTGCAAAATTTAGAAAGTACCCCTTGGGGAGGGGGGGGGGGCAAAGTGGGGAGATGGACATCGGAGATGCATAATATGATTAAGCAGTCACAGACCTTTCCAACAATATATGAGATGAGGGGTGTCAACAAAATTTAGAAAAGTATCCCTTGGGGGGGTGGGGGGCAAAGTGGGGAGATGGACATTGGAGATGCATAATATGATTAAGTGGTCACAGACCTTTCCAATGATATATAACATGAGGGTTGTGTGCAAAATTTATAAAGTACCCATTGGGGGGGGGAAGTGGGGAGATGGACATCAGATATGCATAATATGATTATGCAGTCACAGACCTTTCCAATGATATATAACATGAGGGTTGTGTGCAAAATTTATAAAGTACCCTTTGGGGGGGGAAAGTGGGGAGATGGACATCGGAGATGCATAATATGATTAAGCAGTCACAGACCTTTCCAACAATATATCACATGAGGGGTGTCAACAAAATTTATAAAAGTGCCTCCCTTAGGGAGGGGAGGGGAGGGGGTGGCGGGATGGACCCCGGAGATGCATAACATGAATAAGCAGTCACAGACCTTTCCGACAATATATGACATGAGGGGTGTCAACAAAATTTAGAAAAGTATCCCTTGGGGGGGTGGGGGGCAAAGTGGGGAGATGGACATCGGAGATGCATAATATGATTAAGCAGTCACAGACCTTTCCAACAATATATGACATGAGGGGTGTCAACAAAATTTAGAAAAGTATCCCTTGGGGGGGTGGGGGGCAAAGTGGGGAGATGGACATTGGAGATGCATAATATGATTAAGTGGTCACAGACCTTTCCAATGATATATAACATGAGGGTTGTGTGCAAAATTTATAAAGTACCCATTGGGGGGGGGAAGTGGGGAGATGGACATCAGATATGCATAATATGATTATGCAGTCACAGACCTTTCCAATGATATATAACATGAGGGTTGTGTGCAAAATTTATAAAGTACCCTTTGGGGGGGGGAAAGTGGGGAGATGGACATCGGAGATGCATAATATGATTAAGCAGTCACAGACCTTTCCAACAATATATGACATGAGGGGTGTCAACAAAATTTATAAAAGTGCCTCCCTTAGGGAGGGGAGGGGAGGGGGTGGCGGGATGGACCCCGGAGATGCATAACATGAATAAGCAGTCAAAGACTTTTCCAGCGATATATCACATGAGAGGTGTCTGCAAAATTTAGAAAAGTGTCCCACTTGGGGGGGGGAGTGGGGGGATAGACCCGAGATGCATAACATGAAAAAGAGGTCACAGGTGTTTCAACTTGCAACTTTTTTCTCGAAGGCATTTGATAATATTAAATTTATTTTACCCAAGACAATTTAACGATATTCTTAATTTTTTTGCATAATTCGTCAAATGTTCATGGAAAAAATCATGAAATTCGCTAATCAATAGTTGATAAATTATAAAATTCAACAATCGATAGCAGTAAAATTGGTCAATCGATAATGGAAAAATCACAAAATTCATCAAATGGTCTCCTGTAAAAAAATTGTCCTGCACACTGATGATATGATCAAAAGGATTTTGAAGTATAGGACAAAATTAACACTTGCCAGCGAGTAATGCTGAAAATTTGGCAATGGACTTTATTGCCACCACTGGTCAAACATAATAGTCACACTCACCAATTGCGATGATTGAATGGAAAAAGATTTTTTTCTCTGCTGTCGCTCGACAAATTTCTAAACCATTTGGCGAATTTCACGATTTTTTCCCCGAAATTGACGATTGTGATTTTTTTTCTCGAAGCCATTCGACGATATTCGAAAACTTTTCCCCCCGAAACCAGTTGATCAATTTTGCGATTTTTCCACTGTCGATTAATGAATTTTGCGATTTTTCCGCTATCGATTGAAGAATTTCGCAATTTATCAACTATCGATTAATGAATTTCATGATTTTATCCATGAACGAACAAATTGCGCACTTTCTTTCCGCTAATGTTTGACACATTTCGCCCTTTACAATTCACCCAATGAGTTGAACGTTGTTTCTTTCCAGAGATGTCAAGAATGAAACAATGATTCTTTAGGATGAATTTCCTTCGTTCGATGTCACATGGAAGAATGTGTGCAATGCAGCAACGGGCGTCACAGACTTTTTAGGGCACCTGCAGACTAAAAACATCTAACCAATCTTCGCGGGGGGGGGGAAAAATCACAGATTTCGTCAAATGATTGAGGAAAAAACACTAAATTCATCAAAGGATCATGGGGAAACATGACTTTCGTTAAAAGACAACAGAAAAAACATTAATTATGCAAAAGGATCGTGAAAGATAAGCAAATTTTGTCAAAGAATCGCAAAAAAGGAAAGTTCACCAAAAGATCACGCTTTTTTACTAAATTTCGTCTAAAAATTGCGGAATAAAATGTATTTTATCAAAGAATCGCTGGAAAATGCGAATTTCGTTAAGGATCACGAGAAAAATGCGAAATTCTTCAAAGGATCGCTGAAAAAACACGAATTTCATCAAAGAATTGCTGAAAAAACATGAATCTTGCCCAATAATAGAAAAATCATGGTTCATAATCATTATGTCTAGTAGTATATGTAAATACAGTTTGTGATATAAGACAAAATTAACACTCACCAATCGGCGAGTAATACTAAAAATTGGTAATTGATGTTATTGCCAGTACTGGCTAAACTTAATAGTCACACTCGCCAATTGCGATGATTGAATGTAAAATGAAATTTTTTTCCCGCTGTCAATCAAAGAATTTTGAAACCATTTGGTGAAGTTTTTCCCGAAACCATTTTGTGAATTTCCCGATTTTTTCTTCAAAATAATTTTTCAACAATATTCGACGCAATACGCATGCGTAAAAAAAATCACCAGCCAATGAGGTGAGGGTCTATTACTGTCTCTAGAAACATGTTTGGGATCATCTCCTGTTTGTTTTTTTCTTGCACATTGCATTAAACCTAGGAAGGTATTTATATAGAACTCACTGTGGAGTGTTTAGAAGGTATTTATTTTATTTATTATAATTTGTATGAATACTTAGGTGTCCATTTCGGATTTACTGTTTAAAAATGAATTTAGGCTCATTTAACATTCGCGAAATCAATCCGATGGAAATTGTGTTTTTAGATCTCTATCATTTTGTATATATAGTACAGAAAATAATTATTCAAACGTACGTAAAAATATCGTAGAACACGTAATACAAAATTGGATCACTTATAGTCCGTTTATCATCAGGGATGAATCTTATGGTGTTCCGATTGCTAATGAAAACGATTATGTAAATATATGGTTCTTCATAGAAGTATGTGCTTCTTCACACTTCAATAGAAGCATTGTTTAAATTAATATAATTCTACAAATATGATGCAGTTTTAAAATATTGAGTAATGATTAATACTGTCAAGGAATCTACTCATATACGTAATTAAGTTTTGGTACTTCTCTATTATCTCATCGACCACTTTTCATAACAAAAAACTGTCGCCAAACTGTAACGCCAAATAAACGGGAGAACGTTGTAATTAATACGCGCAAATGTTGAATTAAAAACCACTTGACGACATAACAAACACGTATAATGCTTCCGACATCAAGTAAATGGGACTGCATTTTTGGCATTTATTCATACAGTTTGGCGATAGTATTTTGTTATGAAAAGTGGACGATGGGATAATAGAGAAATACCTAAGTTTTTTATACCAAGTTTGAAAATTTATCTTTTTTTGACATTTAAAAAAAAATAACAGAAAAAACATTACAAATTTGCCCATTTGCTCAGCGGTCAAAGGATTAAGTAAATATTAATGATTAAGCGGAACTGGTTCTAGTTATGAAGTAATATTATTTTGCTCAAAAACCCCCAACAAAAAAAAGAATTACAAAGAATAAGTAATCGTCTTTAAATATACAAAAAACAATGTGATTAATGACCAGGATTTTTTTACATATAACATTTTTTATATACAAAATAAAAACGGAAATAACCTCATTCATTTCACCCGATGTCAAAAATAGTTTTTTTTTCCACATTCCTGGGCAAAGCACTAAATCAATAAAATCACCAATTTGTGACAAATTATGAGTTTCTTATGAATCGCCAATGAACGGACATGCAAACTGGTAAAAAATGAATGTAATAAATTAAAACATTCAACATTTGTATACATACAAACAATGTAAATATTAATATTGTTACATGATACATTGTTTGTATATATACTTGTTTGTATACATACAAACAAATATAATGTAAACATTATTATTCAAATATTAAGAGTTTGCAAATCAAAACATTCTAAAGATTTGTATACATACAAACAATATAATGCATACATACTCTTTACGAATAAAATAGCACACTTATGTAATGACAAAACTTTTAAATCGAATAGAGATAATATATTTCTGTTAAAAAATAATGCGAAAGTTCAGACTTATATATATTATACATTCACATAAAGCTAGTCACATTCCTGCATATTTATTAAATATTTAGTTGCTAAATACAGAAATAATATTTTATAATTTATATTCAGACGCTCAGATTCGCTTTTTTTGAACATATAAAAATAAAAATATTACTACCGTGCGTACTGTCTTTAGTACTGTCTTTTGACATTATATTTACATAATAGTTTTAATTAGCAATCAGAACACCATACGATTCATACCCGATCATAAACGGAATATAAGTGGTCCAATTTTGTATTACATGTTCTACTATATTTTTATTTACGATTGAATAATTATTTTCTGTACTATATAAACAAAATGATTTGATTTCGCGAACGTTAAATGAACCTAAATTCATGTTACACAGTAAATCCGAAATGGATACCTAAGTATTCATACAAATTACAATAAATACAACAATAAATAAAATAAATACCTTCTAAACACTCCACAGTTTTTTTATATAAATATCTTCCTAGGTTTAACACAACGTGAAAGAAGCCATCAAAACAACATGATTTGATCTTGATCCCAAATACGTTTGGAGACAGGAATAGACCCTCGCCTCATTGGCCGGTCCTTTTTTGACGCATACGTACTCGGTCGAAATTCGATGGAAATTTGACAAAATTACCAAACTGCTTTAAATAGATGGATGGTGGCAAATTGATGGTGACAATTTCTGCTCCAACAGCCTCCTTAATAAAAAGCTATGCGTTGCTGACGACTGCGTTTTTCACTAATTTTTGCCACAGATTAATCTCGGAAAATGAAACATTTGAAGTTACTGAAAAAAAATAATAGCTCGAAAAGTATTTGTCAGAAAATTGTTAGACAAGTCGTTTGAAATGTAAAAAAATGTATTTTTCTTGATATAAATTTAAAATATAATGATTGTGCAGTTTTTAAAATATTGAATTTCAAAAATTACCAAATTTCACAATGGAGTACCATAGCGAAACCTTCATGTGTAAAAAGATAATGATACGTGTCCTGACGTGTATATTGGCACGAGTCACAAATTATAGTAGCCTTATTATTCTGTTAAAATATAAGAATGAATTATGGAACGTCCAGATTTTGTTTGATTAAAAGTTTGTTAAGAGAAATTGACCAGCGTAGCGGGCGTAGCTTGCTAGTTGTTTTATAAAGTTAATACAGGGTTTGATGTAAATGTTATACTTGTTTATTTATGCTTGCTAGTATAATAATAAAAACGCAAATCATGTGACTGAGGAAAGCAAATACGGTCTAACCATTTCTTTTTTCATATACCAGGAGACCATTTTTATTCAAAATTATTTTTTCCAATAAAATCGCTTACAATTTACAATTTTCGATAGAACATTCAATTTTTTTTTTGTTTGAGGGATGAGTTACATTACAATATGTATAGATTCAGAGATAACTTCAGTTAAAATTTGAAAGTTTAAAAGCCGAATGTGTCAATCCATTAAAGAAAATAAACACAAGTTATTTGTTCATTATGAGTCATAAAAATATTAGACCATGAAGGTAATCAATCGCAAAGCAAGATCTTCAGGGAGAATTTTGCAGCGCTGCCTGGTATCGAAAACCAAATTCGCATCTGTAAACATCGCATACGTAATAATATTAATAATAAGGCATGCTTATTTCGCTCATAGTAGACGATATAATTCATTTCACTGAAATAATAAGAATGATTTCTTTACATTGTAAAACTAGTACGAACGCACCTCATCTGTCACGTTTAACACGTCACAATTTCTAACTTGTTTTGGTTAAACATTGCGATACGTAGCAAATTTTATAGGTGTGAAAAGTGTTTCAGCCAATGATACTTCTTTTTTTTTTCAAATCAGTTGCGAATGGCTGAATGTTAGATGAGTGTCAAGGGTTAATTAAGTTTCAGTTTTAAAGGTTAAATTTTAAGTTACAAAAAATAAAAGATATTTTTTAATTATAATTTCCAAAACTAAAGCAGATTCTGTGAACACGGTCAAAGAATACAACTTTAAATAAATTGCTTCATGTATTAATTTCTGAGATTTCCATGGAATGCAAGAAATGGATATGTTTTTCAATGCAAGAAACGATTTTTGACTGCAAGAAACGATTTGGAATTTTATTTGCATTCTATATCATTTTTCAAAAATGCATAAATAGTTACATGTTAGAACAACTTATTAATTAATTTTTTACTGTATAGATAATATTAGAGGATACATCAGTTAATTAATTCATTTTTTAATTAAATAACGTACATTAAAAAAATATATATATAAACTAGTTTTTAAAGTAAACGGACGTTTTACATATTATCATGTTTAGCTCTGCATTTTCTATATTATTTTTGTATACATACATATATATATATATATATTCTGATTTTGCTAAAATAAAGATTTAACCATTCTTTGAAAATATTAGAATGGTGCTTATAATAGGAAAATTAAATTCTTAACTTTAGGTATTCATATTATATATATTTTTTAATTTAGCAAGCGTATACGCTTACATTAATGCAAATCAACAGTTATAGATACTTCTAGCAGAAAACATCCATGGGCAAAGATACTTTTATGTTCCGGAAAAGTTTTTGGTGAAAAGATTTGTGTTCCTGTTGAATATCTGAATATACAAGAAAACCACTACAACCTAACAAGAATAGCCCTAAGGAATAATGATTCTGTAAAATGTGATTTGTGCTGACTTGCCCAGGATGCAATGCAAATGCTAAGAAAATTACTATGTCAACAAATAAATAAATGAATCTTCTAGAAATAATAATGAATTCGCATTTTTACAAAGGTTCACTTACATAAAAATGTGACAATAGATTTGATGAACTGTGACAATAACTTTCAACAAAATAAATATACATGTTTCAGTAAGTCATTCAGTTTTAAACTAGTCGTTGGGGGCCACCGTAATACTTACCTATCAGGGATATGCATAATATAAAATATGAAAATAAAGCATGTGTAGACTATTTATAAAATGCATTTCAATTAGAATAAAATCGTGGCTTGATGACGTCATAAACTTTAAATGCTCTATTACTGAATTGCGTAAGAGAAGCATACTTATAATTCTAAAAATGATAATCATATTAACTGTTCACTCTTACTGCGTCGAATTAAGCGTCTCTTTTCCAATTAAGATATATATTTTAATTGAAATTTGAATGAAATACAGGGTCGTGAAAAATCAAAGAGTGTGGAAAATGTGATTACAGATATCGCGGCAACTAATTATCTGACTGACTTCATTCTTTATGCAAAATTTGTTTTTTTATTATCCTTTATATTCATTCCTTAAAAAAAACAATTTCGAAAATTTGTATACCAAGTTTATTACCAAAACGAGTATTGCGAGAATCCGAAAAAATAGTTCCAGATAATCGAGGTTACTGAAATTCAATAAGCTTCTTCGCATTATTACATAATAAGTACATATCAAATTTCAAGTATCTATCTCAATTTGTTCAGGGGATAGAGCGTTTACAGACACACAGACAAGCACACACACACAGAGAGACGGAGACAGACGGACGGCAATTTTTTGTCTAAAAATATGTTTTTCGGAATCTCCAGTGTCTTAAACGTGTAAATCCGTCATTTTTTTTTTCGATTTTTAAAACGATTACAAGACTTACCTTATACTACGTATGATCGGTAAGCAATAATTGCACACATGATATAGTTTTCGATAAGGCATCATGATTTGAAAGCTCAGTAAATATTTTCTATTACACAGTCTTAATGAATAATTAAATCTGCTGCAAATTTTGTAATGATAGTTTAAATGTGTATTACTTGATAAATTGGACACTTCTTGGACGTAAAAACACGTGTCTTAAATTAGTAACCGGTCTTGTCTGTTGATCTGATTCACCAATGCTCTATAGCAGAGGTTCCCAAAGTGTGCTTCGTGGAGCCCATGGGGCTTCGCGGCGTTCCAGGAAAATTATCAAAACATGAAAGGAATTAGCATATTGCAAGGGAAATTTTTTCGAAATTATGTAGGATTTTGTGTGTGTGTGTGTTAGAGATGAGTTCGGGCTCTCTTTTCGGAGCCCGAGCCCGATGATTTTAAATCCGAGCCCTCCCCAGCCCGATACCGAAAAAAATTGCGTAATACTTAAAATTTGTTTTAAATGTAATATCTCATTTTTAAAAAAACTTCGTACGTGAAAATAAATGTTTATCACATGCACATAATTAATTTTATGGAGATTTACATTCAATCTTATCAAAAGAGAAGTTTGGTATCACATATAAATATACTTCCTTAAAAGAATGTAAATATTTTTCTCTCCCAACAAACAAATCTAATGGCCAAATTAATGAAATGCGTTTTATGAATAAATGCATGCAATTTGCAGAAATAACTATTGCTATGCCGAAGAATTGAACAACGTTTTCTTTTTCTTACAAAAGGTGTATATCGTAACTTATAATTGATTCCTTAATTAAAACAACATTTCGTTTTCCTGAAAATCAGCTTAAATTAAAAATTTGACACCGTTATCTAAAAGATCCTGTGCTTTTATAGGAAAATTGGAAACACTCTTCAAGTGCTTTCTATCAGAATAACAATACATGACAATTATATCTACTTACGAATAAAAGTTTCTTCGTAAATGTGCAGAGCAGAGCTTTAGCATGAGCAAAGTTCATGATTAAAAATAGAATCACTAACATTATTTTCATACGAAGAGCGAGTATGACTCGCACACAAGAGAAGACTAAAAATTTGCAAACCTAAGCTAATGCTCATTGACTAAAAACAAAAAAATATATATTCATCTCGAAAAAAATAAAATAAAATAAACGTTCCAATTAAAAAATATCGGATAGTAGTCGCATAGAAAATCTAGCAACAAATATTATTCGCGCCACTTCGTATTGGAGCCATATCACCCATTCGTCAGTCGCGTCGCAGATATCATGGATTTTATTTTAAAGTAACATTCTAATACTAGAAAAGAAAAATAAGACTTCTTTTTCCCCTTCTATTCATTCTGATCAAAATAACATTAAAATTACTTGAAATGGAACATGTAATTTTTTAAGGGAAAAGTTATTTTTTTTCTGTATGAGATTAAATAAAATTGTCAGTTTCAGAAAGAATGAGCCCGAGCCCGCCAGGGCCAGAATGCTGGTATAAAAATAAAGTCCGAGCCCGTGTCGGGCCCGGGCTTGGGCTTTCGGGCTCGAGCTGAGCCAGTCTCATCTCTAGTGTGTATGTGTGTGTCAAAAATAAACACATCTATCACTGGGTTGAAAGATACTATAATATATACTTTTAAATCTTATAAAAATTTGCATTATACATGCATCTATTTCTATATAATATTTTTGGTTTAAATTACTTTATTTTATGTAACATCTCTTGTATCATGTAATAAACCCCTCATTAGATTCATTTCATATTTGTATACTTTGTGTATCTGGGAGCACGGCAGTGCGTCCGCCAAGTTCGCACAGGCCGTAGCTACCTTTTCCCTGACCATTTCGGCCTACTTTTCACCCCCTTATAACTGCGTTTTGGGGAGAGTTTTCCTTTTTAACACACATTAATATAATAAAACTGAACTAGGTTCCAAGATTTCTTATTTCTGTATTTAATATTTTTCGAAATATGAGATTCCGAAAAAGGGTTTTTTTGTAACTGACTCACAGGGGATCATCAAATAACTAAAGTTGATGATCATCAAATAACTAAGGTACTTCTAACAGTCATAGAATCATAAAATTTGACAAGTAGGTAGGTTTTGTCACACAGTTAGCCAGAAAAGTCTGAAAACAAAGAATTTCTGCCTTTAAACCCTTCAAATAGGGGGTGCTGATTTGGCTATATACAGTTCGTAACACATTCAATTGGCAAATTAAATTGTTGCAATCATTTGTGTTTTTTGTTGTACGATAAACATTTAAGTAATAATAGTTACATAGACAATCATTTTCTCGCTCATTTTTGACGCCAGAGTTGGTCGCCAAAGCCTGATTACAGAAAATTAGCCTGAGTTTGAAGGTGTTACATGGTTTCAAGCAGAATAAATTTTTTATATTCTTTTCCGAAAATGTTGGGAAGGCAAATCTTTTAGTTTATCTGTCCGTTTTTGTATTTTTTACTTCCTTAAAATAAATTTTATTATAAATGTCGGTATTCTAATCGCAATAGCACTCAGTCAATCTGGCAAAATTCCAGTGGGTTGTTAGTTCTTTAAGTGCATTTTAATGATGTTAATAAACTTTATATATATATATATATATATATATATATATATATATATATATACATATATATATATATACATATATATATATATATATATATATATATATATATATACATATATATATATATATATATATATATATATATATATATATATATATATATATATATATATATATATATATATATATATATATATATATATATATATATATATATATATATATACACACTGGATTTTGTTTGAAATATATATATATATATATGCATATACATCACATATATAAGACATATGCATCATTATGACGTCCACATAAACAGGGTATTTTTGTCGCTAAATTTGGCGATATTTCGTTAAGTGTCACAAAGCTTGGAGAGAAATTGATGCTAGAGGCTATTTTTCATTGAGAATTTTTAGGGCGAGTAACCATCTATTAATATTATGCGGTAAATTAAATGATATAACGCACGAATGTTAATAAAGTTTCAATCGTTTCGTCACTACATAAGACCTCTGCTCTTGCTATTATATTGTACCGTTATTATACTTACTCTTACTAAACTGTTAGTCTTTACTGTCTTAAAAGTTTATTATAGAAAGAGAATTTTCAGAATTAAAGCATCGAAACTGCCAGTTCTACTTATGATTAATATAATTTTATAACATATATCCAGTTTATCAATATGTACGTTAGAATGAATCTTCTATAATGGGGTTCCTCGTATTTTACCTTCAGGTTTTCGAGTAAATTTAGCTAAAATCTTAAAACCAAGGCATGTTGACATATTATCTAAGACGATTGGATGAGAATAATGGTAGATTTTCTAATAGAAGAACGGCAGTGCGTCCGTAGATTTTCTAATCTTCCTTAACCGTTCCAATGTTAGAATGAAAGGGAAATAAATTAGTATTAATATAGTTTACTGTAAATATGGATAGCTTAACAGGCGTTTAACAAGAACCATTTCGCTTCAGTGTAAATTACAGAAGATTACTTAACAGGATTAAAAATCTCCGTATTAGAGAGTGTAACAATGCAAACGGACATGAAGCGTAAATTCCTAAGTGAGTTAAGCGGTATTTGTCAATAAAGATGAAACGGATAACAACACAAAATATAAGATATGCTGCCAATGATCGCAAAGAGAATTTCTCTAACAGAAACTTCCGATTTGGCGAAAGATTGAGCAAGTGAATCTAATATATGAAAATGAAAATATGTTTATCTGTCTGCCCTTCTATGCAAATCAACAGTTTGAAAGCCAGAATTGTGAAATGCTACGTGTAAGTGTATTAAAAACACGTCCGAGGCAACTAAAGTAATCCGGAATCGAAATAATGTAGAGTTAATTTTAAATAATAAAAAACCAAAAATCTAACAGCTTTTCCGTGAAGAGTTCCATATCCTGTGCTGGTTCGTGCGATTGGCAAAAAATCCAAACTGCTGCCAAAAGGGGTGTGATGTCACGTAGATAAGGTCAATTCCAGTTGTTAAGTTAAAACTCCAAAGACTGAATATCGCAACAACCAAATCAAACATTCATCGCCAAAAACAACTCGCCAAACCTACCAGCACAGGATATTGAACTCTTCCCGCCTTTTCCTATTAAATTTGAACATTTTTCGTTATAGCAGTTGCCAACAATTAAAAATCCACAATGAAATTCTTTCTACAATAATTAATTTTCTATTGAAATATTTCCACGTGAAAAATGAAAATAAAAATAAAAAGTTTCAGCAATGGAAAAAAAGATTAATATGACGTAATATTGGTAATATAACGGCAATTTTCAAACATTTCTCAATAATACAAGGAGTATGAGTATGTGTAAATACAGAAAGCAGGTTAATATGACGTCATTCGACAATTGAAAAAGAAAATTAATGTAACGTCACATTGGAAGTTTAACGGACTTTTTCAATTGTTTGGGAATAATACAAAGAGAGTATCAATATGAGTAATTGTGAAAGCAAGTAGGTAAGATGTCAGCAGGTGAGTACAACGTCATATGAGTTTGAAGAACGTATTGAATCATGATAAAAACACGATTATAGAATTATTGGCATATTTTAACATTTTGAAGTTATCTATACAACATGTTTAATTTTGAAATTGATTTTTCTACACAAACATTCTTTAAATCTCGAACAACACCAGGTACTTCGGCTAGTTATGAATAAAAGTAATATGATGAAGTGCTTAGCATACATATAAGAAAGAATATATTGTTTGCCTGAGACGGCCAGTATTTTGATGTAAACTAAAAATAAAAAGTATAGATTTGTAAAGCATAATAAAATAATTTTAAAATTCTTTGACATTTATACATTTATTATATTTATATACTTTATACATTTGATAAAACCTACAAAAAGCAGTGATATCCCATCAAAAAACTTTCTGTAAAAAAAAAGCGCCAAGTTCTCCTTAATGTTTCGGTCGTAAAAAGTACTGATATTTGATGTTCGCCCAAGTTAAAAGTCAAACATCCGAAATCTGTCATTCAAAATGGCTTCCTGCGACTTGGCCGTTAATGCATTTTAGAAGGTTTTTCAAATTCTAAAGAATGTATAATGATCTACATGTCTACTACATTTTTTTGAACATTTTACGCATTTTGTTGTACAAAGTACTAAAATATAATACACATTTTTAAAAGCATAATTTCGAAATCACAGCTGTCGAGAATGGTCCACTCTGGTTCTAAACGTCTCATATAATGTAACACAATGTGAAATTTGATGAAAAAAATATTCATTGGAATTCGTGTTAATGACAATAGACCGTACAAAATGGTCATTAAACCATGGTAAAACTAAATGATGGTTAATCAAAACTAATGTTTCTTGAAACTCAATGGTATGTATCACAAAGCTTTTATTTACAATATCATCATACGAATTTGCCTATTTGCATTCCGATATTACTTTTAAATGCGTAATTTCCAATCATTAATTTTGAAATCATTTATCGACGTAATTATTTATTTCAAATGAAATATATGGCATGTTTAACATCAATGAGGGTGTATTATGTATTCTAATTTATTTTTCTCAGTATTACATTCTTCTAATGTTTTTAACCTAGAATGCATTAACAGCCAAGTCGCAGGAAGCCATTTTGAATGAAAGATTTCGGATGTTTGACTTTTAACTTGGGCGAACATCAGATATCAGTACTTTTTACGACCGAAACATTAAGGAGAACTTGGCGCTTTTTTTTTACAGAAAGTTTTTTGATGGGATATAGTTTTCTGTTTGTAACTTTAATTCCTTAAATCTGTTTATTTTATAAATCTTATTTATTGTTCAACTTAACATCAATATACCATTAAAATAAATTACTATGAACATTCTTCATAAGTTATTTAAAATTTTCCATTATGATATACTATAGAAAAAGCCAAGCATGGCTTTTAATACTCTCAATGGGAATCCTGTTTCATGGAGCTAATTTTTTTATATCAGGTTCAAACGAAGATAGTCAGGAGCAGCGTCAAGCTTATTAGGATATTTGTTCTTAATGTATTCAGAAGACAAATGCACTTTCGACAAGTTATGTATTTTCGAAAGGCAACAAGTATCTTAATGCTTTATCGCTGAATTCTTGGTTCTCTTTTTGCGGAGATGGAGGAAATCATAAGCAATAATGCAATATGATTAGAGATGAGCAAAGCTAGTAACATTGAATTATCAATGAATTACTAGACATAGTGGGCCTTTTTCCTCACTTTGGAGTTACATATGAAATTTACATATTAAAGTTACACATGAAACAAAATTTGTAATCTAAAATTGTCAACTTTGTTTATGTGTTTCAGTTGAATCATTTCTGTGGTTTACGCCATTACTGATATTATTTTCATGTGCCCCCAACAGGCTCGCCACGTACCCCAGGTTGGGAACCGCTGGTATAGATGAAAGCCTATACCGGAATCCATTTTTCTACCTCATTCCCGCCAATATTAAGATACTTATAGTATAGTTCAACCAGTTTTTTAATCCCCTCTTTATAGAAGTCAGTCGTCAAATGCAGAAACATGTAGTACCACCAAATCTTCAGTAATGACTGAAGCTCGGCCACTTCGTACTTCATCATGAACATTCGTGCGGCCATCTTTAAAAACTCTAAGACTTCTCCGTACCACTCCACCGGTCATAATGTGTTGTCCTTAAACTTCACTAATCTGTCGATGAATTGCAGCCGCGTTCACGTCTTTAGCACTAAAAAAATGAATCATTGATCGTATTTCACCAGCGGCGGGATTCCCAATCGTCAGAACCATTTTAAATACTCAAAAACAAAAGTTAACATGGACAAATGTTTCCGTAATGGCGGCTGCACCCAGAAAAAAGTTTTGTTGAATCAACAAAAATTTAGTTGACCGAACAAAACTTTTTGTTTAAATATAGGTCAATGGAAATTTTGTTTGAATCAACCAAAATTTTTTTTTTTGCAATTAAAAAAAAAAAAATGTTTGTATCGTCAGCAAAGAATGTTTTGTTAATTCAAGTAAAATGGTTCAATTTTACTTGAATTTTACTAAAACAACCAAAATGTACTCAACAAAACATGTTTTGTAGTTTTAATCAATTCCTTTTTCTGGGTGTGTAGATTACCAAGAGATGTAGGTAAACAGCGCGCACGCGCGAAATTCTGACCGCAGCGCTGCCACGACGGAATTTTAAAACTTTACTTACTTAAAAAATAACCCTCGTTTAATTGATTGTGTATATATGAATATTGTATGGCTATAGTTACAAATAAACATATTATTGCACTTAATATTATTATTGGGAAATAATACAGAATTTAGGTTTCTCTCCGATATGAATATCTTAGCAACTTAGTACTTTGTATATATATTTTTTAAATAACTGTTTTAAAACTTAAGCTAAATAAATATTCAAATATGATTTGGATTAACCGTTTATCTAGTGACGGTATTTTTAAGTACCAGCAGAGAAAACTTTACATAAAATTTCTTTAATCTGTCTAATAATGATAATAAGGTTTTGTTTTTATACAAAATATTTTTCTGGATCACATTTAGAAAGCACAGCAAAACAGTGCAAGCTAAATATTTTATAAAGTGGTATTTTTCTCAACCTTTTACATAAGTGTAGATCTTCTCTTTTTAAAAATTGTTATATGAATATTTTGAAACTATAAAAACATTTCTATTTAATGATAGAATCACAATACATTTATTTACATTGTTCCGATAAAGAATTGTGATATTTCCTTAAGAGCATTTTTTGCTAATTAATCTAATTATTCTTGTAGATATTTCACAAAAAGAGCTATTACTACAGTATTATTAAATCAGTTTTAATGAAAAACCTTATCTAAATTTCATATTATTATAATATAAATTGTATAATATACCTTCAGACATCAAGGAAGATAAATATTGTGATTGAACAATTTGTTGATTCATAATTCGGTAGATAAAGGGTTAAAATTTAGAACGACGTCAAATATATGGTATTTAATTAAAACGTAAAGTATAAAAACTTTATATAATAGACTATACGTTATTATTATTATATATAATAATTTATTATATTAATTTATTATAGTACATATGATATATTATACGCTTAAAAAGTGAAAAATAATAAAGGAAGTCAACAAAAAAGAAAAGGAAAGAACTGAATAGACTAGAAAATCGGGAATCTCAATTTAAAGTAAAAACGAGTAACAGGTAATAAGCATTAACATCTGTAATATATATATATATATATTTTTTCTCTAGAATAAACATAAATATTCTAATAGCGTTAACTCGAGCTGAAGAAAGAACATATGCAAATAAATATGGGAATGATCTTCTATTACATCAGAATTATCAAGTAAAATCTTCTAAAATCATAGACATCTTCCATTCTAGAAGAATAGGAAGACGATTTTATAATGACAAAAACAAAATTTGACAGAATATGCCGGAAAAAATGAAGAATTTTTAAAAAATGCAAGAAAAAATTTGTAAAATGCATATATATACGAGGGGCAGTCGGAAAATAAGTTTCCCCTGGCGACTGTTGGCAGAGGTGTGTATGAAAGACAAAAAATGTAAAGAGACATTAAAGATAAAACATAACTTTATTTTTGGACATAAGTACCGTACATTGAGACATTTGTCATACCGCTTTATAAGCTTCAAAAAGCCCTCCAGGAAAAAGTCCGGGCTTTGCATACGGACGAAACGTTAAACGGCTGTTGACTGCATCAGCGCCATCTGCTTGATCGCGGTAGACTTCTACCCAATGGTGTATCAGTGTCTTGCACGTTCGCGTTCACCTGTTGTGTCGTCTTTCGCCAATAGCCGTTCAACGTATCGTCCGTATGCAAAGCACTGATTTTTTTCCTGGAGAGCTTTTGAAGCTTATAAAGCGGTATGACAAATGTCTCAATGTACTTGGTACGTATGTGGAAAAATAAAGTTATGTTTTATCTTTAAAGTCTCATTACATTTTTTTTCATACACACCTCTGTCCACAGTCGCAGGGGAAACTTATTTTCCGACTGCCCCTCGTATATATATATTTATATATATATATATTTTATTTATTCGCTTACTACCGTGAAGACAATTATTTTGATCGACAGTTATTATTCGTCTAGATTTTTACCCTCATATAGACATTAGTAACATCCTATCATTTTACATAGATGTTTTGAAATTTCGTAGATAATCATTATTTATTTTCTTAAACTTTATTCATAAACATATTGCTGATAATTATATAGTTGTTCTCATGTCCTTCAAATTTAGCGATTTTAATTTAGCAATATTTTGTTTATCTAATTCTACCAATACTTATGCGTATTTTTTTAATACCTAGAATGATAAATATTTAAAGTTTAAAAATACAAACAATTATGATAATGTGGAATTGTTTAGCAAAAATTTTATTTTACAATGTGATATCCCCATGCTATTTATGTGATACTTAAAGTTTAATGTGATTGTTAGTTTGTTACTTTAAAATTATATCTTAAATTTTTTTATAATTTTTTACTTGTTTATTGCACAAAAAGTTTAAAACATAGCTAAATAATTCCACCTCATAAAATTTCTCAATAAGTAAAAATATATGATTTTATATTATATAATTTACACAAACCTTTAAATGCTATTAATCAATTTTTATCCAAAGAGATGTGGTTAATGATAACTAACAACGAAACTAGTAGTTGGGGGCCACCGTAATAATTACCCATCATGGATATGCATAATGTAAAATATTAAAATAAAAATGTGTAAACTACTTATAAAATACATTGCAATTCAAATAAAATCGTGGCTTGATGACGTCATAAACTTTAAAGGCTCGATTACTGAATTGCTTGAAAGAAACATCCTTATAACTCCAAAAATAATACACCTATTAACTAGCGGTTTATTGCATCGGATTAAGCGTCAAATTTCCAATTAAAATATATCTTTGAAGTGAAATTTGGATGAAATACGGGGTCATGAAAAATCGAAGAGTGTGGAAATAGGATTCAAAATATCTCGGCAACTCATTATCCGATCGACTTCATGCTTTATGCAAAATTTATGTTTTTTATTGTCTTTTATATTCATTTCTTAAAATAAACAATTTCGGAAATTTTTATATAACTTTTATCAGAACGAATATTTCGAGAGTCCGAAAAACAGTTCCGGTTAATCGAGGTTATTGAAATTCAATAGGCTTCTTCCCATTATTACATACTAAGTAGATACCAAATTGCAAGTCTCTATCTCAATTTTTTCGGGAGATAGAGCGTTTACAGACACACAGACACACAGACGGACGGCAATTTTTTTTTTCTAAAAATATGTTTTTCGGAATCTCCAGTGTCTGAAACGTGTAAATCCGTCAACAATTTTTTTTTTCGATTTTCAAAACGATTACAAGACTTACCCAATACTACGTATGATGGGTAAGTAAAATTATCCTATTAAATTCCTAATAGATCATGTAAGTTTTAACGAACAGTGTAAATCTGCACACGATATCCTAAATGATAAAACGTAAGTGATACTTTTCCAATCGCATTTGCCAAAGATAACTGGATATGCATTATTAATCTAAACATTTTGCATGCCTGACAAAGTTTATGCGAATAGAAACGTGTGAAATCAACATTTTATTTAAAAAGAAGGCATGACATCCGAGTTAGATTCGATTTAGAATCGATGTTCCATGAATTATATAAGTAAATCATATTGAAATATCTTTCCCTTCATGCAAGTGTTAAAAATACACTATTTAAGGTTTATATATATATATATATATATATATATATATGTATATATATATATACCAATGGCATTCCATACAATTTGAGAGTTATTTTTTTACGTAGTGGCAACACCTCGAAACAAAAAATAAAACTGCAGGCATTTTTCAAACTGTTAACTGTACGTTTATAAATATTCTAAATGAAGCAGACGATTTTATTTTCCTAGTTTCGTGCTTGTTTAAGAACTGTTTTTATTTGCCCTGCAGAAAGCAAGGTGAGTGATTCAGAGTTAAAAAAACTAAAACCGTTGTGCCATAAAATGTTGCTATCGTTTGGGTAAAACAGCTCTAGAATTAATGAAATTAATGAAAGAACCTCTTGCGAAAATGAAAAAGCTTACAAAGACAAAAATTTTGTTTAGTCTACGAGTTTTAGATGGCCTGGTGACTTCAAAAAAGGACATTTGTCTGCAAAACAGACTCCTAAGCCTGGTCAACCAGAACGTTTTGTGAATGATCGAAATGTTAACAGTGTGTGGGCAATCTTGCAAGAAAATCGGCAAATGACATGTGAAGAGACAGTGGCATCAACTAGAATTTCGAAAACGTCGGTATTTCGCATTCTACGCAACAATTTTCAGCTTCGCCATGTTTGTTTCAAATGGGTACCTCATTACCTTACTAAAAAACAAATGAAAACAAGAATTAAGCAATATTATGAGTGGACACCATTGAGCTCTAGTTATAATAGGAGTTCAGAATCAGCGGTCAGAAGCATGCAAGGCAAATGTAAAAAATAGTCTGCGTTGTCAATGTCAGATATTAGTATTCTAATTTACTATTATCCTAATTTATGTTTTTAGAATTAAGCTATGCTTACCTAATTCATAAATAATTCACTAATCGTGTAAAGGAATGCGATAGACTGCATGTTTTGCCATGAATGTGAGCTAAAATTATCGTCACTGTATCCTTCCCCTCTCACCGCTGGAAATCATATCGGGCATTAGGAAGACATATCTCCTGTTATATATGGAGCTCAGTGGTGGAAACAGATTCTTCAAAGTGATCTGAATTTCCTAAAGACTGTATTAACAGGTGATGAAACATGGGTGCATCATTTTGATCCCCTTACTGTCCTTTTTAATACAGATTCTGGAGTTATTTCAGCAGTGCAGGGTTCTTTGAAGCAACTTTCAGAAAATGCTTCTCTACTTGTTTTGAAAAGTGGGTTGGGCAATGGGACTGTTGCATATCATCTGAGGGAAGGTATTTTGAAAATGAAAGATCTATTTTTTGCTGTAAATTTATTTCTTGATTTTTTATGATTTTACTCACAGTTTTTATGGAACGCCCTTTGTATATATATAATATTCGCAAAATCTTTATTAAATGTATTTTTTAATTAATTTTTATTTATAATTAACCAAATTAAACAGCATTTCGTCTAAAATTATCATTGATACTTATGTTCGTTAATGATTTATATATTTTTTTCCAACATAAAGTTTTTTTTTATAAGTATGTTTTATGGTCTCTAATCTCGGTCTATTACTAAAAAAATATATCTAGTAAGTTTGATTCAGTTTAATAGTGCTCCTTTTAAATAAACTTGAATATGTGTGTTTAAATTTAAAACCAGACACACTGAATGAATAAATTATGGAAATATCAAGTAAACGTTTTTCATTTTAAAATTTCTGGGTAACTTTTCACTTATCTGCATCATATTATATCAAACTCTTTACAGAGTTTTACTCTTTCACGCTCTGTCTCACTAAAATAAAATACTTTTAAGAGAAATGAAAATCTTTTGTTTCGCAATGCAAAGTTAAAATAGTTTTCTCTGAAATTACTGTTCTGGATCTGTGAATTTGTTTGAATTTAAATATTATGTGTCTAAAGTTCATAAATTAAATTGTATTCTATGAACTGTTTCACGAATAGTTGCGCTTATTAGTAGTGTGAATGTTATGAGGTAGTAAAATTATTTCATTACTATTTTAGTGTTCGAAGTTTCTTTTCGCAGATTATATTTTTATCTTTTACTATTTTAAAAAAGTCTTTTGATCGCTTTCTAATAGTAGATAGTTATTTTTGAAAATGGTTTCGATATTATTTGTCAAACATGTTACTTGTACTGCACGCACTCGCACTATGTGGCCGGAAATAATTTTGTAAAAGTTATATTTAATTATGCAGAAATATATTAATCTTTTTATTATCTTTTTAATGGGTAAAATCAAAAATAAAATCTCATAAATTAAATCAAAATTAAATCATTTATTTTAATAGATTATATACAGATTCTAGTGCTACAGACAGCACGCAAGGCTGTCGAAGACTGAAAAGTCAGAGACAAGAAAGCATTGAATTACAATCCTGATGTTACTGCAGTTTATTACAAAAAAATATATCACACTTTTGTCTCATTTTCGAAACCGCAAAGTTCAAGTCAAACTGTTTAGGCGGACAAACCCACCTAAATGTTTCTAGTTCTATGCGAAATTTCTGTGCCTGCACTATTTCTGTGCTTTCTTAAGCTGTATATAGAAATGCTTTAAGACTTCATGTAATTTTTTTCGTTTTTAACACTTTCCAACCTAGTTGAAAAGTGTTTATGACTTCGGTTTGTCTGGCCGTATGGCCGTCTGCCGTTTGGCCGTCTGCCGTCTGGCCGTCTGGCCATGCTCTAACTCCCGTAAATAGGCTCGGATTGCCTTGCAATTTTTATATGTTATTGTCGTTATCTATAGCACGTTCACTATTTCAATTGAAGTGTGTAGCACTTGTAGTTTTTTGACAGGGACACTCAAAAGAATTCCGTTACATGACGGTCTATGGGGAAAAATCATTTCCGGTTTATTTTAATGATGCTACACAATTTCAAACACATTGTAATTGGTATATATCACTAAGGTGTATTACAAGATGTTTAATATGCAAAAGGGTGTGGATAGCACTTATAGTTAATTTACAAGGACAGTCAAAAGAATTCCGTTACATTACGTCTATGGAGAAAAATCGTCTGCGGTTTAATTAAATAATGTTTCACTATTTTAAACGCATTGAAATTTATATGTATCACTAAGGTGCATTACAAGTGGCTTACTACAGAATAGTGTGTGTATAGCAGTTATCGTTCATTGTCAGGGACACACAAAAGAATTCTCTACTGTCTGTTAACAATGATTCCTGGAAGTGCGTTTTAAGTTACTGAACGCGATTTTAAATTTAACTCACTTTTTGTTTATTACGTGGTGTGTATAAATTCTGAAGATCCTATACAGGGAAGCACAAAAGTTCGCGAACCGATTTCCGTTTATTGACATAAACTCCAGAAGGAGAATTTTAAACTGTGCTACGCGTTTCTTAACTGAACTAAAATTGAGCATCCTATGTAGTATATGTACAAATCTATAGATTCTATACAGGGCTGAATAAAAGTATTCGGATATTTTTCCGAATATTGTATCTGTAGGAAATTCATGAAATTACGTTTTTAAATATGTTACGTGTTTTCCAAATTGTTTACTTAGATGTTATCTTTCAGCTTATTAAACGGTTATGATTTGTAAAATTATTTTGGATGCGTTGGAAAGTGTTACATAATCTATGCTTTACGCATGATTTTTCGTTCTTGTTTAATTTTTAAACGATTTTTTAAATGTCTACTCAAATAACGACATTTATAACTAAATTTGTAAAGCAAATCTTACTGTATATTTTTATGTATTTTTCCTTTATTTAAAAATTTTTGTCTTTGAAGGAACATAAAATTGGCCAAAAAGTAAAACATTCTTTCAACATTTTTCTGTTTGATTTCTCATAATGAGAAGTATGTATTTTCGTTTAACTTATATTTAAGCATGGGAAGAGTGATGGGAGATATGTACTTAAAACGATTTTTATCTGTAAAATTACTTATTACAAAATAAATAAATAACATAAGCCTTTAATATTTCGTTTTAAATTTTTAGAACATACATTGGCTAGAGGAATCCTATTTAAATAAAGCTAATATTGCGCATTTTAAAATTCAAACATTGAATGAAACGATTACAGTAAAATTATATATATAAAAAAATAATTTTTTAAATATTCAAATTTAAGTACGCCGCATAAAATAGCATTATTAAATGCATTAATGTAATATTGCTTTGAAAAATATGTCTCAATATTCGTATAAATATTTAAATAGCAAAACATACAAAAGAGCAAATACATTCATTTCATGTTTGTACAATAATTCCGCTGAAAAGTTATATTTGTATGGAAGTACAAATCTGTATACAATGGAACAAAAGAAAAAACAGTATTTATCCTCTCTTTGAAAACAGCCTACATTTTATTCATTACAAATGTTCAGTAAATGCACAGTTTAATATCTTTAAAATAAGATTAAAAAAATAATATTTTCAATCCTTATGTAAGTTTTATAAACTCTTAAAAAATCTATTTCTCCAGTGAATTTCGATAAAAGTAGGGAAAATAATTTTAAATTTCTGATTGTGTTTGGAAAACACGAATTAGAAAGAAAAATAACTGTTATTTCTTGTTTCATATAATTTGTTTATTTGTTTAGGAACTAGCGTAATATAACAAATAATAGTTATAGTAATATAAAAAGAAATATTTAAATATGTTGCAACAAATTAAAACTCATCAATATGAAATTGTGAAATAATGTAGCAATTGGACATAAATGTATAGGAGGGTTATTTTTTAAGTATGTCGGCTTATGGATGAGAGTAAGAATGACGCGCGATCGCCACAGTGCGCATGCGCATCTGCTCCCAGAAAGCTTTGTTTACGTTTAGACGCCTTTTGCGGCCGTATTATCAGGGCTACACTAGATACCGGGCTTGCTCATTCATTATCATGACGTCACAAATGGTGGCTGGCCGCTACCAGCCATTCGTACAAAGCGAAACGACAAAATGAAAGACATACAGCGATTGGCACAAAACGACGGGCTCGTCGCTTTGCACCAATCGCTGGTCGCGGCTAGCCACCTTTTGTGACGTCATGATAATGAATGAGCAAGCCCGGTATCTAGTGTAGCCTTGGTATTATTCGTCTGTGTGCTGAGCTGTAGAAGTTTATAATGTTTTTGAAAATTGATTCGCCCGCCGACTGTATCATACGATCTGTAATTCAATTCTTGAGTGGATATACCGTATATACTCGTGTATAAGCCGACCGCCAAATTCAAGATGAAAATAGATTTAATACCAATAATTTACAATGGTTTTCTCCGTCTTAAATAATTTAGAATTAAATGAGATTAAATAAGTTGTAGAAAACCACTTTGAATTACTGGTATTAAACGTGTTTTTGTCTCGAATTTGGGGGTCGGCTTATACACGAATATATACGGTAACTTAGCAATTCACTGTCAGATGTATGACGACGACGGTGATAATGATATGAGTGTCAATAAAGTACGAAAATGGGTGAGAAAGTTAAAGGACGGGCAGGTTAATGTGCATGATGAGCTACGCCCAGGCCGACCTTCTCCGATTCCTGAAGATTTGGTTCGTGATGTGGATAACAAAATTCGAGACGATCGACGATTCACGATTTCACAGTTGTACACCATTGACAAATGCAGTCATGGATTGGGTTTCTTCAGAGATGGCAGATTTCTTTGACGTCGGAATTCAAAAACTTGATGTACACTATAACAAACGTTTGAACAAAAATTGAAATTATCTAAAAAAGTAGATTAAAATATGTAGAATATGGAAATAAATATATTTTTAAGGATATTTGCAGTATTTTTCTCCTCATTAAAAAACGGACGTTATTTTTTTTAAAAAAACCTCCTATAATCACTTACAAAAAATAAAAAGCTTTAATATTCTTTTAGATGTATGTTTTTTATTAAAACATTTAATTTATTTAGTTATAATATTCAAATTCTTGACGAATCCAACTCGTAAACTGGTAATGCTTCATGCTCAGGTACCTAGCAAAGATTAATTCACAATATCAGTACCTAATCCATAATTTAAACACTAAAATTAATATATGTTACGCAAGATATCAGAAATGAAAATAAATAAATCCAACCACATATCCACGTATTACTTAATTAGGCTTAATACAAAAAAACACATTCTAAAATTATACTTTATCAGCATAACACAAAAACGAAATACAGTTAAGGATTAATAAGGAATTATATTTTATTCACAAATTATAGTTAAGAAATAAAAATAAATCGTGATATAATGTTAAGAATAAATTAGATGAAATAAAAATATCTTGTGATCGCTGTTATCCTACACTTACACAGTAGATTCAATGGCGAACTATCTGTTATTGGCTGCAACCTGTTGCCATAGGATGGTATAAGGTTGAATACTCCAGGATTCACAAAAAAGAGAATTTCTGAAATAAAGATCGAACCATCCTTTGGTATTTTTGTTGACTTTGAACCATATATTAGTTCAACATTCAACGGAAATTTTTTACAGTGTAGGAGGTTACGAATAGCTTTCAAAATATTTATTCTGAATAGGAAACAGTGAAATTACGAGATATTTTTTATTAATAATGCAAATAATAAAACAACAACATTAAGTAAAAGGAAAAATTGTACTATGCTCACATTTTGTGCTTATCATCAAAAAAAGTTTATATATATATATATATATATATAAAACTTTAAGTAAAATTTAACCATTGAAACATAAGAAACTGACCACATACACTGAAATCCCGATACCAAAGAGCCCTGTCAATCTACAAATTAAAAATGTAGTCCTAATAAATGTAACATTATTAATTCAAATTAAGAAGAAAAAAAAATTAAATAAATAGAAAATAAGGAATGAAATATAAACCACACGAGTATATACACAAATAAAAGCTTATAAAGTAATTTACTTTTTCAAGGGCAAGAAAATCACATTTATAAGCAAAGAACGATTGTTTTCTGTATATGACACCAGCTTTTGCTAAATATAGTGCCATATCTCGCCCGAACAATCACTGAAACAATATTGAATAACAAGACCTTTACAATGGAATATTATAAATTATACATACAATTTGAAAAGGAGTGTGAAAAAGAAGAAAAAAAAATATATATATATATTACTTATATTAATAATATCCCAAGATATTTAGTATAGTGTGAGCACATGTACAAAATTGTATCCAAAAGAAGAGATTAAATTCACAGTTAAATAGAGAATCCTTCAGATCATAAATTGTATCCTACAGTTACAGTTATTTTTATTTAACTACATATATTACAACATTTTAAAAAATGTAGAAAAAAAAATTATGATATACATATAAATAAAAACCATTAATTAATTTATTTTAATTTTAATTTAATAAATTAAAATATATAATATTACTTGATAATTTGAAAGTATTTCATAGATATTATTACCTCCATATTAAATTTCCAAGTTTTAATATTTTAAATAAGCTATACTATTGTAAAAATATTAGACTATTTTAGCATACTATCAAATTCATTATATAATTTACTTTTGCTGCTGACATCTGGTGTACAGATATTCAACTAAAACTTTAATATTGTATGTATAATTACTTATATGCAGCTGTAATATAGTGTACATATATTAATTTTACTAGTTAATATTAATGATATATATAGAGAATAATAGTTACTAGTATAATATAATTTCTATTTTAACTAACCCATTTAAAATATATCTTAATTTAACCCAAACATTAATGTAGAATCCATATGATGTTTTCATTTTATAAATTAGTATTATACTTAGAAATAACATAGATTATTCAATATGGCAATGCACTTATTATAATTTAAATCTAGCTATTTAAATAATATCTACCATGAAAAAAAATATATAAAAAACATAAATATTAATTAAATTAAATGATCTAAAAATAAAATAAAATAAATAATATAAAACTAAGAGATATGTTTATTAGTGTACTATATTTAATAAATATTTAATATTTACTAAAATTAAATATGTTTAACTATATATTTAAATAATTAAATAATGACAATTTTTCAAACTACAACTGCGCCAAACCATCCCACGTCATTTTCCTATTGCTAACAATTACAAAGTTCATATCATGTACAGTTTATGGAAAACTCTCGAGATATTTTTTTTTCTTGCTGAAAAAAATACAAATACTTTGCAAATAACTTAATTTCATGTAATGACGCTAATTTAGCTAAATTTTTAAAGTAATATTTTCTACAAACTACTTTTTACAACTGAAAATTTAGTCAAAGCATTTCAAAATCGACAATTTGTCTAATTAGTAACTACTATATTGTTTTATGACAGTTACTATTGATACTACGCTATACCGTACTATCAATGTTAATATAATGACTTGTTGCCATATACTTACTTTTCATTTACTAATTACTTGAATTATAATATAAATATTATTTCTATTTATTTATACATTTCAAATTTAAAATGAAATCTCATATTTTTTTTTTCTTTCTTTTCTTCAAAATAGGCAAGATTTATTTTTGTAAACAGTGATAAGAAAAAAATTGTGGATATTTTTATTTTTATTATTTTTTTTGTAATTAGCATTGTAAATAACAAGTAAATCATTAATGGAAACTAAGATAAATTTCAGAAAAGGTTATTTTGCATATGTCTCTTATTGCTCCTTTTTTTAAACTAATCACACCAAGTTTCATTACATTTGTATCTTTCGTACTTTCCAGGTTCTCAAAAATTAATTCCATTACATGGAAATTCGCATCTTGCCAAAATTAGGAAAATTACATTTTTTTAAATTTTTTAATAAGAAATATAAGAAATGTTTAACTGCTTCCGTCCGTTGAACGGAAATATTTTAATTAATTAGAAGTATTCTCAGTGACAACTTTAAAGGAATTTTGAAAGAATAACTGAAATTAGTATTTTTTTCAGAAAGTAAATTGATAACTCTGACATATAATTGTAATGAAAACTACCTGAGAAATAACAGAAAAATGATATGAAGAAATACAGCTGTATTTACCTCATACTTTTCAAAATTAAAATATATATATATATATATATATATATATATATATGTGTGTGTGTTTTTTTTTTTAGATAAATTGCGTTTGAATTAGTTTTCTACATTAGTAAATTTTCACTTTCAGCGTAAATAAAGAACACACATTTTTTCCCTTCAGGAATTTCTTGAAAATATCTATTATGATAATAAAAAATTACTAGTCTATCACCTATAAGTTATAGTTAATTACAATAAAATTGGAATAAACATATTCCATTCAGATAATTTTCATTCCCTTTTTAGTATTAAATGAAGCACATATAAGATAAATATGTATTTTCAAACAAAATCAAATTTAATGCAGGTTTATTAGATAAGACAAGGTGAAAAAATTATTTCATTCTCTTTTTTCTCATTTTAAAGGGTTTTATTTTTTTTTAATTAAAACAATAGTAATGTTATTATTATTACCATATTATAACATAAATATGAGAATTTTTAAATATAAATAACTATAGAAATATTACAGTTTCGGATGTATCGAATTTTAAAGTTTTGAGGTGATTTAAAGTAAAATTTTGAGTTTATCTTTTAACATTAATTTTCTTTAAGAAAGTATTGTTGTTATATTAAATGCATTCAAAATGTCTTTTTTTTTCATTTTCTTAATTTAAAATTATTTTTCTGAGAGAGAGTCTGGTGGAAAGTATTCACCACCTTTTTTTTTTTTGTGTTACACACTTAGAAATGTATATGTAAATATTGAGTGTTCTTCTTTTTTTTTAATTCTATAATTAGTAAATATTTCTCCTTGCATTTATATATATATAAGTATAATTAGTAATTACTGTGTTTTTTTTATATACATGTTTATGCTACACTGTAATTATTTAGACTTCAGAGCGGTACAAAGGTTGGTATTAATTTAGCTAACAAGGTGACGGACAGTTTTATGAGCGCTGTCTGGCGAAAAGTGCACTGGAGCTATGTTGTGAAGTTTTTGAGACTTTAAATTTATGGGGGGGGGGCTGTCAATCACACTGCGTGTGTGGTACCGTGAGTTCGAAGCTAGAGGATTCAGAGTAGACACATTAGTGCCTGGTTAATTTTAGGGGGCCAGATAGTTTGTGATCATTGGCTGGACAGTTCTCCTATGAGCAGCAAAGGTAGGTGTGGTCATTGACACACTGGGCCATTTGGGCACAAGGTCGTAAATAAAAGTCAAGTAGGCGGGAGGTGCCACCACCAACTAAAAGAAAGCCAGAACTTGGAGAAAAAACACAGTCGATGAAAAAAAAGGTGAATGTGTAGCCTGCATCAGGGTCCAACCTGGGACCCTGATGTTTGTACCGCTCAAATTTAATTGTAATTTTTGTTCGGCAGGAGAACTTGATCATATAGTAATTAAAAATGTGTAATGCTTAATTTGAATTGTGAGAACGAATCATTTAGTAAATGATAATAATTTAATGAATAAATCAAATTGTAGAAAAAGGATTGATTTATATCCTTACTATGTTTTCTGTGCTGCATATTTTAAAACGGATTGATTTATATATCCTTACTATGTTTCTGATATGTTTATTTTAGAAAGGATTGATTTATATATCCTTACTATGTTTTTTTCATATGTTTATTTTTTTTATGTAAATAAAGTAGTTGTTTTTTAGTTTAAAAAAAATGTTGTTTTAATTTAGTGTTTGCATGATTAATTTTAAAAACCTAAATATTTCTCTAGAATTTTCTTAACTTAAATCTTGGAATGTTTTTATTTAAAACTATCTTTAGGGTTGTTTTGGGTAATTATTTTATGGAACTCTATACACTCCATTCCCAAAATCTAACTGAAATATATTAGATACTCTACACACAACGCAACAATTAATTTTCTTTAATAATATTTCTCTAGTATCTAATTAGGCAACGATCACGGAGTCTTCTGCAATCAGAAGCCCCTATAGATAATTAATGAGTAATGGTAAAGGTGCACCCCACACCTTATTTTCTTTATGTGTAGTGATAGTCTTTTATTGACAGTTGTAACCGGCCTTTAGTAGGAGCTGTCTGCAAATCACCAGCAGAGTCCGTTCCTTCGAATATAAGAAAATTTGCCCTGATTTGAATTTACATCAGAATTCGTTTGAATTTCCATAATTATCTTTTAAAAATGAATTATGCACACCATACACCATGTATGAACAGATGTATGAACACCATATGTAACAGGAAAATAATCCCGATGTTCATAAAAGCAAATTTAAACTTAACTGCTCCCAGTTGCTCAAAGAGCCCCATTTGAAGTGACAAATAAATATTTCAAAAATTATGTTTTGACTAACTTTTACTTACCTATCATACGTAGTTTAGGGTCTTGCTATCGTTTTTAAGAATCGAAAAGAAAACACGTTTCAAACACTTGAGATTCCGAAAAAGATATTTTTAGAAAAAAAAATGAAGTCTGTCTGCCTGTCTGCCTGTGTGTCTGTAAACGCTCTATTTCCCGAACAAATTGAGATAGATATTTGAAATTTGGTATGTATAATGTGAAGAGGCTCATTGAATTTCAGTAACCTCGAACCGGAACCGGTGTTACCGGGAAAAAAATTCGCACTCTCGAAATATTCGTTCTTATAAAAGGTGCATAAATATTTTCGAAATTGTTTATTTTAAGGTGTGAATATAAAAGACAATTAAAAAAAACATAAATTTTGCATAAAGAATTAAGTCTATCGGATAATTAGATATTTGTAATCCTATTTTCTATACTCTTCGATTTTTTATGACAATGTATTTCATTCAAATTTCAATTCAAATATATATTTTAATTGGAAATGAGATGCTTAATCCGACGCAGTTAGTTAATATGATTATCACTTTTCGAGGATGTATTTTTTTACGCAATTTAGTAATAGAGCATTTATATTTTGTAACATCATCAAGCCACGATTTTATTCGAATTGCAATGCATTATATAAATAGTTTACAAATGTTTTATTTTCATATTTTATACTATGCATATCCAAGTATTACGATGGCCCCCAACGACTCGTTTTATGTTTGTAGGGTTTTGGCTTCTTCAGATTCGTTTTATCCCTTTCTTTATTTTTCAGCTAAAAACGCGTATTTAGCAATATGCATGGATGGCTTTGTAACACATATATAGTAAAGTTGTTTGTTTTATTGGAGAACTTTTTTGGAACAATCTCTGTGTTTCGCCCAACAACACTGATGAAATATGACTGTGCGAGAAATCAGTCCTTGGTATATACTTAAACCACTCTAATATTTTAAGAATAGATTCCATGTCTATATTTGAAACATACATCTTCTAAAGCCTATTTATTTAACGCTTATAATTTTTTCTCAGAAATAAATCTTCCTAGCAGAAAATATGTTGTCATTTTTATACTATGTATGGACAGATTTTTTTGACACAATTAGTTGACACAATTATAATGAGCGAGAAATTACTATTATCAGGTTTGTTAAATGGCGTATTTCTTTCTAATATACAGTGGTGGCCAAATACTCTCTTTGTTAGTTATCAACTGTTAACCAGTTAGGGGAGCGCTATTCAGAAAATTATGCATACGTTCCATAGAAATGGCTTCATTATTGGATTTTTGTTCATTTTTAACACTTTCCAACCTAGTTGAAAAGTGTTTATGACTTCGGTTTGTCTGGCCGTCTGGCCGTCTGGCCGTCTGGCCGTCTGGCCGTCTGGCCGTCTGGCCGTCTGGCCGTCTGCCGTCTGCCGTCTGGCCGTCTGGCCGTGCTCTAACTCCCGTAAATATGCTCGGATTGCCCTGCAATTTTCATATGTTATAATCGTTATCTATAGCATGTTCCCTATTTCAACGGAAGTGTGTAGCACTTATAGTTTTTTTACAGGGACACTCAAAAGAATTCCGTTACATTGCGGTCTATGGGGAAAAATCATTTGCGGTTTATTTAATTAATGTTTCACTATTTTAAACGCATTGAAATTTATATATATCACTAAGGTGCATTAGAAGAAGCTTAATATGGAATAGGGTGTGCATAGCACTTATACTTACTTTACAGGGACAGTCAAATTAATTCCGTTACATTACGTCTATGGAGAAAAATCGTCTGCGGTTTATTTAAATAATGTTTTCCTATTTTAAACGCATTGAAATTTATATAAGGTTCATTACAAGAGACTTACTACAGAATATTGTGTGTATAGCAGTCATCGTTCATTTACAGGGACACACAAAAGAATTCTCTACTGTATGTTAACAATCATTCCTGGAAGTGCGTTTTTAGGTACTGAACGCGATTTTAATTTTAAATCGCTTTTTGTATATTACGTGGTGTGTATAAATTCTGTAGATCCTATACAGGGAAGCACAAAAGTTCGGGAACACATTTCAGTATTATTTAACTCCAGACGGAGAATTTTAAACTGTGCTACGTGTTTCCTAACTGAACTAAAATTTAGCATCCTATGTAGTATATATACAAATCTATAGATCCTATACAGGGCTGAATAAAAGTATTCGGATTACTTAGATGTTATCTTTTAGCTTATTAAAGAGTATGATTCGTAAAATTATTTTTGGAAGTGTTGGAAAGTGTTACATAATCTATGCTTGACGCATGATTTTTCGTTCTTGTTATATACAGTGGTGGCCATAAGTTTGGACATTTTTTGAAAGTTTCATGTTTTTCAATTTTGTGTACTTGTAGAATATATTAATTTTCACTTGAATACAAACGTTTACATATCAAATTGAAGGTAATTTAATGTAAAATTTAAAATTAAAAACAGTATTGCAATATCTATATTACAAAAAATGTTATGCTCATTTTAGTAGAACAAACAAACACAAATCGTTTTGAATAAGGACGTGTTTTGTAATAAAAGCGTACTAGCCAATCACAAACACTGTTCTGAGGACCAATCAAATGTCTGTAACTATAGTTTAGGTTATTTGGATGGTAAAAGAGTTATTGTTGTGGAAATATTTTGCGGAATGATGCATACTAGTACAATTAAATAGAGTATTGCTGTTTTTGAATATTTAAAGTCCTTTTTTTAATTAAACTAATTTTAAACAATGTCCTCAACAAGAAGAACTAATTGTACATCTACAAAAAGAAGCCAAATTGTCATATTGAGAGAAAATGGCCTCTCTTATGCTGAAATTGCAAGACAAGTTGGTGGTTCAGTGACTTGTTCTGGTGTACGAAAGTTTTGTTTATGTTATGAAAAAACGAAATCGGTGGAAAATAAGGCCAAATCAGGCCGAAAAAAATGCACAAGTGCTACTGCCGATAGAAAAATTAAACGGCTATGCCTTCAAGATAGAAAAGTTTCATCAGATGCCATTAGATGTGAAATGAATGCAGCGGGTATTGCAGTAAGTCAAAGAAAAATAAGAAGAAGGTCATCATGATTTGGACTACAAGCTAGAATTTCAAGGAAAAAACCATATTTAAATCAAAAACAACGCAAAAAATGAGTGAAGTGGGCAAAAGAACACATTAAATGGTCAGAAAATCAATGGAAGCAAGTAATCTGGAGCAATGAGAGTAAAATATCGCTCTTTGGTAGTGATGGTAGAAAATACGTGAGACGTAGAGTAGGAGAAGCACTTCATCCTGATTGCATTGAAGGAACTACAAAAAACCCAACAAATGTCATGATTTGCGCATGTATGTCTGCAGATGGTGTGGGCCGAATTCAAGTGATTGATGGCATCCTGAATGCCAAAAAATACATCGAAACTGTCCTGGAACCAAAATTGATACCTTCCATCAGGGATCTCTTCCCCAACAACGCACCATTTATTTTTCAGCAGGATTCAGCTCCATGCCACACAGCAAAAGTATGCAAAGCATGGTTTCAAAATAAAGGCATAGATATATTGCCATGGCCAGGAAACAGCCCTGATCTCAATCCAACTGAAAATTTGTGGCGATGTTTGAAAATCCTTGTACGAAAAAAACGTCCATCCAATAAAAGACAACTTATTGAAGCTATAATTGATTCTTGGCACCATGTGATTATGAAAGATGAACTCCAAACACTCGTTCACTCGATGAAAAGATTCTGTGAAGCTGTCTTAAAAAATAAGGGTTATCCTACTAGGTATTGATTGTGTAAGTATCACTTTAAAAAAATGCAAATCTAAGATAGATCTTACTATTAGTTGCATAACTTTTTTTGTAATACAGATATTACAAAACCTTATCTGAATTACCTTTGTAATACAGATATTGTAATACTGTTTTTATTATTAAATTCTACATTAAATTTTCCATTTGATATATAAACGTTTGTATTTAAGTGAAAATTATTCTACAAGCACACAAAGTTGAAAAACATGAAACTTTCAAACAATGTCCACACTTTTAACCACTACTGTAGTTTGGCATAAATCCAATGCAAATTACATCGACGACGCGACGGCTCGAGAGATTTTTCGCTTCTGTGAAGATCATCTTTCTAATTTCTAGCTAAATTATAAATTTAAACTCCGAATTGAATATAATACGATGAAATCGCCATTTAGTTGTAATATGTTATACTTTCTAAACGACCCAACGGGCAGTTAGATTTCCCGATTAAGAAAAAAGTTTCTTGGAAAGTGGTAGTTAAATACAATTTTTCTTTTCTAATTTTTTTTTTTTTCTGACAAAACTTTTCCGGTAACAATTTCTCTTACATTTTTTGAACCGAAATCTGTATTTTGCAGAAAAGCGAAAATAAAAGCCTATGACTTTAGTTTATTGTGGAACATTGGTGTTAAATTCGGTTGAAAACTCTACATGTTGCATAAAAAAAAAGAGTTTTTCACGGAAACGTTAACATTTTCAAGAATATGCGTGCTATTCTTACACAAATGCACAAAAACATTGAACAGGACCTACATAGTCATTTGCTACAGTGGCAGACCATCTTGCGCATTTTATGTTACTTGAGTGATCTTAAATATTATTTTATTATTAAAATTATTATGCCCCCTCTCCCCTAATTGCCCTCGTGACAAAATTTTCACTGAAAATTTTGAAGTCAAACATGTTATTTACATTCATGATGTTCAAGAACAATTCGTAAAGAATATCAGTAAATATTCGACAAAACGTCTAAAATCGAAAAAATCGGTCACTGTCTCTTCATTTTTTGAATTCGGTGTACATTGCTACCTGTCAAATAATTCTTTTGTTAACTTTCAGCGTTTGTTATATTGAAATATGCACTTATTTTCTGTTATAGAAACTATAGTCAAAATGTGAAAATGCGTATAATCCAGACTCTACTTAAGAGGCTACTTCACTCAGTCGAAAACATCTGCTCGCTAAGTTTAATCAGATGGGGGAAATATTCTAGTAGGTTCGTTTGTATTTCAATATTTTTAAATGACTTATTTTACATTGGGTAGCTCAGGTCAATCTGTCCTTTTTTAATTTTTTTATTTCGGTTGCAGTTTTTTTTTTTTTTTTTTTTTTTTTTTTTTGAGGATTCTTTCACTTTCGAAACCAGTTCCGAAAGTTAAAGTATCTTAATAATAAAAACTTGTGAATCGAAAAATACAAAAAGACCTGCATAAAGACTGACCTCTTCTATCCAGTGCAAAATAAATAAATAAATAAATCTATACTAATATTATAAAGGAGCAAAGATTGTTTGTTTGTTTGTTTGTAGGGGGTAATCTCTGGAACTACCGAACCGATTTCAAAAGTGATGGTGGCAAATTGATGGTGACAACCCCTGCTCCAACATAGGCTATATTTTATGTCGGTGCACTAACCCCAGGGGGTGCAGGAGCAAAAAACGTTCTAAAATTGCGATTTTTTAGCTATCAAACTGGCTATCAAGCCCTGAGAGCTTGCCAGCCGGTTCTGTATGTATGTATGTACGTACGTAATGCGATAACTCTTCATAGAAATATCAGTTTTCCTTCAAATTTTGTTTATAGGTTCACTGTGTTAAGGCGCTTCCCTGATTAGTTTTCGGGATTGATTGGTTAACTATAAAGGGGGGGAACGGGGGGATAATCCCCCCTTAATTTATATAAATGGATTTTTCATGCAGAATTATTCTATTTGCTTCAAAATTTTTTTATAGGTTCATTGGGTTAAGACGCTTCCCTGATTAGTTTTCGGGATTGATTAAGTATAAAGGGGGGGAACGGGGGGCTAATACCCCCTTAATTTCTATAAATGGGTTTTTCATGCAGAATTATCCCATTTCCTTCAAATTTTATTTATAGGTTCACTGTGTTAAGGCGCTTCCCTGATTAGTTTTCGGGATTGATTGGTTAAGTATAAAGGGGGGAACGCAGGGCTAATCCCCCCTTATTTTATATAAATGGGTTTTCATGCAGAATTATTCTATTTGCTTCAAAATTTGTTTATAGGTTCATTGGGTTAAGACGCTTCCCTGATTAGTTTTCGGGATTGATTGATTAAGTATAAAGGGGGGGGAACGGAGGTGGCTAATCCCGCCTTAATTTATATAAATGGGTTTTTCATGCAGAATTATCCGATTTTCTTCAAATTTTGTATATATATTCATTGTAATTAGAGATTTACCTGATTAGTTTAAGGGGTTCATTAGTTAACTATGAGGGGGGTAACGGTGGGATGACCCCCCCCCCTTAATATATTGTTTATTTCTTTATTTTTCGATGGGCTTATTTCAAATTCTTTGAAATAAAAGTATAATATACAATTAGTGTGAATAGCCTGTGAACTCAATGCCCTCAGTTTAACTGGCAGTTTTATTTTTATTTTTTATACTGAAGGAGCTAGAAATTTGAAATTTGTCATTGTAGTTACTTATAAGATGTAAATGCTCTCTAAGAACAAAATAAAAAAGAAATTTAAATTTAAAAGGGTGAAATGAGCGAAAAGCGTTCTAAAAACAGTCTAAATTACAATTTCTATGATATCTCTGGAACTACAGAACCGATTTCAAAAGTAATGGTGGCAAATTGATGGGGACAATCCCTACTCCAACATAGGCTATATTTTATGTCGGTGCCACTAACATCAATGGGGTGCAGGATCGAAAAATGTTCAAAAATTGCGACTTTTTTATACTGAAGGGGCAAGAAATTTGAAATTTAGCATTGTAGTTATTTATAAGATGTAAATGCTCTCTAATAATAAATTTAAAAAAATCGAAATTTAAATGGGTGAAATGAGCGAAAAGCGTTCTGAAGTCATTCTAAATTACAATTTCTATGGAATCTCTGGAACCACGGTACCGATTTCAAAAGTGATGGTGGCAAATTGGTGGTGACAATCCCTGCTCCAACAGCCTCTTTAATAAAAAACTATGCGTTGCTGACGACTGGGTTTTTCGCTAATTGTTGCAACAGATTAATCTCGGAAAATGAAACATTTGAAGTTACTGAAAAAAATGATAGCTCAAAAAGTATTTGTCAGAAAATTGTTAGACAAACTGCGTTTGAAAGGTAAAAAATTGTATTTTTCTTGATATAAATTTCAAATCTAATGATTATGCCGTTTTTCAAATATTGAATTTCAAAAATTACCAAATTTTCCAATGGAGTACCATAGCGAAACCTTCATGCGTAAAAAGATAATGATAAGGGCGACGTGTCCTGACGTGTATATTGGCTATAGCACGAGTCACAAATTATAGTAGCCTTATTATTCTGTTAAAATATAAAAGTTATTTATGAAATGTCAATATTTTGTTGGATTAAAGGTTCGTTAAAAGAAATTGACCAGCGTAGCGGGCGTAGCTTGCTAGTAAATAAATAAAAATATTGAAATGCGAACGAAATATCGAAAACTATTTCTCCGATAGGATTAACATTGGCGAGCTGGTGTTTTCGACTGAATGGTAAACCATCAGAATAAATTTACGAATTTTTCGAGTTTTTACAAATGTTCGGCCATTATTCAAAGGCGATCAATGTGCCGGAATCCATATTGTCAATAAATCATATCTTCCAAAAATTGTGCATGTTGAAATGATAAAAAAAAATTGCTTCATAGAAAATCATGTTTTTTTTTTTTTTTTTTTTTCTTTTTTTTTTTTTTTTTTTTTTTTAAAGAAAATATGAATATGTTGTAATCATACATAATCTATTTTAGGAAATACTTAGAACTGTAAAGCGCTTAACTTCCAAACGGTCATACACGTAACCACAAAAGTGGCGTCTAGACAGATAAATTGGACTACGCGCTGTTTTATGAGAGTGTAACGTTCCTAGCATGAAAATTTGGAGTTATTAGCCGATCAAGAAAACTATCCGAGATGCGATAGAATAGTTCAATAAAAATTATACAGAAACTCCGATTTAGTACAAATAGACATCTTGCTCACATTGATTACAATTGATAGGTAAGTGGATAACTTCTGTGGTATTCATTCTTATAAAATGTTTTGAAAAGTAAACGAAAGAAAAATTTATATTCCATCGAGTATTTCATAAGAACAATTCATTATGAATTTTTCTTTTATTGTACTGGAATGTTTTGTTTAAAAAAAATTATTTCGAAACAGTAATTTAATGTAATATTTATTTTATACAAAAAACAATTTAGAATAAATTAAACGTTTCTGTACTACTCGTAAATATGTGCTTTCAGCTAAGATTTAAATCAGAAAAGAGAGACTATTGAATATTCGAGAAAAGAGATACTATTACATATTCAAGAAAAGAGATACTATTGAATATTCACGAAAAGAGATAGTATTGAATATTCAAGAAAAGAGTGTTGAGAAAAGTGATTTCATATTATAATACTAAAAACATAAATATCCATCTGATGTTGTTTAGACTAGCTTTTAATATTACATTTTTGTGGATAAAAATAAGAATGTGATAAGATTGTGCATATTCTACATATTTCTCTTGACGTTAGCTTGGGCAGTTATACGGATAAAAGAAATTTCAGCACCTCATGTTAATTACTTATGAACATATGGCATATCTGAAAAAAAACTACAAAAAGAAATTTTTGGTAAAATATTTTCTTTAAGTCTGAAAATAATAAGCCTTTGGTTGAAATGTACAGAAATATTAGCTATAGAGCATATTATCTCATTTTTTTAAAACAACTGTTGTTGCTTTTTTTTATTTAAATCGATGAAAATAAATATAGCATGATACTAAATTTGCATTTACATAAATAGCGTATACATTAAATTTTCATGCTAAAAATCAAGATAATATAAACAACATATAATATAACAAGAATTATATAAAATTTTGATTGTTTGATAAATGAGCTACTATTTACAGTTATCAAAATGTTAAAAAATTAAATAATAAAAGGAAATAGATATAAAATGTACTGATAATTACTATCATTTTCAAATATATTATTTGATAGCGTATTTCTTTAGCGAAGTTTTAAACTACGATAGAAAACATGGCCAATAGATTTAAAAAGTCATAGAACCCTGCCGTAATTAAGATGATTGAATATTGCTTTAAAAATATACGTTTCCCTTACAGATAAACGACAGAAATTACTGGTACCAAATAATATAAAAATTAGAAAACACAATTCATGGAACATTTTATTTAAACTCCACGGAAGTTATGAATCATAAATACATTTAAATTTTTTATTCTAATAATACACCTTGCTCCTATACACTGTAAAAAAATGCAGTAAATTTACGGGCAGAGGCCGGCAGCAGAAATTCCAGTCATACCCAGTAAAAAAAAAAAAAAAAAAAAAAATCCATGCCCATCATTTTGAACAGCCCGTAATTTTATAGGGGCAAAGTAATATAGCATTAGAATGCACAGGATATAATGCACTTTAAAACACAATAACACTTTGATTACTGTTCCGTAGCACGCAGCACGTTAGACAATCATCACAAAATCGCTGTTTTGGCGGGTTAAAAATTTCGAAACACGAGTAAAATGAAGGGTTACGCCCTAGCGGAGGACAATGTATGGGGTCGTACCGTATTTTGCAAGCATATGGGCTAGAACTGTAAGAATATGTAGATTTCTTTTAATTTTCTAAGTATCTAAGGGATAAGGCCGCTTATTTAGTGGATCCGACCGTTTTTCATCAAATAAGGCTGTTGCCCGTGAAAATTGAAGGGAAAAGGCTCATAAATTTACAGTTTTTTTCTGAGAGTGTATATACATAGTCGAATAATTTAGATGATGCATAAGGTTTTCGATTTACAGTCTCTAATTTTTACAGGACCTCATTCCAGAATCGAAGTTCATTTCTGTTTTCTATGACAAAGACACCTTCACGACAAAACGAGTACAGTACAAAAACTTTCTTTTAACCCTTCGATTACAGGCCAGAACTGGCGGCTATTTTTATCTTTAATCGGACCACGGTTAACTATTTTTTTCTTTGTATTTTATTTCTCTTTCAAAAAATCCTAGTATTAATATACATTAGAGAATTTTTTTTTAAAAATGGTACGAATAGAAAACAGTATATCTACTAGGACGTATATGTCCCTACTCGTAGTCAAATTGTGAATAAAAGAACAGGTTGGAAATATTTTTTTAGAAATAAAAGTTATTGAACAATCATAAATAATGGCTTTAATGTCAATAGAAATGTACGCGATTTTTTCTATGACCGAGTTGCTTTTATCATGAATCTAAAGGAATTTTCCCAGTGATTGGAAGCGATAAATATTCTGTACTGTAGAGCCTGTTATAAAAATCAATGAATTAAATAAATAAATAAATTTAATTTTGAAATAAGTGTTATTTAAAAACAAACGTCCATTTACGAAACAGATACGAATTGCATTGCAAATCCGAGCATTACCTTACAACATTTGGGTCTTTCTGCCTGAAACGTGCAAATCAATGTCTCAAAATGTTTATTTAAAAAGTAATTGTGAATTTCAAAAATGTTGTAATGGAAATTGGTTTGGTGTAATCTATCAATACATGTCAATAATTAAATAATAAAAAATAATTATTTTATGATATTATGTGCACACAGAGCACGGCAAATCAAGTCCATCGCCTGTCTCAATCCTAGTTCGTATCAGGTATTGTGACTTTAAAGTTGATTTTGAACTTTTGTTCATGATACAGTTAGTTTATTGTTTTATAAAGTTAATACAGGGTTTGATGTAAATGTTATACTTGTTTATTTATAAATTTGTTTGATAAATAACTACTGTCACAAGAAACCAAGTCATGTGCGTAAACAGATGATTATGAGTAATTGTTTTGTATAGCTATTAAATTATTAGTAAATAAATGTAATGAGAAAGATAAACTTGTTAGTAATGTTAATCTTATCAATATGCTTCATACGTTATATGTGTAAATAGATGTAATAGTTATTTTTACAAAATATTCGAAACTCTGCTATTACTTAAAGATCACACCATCCAATACGTAAACAAACAAGGCAAACACAGATAAAGATTATAAAATACTAAACTTACAAATAGAATCCACGTAATGTGCGCAGCTTCTAGTGAAATCTTTAGCTTTGGTCACCGATCATAAAGCCCATACCCCAAAAGCACTCTCCGTTCAAATGTTGATATATATATATATATATATGATCTTTGTCATACGATAGAACTCGTATTTATAAACCCATTTGGATGAAACTAAGCGTGTGTATTAGTTTTACCAATATCTCGACCGAGTACGTTGGACAGTTTGGTACTCCATCTTGTTTCAAAATGGCGGCCACTAAAAGAATTAAAACTGAAAAAAAAATCGAAACGCAAATTTATTTTTACATATGTGATAGGCCTTGATGCAAGGATTTCAGAGAATTTTCTGTCTTTTTCTTTAAAGAAAAAGACTTAGATATAGCATTGAAATTTTAGGGTGGCTGACATTTTCAAACAAGACAGCAGATTAAATCAAATTTGGGATTAATTTTTCCGTTTTAGTGAACCGGATGTCTCGAAAATTATTATATTTCAGTATTGTAATCATTTTCCCAATCATACACATAAAATTATAATCATATTCGTTAGTTTCAAATTCTCGCCAAGCTTGGCAACACTTGGAGAAATATCGCCAAATTTGGCGACCAAAATATGTCTCCATAAATGAAGCCAACTTGGGTATAGCTGACTAATTTAGCTAATTTGTTATTCAAATTATTCAAATTCAGTATTAACGAATCTTTTGTAATCGGGATTTTTGCATTTTAGTTGCTGCTTTCGAGTAACATTAGATAAAATTTTTAAACGAAGATATAGGAAAGCTACCTTTTCATCCCGGTACACGCCGGAAAGAGTTTTTTATTTCAATTCATGTATTCACTAATAATTTAAATTTTAAATTTTAATAATTCTATATTTCAAGTATTATTCATTTTTGGTGATCTATTCGACGTATAACGTTACTGATTCATAGTTCTCTTTTTATCAATTTCTTGAGAAGGAAATTACGATAATAAACCTGAGTTTCATCAAGGTAATCAAGGTTTTTTTTAAAGAAGTAATACAAATTTCTGGAAAGTTTCTATATCATATTTTATCGTGAATTACGTACATGGCATAAAATAACTTTGCTTTAAAAGTGTGGTACATATATCAACTTAGTTAATGTTGCAGAAGAGTTTGAACCTTTCCTATTCAAGGGGAATATTATATTATAAAAATTGGTGTATGTTTCATACTATGCGACTTTATAAATAAATATTTTATTTATATATTTTTATCGAAAGTATTTTTCAGTAGACCAAATTAAGGCACTGAGATTGATTTAAACAAAAATAGATTAGAAAATATTTGTTTATTTTAGTAGTCTTTCATAATTAATAACTATAAACCAAAATTAAATTAATTAGAGGATTTTTTTGTAATGCAATAAAGCTATTTACAAACATAAATGTTTAGAATATGTTAATAAATTCAACAGAAAAAAATGGCCAACTTCCATCAATTCAAAATATTGCAGAAAGTTTCACAGATTTCTGAACACCATTAATACAATTTATCGTCAGATACACCAAATACAAAAAGCCATTATGTAAATATAAGTTTTTTATAATAAAATATGGTTTTAAATTAAAGTGTAATTATTGCTTAAAGTGATAAAAACATAACACAAAACATTTAAAAATACCTTTTAATATAGATTACATATGTTACCTTCGTTCTAACGGCGACATCTTCAGATAAAAATGATAAATAAAATATTCTTGCAAAGTTTTTGAAAATGGCAAACATAAATGACGATATCACATGGCGAATGCAAGCAGGTGCTTAAATTGATCAAACTGGAAAACGTGAAAATTATTATTTACTTTTATTTTTATTGCTCTTTCAATCTGTAAAGCATTGCGTGCCAAATTTTAGGTAATTCAAAAGAAGCCGATTCGTTGCAAATTTTATTGTTTCGCCAATATATTTTTATTCATTCACGGATAATGGATGGATATTTTAAAAGGTATTTTAAACGTTTTTTGTTATGTTTTTATCACTTTAAGCAATAATTACACTTTAATTTAAAGTTAAAAAGTGATTTTATTATATTATTTATAAATTGTGATTTGTTTAAATATTCCTAAATGTTCTGTTTAGACAGAATATTCTTCTCGATACATTAATTAGTATTATTTTTTAAAACAATTTTTAGATTTCATGTGATGGCTTGTATATTGTAAAATAGATTAAAACAAAATCCAATCGTTTCTAAAATGAAATCCACTTTTTATTCAGTAATAATAGATAAAGAAACTGTTTTTGTAAAATATTCTAATATAATATAATTTCATATAAATGTAGCTCGAGTTTAAGACCTATGATTCAATTTATAAAACTTTTTAAATGCGTATATTGAAAGGTAAATGCTAATTTTAAGTAAATTTAAATATCATGTATTTAAATAATTTAAGTAAATTTGGTAAGTACTAAATCCAAAATTTCAGTTATCATTCTAGATGTAATATAGCTCCGTAGACAAATGAACAATACGCAATTACAACTAAAATATTCAAGAAATTACAATAAAATAAATTATTAATTAAAAAGGAATTTATCCTTTAAGTCGTTGTATATTGTTCAGACTCATAGAATTTTATTTAGAAGGGGATACCAAAAATAGAAAAGGATGCGATATAGAAAATAGCTCTTTTAAGATTATATGAAATTTACACATACAACATAAATACCATTTATAGAGATTGTAATTTCTGGTACCAGAAAAGCTATACTTTAAATAAATATATATATTTGTCTTGCAAAATACGTATCTAATATATATAAAAATTTATCTGATATTGCATATAAAATTTTATTTTATGTTTATCTAATTAATATGAAAATGCATTCTCTATAATACTATGTATTGAATATTTCCAAGTTAAAATGTGTTAAGATGTTTAAGATATTATCAAGTTCTACTTCAATTTAAATGGAAAAAGTACTACTTTTATAATCAACAGGTTAAAATCTTCATTCATAAATAAAAATAAAAATACATTATTCTGCATCCCGTAAAATCAAAACGTTTTGTGAGAAACAAACTTTAACAAAGAACGTAATGCAATTGTTATTCGTAACTAATTCAATAAAACTTTATCACTTACTTGACATATTTACTACGAACCAAATAGTTACATTTATTTAATAAATTTTATTACTTTACACATGTAAAAAATATATATTTGATAAATTTGACATCAGAAAGTCAATTAATATAAGTGAACATTTAATGACAGCTGTTCCTAAATTTCTAAAAGAGCCTTGAGTACTTCAATACGAAAGTAATTACATTATTTTAAACACAAAATGCGTATTCGTAACATACGAAGATAATAAGTAACATAAACATACTTTATGGAATACTGCTATTTATCAGAGTTTAAGTTCTGATGAGAACAGTAAATATTTATTTAAAATTCTCGTCTCATAAATATTTGCCTTTCAAATTTCTTTATAATTTCTGTGGCTTTATCGCGAATTTTCGTAAACATCAATTTAATAAATTGGTGACAAAAGGCAGGAATGTGACAAACTTCCTTATTCAATACAGTACTTTTAGTTTTGAATGCAATTGTGCTATAGAAATCTTTAATATTATCTGAAACTAAAACATCATATGCTAATGCAAAATATTTGGAAATTACAATTTCGAAACAATTTCAAAATTATGAATATTTTGCCGTACTCCTTATTGAAATGCGGGACGGGCGGGGCACATGTGCGAGAAAACTGGGAATTGCATCTGAAATCGAGCAAAAATATAACAAAGAATATAATTTAACGAATTTTATACTTTTACAAGTATACGTTAACTGAAAACCATATATTTGCTTTATTTATCGCTAAATATTACACAAAATTTACAGTTAAAAAATTGAAAACATATGTAGTGGGAACACTTGGTTTAGTGGAACAAAAGTAAGTAGTAAATTCTAAGTTAAAATCGATTTTAACATTTGCCTCAAAAAACATGTTCAAAATTACAGACAATATTCAAATGAGAAGAGTAGACAAGGGCCTTTTTTTGACCCATCGGACATGCTACATGATATTATTTCTTCCAAGTAGCATACATAATGGCAAATAATTAAAATACAGTTGTTTGAAGAAATATTTTAATTTTTATATAATATATATATATATAGTTATTGTATTTTTAGTAATATACACTTTTAACTACGAATTCCCATCACTTTTACAAGGTGGGGCAAATAAAAGTGGCCCGGAGAACAGAGTTCCTTATTACAAAGAAACACAGCAAAGGAAATGAAATACTAGTTCGCTAACCTGCCTAAAGAAGATGTTGAAAATGAGAACCATTCATCTCTTGGCACTTTTGGGCCCTGACGAGCAAGTTGAGGAAGGCAGATCGAAGCTGGACTTGTGGAATTACTGCAATCTCATCAGAATTTTTTTTGCTGCAGTTCTTGAAGACTATGAGGTTTGTTGCGATACACCTTAGACTTGAGGGTTCTCTACAAAAAGTAATCGCACACTGATAGATCATGTGATCTGGGTGGCCAGCTAGGGCCGAGACCAGAATGACTTCTGCTAACAACTCTATCATGAGTGAAGATTGTGTAAATTCTATCCATGGTTCGGCGGGCTGTATGGGCAGTTGATCCATCCTGTTGGAAGTAACTGTAGGTTTTTATCCTGCTCAGTTAATGCTGTCACAAATGGATTCAACATGTTGGAAATGCAACGATCCGAATTCAGCGTGTGATGAAACAAGTTGGGACCAATATTGCGCCGTGCAGACACTGCAGCCCAAACTTCTAATCATGCAATAGTGTTTCTTGGAAGTGATGCGGATTCTCCGCTGCCCAGGACTTGTTATTCTGTGAGTTGACATAACCACTCAGGTGAAAATAGGCTTCATTAGAAATAAAGAGAAGATCTATGCCCAAACCATTCATTGTTATCTCAGTGAACAGACAATCACAAAACTCGAGGGGCTGAGTTGCAAATGCTGATTTTAATGCAGCAGACACTTTGTAGGGATGCATTTTCAGGTCCAGATGGAGTATTCATCCGCATGATCGACGTGATTTGCCTGCTCTTGCGACATGCGTCGAGATAATTTGTTAGGACTGAGAAGCATTTTCTACTTAAAGAAAACAGATCCTGTCAGACGCCATTTTGTGACTAATCGTTGCATGGCACTCTTTGCTGGCACTTCGGCACCATTAAATTTACGACCACACTCTTTTCAGGAATTTGTTTTAACGTAACTTTCCACAACGAACACCATCTTCAAGGTGGCCAATAGTCAGAGAAAAACAAATTCGACTTTTTAATCGATCAAATACTCAACATGAATTTTTCCATAAGAATATACTAGTGTTTATCAAATTTTTTGACTGTATTTGTCCCTGATCACTAGCCACCCTGACACCTTTGCACTGATCACACTTACACTGACACAGCCCGCACTAAGATTTGAACCGGTTTCGATCACGTGGTGTGCGCGTCAATCATTCACATCTAATCGTATCCACTAGTCCGGGTCACTTTTATTTGCGTCATCCTGTATTTCAATATTTCACACTTTTTTTCAACATACATTTTCACTTATAACTCAATATTTACATATCTCATTTCTTTCAAGGAAACAAAAACCGAAATTTCTTAATAACATCTCGTTAGTGTTGCAAAGTATTTCATAATCTAAACCGGATGAAGTATTTTTATTTCTTGTTTATAATTAAACTAGCACAATACTTGCAAAAGTAGATATTAAAAATCAAAGTTAATACAAAAGTACACTTAGTAATATAAACAAAAAATCATACAAGATATCCACTTTGTCGGAACTAGTTTTCGAGATAATAGCTTTTCTTTTCATTTTTTTTGGTTTGGTATTTTCGTTTCTTAGTTTTAAAAAAGCATGTAATGTGTTACATTTTACAATTATCTCTACTTCATGTATTCTGAAATCATATATTTTTCAACCTTCTAACAGACGTTATACAAAAATAGTACATGTATGTTTAAGAGATAAAAGTTTTTTTTCTTAAGATTTTGAGGATAAAATATTAAATAAGCTAAAATGAATGTTTTTATTATGTTAATCGACTTCGTAAAAAAGCCAAAAATTTAACAGAAAAGAATTATATTAGTTCTAACAAACAACAGCAAAATGATAATTTTTTGGTAACAACATACATTATCAGGCAGACCAATACACGCATGTAAATCGCCTTTTCAAAATTTAATTTATAATGATAACAGCAAAGGATGCTATCATCAATATGTGCGATGTATTTTATCTATAAATAAAAAATATATATATTTGTAATATTAACTGAATTTATGATCTTTAAAATTTTCATGCTTTAACAATTTTATTCTTGTTTTAATCGTATGCCCATGTTTTACAAAATTGCACAATTTAATATTTCAGTATTCTTCTTTCATACTTTCTTTTAAACAATCAAATACATTCTGAAATATTTGCATGGCAAATGGGTTGAATTGGAAACGAACGTGAAAACAGTATTTAAAAAATACTTCGAATATTTTTCTTATGGACAACGGTTTAATTAATAAAGTTAATTTAAAAAAAACTGCGTGTTGTTTACTTTCCACAAAAACCGCAGCTTCTTAAAATGCAATCATGTTTATCCCTTTTCAACCATAATATTAGCAGAATAGGGTACGTCAATATGTTGTTTTATGTAATTGTTTCAAGAATGGAATTTTCTATTTTCATGCCTTCTGCGCTTAATGAGTTGTTAAATGACTTCGTGTTTACCAAAATAACGAAACAATTTACGAAAGAAGCTATTTCTCCTTAATTGAATTTTGTAGCACTGCATCAAGCTTTAAAAAAAATTAAAAACTATTTACAAGTAATTACTTTTAAAATTTGAATGTTATTATTCAAGATAATAATATTATTATGTCGCATATTTGTGTTAGAAATGTTTATTGATTTAAATTAATATTGCACAAATATGGAAAATACCTATTGAAATATATAGTTTAGATAATAAAAGAAGAATATGGTTTTGAATGTTTTGAAAATGTTTTTGAATTTTCTATTTTTATTTTATTTTATTTTATTAATTTTGCGTTGTATCATCATGTGTTTTACATAATTATACTACGGTAAAGTCATTCTAAAATTACACTGAAAGGCTGAGAAAAGTTGATTGACATTGAAATATAGGAAAATATCTCTGCAGGTTTTAGCCTTAATATTTCATAATGGTTGTCGTATAATATGGGAGGGAATAAAGTTGTTTACGAACATAACTTTGAGTAAAAAAAAAAAAAAAAAATAACTGTGAGCAAATGCATGTTTCACATTTCCGTGACGTCGTGTGGAAAATATCATTGTACCATCACTAGACAGTCGATGGCCAATCGAATTAAAATTGTGGTCATTTTCACTTCATAGTGGAGATGGGGACACTTACCAGTGATTGACCTGCGGAGTCAGGAAATGTCCGTCGCATGAATCATAATGTGACGAATTAAGTGAATCGCATATTTGTCACCTTTGTAACTATGACACGTGTGATTATTTGTGTAGACACAGAAACGTCATATCGAATGGCTGTGCCATTAATGCTTTTATCCGATATAAAACAAAATATAAATCTTCACTAAGAATTGCGTCAAAAAATAGCGTAGGTGTCAAATGTGATAAATATGCTATTTTTCAAAAAAGTATCAATGGGCTTGAATTTGTTTTACTAATTTTACAAATGTTTATTTAGGGAATAGACTACAATCATGATAATATATTAATTAGTTTTATATTTACACTGGTATAAGTTAAAAGTTGCAAGAAATTTTACGAATTTTTTATTATATTAGTACTCAAGTGCCATAACATCTGCGATAAAGATACTACTATAATGCGGCTAGTCTATGTCCTAGATAAAGTTATTATCTTTCGCTAAAGTTATTATCTCCTATGCAATTTACAAAACGGGAATGCATTGATTTAATTTTGAGTTATCATGTTTTGCGCAAATGTCAATTTTTTACTTAATTTTGACTGTTTGTAACTTTTAAAAAATCATTCCTCTGTAATTTCTAAAATATATATGTATTTTTTAAAATTTTAACTTAGATGTCATTAGAAAAAATGGTATAAAGAGAAAAACTAAAAAAATTAAAAAAGAAACACCTCCGAAGGTATGTGGATACCTCAAGTATTTCTAAATAAATATTTATATGTCTGAAATCTAGAATAATTAAGTTAAAGCTTTACTTCTTATGTTTCAAAAATGATTTAAAAACGATATTCAATATAAGTTCCTTATAAATTTATCTTGAATATCTAAGACTTGAATATCTAATATTAGATTTAAAATGATAAAATACTTTTTTATTGTAATTCCATTTTTAAACATTAAATGATTTTGTTAAATATGATTATTTGCATAGTACTATTAATATAATTTTTTTTTAACTTCTGAAATCAGAGAAACACTAACACTAATATGATATTGGTGATAACGATTAGCTGTTTCTTCAGTACCCTTTTGGTTCTCACGTCTAAACATTCTCAATGTAGAGTTTGACAGTCAAATCCTAAATCCCAGTGAATAACCTTCACGTAGACTTTTAAAGTTAATTTTGGTGAAAAAACGTACTGCACACATGAAAAAATACTGCACAAATTTATTTCAAAACATAAGCATTTAGCGATTTACTTGCATGTTCGTAAAATGTGTTCATTCACCATATTAGAAATTATCCTTTTATCTTTTTGTGTTCTAAATGCTTTAGTTAGATTTTGAAATTGAAATCATTTAGAAAATCCTTGTATTTCTGTATATTATAACACTGGTTTTTCGCCATGGCGTTGGCTTTTATTAAGCCCATATCTTTTAGATCTTCTAGAAATTTTAATATTTGTATTAACAACTAATTAAGATAATTTCTAAAATATACTGTGAATGCTAAATTTTGAAACAATACAAGCATTTAGCAACTAATTAAATAAAATACTTTATACATGAAAAAAAAATTAAAACTGTAATATTACAACATTCTGTATAATTTTAAAAATAATAAAAAGTAACATCAAATAGGATAATTGAAAAATAAAAACTTATAGAATTATTTTTAATTTTTCGCACTAAATGCTGAGTATTGCATATATCAATCTCAAATTCGTAGAGATGTTGCTACTTGTTAGTTATATTACGATAATAATTAGAGTCTAAGAAGTGTTGAGCAAGAAATAGCCATGTAACTACTAAACACATTTATGTAAATTATAGTTTAAATTTTAACACATTCCAAAATAGTTTAAAAGTGTTTATTCAATCGGTTTGTCTGTCCGTCCAACCGAGCTCTAACTCGCGTAAATATACTCCGATTGTTATGTAATTGATATATGTTAGTTAGGCTACCAAAAAGATTTGGAGTACCTATCCGGCTATTGACGGTAACTGCTGAAATAAGATCTTAAAATGTGTTACGTATTGTGTAGAATTAGGTATTTTCTTTAGCTTATTAAACAGCGATGTTTTGTTAAAGTATTCTGGACGTGCCGGAATGTGATTCATAATCTATGATTGAAGCATAGTTTTTATTTCTTGTTTTTCCTCGTTTCGATTTCACAAAAACATTCATCTATTTGAAAATGCTAAAATTAATTTTTATTTTAGAAGTATATATCTCGAGAAAACTTCTTATTTGTCCTCTTCACGAATTTGCCAGGAGCATTATTAATATATATATTCTTTAATAGAAGACGAATCTAGAAAATATTTACTTATGATGAAAATTAAGTTTCCAATGCATAAATACGAACCTAACGTTTCTACGGTATAACGTAATTATTTATTGAATTAAATAGTTCCCTAAAAAACTGAAACTTTTTTACTTTTAATTTACGCCAACAAGAAAGTATTGGAATTTTCAAACGATACACTGTTTAAAAGAAGTTTTCGGAATTCTTTGAAAGGAATAAAGCAACACTTTTATCAGAGAAGTTTAAGAAATTATGTAGTGGCAGGTAATAATACTTTGTCTAGACACTTTCCAAGATTTAATTAGTTTTCCAAATCTATTAAGATAATTTCCTACATAAATAATTAAGTAAAAAAAAACAATTATGATAAAATTTCGGATAATGATATTTTAATTAATATACTTTTCCTTTCACAAAATTTATGCAATATAAAAGCAACACGGGTGATAAAATCTTCTTTTTATCATACAAGGATCCATTGTATAAATATTTGAAAGTAGTGTTGAAAATTTACACTTTTACACATGTTTACTTATAATATATTTTTCTTGCTTCATATATTTTCAAGTAAGATTTTTTAATTTTTGATAATTATATACTTCTTAAGTTCCAATACATTCCATTTATTACACATTAGTATTTGAAAATAATCTTCATATGGTATTTTGGAATTAAATAAAAAAAATAATTGGTGTTTATTTATTTATAAAACAACCTACCGTTCTGCATTCTGTGAAACATAATTCCTCTAAAAACATCGAGATTTCTGCATTACTATACTTTACTAGGAATTTCCAGAAAATACGAAATACATTCTGGAAATCCCTCATTACTTCTATAATAAAATAAAATCGACTGTTACTGTCACATTATGTAACTAATATACATATATATATATATATATATATATATATATATATATATATATATATATATATATATATATATATATATATATATTGGCCTGTATTGGGAGGAAAAGGTAGATTTTACATTCCATGTTTTTAAAAATTCAACTCATTTTACTTAAACACCCAAAGCTAAAATGCTTGGAGCACGATTATAGAAGATTATTTATACTGAATTTGAATGCGAATTTCAGAATGAAAGTTACAGTATTACCACAATCAGATTGTTTTAAAATGTCAACCACCCTACAGTTTCAAATGGCCATATCTCAGCCATTTTTTAAGATAAAGTCAAAACAAAAAATATTCCAAAATTCTTGTATCATGATCTAACCTTTAATGAAAAAACTTCTTCAATTTATAGTTTTTATACATCTTTTTGAATTAAAAAAATATTCAAAAAATTAATTTCCCGCCACTTCGAAACAAGATGGCGCATGAAGCCTGCCAACAAACTTGGTCGAGACCTCGGAATGTTCTGTACACATCAGTCAGATTCATATCGGTTCATAAATACGAGAGTTATAGCATAACAAATATCAGATTGTCTCAAAATCTCAGCCACCATATAATTTAAAACTGCCATATCTCAGCTATTTTTAAGATATAGCCAAAACAAAAAATGTTCCAGAATCCTTGTATCTCGATCTAACACTTAACAGAAACAATAGTTTGAATTTATAATTTTTTGTGCATGTTTTTGAATTTTAAAAAATAAAAATAAATGTAACTGATTGCCATTTTGAAACAAGATGGCGGATGAAGCTGGTGAACGAGCTCTGTCGAGACCTTGGTATGTCCTATACACACACTCAGTTACATCTGTATCGGTTCATAAATAAGACAGTTACAGCATGACATATATCAGATATATATATACAGTGTCTCACAAAAGTGATGGGACACTTGTGCTTTATAAAAAGAAACTGCAATAAAATAAATAAACAAACATGTGCAAAAATTTTTTGGGTGTGTTTCATATTTAGAGTTAGTAACAATTATTACATAACATACATTTTGTCAAAATATTAAAATATTAATTTAGTAAAAATACAATTGTTCAGAACGGAGCAAAAAATGGCTCACATAAGTGATGGGACACTTACTTTTCCATCAAATATTTATCCAAAAATTTTACTTTTTAAAAGGTTTTAATATTTTGTTGGATTTCCTTTTACTTTTAAAACATGATTTAATCTTTTTGGGATGGATTCGACTAATTTTTTTGTGATTTCTGGAGTGATTTTACCCCATTCTTCTTGAAGCACCGATTTTAGTTGTTGTTTTGAAGAAATGGTGTGTTTGCGAATTCTTGATTCCAATTCTTGCCAAATATTCTCTATGGGATTTAAGTCTGGAGATTGTGGTGGTGTTTTTATTATTTCAGGACAGTTATATAGCAGCCAGAGTCTAACGTTCAGAGCAGTGTGCTTGGGGTCATTGTCCTGGTAGAATTTAAAATCGTTATGAAGATTCAATTTTCGTGCTGAAGATTTCAAATTTTGCTTTAAAATATCAATATACTTGTACTGATCCATTATACTGTCAATAAAAACAAGATTACCAACTCCAGCGGACGACATACACCCCCATACCATAACTCCTCCTCCACCATGTTTTACTGTTGGTACCAAGTTCTGTTTGCGAAATTCTTCCCTGGGTTTTCTCCACACCAAGATTCTACCGTCAGAACCAAATATATTAAATTTACTCTCATCAGCAAATATAACTTTATTCCAGTAATCAGAATTCTTATTTATGTTGGATTTTGCGAAAGCTAGTCTGAGTTTTCTATTCTTTTCACTTACGAAGAATTTTTTCCTGGCTACTATACCGTGATATCCAGCAGATCGAATTACCCTTCTAATAGTCTCAGGATTAACAATTATTCCATATAATGCTTGTAAATCAGCAGCAACTTTTGAAGCACTAATTCTTGGATTTTTTTTAATATTTGGAACGATAATTCGCTTTATTCCATTGGATAGCTTTGATGGTCGGCCAGGTCTTCTTTTATCCTGAATCATATGATTCTTTTTATATCGTTTAATGATATTGAAAACTGTTGAACGACTCAAGTTAACTGTTTCAGCAGTTTTTCTATTAGATTTTCCACGTTCAATATGCAAATGAATAACTAATTTTCGAATTTCAGGCGAAGTTTCTTTTCGTTTAGCATTCATGGCTACACAGAGCTAAAAAACACAAAAATTCCAAAACAAACTGGAGAGAAATACTGCAGACGATTTTATAAATTATTGCCAATTGCTTTTAAGTAAAAATAAAACCCCAAAAAATATTTTTATTGCTTATTTCAGGCGATTTTTGTTGCATATATAATGGTGTCCCATCACTTATGTGAGCTATTTTTTGCTCCGTTCTAAACATTTGTATTTTTATTAAATTAATATTTTAATATTTTGACAAAATGTATGTCATGTAATAATCTTTACTAAATTTAAGTATGAAACACACCCACAAAAAAATGTGTACATGTTTTTTTAATTTATTTGATTAGTTTCTTTTTGTAAAGCACAAGTGTCCCATCACTTATGTGAGACACTGTATATGTACAGATAAATCAACATTTGAACAGAAGGGTGGTCGGGGGGTCATGATCGGTAGAATATACCAAAATTTTTATGAATAAGTAGTTTTCAATAGGTAGTTTTTTGTCATGAAAGCTACCTAAAAGAAAAAGAAAAAATGGATGGCTCTGAAAACTGTCTTTGCTTTGATTTTCGTGAATATTTGTATCCAAAGAGTTTGTGTTAGCACATTACACGACGAATCAATCATAGGTTAAAACACAGCAATAGACGTAATACTACTGGCATATTCAAAGGTGAAACAACCGAGGATTGCGGTTGTTAAATAGAGCTCTTTGTATATGGGAAAACGGGAAAGATTGCACACTATACAGTATGCCCACTAAAGTCCCTTGCCACCCTCTTAACTTCGGAACGGCTGCTGCTATATTCATAAAAGTCAAGGTATAGTAAAGAAGCTATGCGCTACTGAATGAAACCGCCTACGGAGCCACCTGGTGGAAAACTGCGCAGTTAGCATTCCTATCTCGAAAACGGAAAGAGATAGGGAAAACAAGTGATTTATAAAGTTGTAGAGCATCATCGATTTAGTAAAAAACGATTTAGTACCTTGTTGACATTAATGCGAAGAATAGAACGGTTAAAACGTGCATTTGTTTTTTCGGGATTTCTTATACTGTGACGTGACAAAACTATTTTAGAAAGAAAGAAACAACCAGTTATGAAATAACAGGTGTATGCGACCCTTCCACAAACATTGCAGGACCTTAAATGACGCATTATGGACGCTTGTGCCAACGTGTCACCATCTATGATCCAGCGTGGGCAACTTGAAATTTAAACAAGGATCTAAATATGTATTGCAGCTGACGGTGAGAAGTTTGAACATCTGAAATAAAGGTATATTATTATAACTTGTTGTTTTTTTCTTTCTAAGATCGTTTTGTCACGTCACAGTGTAGGAAATCCCGAAAAAACAAATGCGCGTTTTAATCGTTCTATTCTTCGCATCAATATCCACAATGTGTCTTTTCGTACTAAATCAATGATGCTCTACAACTTTGTGAATCACTTTTTTTCTCTATCTCTTTCCGTTTTCGAGATAGGAATGATAACTCTGCAGTACACCACCAGGTGGAGCCGTAGGCGGTTTCATTGAGTAGTGCATGGCTACTTTACTATACCTAGACACTACTTTTATGAACATAATAGCAGCCGTTCCGCAGTTAAGAGGTTGGCAAGGGACTTTAGTGGGCATACTGTATACATATATTATATACGTATTTTGAGATTTCACAATGACACATTTTTTGAAAAAAATTATTATGTGTTAATGTTAAGATTCTATAGTATTTGTTTAAATTTTATTTTTGTTTAAATATTATTGCACAATATATTTCATCAAAGTTGTTTGGTTCATAACTTTTACCGCTTACCCAGACACAGTTTCGCAATTTGAGAACACGTCCTTCTCTCAAACCGATATGGCCAATATTTCAAATACGACGATGTATCAGTAATGCGGAATTTGTTTTTTGTAAGTACTATATACACATTAAAATACAAAATTATATTTTCTGCTGCTCACTTTTCATATAACTTATATTTAAGACTTTTTTGCAATGTGACTGAAAGAACACTATAATCTCTGCCACTCTTTATCGAAAAAAATTAATTGACTTGTGATAATATGTATTATATAAATTTGACTGTTGTCCGGCATTACGAACAGTAATACGCGTTTTATTTAAAATAAATGTAAAAGCCTGTCTGTTAGACATGGGTTTCAGAAATTCTTATGTTAACGAAGCATGGATACAAACAATGCGGATAGCGCAAAAAATATTATCGACACAGAAATTTGGAAATACATAGGCTTGACTAGAAGATCCTGGATCAGGCATCAGGCGAGAGTTTTTGACATTATTGAGAGATTTATAAGGTATAAAATGTAGATGGCAAATAGAAAAGGCCATATAGGCCATATAGCAAAATCATAGGACAATAAATGGAGCACAAACACCGTCCAATGTTTTCCAGATACGTGAATAGAGGGAGAAGGAAACTTAGGGCAAGATGGAGTGACGAAATTGGAAAAGTAACTCGATTTCTGTTGATGAACAAAATGACGAGGAAGATAGGAATGAAGAAGTCTCAGAAAGACCTACATCCAGCAGTGGATTGCACACGATTGATGATGGTACACACACACACATATATATATATATATACTGAGAGAGAGAGGGAGGGAGAGAGAGAGAGATAGACATGTAGATTGGTTTATATAAGTATTGATATGAATCATATTTCTTCACCGTCCATAATATATAATATCACACTAAATATATAAAAATAAATGCTCAAGAAACCTGGTTTAAAAAAGACACATTATTTAATTATTAAAATTAGCTTTTAAGAATATATATTACGAAATTATGAATTTATGTTGCCAACTTTTGAATTTCTATTTAAGTATGCATCCATGTATAAATATTACAAATTAAGTTCTTCCTACATCAATGCATTTAATTTAAACTTATTATAGAATAAAGCAAGAACGAAAAATCATGCGTCAAGCATAGATTATGTAACACTTTCCAACCCTTCCAAAATAATTTTACAAATCATACCGTTTAATAATTTAAAAGATAACATCTAAGTAAACAATTTTGAAAACGCATAACATATTTAAAAGATTAATTTCAGGAATTACCAACATTATTCGGAAAAATATCTCAGCTGTTTTATTCAGCCCTGTATAGGATCTATAGATTTGTATATATACTCCATAGGATGATAAATTTTAGTTCAGTTAGGAAACGCGTAGCACAGTTTTAAATTTTCCGTCTGAAGATTCTGTCAATGAACGGAAATGTGTTCGCGAGCTTTTGTGCTTCCTTGTATAGGATCTACAGATTTATACACACCACGTAATAGACAAAAAGCGAGTTAAATTTAAAATCGCGTTCAGTAACTAAAACGCACTTCCAGGAATTATTGTTAACAGACAGTAGAGAATTCTTTTGTGTGTCCCTGTAAATGAACGATGAAAGCTATACACACAATATTCTGTAGTAAGCCTCTTGTAATGCACCTTAGTGATATATATACAAATTTCAATACGTTTAAAATAGTGAAACATTATTTAAATAAACCGCAGACGATTTTTTCTCCATAGACGTAATGTAAAGCAATTCTTTTGACTGTCCCTGTAAAGTAACTATAAGTGCTATGCACACCCTATTCCATATTAAGCTTCTTCTAATGCACCTTAGTGATATATATAAATATCAATGCGTTTAAAATAGTGAAATATTATTTAAATAAACCGCAAAAGATTTTTCCCCATAGACCGCAATGTAACGAAATTCTTTTGAGTGTCCCTGTAAAAAAACTATAAGCGCTACACACGTTCGTTGAAATAGGGAACATTCTATATATAACGACAATAACATATAAAAATTGCAGAGCAGTCCGAGCATATTTACGGGAGTTAGAGCAAGGCTAGACGGATAGACGGCCAGACGGCAGACGACAGACGGCAGACGGCAAACGGCCAGACAAACCGAAGTCATAAACACTTTTCAACTAGGTTGGAAAGTGTTAAAAAACTTTAAGAAAACAGTTTTCAAATCAATTTTCAAATGATTTTTACACACACTGTTTTAAAATTCTATTATATTTATTACTTTTATTGTATTTATTACTTATAAAAGTCAGCCTTTTGCTTAGAGTCTTCCGCACTTTAATCGGATTTGTTATTTCTTCATAGTATTACTATGGTAGAATGAAAAGATACTTTCTCTGCCCTTTAAATATTTATATCAAGAAAACTTTGTTCTTAATGTTTTTTTCTTTTATGCGCTAACATAAGAAATAAACAAAGAGTTGTACATTTAATGATATTTAATATAGTTTTTTAATGACAAATATTACAAAACTGAAGTTATAAATTGAAAATGTTATTTAAAATTTAATTAAACTGTGGGTATTAATTTAACGCATCATCTTAAGAAATTGTTTTAAATTGTTTTTTTTTTTAAATATTCTCGTCTTTCACTGAAGTGCTGTGGTTGGTAATAAATAAATTAGAAAATTAGTTTTAAAAATATTGAAACAGAAATAAATTTATTTTTTCATGTGAACGCTAAGTGCAAGAAATTTTCAGATGTACAATGTAATGTTTTGCAATGTATACATTGTAACAATACATTGTAATACATTGTATATGTATATACCGGGTGGTTATAAAATAAGTATCTCTATTTAGAGCTGTCTGTAGCTTGAAGGAATAACCCGAATGAAACCAAAATCAGAACACTTACTATTCAAGAAGGGGGCAGAAAAATGGAACAATAAAAAAAAATGCAATAATCACTGACAGATGGCGCTATTGAGTGTGAAATGTAATGCGTAATACAAGAACAAAAAATTAAGGTGTAAAACCGGATGGCATACCTAATTTGTTGGAAAATGTTACATTGAATGTGACTACGCTTGCGCATGGCGGTGCCGATCATGTTTAGGTTCCACAAGGCCATTTTGCTGGAGGACACAATCCAGGCGGTACATGACGTGCTCAACTGCGGAATGTAACGCATCAGGAGTGATGTTTCGTACATGTTGTGATATGCGGTAAAGTAATTGACGTTTGTGACACCTCCACGGTACATAATATTATAATGACATTATAATATATGACATTATATGTCATATATAATGACATTGCATGTCACACTCAAAAGCGCCACCTGTCGGCGATCATTGCATTTATTTAATTTTTGTTGTTCCATTCTTCTTCCCCCTTCTCGAATAGTAAGTGTTCCGATTTTGTTTTCATTCCGGTTATTCCTTCAAGCTACAGACAGCTCCAAATAGAGATACTTATATTATAACCACCCTGTACATTGTATATGTATACATTGACATAACGATACAATATATATATATTTTTATATGTTGTAACAAATACATTTATCTATGTTTTGGTTTTATGGTTTTATGTTTAATATCATTTATTTATCTATATATTTTCTGTTGTTATCAGCAAACTATTGGTGCAGATCTGGCCATGTGAATGGATCGGCTTGGAGTATCAAACTCAGATTTTGAGGCTAGAAGATGGTGTCATTCTTCTGCCGAAATAAGTAGAAAAGTAGACTTCTTAATCTGGTATATAACGGTGGATGGTGGAAAGATAGTAGACACTCCCATATCCGGACTGATAAATGCTCATAATATATTGCATGCTTGTTCTTAGAATTCCAACTACTCGTTTGACGTGTTCATGAAAGTATCCAGACAAATGTTCAATGTTAGCAATCAATGAAAATTGTGAAAATTTGAATCAAAACCTATATTTAACAAGTACACTAGGGAAAGTATCAGGTTGTGACAATATCACAGAAACAGAAGTGTTTGGCTGGGAATAGTGATGTAGATCACCAAACGACCGAGAAAAAAATTACATTTCGTAAATGAGAGGTAATAGATATAAACAGTGAAGTTAAAGTATCCATTACTTCGAAGGACGCATTTCAAACATTACACTGAATTGACACTGAATTGACACTGAATTGTATGCATTTTTAATTCGGTTTTATAAAGCTTGCATTGCGATTCGTAGAGCAGCACCGTGAATCAACTCCCTCTGATGTAATTATAATGAGGCACTGGCGGCATGAGGTTGTAGCTCATCAGCTCGTCGAACGAAGAACAAAACAGACAAATTTAATGCAATATTAAAAATAGTTATGTACTTTAAAATTGTAATCTCAAAAATAATGTGTAGATATAATTAAAAAGTGAAAATAAACGTTTTTATATGTCTAACAGCTACATGGCTATTTTTTAATAAAATATATATCCTTTCTCTTATGCGTATTTTACTCATATCCGGATTACTCCAGTCCACATTAGTTCGGTTATGGGACAGCCTACTGTGCAGTGATTCTATATGGTGCCATTGAGTCAGCCTTGTATGAAAAGCTGCATTTTCTGCTTTAAACGTTTTATTTTTTGGACACCATGTTTAAAATAATATTTGTTTTGTCTATCGAAATAATAATAATAATAATAATAATGAGTGGGATTTTTAATTTTTTTATATTTAATACAACAACATATATGTTGAAGCATTTTTTCTGTTAATGTACTCCACCATGTGATAAGAACACGAAATGGCCTTGGAATTTTCACAATTATCTCAATACTTGACATAATACATTTTATAACCGACAATAAATATTTAATTTATAATTAAACATTCACTCACATCTTGGCAAGTGTTTATTTATTTACAAATAATCGGTATTTTAAAACTGGAATATCAATGAAATGTAAATAACATCTTGAAGAATATTTTCTTTCACAAATGGAAATTTAAAAACATCTGTGTCCTCGAAATTCTCAAAAATCTATTTACGGCAAAGAACGGTTTGTAATATAAGGAAATATATTTCTTGAATTTTATTAAATTGAATTTTCCATGGTTGTTTAAGTATATTTCCTTCTAAAGCGAACTCTGCATCAACTCAAAACTGGATCATTTTTTTTTTATATTTATTCAAGAAAACTATATCAACATGATCAATATAAGAAAGGGGTACTTTCATGTTAACCATTTGCAGGTGATAAATCGTCAAAAATTGTTCCCATCGCCATCTTTCGTAATGCATTCATTTCATATAAACAAAAAAAACCCCTTTCAGTAATTTTATTTGAGATACATAACTTTAATTTAAAATGCATATATTATATTCATTTAAAATAAATGTACTTTATTCATTTTATTTAAAATACTCCTACCACCCCGAAAAAAAAGAACAAAGAAAGAAGGAAAGAAATAACAACATTTTATTTCAACTTGAAATCATTGTTTCTAATTTAGACACGTCAAAAATAAAAGTTGCTATCTGAGAGTAAAAAATGGTGTTGGCAAGATTTTTGACCGGCTAACATAAAAGTATCTAAAACGTTGAACTTTTGTAAGCAATCTTATTAACAATATAGCTTCAAATACCTAATTTTTTATCATACATTATGGTGCCACGAGATAAAATATTTAATAATGGTTCATTATGGTTATTCTTTAAAATTATGCTTGTAGAAAGAAGTTCATACTATTTTTAAGTACATATTAGTTTCTTTAAAATCGTATGTACTTTTTTTTTTGAAGTGAAAACTTCTTTAGGCGCGTTGGGCTTTTTTGAGATAGGAAAAAATCATTGAACTTGCGACACTGTTACTGTAACCGACACTGTTACCGTCACTGTTGACGACACCTCTGTATACTTGGCGACGATTCTGCAATAGCCGGGCATTGTTTGAGATGGGAAAAAAAAACATTGAACTCTCGACACTGTTACTGCAACCGACACTGTTACCGTCACTGTTACCGACACCTCTGTATATTTGGCGACGATTCTGCAATAGCTGGTTCAGGTAAGCCACCAGATTTGCTTAAATTAATAATCACTTTGACAGCAAAAATGATGTTAAGCTCTATTTAGCATTATTTTAAAGACAAATTTCTCGAATGAATATAATAAAAGAAAATTGGGTCACACATTTGTTAAGTTTAATTCCTTTAGAAATCGCCAATATTATAGCTAGAGAACCAGAAACATTGGCGAACAATTACGTAAACGATTACGTAAAAGATTTACTTCTTAAACGCTTCAAAATGACACCAGAAGAATTTAGGCAGAAATTAATGTCACATAAAAAAGAATCTTCAGCCACTTTTTTTTTTTTTTTACTTTGTTTGTTGTCACCTACCTGGGTCACACCTTTCTATCGATTTGTGACCTACTTCCGATGAACAAATTTTCCTTAAATGTTACACATCATTCCTTTGTCGATGATAGTGCATTATTCAAGTATTTTCATTCATTATATTCATTCCCAGGACTCGTTAGACGCTGGCCCAAAAGCAGAAACGCGCTTTTCGCAAATTCCGAAAACTTCGAAGAAACAAGACAAAGAAAAGTGATGCAACCAACAATAAAGTCCTAACAATAAATTCACAACAATAAATACAACAATAGTTGCATTTACAACATTGGTTACAACAATAAAATTAATGTTGCACATAACCACATTTGCTAAAATATAGTATTAATATAGTTTTGTCAATGAGAGCTATAGCTGAGAGAGTTAAATGATTAAAACAAGGCATTTCAATAATAAAAGCTTGTTGCTTATTTGTTAAGTAACATTTCTTGTTTTTTAGTTACACATATTTTAATAAAAACATTTTCCTGTCAATATTTTTAAAATATAAATATTTCATAGCAAATAATTCCAATGTAAAGCTAATATTTTCGATGAAAAACAAATATATACCCAATATCAGAGGGTTGGGTTGATTTATGACGGCCAATTATCAACACGAGGGATATGGGCCCTAGGGGGGAGCGCCCTCCTTGGGGGTCTTTCTAAGGGATCCTAACCCGCATTTACGGCAAGGTTCGAAGAAAACCACGGAAAACTCCGAATCGTTAGGTCAACGAGCGCGACAGGGGTTTGCACCCAGCACCTTCGGTCTACCAGCTTTGAGAGCAGAACCTCTCAGCCACTGGTGGGGCCCCAATATCAGAGATGCATTGCACTTTTTTTTGCGATATTTCTAAAATAACTTGTATATAACGTCCGTCAAAAATAACGGAATGTTGATCTGTGTTTCATTCTCATAAGACTTCATACAAGCAAACAGCATGAAGATTTTGTTATTGAAAGGTTTGTATTGTAGAAAAGTACATTTTAAGAATGGCAAATGAATTTTACAAATACAAATGATAAGGATATTTTTTTACCCAATATTCAATTTCTGAAATAGTTCAACAATTGGACAAAACATTCAAAAATATTTAAAAAATAATCCATGTGCGAAAGATTAAAAAAAATATATATATATTTATGAGTTTCTAAAGAACTCGACTTACAGCTCATTGTTTGGTTACATAAGAAAAATTAAATGCAAATTCTGAAATGGTTTAACGATTGCACAAAACATTAAAATTTTGTTCGTTTTAAATTGTCTAAGTTAATAGTATAATAGAGTTGAATTTTAATATTTCCAGAAGAAACAAGTTTTTTAGTCATGTAGAAACAACTACATAGCAGAAAATTGCATGTTTATGAATATAAGCTTCTTAATTCACAGTAGGAAAATATCCCATTTAAAATGACAGAAAAAACAAAGTTTTCCAGTAATGAAGAAATAGTTAAAATAAATACAACGATGGAAGTAGATTATATAACTTTAACTTTAAAAGTATTCATCAAATTAAAACCTGACTTTGTCTTATTTTAAAAATATGCCTGAAAAATCTATAATAAATTTTGATTATAAAAAATCTTCTTATTTTATGTCATAAGTAAATTGAAATTATTAAATGCATTAGTATAACTGAAAAATATCTTTTCACATTCTCTTATTAAATTACAATTTTTTTTCACTAAAAAGTTAGGTTTAAATGTTACTATGTTAAAAATCAAAATTTCATCTGCATTGATATAATTAACATATGAGATATGCGGTACTACACATTCCTTATATTTTAAATGTGTTTCATAAGAAATATTCATTTTACAATGCAAGCAAAATTTCAGAATGTAATTGGATATAAGCTAGGCGATTAAAATTTTATTTAACCAAGTTAAATTTTGAAGAAAGAAATGATATTAAGCTGAAGCTTTTAAAAGTTGATCTTGAAATAAATCAATACACCCTGAATTTTTCTTAGTTTATAATTATGCTTATATACACGTACATATTGCGTTACACAGTGTTTTATTATATAGAGATTGCTGATATTATTTTGCTAAAAAATCTGATTTAATGTTATTTAACGGTCAATAAAATAAGAAAATGAAACGGATTCAATTCAACAGTATTCTATGTTAGCATCCATATAAAACTTAAATTAAATATTTATTATAAAATGGATCATACGTAAGACAATTTCTATATTATTATCCAATATGTCAATCAAGCATTAGTAAATATATTTAAAATTTGGCATTTTTTCTTATATTTGTGAAACTACATATGTTAAAATTGTAGTTGTTGTCAAACAGAGGTAAATAATATTTTCAAAATTGTTGTTTTCCACAAATTGAATTTCCAAAAGATCTGTGTCGTTCATAATAATCATATACAGGGCTGCAAAAAATTAGTGTACTTTACCTACTATAGACCGCGATTTCAGCAAATAGAGTTTTAACTGCGTTATTATTATTTTTAAATCTTTAAAACGGAATTAATGTCTTAAAAGTGAAATATCTTAAAAATATTTTGATGCTGTTGAAAACTGTTTCATTATTTATCAGCCTGTTGCGTGACTTTTCTTTTTTTCTGTGGGGGCTGGGGGGGGGAGGGGGATCTTTTAAATTAATTTTACGCACATTGAAATACAACATTTACAGTGGAAGTTGGAATACAAACAAAAATATTAATGAAAAATCACCACATAATTTAAATGTTAAAAAAAGCTAAATAAATGCGAATTAAGTATAATTCGTTTAAAATTATCTAATTTATGTTTAAACTGAATACAATTTTACTAGAATTAACATTTTCATTTGTTTTATTCTACGTTGTTTAGCGGAAATGGTTAAACATTATCATGGGAATCCTTTATGGACTTAATTGTTTGCTAAACTTCCATATGATTGACCATGTACTTATTATTATTATGTTTTTTTTTTTTTTTTTTTTTTTTTTTTATTTTACCTTATTATAATCTTATAAAGTGTTGTTATGTTAAATCTCATATGTTATAAAACAAATTTCACTGTATTATCATTGTTAACCCATGATCCAATATTTTATAAAACATTTTTTTTTATTATTAGTTATTTTACCTCTGAATTAACTATTACCGAACATATAAAACACATTAAAAAATAATTATTAAGTAATTCTTGCACATCTAATTTTAGTTATAAAATTCACATCAAAAATATAAAACAATTTAAAAAGTATTATTTAGGAATTGAATTATCTTCTTGAAATACTGATGTTAATGAAGTAGTTTGACATTTCGACGAGTGAGTTTCACTGTGTTCTATGTGACAAGCACTTATAAAGTAAAACTCATCAGAAGGTTAGTATTTAGATGCCAAATTTTACACTTTTTTCTTGCCACTAAAATTTAATAGCAAATACTGTAATATTTAATCGACTAAATCTGTGATTAAGCAGTTTAAAAATTTGATTTGAATTTTAGTGGTAAGAACGGAGTGTAAAAGTTGGCCGTTTTGGTTAAAAATTGGAACTAAACACTGATTATAAGAACATCTTCTACAATAAATATCTAGAAATCTTTAAGGTTCTCAGAATGGGAGAAACTAAGATTCAGCCTAGCGAATTCTTTAACGAATCTGCTTGTTGTATGGATTAGCTCTTTTCTTTTGGATTACCTTTCTAATAGTCTAAATAGACAATTAAACTTCTGGATTATATATGCATTACATAGGACACCACAGAAAATAGAAAAATATAATTTAAACTTTTTTTCTGGCTTTTTTTTTCCGGTATAAATCTTTACGAGTACTTTTTTCTGGGAAAAAAAAGACCCTTTCATTTTATTATTACTCATGACAGTCTCTCTTGTAAGTTTTATAAAATTTAGTTCCGGATAGGATATCAAATAATTTACTTCTAGTTCTCTTGGAACGCAGGAAAGGTATAAGAACATGGAGATGTTAAAGGAATTTTACATACATCATTTGTTATGCTTTCATGTGTTCCACATATCATGTATTAAATTAATGCATATTGTCGAGAATTAAGTAACAATGAGAAGAATTTGAGAATGTTTATTGGTTTTCATTCATCTGACTGCACTGTTGTATAGAAGTTTAATTTAATATAATAATGAGGTAATTTGATATATGTATTGGTGATAGTGCACTACTTTTTTAATTTTAGTTCCATATAACACTTGAGTAAAAGCTATGTGAATTTTACAAGTACTAGGTCTGGTATATAACGAGCTCTTTATTATTTTATTTTAGAAGCAGTGTTAGAAATTGAGATATAAAATTCAAAATTTATGACAAATGGAGCTGTCAAAAGAACTACGTAAGAGGTATCTTACGTATAATTTTTAATAAATGATATAGATACTAAAAAATACTTTCTAACTGGACCTAAAATACAGAACGTATGCAGTTCTTTCAATACAACATTGACCAAATACCTTTCATGCTAAACCTGCATAAGTTTAGAACATATATCAATATCTTAAAACAAATAATACATTCAGAAACAAGTTTAAAGTAATAAAGACAAACCCACAAAAATGCCATTTTAAAGATACTTTGGCCTATTTATGACAATACATTTTAAAACATCAATAGAAATAAGCTGATAAATATTGTATTTTGCCATTATTAATGAAATGATTATTTACATAGAATACAATTAGCTTTTCTAAATTTATTATTTAACTTATCTATCGGGTATATATATCATATATTCTAATACGAGCAAATCTTGTGGGTGGTTATATATATATATATATACATATATATGCAAAAATTATCTTAAAAACGGCTCTAACGATTTTGACGAAATTTCGTATCCTACCGTTTTGGGGCACCAGAAAACCATTGGGCTAGGTCACATGCTCGAGAAAATTCGATTAGTGGGTCATTTTAGGTCATTTTTGGTCATGGGCTAGCTAATTGTATCTAAAAAACGGTTCAAACGATTTTGACGAAATTTTATATCCGACCATTTTCGGGCATGAGAAGTCAATTGGGCTGGGTCACACGTTCGAGAACTTTCGATTAGTGGGTCATTTTTGGGTCAACGCGGGTCAAATTAATTTTATCTAAAAAACGGCTCTAACGATTTTGATTAAATTTTGTGTCCTACGAGTTTCGAGCACGATAAAAGCATTGGGCTAGGTCGCATGTCCGAGAAAATTCGATTAGTGGGTCATTTCTGGGTCATTGTGGGTCAAGATCTAAAAAGCGGCTCAATTTACACTAAATTTTGCATTCAATGGTTTCCGGGCACGAGAAGACTGTTGGGCTGGGTCACATGTTCGAGAAAATTCAATTAGTGGGTCATTTTGGGTCATGGTCAAGCTAATTGTATCTAAAAAACGGTCCAAACGATTTTGTCGAAATTTTGTATCCGACTATTTTCGGGCACGAGAAGACTATTGGGCTGGGTCACATGTTCGAGAACTTTCGATTAGGGGGTCATTTTTGGGTCAAAGCGGGTCAAATTAATTTTATCTAAAAAACGGCTCTAACGATTTTGATTAAATTTTGTATTTTACGAGTTTCAGGCACGCGAAAATTATTAGACTAGGTCACATGTTCGAGAAAATTCGATTAGTGGGTCATTTCTGGGTCATTGTGGGTCAATATCTAAAAAGCGGCTCAATTTACACTAAATTTTGCATCCTATGGTTTTCCGGCACGAGAAGACTGTTGGGCTAAGTCACATGTTCGAGAAAATTCAATTAGTGGGTCATTTTGGTCATGGGTCATGATATTTGAACTCAAATTTAATTTTGACCGAGCATTGCTCGGTCTTCCCTGCTCGTAAGGTAAATGATATACGGCAAGTAAGTCCAATTATAATGAAAAAACTTGGGAATGGTAATATCTAGCAATAGAAGCAAAATAACAGCATATTAAAATGATTGCGTCTGAGTTAATATTATCGATAACAGCGCCTCAAATATAAAAATTTAAAAAAGGGTATAAAGTTTCTGTGAAAAGTTTATAACTTTTAAGTTATATAAAATTTAAAATTTATGAAAAATAAAGTTGTCAAGATAATTATGTATCTTACGTATGCGTCTTACTAAAAGTCATAAGTACTAAAAAATTAATCAGAATTAAAATACGGAACGTATGAAAGTTCTTTCCAAAGCATATTTATCAAGTACCTTTCATGCAAAATGTGCATAAATTTAGAATATATATCAATGTCTCAGAACAAACAATAAATTCAGAAAAAAAAAATAATTTACAGTAATTTATAAAAAAAAAATAAAAAAAATAATAATAATAATAAAAAAACTCGGAAAAGATCATTTTAAAGATACCTCAGTCTAATTATGACAGCGTATTTTATAATATGAGTTGCGATTTTCCAAATGGGCGAAAAATGTCCGGGCCAGGATTCGAATCAGATATCTCTTGGCTGAAGCTGCAAATGCTCTGTAAACTGAGCCATCCGGACGATCTAATTCACCCAGCTAACCTTATTAATCATAGCATCTGATCTCATATCTGAATCAGCTAAACAGAATAAATCGCACGTAACGGAACTCCATTACACGCGCTGGATACGTAAATAAACTAGATTAATATTAACACAATTATTCTAGTTGGTAAATAAATCATATGAGTAGTGATTTTACAACTGGACGAAAAATGTCCGTGCCAGAATTCGAACCAGGTATCTCTTGGTTTAAGCTGTCAATGTTCTGTCGACTGAGCCGTCCCAGACGAATCTGGAGGACTTAATTCATCCAGATAACCTTATTGATAACAGCAGCTGGTGTGATATCTGAATTAGCTCAATAAAGTACATCGAAGATAATGGAACTCCAGTAAACGTTTACACTAGATTAATTTTACTTATAATAGATTAATTTTAACACAATTACACTAATTGGTTAATAAATCATATGGAAATCATATTATTCTGTTTAGCCGATTTAACTATCAGTCAGTTGCTACGATCAATAAGGTTAGCTGGGTGAACAATGTCTTCTAGATTCATCCGGGATGGCTCAGTAGTCAGAAATTATTGTCAGGTTCAGCCAAGAGATCATTGTTTCGAATCATGTCCCGGACAGTTTTCACCCAGTTAGAAAATTACAACTCATATGATTTATTTATTTACCAATTAGAACAATTGCGTTAAAGATAATCTAGTATTTTATAATATCACGGAAATAAGTTGATAAATATTATATTGTATTATTACCAATGCAGGAGTTACTGACATAGAATAAAATTAACCTTTATAAATTTATTATTTAATTTATATATTCTGCAAAAAACCCATTTAATGTTTATGATATTCGCGTATACGTAAGTCCCTTTATAAAGAAGAAAACTTGGGAATGGAAACATTTACAGCTATAGGAGCGCAATAACAGTATGTTAAAAGTATAACGCCTGACTGAATGCTACCGATGCCTTAACGTGAACGAGTGATGGGGTACTTATAGTACCTGTACTGTCAAAATGTGAGAAACGTTAATACACTAAGTCACAAAGTGTAACAAAAAAGTTGATTGCGAAAGTAGTTAAAATTATTTAATATTTGTGTCGTCCAGTTGCAAAACCGTCCATCTCCAAAAAGTAAAATTTTGAGAAAAAGCGGATTTTCTGCCACACTTAGACAAAATAAGAGACCGTTATATACCACCCATAACATTAGAAGCAAAATTCTTTAGTTTTATAGTCATTAAGGCAGTATATTTGAAAACACAAAATAAGGTGGCAGGGGCACATAAAATGAGGGGGTTATTGTAAGTCTTTGTTTTGGATTTGGCCACATTTGCAACTTACTTTGGAGTTGGCCGGTTTTGCAACAAACCAGAAATTAATGTTTGCTAAATTTAATGTGACATTGGGTTTTTAGGGGTAGCGAACACAAAAAAAAATGTTCGAGGAAGCGTTGAGGAGCATTGGTAAGCTTTTGAAGAGTGCCCACAGCTTGAATTTCTTGGATTACCAGTAGGGCAGTACCTGAAAAAACAATGCCAGAATATATGAAAATGTAATTACAAATGTATTCTCTCAGATTTTAACTGTAGCAAAAGCCCGTTTATTCCGCATCTACAATCCTCAAAATACTAAAATTTATAAAAAAAAATTAAATGGAAGAATATTTTATTAAAATTAAATAGATTAAAAAGTTCTTAAAGTTATCAGAGAAAATTCATTTACAGTTTTATGAAAGTGAAGAGACAGGGTGCAGAAAAGTATTTTGCTTAGAGCATAAAAACATGTTAATCCGGCCCTGGTTATCACAAGGTGAACTTTGGATTTTTTCCGTTTCCGCGTCGTAGGGTCACTTTTCTTCTTCCTTGATTGATTAGGAAATATTTCCTTCACAAAATTTTCCATAGTCAGAGAAAACACGAAACTAAATTATTAGAAACTTTGTATACTCCAAGAAGGAGCAGTCAGAGGCGACAGAAAACACTAACATTAATCTAAACAAGTGAGAGGTTACTGTGAGGAGAAGCAGCAGTGTCATCTAGCGGATATGGAGATGGCCGCTTTTGAACCTCACTAGTTTATGGATTTGGCCGGTTTTGCAGCACATATTGATTTTCAAACACATATAACACAGAGATTTCACCAACTTAGGCTTGTTTTTTGTTTCCAGATGGTAGAAACGTTTACTTAGAACTTAAAAAGCTGAAAACACACATTTTTAAATTTTGACGAGTTGGCCGGTTTTGCAACTAGACGACACATTTATATTTTCCATTTTTAAAAAGAAGATTATAATCTGAGTCCTAAGCACAAGTGCTACAAAATCTTGCTTCGCCTTAGATTTATTTCAACTGGTGATTATGTCTCTTAGTATTTCAAGTTAAATATTATTTTGTTCCAAAATTTCGAAAAGAGGAGACGCGGCATTTCCTTGCATAGGCCCATGAAAGTAAGAAGTATTTCTTTAATTAACTTAATTAAGAGAGAATTTTCGTTTTCAAGTTGTGCAAATTAATTTCCCACCAAGACTAATCGCAAACTTAAATAATAATAATATTAAATATAAATATGAAGCTTCGCTAAATTGTTAACACACTTGAAAAATAAAACTAAATTTGGAACATAAATTAGCCACGATCCTCCTCAAGCCGCAAGGTCTTACGGAGCAGTGTCTCGAACAGTGCCGAATAGTCCAGTATTTGTATACTACTACTAATATTCATTCACAACTAATATTTCTACTACTAATATTCTATTACTGCATTCTACCACTAATATTCATATCGACATCGTTACCGTAGACAATTAGAGCTATGAGAACTGATAATGATCGAATACAGCAGTGTTTGTCGCCGATACGAATACCAGGTGGCTTGTATTCGAATATTCTTGTCTAACATCAAAACCACTGGGAAACGTGGCTGAATCGAGAATTCGGACATTTTGAATTCGAATTCTTCCGCCCTACAATTTTCTACTTTATTACGATGAGACTTTTGCAATTTACATTGTATACTATAACAGGAATAAAATTAATACGTGTTTGGTAAAAAAAATTGGTGTCTCAGAATATAGTTGTGTATTTAGAGCTAAAGCTAGATTGTAAAAATTCTCTATATACAGTAAATTGTGAATTCAAAAACTGTCACTTTTTAAATTTTTAATTTAAATAAATTTTGTTTTCCCTTTTTATCTCTGAACTGGTACCTACTAAACATCAAAACCTAATTTTATTGCTTTCGGAATTATCATTTCTGATATCTAATAACATAATTACAATTTATTCATAATAAATAAATTTCAAATCTAATGATTATGCCATTTTTCAAATGTTGAATTTCAAGAATTACCAAATTTCACAATGGAGTACCATAGCGAAATCTTCACGCATAAAAAGATAATGATAAGGGCGGCGTGTCCTGACGTGTATATTGGCTATAGCACAAGTCACAAATTATAGTAGCCTTATTATTCTGTTAAAATATAAAAGTGAATTAAGAAATGTCAATATTTTGTTTGATCAAATGTTCGTTAAGAGAAATTGACCAGCGTAGCTGGTGTAGCTTTCTAGATCATAATAAATGTTGTATACCATAATACATATTTTCATTTAAGCACATCTTCTTGATTTTAGTCAAAAAATTCTTTTTAATTAAAAAATGAAATGGAAACTAAATCTTAAATCTATATTTTTCATTTACAGATTAAATGTTCTTCTTTATTGGCGCAAATAATAGCAATTTTAACATATTTAAATAAATTGCTTTGCAAATTGTTTTTGTATCAGATCAAATATATTAAACATTTATTAACATATAAATATGTAGGATCTTTATGGGCACAAATTGGATTAAATTTACGATTTTTGCAACAAAGTCTAATCTTTATAACTTAGTAATTTTGTGTCCTTGTAAAAAAAGCATAGTTCGCTGCTTGTCTACTGCAGAACACCAGTATCTTTTATTGGAAATTATTATGATGGTGACACCAGCCTTTTGTTTTTATTTCTCAAACATCACTTCTAAAAATGACATTTATTCAGTTTTTACATTATCAAATCACTTTGTAATTTCGAATGAAATTTTTTTGAAATATATAGCTCAATTTACTGACATTTTATGGTTTGTAAATTATTACACAATTACATATTACGAAATTTATATTCATGCATATATTTCCATGCATATATTTATTCACAAGGAATCGTTTGCTACAATAATGTAAATCAGCTAGTAATAGAGTTAGCACAGTTGACAATTGATTGTCCAGAGGAAATTAAAATGCATTTTCTTTCATTTTTCATTCATCTTGCTTAATTGAATCGACTTTGAAGTGGTACCATTATGACTACCATATCATTAAAAGTGCATGTGAATATCACTGATAATTAAAAAAACACTCTTGCGCTAAATCACGTTTGCTCTAATACGATATCTGACTAGGGTCCTTATTACGGCAGATTAACTATAAAATACGGAACTTTGGAGGTAAACTGTATATAAACAAAAAAAGAGCGTTCATGTTTATTATTATTTTGTTTTAGCAACAAGATAGTTATTTTATTGTCCAGAAAAATGACATTAATAATGACAAGAGCACCCTGATCATCTAAAAGAGACTTGATCATTTGTTTTCTTATGCAAACTATTACATAGGATTGTGATATATTTTCCTTTTATTCTTGCCTTAATAGCTCTACATAGAGCTCTTTAATAGCATTTCTCATCAGGGTAAGCCTTACTTTCTTGCTTATTTACATGACTAACTGCGTTGCGATATCAACGAAATCGGAAATAATTGCTTTTATTTAAAATAATAAAATATGACATAAATGACATAACGTGTGATAATATGACATAACACGTTTTTTTCTTTTTGTTTAATATAATTTTCCTTCGGGGTATATTTGTCATGCATCCCAAGCTATGCCCGGATTTATGCCCGGATATAAGTTAAAAGCAAAGTCTAGGTAGATGGTTTCTGCTGCGTTATCTATTCGATTTGCTAGAAAACTTTATTAATTTTTTTATGTATTTGCATAAAACTAATTATTCCAATAGAACTACTGTTTCAATGAATTATGGAAATAATAAATATTTTCTGTAACTATTTATTGAACAGTACAGATTCGGTCACTGAAAAATGACAACAATAACTAGTTTCTCCTTTACACAGTCTCAGATTGTTTTAAAAATCCCCTCCTAGAAAAAAACAATGCCGCGTTTTAAGCGTATGTTCGTAGTATTCATTTACGTAAGGAGTGTATTTGTACTAAATTGTTGTTGATCTAAATTTTGTAATTATCTATTTCACCGTATCTCTACTCATTTCTAGTTATGCACGGTAATCCTGATTTCCCACAAGGGTGCACTGTAAACAGTTATATATTACATGTTACGGCCGCAGGACTATAATCATGCACCATTTTTTTACCGATTGTTATTGCTGTGCGAGTTCGAAAGTTAAGAAACTTACAAAGTAATTTTTTAAAACATCCAGTATACATATAACCCTATTTAAAATAAGTAAATTATATTTTCTGGATGCACCAACTTTAACGTAAACTTTTCAGTATAAATCAAGCGCAAAATAAATGTTAACTTATTCTGCATGTGTCATGAATCTATTCTAATATTTTACTAGTTTCCAACTTCTCCCCAATAATAATAAAAAAATAAATCTTGCAAATTTCTTATCTTAGAATATATTTGCATGCTTATTTTCTAAACACGAGTTGTTCATGCGTGATCTAAACACGTGAATAAACTTGTTTGCATGATATTGCAGATGTTTCTCGGTGTATAAAATATAGTTACTTGCCACCACCATTATCTATACACGGCGGATATTTAATTTTATGACAATCATTATAAACATGAAATTAATTAACCGTAGTGCTATTATAAAAATGGTTTTATAAAGGTTTCGTTCATAGAAGAAGTGATTAGAATAACAGTGGATGGCTGAATGTTTTAAAATAACTTATCATATATTCTAATACGAGGAAAAATTGTGTGTGTATAATATATATGCAAATTTTATCTTAAAAACGGCTCTAACGATTTTGACGAAATTTTGTATCCTACCGTTTTGAGGCACCAGAAAACCATCCGATTAGGTCACATGTTTGAGATAATTCAATTAGTGTGTCATTTTCGGTCACCATGGGGCAGAGTTGAGCAAATTGTATCTAAAAAACGATTCAAACGAATTTGAATTAATTTTGTATCCTACCATTTTCGGGCACGGGACGACTAGTGGGCTGAGTCACATGTTATAGAACTTTCGATTAGTGGGTCATTTTTGAGTCAACGCGGGTCAAGTTAATTTCATCTAAAAAACTGCTCTAAAGATTTTGATTAAATTTTGTATCCTACAAGTTTAGGGCACGAGAAAATGATTGGGCTAGGTCACAGGTCCGAGAAAATTTGATTAATGGGCCATTTTTCGGTCACTGTAGGTCAAGATAATTTTATCTAAAAACTTCTCAGACTATTTAGATTAAATTTAGTATTCTACAGTTTTAGGGAACGATAATGCTATTGGGTTAGGTCCCATGTTCGAGAAATTTCGATTAGTCGGTCATTTCGGTCATGGGTCATTATGGCTCAAGCTGTGTTTGTCTTAAAAACGGCTGAGACAATTTTAACTAAATTTTGTATCCTACAGTTTTTGGGCACGTGAAAATCCAATTAGTGGGTCATTTTTGGGTCACTGTTGGTCAAGCTAATTTTATCTAAAAATCAGCTCAGACTATTTTGACTAAATTTTCTATCCTACGGGCGTGGGCACGAGACATTTGGGATTGGTCACATGTTCGAAAAAATTTGTTTAGTGGATCATTTCGGTTATGGGTCATGATATTTGAACTCAAGGCTAATTTTGACCGTGCATAGAGCGGTCTTCCCTGCTCGTATGTATCTACTTCTACCATTGTATATACACGACGCCCATGTATCATTTCGACTGTCATTATAGATATGAACATAATTAATTAAAATACTATTACAAAAAATGTTCTACAAATGTTTAGTTGAAAAAAAATGTTTGATTTCAACACTGAGTGGTTTATTTAATGTTTTAAAATTACAGTATTTATACATAACAAAGTCATACTTTAAGGCTAAATACGTAATTTAGTCAACTCTGAAAAATAAAATACTTCATAGCTTTTTCTTTCAGTATTACTGAAATCTGGACGTTTTTATCTTGTGCTAAGAATATATTGAGAATTTTTCTACAAGTTGACTGACAACCACAGATCTTTCAGGGGAAATAAATTGTATATCAGTACAGTAAGAATTCACACAAAAATTTTAGAAAAAATTATTTGAAAATAAGGAATTTTCAGTTTTACAGATTTTTTTCAATTATGTTATAAATGTGTATATATTCTAATACAGATCATGAATAAACTAAAGCGTTAAAATAAATAATACACTACCCTTTAAGTGTTTAACGGGAACGATTTTAAAATTTTATGTTATCGAAATAGGCTAATATACAGAGTGGCCAATATAGAAGAGGCCCGGTATACAGAAGTACAAATACTTACTAATTATTATTTAAAAGTAGTAAATACAGAATATTATCAATAACAACACCTTCTGTGAACTATTGAATGTTCAGTATCTTGTTATTCTTAATATTCTGTATTTACTACTTTTAAATAAAAAATAGTAAGTACTTATGTATACCGGGCCCCTTTTATCTAGGACACTCTGAAGAAATGCTATCGTCAGTATTTTGTACTGTTTATAATAAAACTTCTAAAATCAGCTAATTTTGATCAATTGAGTACTTTAATCATTCTTCTAGAAATTAAAATGTTATGTTGTCTTATTTAATAATGTTTTGGGGAAATATATCACTTATTATATGAATAACACAAAAAACTAAAAAAATACTATAATATCGGGCGTTTCAATGTTTGAGGGACATAGCCTGTGGTACATAACTCCGTTTTCTTGATCACATGCACTGATGTTCCATTATTAGCATGTTACGCTGCTAATGTTTGATTGAAGGTCTTAGTCGTATAATAGAACTTGTCCAGGCTGGTATTTCCAAGTTCTCGAAAACTTATAATCTGAAACAACACTCTTTTATTATAAGAACATTCGAATGGCAACAATGTATGTAGATTAAATTGAATGTGGTTGACACAAAAATACATTTTTGTGGCGAACAATTCTCTCGAATATCCGCCAAATGTTAAGTAAATAAAAAGAGGCAATGATAGTAACCTCTTTTTAATTTTCTTTAACAATTAGAGGTATATCGTTTTTTAAAAAGCAGAAACATGATGCAGAAACGTATTAAAGCAGAAACGTTGATTGGTTTGGTTTAAAATTTACTTATTTGATGAAAAAATAGGTTGAAATTAATATATATATATATATATATTTTTTTTTTTACTTGTAATTTCTTTACTGATGCTGCATGAAAATATTATCATAGAGAAAAGTGCTTATTTTTTATGAAGGTAATTACGATACTGAAAGAGAATTTGCTACTCTAATAAATTATTCTAAACTCGTGATAAAATATATTAAAATATTAAAGTATATTACAAATAGTATATACGATTCATAACTAAAAAAGAAAACAATAAAGCACTAAGAAAAATTTCACAACATTTATAACACTCATTGATAATTTTGCCTATCAGCAAATATAATTCATCCCATTTCGAAACAAATTGAAAACGGTGTGCTACCATACCAATTAAGAAATAAAGTGTGAAGAAAAATGTTTGTCCTAATTATAAATAGCAATAGTTTTGTTGTACACAACGATAAATAGAATTTTACGTTTTTGTTTATTTACTTTATAACATCCGTTGATTACATGGAAAACATCCATACGATATTGTATTTCTAGACAAACATTATAATGCTTTCGCGTAATTAGTGCATTGCATATAGTATCTTGAATTTCAGTTAATCTATTATCAAACCAACAATTTAGTTATCGATCAAACTACTTTTAGAGTCTTGAAATATAATAGAACTTTCTCTTTTGTAATAAAAATGTAAGAGTTAAAATTTACTTGAAACTTTGTCAAAGTTTAAAACCTGCAGCTGAAATAAACTCGTTTGATAAATTTCAGCACTCAAGAAGTAAACCATTTGCGGAAATTTTATTAGTAAAAAGCACTTCATTATCGCATCAGTTTAATGAATACTTTTATGTTTGTGGTTTTCTCAAGGGAAATAATATATTACAACTACTTAAAATTGAGTTGATGTTAATAATATTTTTTTTTCGCACATGCTATTTTAAATATGTGATCTTTTAAATTTCCATGTTTTTGCAATTTTTTCTTGTGCATTTCTTATTTCTAAATTGTTTAATATATCTATGATATATGAATTGTGAAGAAATGAATGATTTTAAAAACAATTTACTTTATTTTATAAAGATTGAAATTGCACTAGTTTTGAATGTACATTACTTATTTCCAAGTTATTTTTAACACATCTATGATATTAATTTCAAAGGAAAGAATGGTTTAAAAATGAGTTTACTTTATTTAGAATAAATAAATAAATTGCGCTGGTTTTGTTGAATAAAAATAAATAAAGTTAGAAAATAAAAGTAACGTATATGATAGAAAATGTAATTTTTTTTTTTTTTTTTTTTTTTTTTTTTTTGGTAAATGTGACTGTTTTGCACTATTAAGTAAAAAAGAAAAACTACTATACACACTATAATACAGAATGATTAAAATGTATGGGATCTTACTTGAAACTATTTACCAACAGTCATCGTTCACATAATTTATTGGAACTTGGAATATGCATTATATGAAGTTTATGAAAATGTTTTCTGAATTGAAAAATAATATATATTAATTTGATCACCATATCAAGTAGTTACTCATAAAAAATCAACTCGAAAATATTATACAATCGCAATGTTTGTTCAATGTTTATATAATTTACTTCAATCCAAATAGAAAGCACTTTATAGTATATTCTATAATAACACAAAGAGTCTGGATACATTCTTTATCGAAATGATGCTTCAGAAATCCACATACCACTGGATTAAAGAACAGCGAATAAACATTAGGAAAACTCCTCAAAATTCCCAAATTATTTCCACCGTGAGCCAGAAGCATTTGTCTCGAAGTGGAATATAGGGGAATTGCACCATCTTGCAAGAGAAAAATGGTTTCTGAATATTTTTGTTCTTGGAAAGCGGTAATAAATTGCTGCTGCAGAATTCTCTGTAATAGACACTCATGAACAAATAGATTTTAGGTTCTTGAAGAAAGATCGTCTCAAAGAAAACGTAGCCAATAATTAAATCAGTAGTAAATTCACACCGTACAATTTCGTAATCATACTGTAGAGGCTATTCATGCAGAGAATTGAGACTTTCCGTACGCTTTATGGCAGAGTTTCTGAATATTCAAAAATAAACATTCACGAATGAAGATTAAAATGCGCATCGACTAGCAGAAAATTTTCTAAGGCCATGCATTGTCAACGGACGTTCTCGCCCAAAACAAATGTGAAAATTTAGAGTCTAGGGGGTTAAGGTTTTGCACGAGGTCGACCTTATGCGAATTCAAGACATCTAAAAAATTGTAGAATGGTTCGTAACTTAATGCATAAGAATTTTATGTGACACCGCTAGAATCGAATAATATCCGGTACAGAAGCACTGTCATCTTTAACAGCAAATAGTTCTCCTACAATTTCATTTGAATTTATTTCGGTCCTTATTTTTGGTAGAAAACCCGTCTGCCTAATCTATCCAAATATAATAATCACCTTTTTAAATCATTCTTTGACAAAGACTTTTGCAAGTTTTTCCCACATCTATAATTTTTACAGTGTAGGTAAATATATGCTTTATTTCTGATTTAAAGAAAGCGAAACTGTATTACTTGTTGTTTTTTAACAAATCATTTAATAATTATTTTTGTACTCTGAAAACTATTGTCATTTTGAGGGTTTTCTCATTTTTAGAAAGCAAAATTCACAATGTCCAAAAAAAGTGTAATCAGGTGTTTAAAAGTTTAATTTAAATCACTGATGTAACAGTGAACGATCAGTACTCGATTTCATACGTTTGACAGCAAAATATTTCAATTTTTTATACCTCTCCTTAAACGGCACCTTCTTAATATTGTGATTATCAATTCAAAGGCATGTTTTCAAGGTTTATCTAATGTCTATTATTAATATTAGTCTACACTGTAAAAAAAAACGGGAAAAAATACTGCTGATTTGGCTGTGAATTGCTTCACTAGCATTAAAAAACAGCATTTTTGTAAGTTCAATACCGATTTACAGCAAATCGCTGTATTTTTAAGATCAACGAAAGCACCCGAACCGCATTCCTAATGAGATACGCACAGGTGTGTGTGAAGTTGGGACCAGACACCAGAGCAGGGTATTATTAGCACTAGTGTAGTTCGATGTTCGATGTTAGCGTCAGTCTTCATATGTGCTTATTATTGCAATTCACAATGTCGTTTTTGGATTACACAAACTAGAGCATAAAGACTGGATAAATATTTTAAAAATTAAGGGTAAGTTTTATTTTTAGGTTTATTTGTGTCATTGATTTAATAACCATAAAATAATCAGTTCTCATATAATGTAAGATGCAAATTGACCACGTGTATGTAAACGTTCACGTCAAACGTTGTATAAAGATTAAATATTTTGGCTTCAACTGTAACAAAACATTATTTTAGCATTTTATCTAATTTTAAGTAATTTATTTAGCATTTTCTCATGACTTTATTATTATTTACTTAGTATCAGATTAAAAGAAAAATAAAACGAAGATCCCTATATTCTTTAGCTATGCTTTATTTCGTTTTTATATATTTTTCAAAACTTCATTTTATCCGATTGTTCCGATTTCAGTATAGCTATAAACTAAATCATGTACTTATTTTATTCTCCAAAAGTTTAGCTTCATTTTCTGTGCTTATTTTCTTGATTTAGTGTATTATTGTAGTGTATTGTTGTAATTGACTAAATATTCAATAGCAGTCTTATTACAATTAAAGCTGATTTTCGGCCGGTGATATTAAGATTTTATCGCTTATTTTTTACGTGCATTTTCTTTAAAAATGTTATATGCAATTTTCAATTTATTTATTATGAGCAATCTGGATACACTATTTTATTAATTCATAAACTATTCCATGAGTTTGTTTACTGTTATCGCAGCGTTAAATAGCAGCAGCTCGCATTTTGTTTTTGTCCATTATCTAAAAATAAAAAAATAATTCGCATCCAGGATGTTCTCGATGTATATTTTACAGTATTCTACTTGAATTTAGCATATAAAACACTCTTTACAATGAGTTATAATACTTTGAAATTTTCAATTTATTACTTAGTTGGTGTATTTTATTTATTATTTTGCTTTATGGTGCTAAATTTGTATCTTACATATGTATAATAGAATTGATTATATAAGAATGTTATTACAACAATGATATAAGTAAGCATAAAGATAACACTTAGTGTCCTTAGTCTTTTGAATATGTCTCAGTATCATTAGAAAAATTCAAAATAAATATAAACAATACACGGGGGGGGGGGATACAAATATATATCTACAAAAAATAAAAAATAAATCTAAAAATTTTACAGCTATGCTGTTAAGAGTGTAGTAAAATTAACAGCAAAAAATGCTCTAAAATTTACAAATTTACTGTAAAATCTAAAAACAAAATTACTGTAAAATTAACTGCAAAAAATACTGTAGAATTACAAATTTGCTGTTTACCGATGAAAAACAAAATTGCTGTAAATTTACAGCAAAATATGCTGGCACCCATATTGCCAGCATTTTTTGCTGTAAAACTACAGCAGTTTTTTTTACAGTGTAAGTAACCTAAACGTTTCCTTTTATATAACACTGCAAAAAGCTTTGCATCTGGTAAAGACTTAAACTGAAACCTAAATATTTTTATAAACACAATGTAAACACATTGGTAATTTTCGTTACTACCGAGGTGCAATAAATCAAATCACAGTTTTAAAACATTAAAACTATTAGATGTTAAAAATCCATGAGCTTTCGGCTAAACATTAGCCATCCTCAGATGAACAACCAGCAGTCGAGAAGACGCAGCTCCGAATGGCGCGCTTTGGACAGGCTGGAAATGGGTGAAACCAAACAGCTATGAAACGAAGGGAATGAAGGAAGTCGGGATGATACCATTACAAGCTGGGGGGTCATCAGAAACCGAAACCCCCAGTAATACCTAGTGCATTATACCAAATACGAGGGTAATCCCTCGCATTTGGTATAATGTACTAGGTATCGCTGGGGTTTTCGGTTTTCGGTTTCTGCTGACCCATCCCCCAGCTTGTAATGGTATCATCCCGACTTCCTTCATTCCCTTCGTTTCATAGCAATTTGATTTCGCCTATTTCCAGCCTGTCCAAAGCGCGCCATTCGGAGCTGCGTCTTATCGACTACTGCTGGTTGTTCATCTGAGGATGGCTAATGTTTAGCCGGAAGCTCATGGATTTTTAACATCTAATAGTTTTAATGTTTTAAAACTGTGATGTGATTTATTGCACCTCGGTAGTAACGAAAATTATCAATGTGTTTACATTGTGTTTATAAAAATTTGTTAAGGTGAATTTTGACGTTCGTATTATATGGATTTTTCTATATATTTTTATTTGACACACAAATAATTTAAAATAGTATTTTGCTGAAAATGTCTATATTTCCACTCTAATTTCATAGAATTATTTAAAAATTTAATTACATACACCACCTTTATTGTCGATTTTTATAACATTCTACAGTTGTGTACATACTGCATATACATATTTTTAAGATTATATTTAGAAAAACTCGCTCAATAAATACAGCTCGGGACAACAATGAATTCACAATTGTCTAAATATTTCAGTTATATATATATATATATATATATATATATTACTCTTTTTCATGCTCAAAAATAGATGTATTATTATGAAAAAATAAAATTTTTAAATGAATACATTTGAATACTTGAATATGAAATATTTCATAAGTTATTTTTGGATGATACGTTAGTAAAGGTGAATAGTATAACGACGTGTCTTTTTTAAAGTACCATATGGTACAGTTATAAGAAGAAAAATAAACTTGTGATGCGATGATCTCATTCAAAAAACCCTTTTTTATAAACTTTCATGATTTTAAACCTTGTCATTTTTTTAAAATAGAAATATAAACCCCATGATGTAATCCCTAACATATTATGGCTGAATAATAGGAACATATATCATATATTGTATTCAAAATTAAATTTCTTATCTAGATACAAATCGTTTAGACATCAGTAGGTATGTGTCTCGTAGTATTGCTTCAATGTTGAAGTTATTTATCTCTATTCTCGCGTATGCTTTAAAAAATTATGAAATAAATTTAGTTACAACTGATTTCTAAAAAGCACTCCTTTTGCAAAAGCACTTGCATATTGTTTGTATTGTTTTAGTAATAAATATTTATTGATTTTTTACGGTGTTTGTTTAATCATTTGTTGATCGCTCGGGACGACAAAAATATTTTAAATTAATTATTTTATATTTTATGGAAATACTTGCATGATAAAGGCTGCGTTAAAAAGAACAAAAATATTTTCAAAACAGCCAAATGTTTTAAATCTGCATTAATTGTGATTTCCAGTTATTCTCCATTATACAGGGTATCTCAAAGAGTACCCTCGAATTAAAAAAATTCCTTTAAGTACAATAAATATAAGAATGAAATATGTAAATGCTTTTAATGTAGCTCATAAAATATCTAAAAAGTACTTTAAGAAAAAATTGAGGATTTAAAAAAATATTACAAATCACACTTTTCGATAGATGTTTCGGTGTCTCTCTATGTAAAAATTATATTTTGCTAAAAGAATATTTTTCTAGCTATGTTTTATGTCTTTGGCCCAGCTATAATATATAAACTGCTTCTGTCTTCTGAATAGTGCGTAGGTGGTGACCAAGGTGTGGACTAACCAGAGGAACGATTTCTGTATTAGGTTCAGGAATACAAAAGAAATAATTATTTGGGTTTCAAATCCAAAAAGGAACTTGTATTGTAAAAGTTATATAGATTCAAAAAAAAAATGTTTATATTTGAATGTTTTTCTGTTTTATTAAACGTTTTCTATAAGAAAAGAAAGAGTAAAACGAAATACGTATATATATTAGACCATTTATAACACCATTACGAGCATAATATTAACACACAGTCACAATTATGCATGAAAATGAAACATTGCTTTGTTTATAATTCTATTAACGTTTCTGTATTAAAACAAGTTGGAAATTGTACGTCAAACGTTACAAACGAGGTGCGTTCGTACTATAGCTAGTTATATAAATATTCAGATCTTGAAGATTTTTAATTCCCTGAAATGAATTATATCGTCTGCGGATTAATTTCTGTCATAAAATAAGTATCTCGGTCGCTTAACGATTAAACTTCGAAAGCTCCTATAAAAAAAAAGCACCAATTTAAAAAAAAAAAAAAAGTCAAATTTCTTAATAAATGTTTTTATTAATATTTTCTAAAGTTTTGATTCGATTTAAAAAAAAAATGAAATGTCTCGACAAAATTATGCAAAGATAATACATCTTAAATTTAAAACCATTCGGTTGGGTAGTTTTTGCGTTGTTATATGCGGACGGACGGACGGACAGACAGACTGACGGACGGACGGACAGACGGACGGACCAGTCGACGACAATAGGTGCTACGTATTTATATAATTACGAACGCACCTAAAAATGAAATGTAAGCAAAATCAATATGTAACTGAATATACTGAATAGTGTATTATCAAAAAAGAAAAAGTTATGAAACCAGTCACAACATTGCAGTAATCCGACTCTATATTCCTAAGACTTTATGTAGACTTAAACTTTCATCTTGAATCCAACAGCCGCCATTCTGTCTTAGTATTCCGAATTGCAAAGGTGTTTAGAAAATTTTATAGTACGTAGTATATTTTTCTTTCTTCACAAAAAGCCTACGGTTAGGATCATGAATGTTTCAAGAATTTTTTGAATGCAAACTTCTTATTGCATGTTTACTTTGCTTCTCTTATCTACACCGCATGTTATATCGAAAAACTAACGCCGACGGATATTCTGTGTTCCATGTGTATTATACCAAAAATAGCGACGAAAGCTTCATACTAAAATATTCAGAAAGCTTCTTATACAATTGTATTTCGCGCATATGTATTCATGAAGTTGTTCCATAGATAAACATAGAGAGAACATGTTAGTTTTATGTAAGTTTTCTTATTCAGAACTTTGGCTAATCTTTGTTCCAGTACAAATAATAATAATAATATTAATAATAATAATAATAATAATAATAATAATAATAATCATAATCATAATAATACATTGAACTATTTTTAAGGTAAAACACGTCAATATTTTACTTGTGATTATCAATTACTGAATTACCATTTTCTTAAAATAAAAATCTAGAAAACTTTTCATAATCATATCGCCCATATTGCCCTGACATCGAACTTGTAAACATCATCGTAGTACAGAAAAGTATAAATCGCATAAAATTCATAATATCAAAAGTCAATAAATTGTGGTCGATAAAGAATGGTGGACTGTTTAATGTCCTTTTAGTCACAGGTCGAAAAATTCTTAAATATGTGTTATAGGAAAAGGCGCTATACAAAACATAAATTTTGAAATTTAATATGTTTATAGACTTTTGTCAAGCAAGTGCCATATCTGATATATCTAGAGTATCTGAAATATATTCCATATCCGCTGTAGAAAGTATATTTCCTGATCATTTTTTAATCTCATTGGAGGAATCTGAAATATATTTTACACAAGAACAAAAAAAGTCAAGTTCACAAAATTGCTGAAAAGTCTTCGGATATATGTCGAAAGTTACGAAACAATTATTTAGATAAAGTAAATTGTGCTATAATAATAAAAAATGAATTTAAAACATATAAAGAAATTAATGCTAAAATATATTAAAAGTTTCACAAATGTTTCCTTTTAAAACTAAAAATTACATTAAAAAATATTTAATGAATATTCCTGTTTTTAACACTTTCCAACCTAGTTGAAAAGTGTTTATGACTTCGGTTTGTGTGGGCGTTTGCCATATGGCCGTCTGTCCGTGCTCTAACTTCCGTAAATATCCTCGGATGGCCCTGCAATTTTTATATGTTATTGTCGTTATCTATAGCATGTTCTCTATTTCAACTGAAGTGTGTAACATTTATAGTTTTTTACAGGGACACTCAAAAGAATTCCGTTACATTACGGTCTATGGGGAAAAATGATTTGTGGTTTATTTTAATGCTGTTACACAATTTCAAACACATTGTAATTGGTATATATCACTATGGTGCATTACAAAAAGCTTAATCTGGAATAGGGTGTGCATAGCACTTATAGTTACTTTACAGGGACAGTCAAAAGAATTCTATTTCATTACGTGTATGGAGAAAAATCGTTTGCGGTTTAATTAAATAATGTTTCACTATTTTAAACGCATTGAAATTTACATATATCACTAAGGTGCATTACAAGAGTTACTACAGAATATTGTGTGTGTAGTAGTCATCGTTTATTTACAGGGACACATAAAATAATTCTCTACTGTCTGTTAACAATAATTCCTGGAAGTGCGTTTTAAATTGCTGAAGGCGATTTTAAATTTAACTCACTTTTTGTCTATTACTTGGTGCGTATAAATTCTGTAGATCCTATACAGGGAAGCACAAAAGTTCACGAACACATTTCCGTTTATTGACAGAAACTGCAGAAGGAGAATTTTAAACTGTGCTACGCGTTTCCTAACTAAACTAAAATTTAGCATCCTATGTAGTATATATACAAATCTATAGATAATATACAGGGCTGAATAAAAGTATTCTGATAGTTTTCCGAATATTCTATGAGTTGGACATTCCTGAAATCACGTTTTTAAATATGTTATGCGTTTTCCAAATTGTTTACTTAGATGTTATCTTTCAGCTTATTAAACAGTAATGATTTGTAAAATTATTTTGGAAGCTTTGGAAAGTGTTACATAATCTATGCTTGATGCATGATTTTTCGTTCTTGTTTTTTCTCAACTACAAAGTGCGCTAGTTTATAATCGCATACCTCGGTTATCGGTTATCAATTGGAATTACCTGTATTGCTATGTTTGAGCGCATCAATGACTTCCTCATATAATGTGTCAACACAATGTCCTTGGATAGAAGCAATATTCGTTGTGTAAAATATAGATTTCGAAATTTTAAACAAATGTTATTTAGTTTGTTAAATAGCATAATATTTCCTATCATTGTGTGGCATAAGCCGAGTAAAAAGAAACCAGCTACTGCTAGATGCTGTGTGAATCATATTTATAAAACTATACGATAATTTGAGGTACTGAAATTCAGAAATCAGTGGGCCCAATCAGGTTTCTCGGACTACTGAACATAATACACAGATTACAGAATATTGATGCAAATCAATTTTAATTGAAATCGATGTTTTTTTAAATTTGATAAAAACTTTTCGATTGCTTAGTAACAATCTCAAAAAGCATTTTGTGTGAAATATATCAATTGTGTAAAATAAAATCAAAAAACAATATTTTGAAATTTATTAAAATGGTTCTTTAATATTATCTACCTGCCAGCGGTTTTTAGCCAAAGAAATAGCCAACTATTTTATTTTTTTATAGCAATATTTTTTGATTCAGGTTATTCCAACGTTTAAGTGAGTAGTTCGATTACATATCTGTGTTTTATTGTTTTCTTTGGTGAAGTTTAAATTTTGTCATGGAATACTAGCATGAAAGAAATACCGAACTCTCTATATCGTTTTAAATTCAAACGTAATCGATCTGCATGCCACTTTGAGAAATTTCACGAATGCGACTTGCGCATTTTATGACCCACCTTATATAAACCAGTATATTTAGTTTCCTGCATCACTCATGTTTAACGTCAGTGTTTGTATGTAACGTGATAAGGGAAGTTTTACCTGCAATAATTCTAATAATTTTACTTCCGGAACAAAATGCATTTATTCCTAGTAAAGCACTCTAAGCTTTCCAATGGTATGCGGCTAATACGAAACCATAAAAACTATAATATATATTATAAAAATCGCATGTATCTGGATCTCGCTTATAAAGTTCCCACGTTGACTTTTCCAAATACGAAAATCCATTGCCAATTTTCTCTACATTTTTTTCACCTTAGTTTTGCATATTTATATCTATTATTGTAAAAGATACTTTACATTATAATAGGAAACAAATACATTTTTAATGATATATTTTTTAATACTATGCTTAAAAATTGTTTTTATTATTATTTTTTAATCAGTAGGTATGATACAATTTTCAAATAAATTGCTTTTGATGGTAAATTTTTCTTCTATTCGACGTTGTAATATTTTAAATTGTGATATCTTAAGAAGTAAATAAATTTCTAATAAAAGCGAAATTGATTGCGTATGTAGTTGGAATGATCGATATGAGACGTCATCATTACTTACGAACATGGTATACTTTTATAATAGATATTCTGTATGTTGATAATGTCGGGAAATGAAAAGTCTATTATTATATACATTAGCCTCAACTGACAAAAAGCACAGTTAGGGAACTTGAATGCAATCCAACATATTCAAAGAATTATAGTACATTATATATACCCTTTTTTTAATTTAACTTTTTCTTTTAAATAATTTCCGGTTTATATTTTTCGTAATTTTTTTAATTAACTTAGTAAGTGTGTGATAATATTTTTCAGCTTCTCGCATTAAAAAAAAATCTCATAGTTCCCATTGTTTAATTTAAGCGGGCACTTAACTTTGAAAGTCCTGGGATGGAGCATTTCGAATTCCCTCCTTGATTTAGGATTAATTAATTTCTTAAGCTGTAAGTGTTTCGTATATGTAAAATACTTGAGCCGATGAAATATCATTTTTTTTGCAATATGACTATCCATACTCAAACAATTGGAATTCTGTACAAAAATAATATTCTTTTCACATATTATAGAGTAACATAATGCATATTTTACCTTTAGAGAAAAAACCTCAAATGCTATTTGTACAATGAAAAGGCAACATTGACTTTCGTTTTATTTTCCTTATTTTAATATATATATATATTACATAACTTAAGCTGTCTTTACTTTTGCGTTTATTATATCCCTATTTTGCTTAATTAAAAGAAAAAAAAATCTTTATCATCCTTAGTTTAGTTTGAAAACTCTTAAGAATATACTCCCAAAATCGCATTTAGTTTTATTTTAATCGTACTTAAGTTCTCTACAAAGTTAACTAATTTGAAATTTAATTTTTAAATATTTTATCTGAAAAAAGATATATAAGAAAACCACTGAAAGTGTAGGCTAGAAATTTCTGCTATAAGCTGCACATTACACTCGAAAAAAACTTGTTTTTGTAACGGTAAAGTTGCCGGTAAAGTTATTCGTCTACGATTTTCGGATCTCTACTCTAGAATAAACTTTAAAAAAAAATTCTGTACAAACTAACAGGAGAAGTCGGGTGGCATAGCTAAGAGATTTTTTCCGTTAAATCTACAGGTTTTTATCTATAGGGGTAGATAATTTATCACAACGGAAATATCTGCATTATTTTCAAGCAAATTTATAACTCCTTCATGTGTGGCAGCCCAGATCTCGTACAAAAATTTTAGGATCGAGTAGAGATATGACGAGGAGAACACATTAAGCAATAACAACAAGTCATATCCAATCTTGGATGGAAGGGAGCGATTAAAAAAAAAAAAAAAAAAAAAAAAAAAAAAACGCCCAGTTTCTTACAATAATGATGTTTTTTTTTTCTCTAATCACATTTGAGTTGAAAACCGGAAATGTCAGTTTGTAGTGTTAAATAATAATAATAATAATAATAATAATAATAATAATAATAATAATAATAATAATCAAGATGAAGTAATAGTGTTATCGTGAATCTACAAGATTCGTGATCTACTAAATCCTCGTTATATCGTGATATCGTGAATCTACTAAATCCCAGAAATCGTGAATTTAGATATCGTGAATTATCTAAATCAACAAGAATTGTGAGTCAGTTTAATGTTCTTTTCTGACCATTTATTTATTTATTTTTACAAGTCATTTTTAACACTTTCCAAACTAGTTGAAAGTTATTTGTGACTTCGGTTTGTCTGGCCGTCTGCCGTCCGTCTGTCTGTCCGTGTTCTAACTCCCGTAAATATGCTCGGAATGCCTTGCAATTTTTATATGTTATTATAGTGATCTATAACATGTTCCCTATTTCAACTGAAGTGTGTAGCACTTATAGTTTTTTTTACAGGGACACTCAAAAGAATTTCGTTACATTACGGTCTATGGGGAAAAATCATTTGCGGTTTATTTTATTGATGTTACACAATTTCAAACACATTGTAATTGATATATATCACGAAGGTGCATTACAAGAAGCTTAATATGGAGTATGCTGTGCATATCACTTATAGTTACTTTACAGGGACAGTCAAAAGAATTCCGTTACATTACGTCTATAGAGAAAAATCGTTTGCGATTTAATTAAATAATGTTTCACTATTTAAACGCATTGTAATTTATATATGTCACTAAGGTGCATTACAAGAGGCTTACTACAGAATATTGGGTGTATAACAGTCATCGTTCATTTACAGGGACACGCAAAAGAATTCTCTACTGTTTGTTCCTGGAAGTGCATTTTAAGTTGATGAACGCGATTTTAAATTTAACTCACTTTTTGTCTATTACTTGGTGTGTATAAATTCTGTAGATCCTATACAGGGCAGCACAAAAGTTCGCGAACACATTTCCGGTTGTTGACAGAAACTCCAGAAGGGGAATTTTAAACTGTGCTACACGTTTCCTAACTAAACTAAAATTTAGCATCCTATGTAGTATATATACAAATCTATAGATTATATACAGGGCTGAATAAAAGTATTCGGATATTTTTCCGAATATTGTATATGTTGGAAATATATGTTGGAAATTCCTGAAATTACGTTTTTAAATATGTTATGTTATCTTTCAGCTTATTAAACGGTAATGATTTGTAAAATTATTTTGGAACCGTTGGGAAGTGTTACTATGCTTGACGCATGATTTTTCGTTCTTGTTTCATTAGTTTTCTTTTTTCATCAAATTCTCTGTTTCTACTTTCATTATAGTGATTCATTTATTTCTATCGTTGTGGCTAAATTTGTATAAATAAATTAGTTTAGCAATTTGCTTTATAAGTATAATTTGTTATTGTTTTTAATTAAAAAAATATCTAAATAAAATTTGTAGCAAATTCACTACTTCTTTATAAGCATTTTAAGTACTTCGGAGGTTTCAGAAATTAGGAGCGTTAAATTAAACTTGGTTTATGCAATGATATTCTGAAATTCTTATGAACTTCTTATTCATGTAACTTTTTAGATTAAAAAAATAATAAATTCTTCATTTATGTCAACAGAATACAACAATAATTTATTTTGATAATAAAATATTGCAGAAAAATAGTGCGAGTTAATTGAATTTTATTATTTTGATATTTTTTGAAAAATGGTTGCTAAGCAACTAATAAATTAAAGAGCAAAATAAAAATAAATGCATTTTAAACTTTGTAAAAAATATGAAAATAAAATGTTTTATATTTCTCGAACAGATGAAACAAATTTTCCAATAATTTAAGCAATTAATTTCTAAATATTAATGAATGTATTTGCAAATTTTCTGAGCTATTGGATATAATTAAATTTTCCATATCAAAAATTTAGCATTAATAATTTTACATTTAAATCCATTATTCAAATATGAGATTTTCATTTCAGTTAAAAATGAAATTTGAAAATCGTCTGTATTCTCGTAAGAAAGCATTATGACCTAAAAAGAAGTGTTCTATATTTTTCGAACGAATGAAAAAATGTAACTAAAAACTATACAGCTAATTCAAGGTACTTCACCAGCATACCCACCAAAAAACAATCAAGTTGGACGATTTTTATGGCAGTTATCGCGGAACAGACAGACAGACGGAAACCAAAATTTTTTTGCGTATCCACAGTGAATCTTAACTGAAGTTTCGGCAGTTATAAATTTTGCAGATAGTTTATTAGTTATTAGTTATAGTTAGATTATCGATAGTTTGTAGTGCGCCAAATACGCGAACACGACAGTCAATATTTGAGTCGGTTCACACCGCATGTGCAAAAAATTATGCCCTTCACCGTGTACTAACGATTATTCTTTCTCTTTTGCAACTTTTTATAGGAATTCAGTAGAAAGTAATTATTTCTTTCCTACAGGCATTTCTAAATTTACATTTGGATATAACATTCTTAGTCGTGTATTATTTTAAACGTTACAAATTACGCGACACATTCTACTGAACAGATATAGGTTTTCTTCCATTACCTTCATAGATATTTCACATCAGTACTTAAGTGTAAATGTGCATATATTTTTTAGAAAAGAAATCGAAATGTGAAGCTAAATGCATTTATATGCATTTATAATAATATAATTAACATATTCCAATGCATAAGCACATATAATAATAATGATCATTTGTTAGGTATGCTTAAAGATCTCTATATTTCACATTAAAAATAGTCCTAACTGATAATGACTATTACGATTACATTTACCTAAATTTTATTATCACACACATGTACAATCTGTTAAATGTAATTTTAATTTAAAAAATAGATTTTTACTTACCTTTATTAAAAATACATACTTTTTTTCTGAACCATTGTGATAATATGGAATGTAAAAAATAACAAGAACGAAAAATCATGCGTCAAGCATAGATTATGTAACACTGTCCAACGCTTCCAAAATAATTTTACAAATCATACCGTTTAATAAGCTAAAAGATAACATCTAAGTAATCCGAATACTTTTCATCAGCCCTGTATAGGATCTATAGATTTGTATATATACTACATAGGATGCTAAATTTTAGTTCAGTTAGGAAACGCGTAGCACAGTTTAAAATTCTCCGTCTGGAGTTAAATAATACGGAAATGTGTTCGCGAACTTTTGTGCTTCCCTGTATAGGATCTACAGAATTTATACACACCACGTAATAGACAAAAAGCGAGTTAAAATTAAAATCGCGTTCAGTAACTTAAAACGCACTTCCAGGAGTTATTGTTAACAGACAGTAGAGAATTCTCTTGTGTGTCCCTGTAAATGAACGATGACTGCTATACACACAATATTCTGTAGTAAGCCTCTTGTAATGCACCTTATATAAATTTCAATGCGTTTAAAATAGGGAAACATTATTTAAATAAACCGCAGACGATTTTTCTCCATAGACGTAATGTAACGGAATTCTTTTGACTGTCCCTGTAAAGTAACTATAAGTGCTGTGCACACCTTATTCCAGATTAAGCTTTTTGTAATGCACCATAGTGATATATATAAATTTCAATGCGTTTAAAATAGTGAAACATTATTTAAATAAACCTCAAGTGATTTTTCCCCATAGACCGCAATGTAATGGAATTCTTTTGAGTGTCCCTGTAAAAGAAGTATAAGTGCTACACACTTCCGTTGAAATAGGGAACATGTTATAGATAACGATTATAACATATAAAAATTGCAGAGCAATCCGAGCATATTTGCGGGAGTTAGAGCACGGACAGACGGCTAGACGGCCAGACGGCCATACGGCCAGACAAACCGAAGTCATAAACACTTTTCAACTAGGTTAGAAAGTGTTAAAAAGTATACTGTGAAGTCACTTTTAATACTTCGAAAACTAACGACTTCGGCTCGTCTGTCTGCCTACCTTTCGTCCATAGATCAACATACAAGATAGGACACTATTATACAACGTAATACTAACGCGATGACGATCACAGCGCCTGTAGTGACAAGGGGGAAGAAACATCTCATAACAGAATATTTCTGATTTTGAACGTCTATCTTATTACGATATTTCTTTTTTTAAATATTATATGTTTACGGTTTCAACTTTGTAGTAACAATGAAAAACGAAAATTTTTATTTCCAATTTGTGTGCAATTAAGATTCTAACGGACATATTTTAACATGTTTAGACATACTAAAACGTTCTGAAAAGAACTATTGTTTTAATAATGACAAAAGAAAGAATAAAATTAAAGTCGTTTAAAAAGAAACTTATACATTGCATCAGTGGTCCATTTGAAACAAATCGTCTGCCTCGAAGAGAAAAGAATAGATATTAAAAACATAGAACATAAACATATTTCATATACATGGGTAAATTTCGTAGTCTTGTTAGTTTTTCCTCCTTGTGTCCTAGTGACGCTAGTATTGTTGCAGATTAAAAGTTTTGTTGAAACTGTTCTATCTTGTAAATTATGCCTTTCGTCGGGCGTCTGTCTGTTTGCCTATCTGTCTGTCCTATTAACATTTGTAAATTTATTTGTATTGATACCATATTGATAAATTACTGTTTATATCACCTATAGAACGACCCCTATTAAAAGTGTGTTGCATTATGTTCGTTTACAGAGTCACTGAAAATCATTTGAATACATTATGATTTAATAAAGAAAATTACTTTATAACCATTTTAATGAATTGACCCTACTTCAAACATCAGAAAATGTATTGCATCAATTATATTCAATACATTTACTAGAGATATCGGTGTGCATATCATGTATTGTTCGTGTATATAGGCAGTAAAAATAACCTGGATTGTATTGCCGTCTCTAAGTAGTAATTGTTTACAGTGTCTTTGGTGAAATTTGCCGAATTTGTTAAAGACCTGTTAGCATTTTTCAGATACAAAAAATGGAATATAACATGTTCTATTACAAATTTGTACAATAAAATTTGGTTACAATATTTCTGTGAGTGATAATTGCATGAAAAAAGCGTTTACACATGCGTTCTGTACTTTAATTAATTTTAGCGCATTGTGCATTTATATGGATAATATATATGGCAGAGAATTCCCAAAAGTCAGAGAATTACCGTGAAACCAATACCATATATAAACTTATCCAACAGAGTTTGAATCAAAATTAAAATAGAATCTTAACCGTAGATCCGAAATATATGCTCGATAATACAATTAATATTAAATCACTTGTCACACACTGCAAGGACATTGCGCAGCCAGAAGAAAAGTGGTGAGATTATGGTTATCGCGCATAATAATGTAATATCGTGCATAAATAAATATATTATATATAATCAGATTTTCCCCTGTTATTTAAAATGTACAAAACAATGTTTAAAACTCTTTATTTATTCTTGCATAATGAAGATAGTTTTATTGATTTTAAATAAGTTATTTTTTCCCTTCATTCATTCAGGATATTTAAATGAAGGGCGTCAAGCTTTAAATAAATTTACTTAACAAAAGCCTTTGTTTCATATTATTCCCTTGACAAAACTTAAATGTGATTATGAAAAAATAACTCGTAATAATAATGAAGATTTTTTTTTTTTAATTATACTTGTCACAGAAGAGTGGAAACAATTATTAATGCTAATCTTCGAAGACCATTTCGTATTCGGATATTTAGTAAAAATTCATTTTTCAATGAAAATTTTAATTTCATCACAGATTTTAATAAATTATTTGAATAAAATTGTGTATTGTAAAATATTTGCTGGTTGCGTCAAATTTAGTATAATAAAAATTCTGTATTATGTTTTGTGACGTATTATGACTTTACTTTACTGCCTGAGATGGACTGCTCAGACTAAGAATCAAGTCAGTAGAGCATAGATGTACCACCGTTCACATTTATTGAGGTTTAAAAAAATACAAAATCCCGCCACTAAGCGCAACAGAGGGCGGGGTGGTGAACAATATGAAAATAAAGATATGAATATACCGGTAACAATATTTGTAAAAAAGAGAATAGTACAAAATAAGATCTCAGCTAGAGAATACACGCTCCGACATGAAAAAGGGCAGTGAATAATGAGAAACCCGAGTACCAGTCTCAGTGATGGATTAAGGTAGAAAGGTCACATAGAAAGTTAAAGATGTTCTTAAGAGCCTACATCAGTCATGCGAAAACACGCGCAAGCTAATGTTAAATCTATGGGAAGGTTCTTGCGCGATTTTACGCTCGCATTTTAATATTTTTAAATGATTTTTTTTTCATAGGATAGCTGAGCCCGATCCATAACGTTGTTAGTTTTAACTCTTTTGATTTTACTTATAGTTTTTTATAAGCGTACATTTCCAATTTCGGAATCAGTTGGTACCGATTCTGAAAGTGAAAGTACCCTTATATAAAAAAACTGGAACCAAAATCGAAAAAGTAAAAACTAACAACGTTAAAAATCGACCTCAGCTATCCTATGCAAAAAAAAATCATTTAAAAATATTTTAATCCGAGCGAGAAATCGCGCAACTACCTTCCCATAGACTTAACATTAGCTTGCGCGTTTTTTCGCATGACTGATGTAGGCTTTTAAGAGCCTACGCTAGTCACACGAAGAAATGCTCAAGTTAATGTTAAGACTATGAGAAGGCTGTTGCGCGATTTCTCGCTCGGATTATAATATTTTTTTTTTATTTTTTTTTTTATTTATTTATTTTTTTTTTATCTTTTTTTTTTTTTGCATAGGATAGCTGAGGTCGTTCTCATTTAAAGCTAATAGCTCTATGTATATTCAGAAAAATAAGCACATTTATTTGTTCTTTCATTTTACGAATGAAGAAAGGAAATGTGCTTAATTTTCTTTGTTTTCTATGGTTTCTTTGTGCTTAATTTTCTATTCCTTTAAATGAGAACATGAAATCAATTTAACAACAAAATAGTTTATTAAATCAATTTAAGAAGAGAAAGAGAAGTGGAGTTAGAAGTTTAATTTTAGTTGTCTCTAAGCAGGCGCAACACGTTTCTTTTCAATTTGATAAAATGTAGGATTAAACTAAATTCACAATACTTTCTAAAATAATTCTAGAAAAAACAAATCCTACTTAATGTTACAGAACTGAATGAACTCCGTGAGCTTAAATATCATTTTTTTCTAAGTAGATGAAAATACTACTTATTATCATAACTTGGCAGTAAATCTACTGTACATATTACAGACAAAGCATTCAGCATAATTATCTCGAAGTGACATCCGCGGCAAGTTTTTATTGCATCTAGAAGAGCATTTAGCGAGATTATCTGCAAATTTGACACTTTTTGCTACCTTCTCAATATATATAACCGGTCCACAACCACAGTCTCTTAATTAACATAACTCGCAAAACAACCATGAAAACAATTCCTATGATCCACCTGCACTTTGCGAAACTTTAACAAAGACAGAATAGATTTCTTATTCAAGCACAAATGTCAGCGATTCAGGGCAAGATGATCACATGCAAAACTACCAAAACTCACTAAACCACTAGAGTACCCTTCTAAAAGAGTAGTCGGTCATCGCATCCTACCATTCATATGCTTGACCAACAGCTAATTCCTATACTTTTAGTTTTCGGGTTTTGGTTCAAATTGTAAAAATGTTAGGAAAGTACTCGCACTGACTCCATGCTCTCACTGCATCATATACAATTTCACTTACGTCAAAATATTTATATTTAAAACCAATATATGAGAAATTTAACATGTTATACGGTCCGTGATTGCTATATGTTATGTTTAGAAAACGTTTCTCCATGCTTTAATAAGTAAAAGAGTAAAAATTATATTTTTGTATGTCGAAAATGTACCGAGTTATGATACTTTCAATTATATGCATGTTTACCTTTTTCCGAGATTTAAAAACACACGATTTTCGTGCATTTACATATTTTGTAGAATATTTTTTGGACTGGTATTTTTTTCGCGTGAATGATTCAATACAAAATGTATAAAGTTCGACATAACAGCTTTCTGAGCTCATGTGAATTTTAAAAAAGAGATAGGTTTTTTTTTAGCGATGCATTTTTATTGTGATATCTTTTAAGTCTAATCCTCAAATCAGATATAAAATAGTCTTTTTAACTAACTATAGAATATAGTTTTAATAAACATGTGTGATTAAAAAAACATTAACAAGCGTAAGGGATTAATTTTACTGATGGCTATCTAATCCCCGTCTATGCAAATATTGAAGAATATTAATATTAATCCTTTTTAAACATTTAAGTAAGATATTTTTTTTAAGTATATGCTAAAATATTGAAATTTGTTTTGAATAAAAATTTGATTTGTATGTCATATAATATGATAGGATCAAATTATTTCGTCGTTGAATAAAATTAAAATTATTTTAAAATTTCAGAAAAAGGCTATGAGAGAAATTGTATAAAACTGAGTATGGTGCTTACTGTTTAGCTCATTGTTTACGAATAGTAATCTTTGATTTATTCAATCACTTAATTTGTACGATTTTTGCGTATTGTTTGCTATTATGTAAAGTTGTTTCACAAGGAATTTTTTTTTAATCAAAAGCAAGAAATGTGTGTGTCCTGTGTCCAAAGTAGATTCAATGAACAGAAGACAAATGGCACAGTAAAATCATATAATCTGGTAATCCGTGGATTTATATAAGTTTTCTTACGTCTTTTTACACAAGTATATTTATTTATTATAGTATAAAAATTATAAACAGTGGTAATGTATAGCTACTAAAATTTCCTTACTCTCAGTTTTTATACGCTGCTTTTATTAAAAATAATTTTATTAATGTTACTCTTTTTCTTTTTGACTAAACTGTTGTGTTTCTAACCCGTCTGTATTTGAAAGCGGATACATTATTCTTTTTTCAGTGATATTTTTACTGTACAATATATTGTACACATAGTCCAGACATTAGGGGATAAAAAATAGCAAATAAAGGAAAGTTTTGGTGTAGTTTTTTTGGGGGGGGGGGTCACTTTATGTTTTGGGGGTCGCTGAACACGAATCCGAGGTTTTCCAACAAACTTTTTTCAGGGAAATACGTTTTCTTTACAAAAAACGTGTAAAAAACGTACTTTTCTCCGTTTTTTCAAAATAATTCCAGAATTGTGCATTTTACGTGAAAGTCAGCAGTATATGAATTAAAGATAATAACATTTCCTATATTTTATGTACTGAAAGTTTTTTTTTTCTCTGATCAATCGTTTAGCCGTGAGAGTGCCGCAAAAAAAGGTGTTAAAAACAAAAAAACTGTAAAAAAAACGGGAATTATAGTAGTGTATGTCGATGTAACATGGAAACTAGCCATTTTACGCAAACGGTAACCATTAATGTGTTAATCCGTCCAAAAAGATTATATGTTTGACTATATTTTATGCATTTGAGGTAGAGGAAAAGTGCGGATCCTGCGCCAGGGTAAGGTGGGAGCAGTTCCACTTTCTCTCATGAGTCGAAGGTGCTCCTCCGCCGGAGTGCTCATACTATAAGAAGCGGTAAAATTGGGAGGTGTAAAAGACAAAAAACTGTAAAAAACGGGAATTACGACCCTGTACGTCGATGTAACATGTAAATTAACCATTTTAAACAAACGTTGACTGTTAATGATACTAAAAACTATATGATTGACTACATTTTAGAATGAAGTTGTCTGATAACAAATATGGCGACTCATTATGAATCATTATTTAATTATAAATTATTATGTACATTAGTATATTTACATGAAGTCAAAAAGCAAAATTCTTATTTCCGCAATCTTTTATTTGAAGGTCCCTGCTGTTCATCGACATCTACAAGATAGAAAATAGACGTATGGAATTAGTGGATTTTTTATTTACTTCCAATATTATGGAATAAATGTTTTCTTAATGGAAAATATTTCATATCTTGTGGCATAGCTTGTTCCTCTTCCATTGGGTCCATGGATTCAATGGGTAGGCAATCCATCTCCAGCTCGGTTTCAGGGTATAACTAGTTTTCCTCATCTTCATTCACCACTGAGATGTTGTTGCAGTTCCCTTCGCAGATGAGGCATATGTTGGAACAACAAAGACCTGCCTTCTTGCACCCACAATTTTGTTGCCAGTTCTTTTTGCACTTACATGATACAAGCTTCAACAACGCAGGGGGGCAGGGGGTAGTAAAGTAAATACAGGCTCAAGTCTAATATTTGTTTTTTTCATCCCCACTCTTCAGCATTTTTTTCAACTCCTAGCCATTGCTGAACCTGGTGATATACTCTTAAAGAGTGCTGTCGTGCTGCAGCTGCAGATGGTGGTAAAGCAGCAATATTTAAATTTTATTTAAATGCTGACTTCTTGTACGAAATATACCTTAGGTGGTTTCGCAAAGGCATATTCGTCCCACTATAACTGTACAGCAAGACCAGGAAACGTTCCCCAGCAGCTGCAATCATCTTTTGAGTAGCGTTGTAGTCTTTAAATACTTTAATAGCGTCAGAAACATCTGAATTCTTCACAAGAGTTTTGAGGAACTTCATTTTTCCTTGTATAAATGGTGCTGACGTTGTATCACACCCGCTCATAGCATGTTGGAAGAGGATGTTTTCCGCAACCGTTGAACTCACAGCATTAATTGGAGAAAGTATCACTGGAGAAACAGTGTCCTTTCCAGGTTTTAAAAAGAAAATATTTTCAGCGCTGCAGAGAGCTATCAAAATGACCAAGAGGTCTACATCCTCCCAAAATATAATCACCGTCTCACTTGATGGAGCCAAGGACAAAGCAGTGTTTATAATCAAGGTGTCTGCGTCTTCTTTGGCTTGCTTGCATGTAATATCTGCTGATAAGAGCTTATCACTCATCATAGATATTAACCGACCCTTGTGTTTTGGGTTAGCAAGAAACTTTTCTTTGCAAATGGTAGGTATCATTGTACCGTCAAACAATATATCCGTTGAAGAATGTTTCCTTGCTCGTCTCATATGCTCAGCAGTTTTTGTACCACCTTGTAAGTCATCAGGGTAGCCATCAAAGACAACTACTGCCTGCGGTTGGCACCGTGACTGTACGTACTCAACATATCTATCACAGGATGTTGAAAGAGGCTGATTCTTAGGCCAAACAACCCTATGCAATAAAAAAAACCATCAATGATGAATTGAATTCTACCGCTGAACCGCTTGTTTGTTAGGGGTTTGAATGCCTTGTAGAGAGTGGATTTGGTTCCTTTTCTTAAACCATTGTCGAATATGGATAAGGAATAAACTCCTCAAGGAATAAACTCCTCAACGTCAAAAACTCATCAAGGTCTTCATCTGAATGCTTTGCAACCGAAATTCATTGGAACATTTTAGTATCATTAATAGTCAACGTTTGCTTAAAATGGTTAATTTTCATATTACATCGATACGGGGCCATAATTCCCGTGTTTTACAGTTTTTTCTCTTTTATCCACTCCCAATGTTACCGCCTCTCAGAATACGAGCTCTCCGGAGGAGTAGCACCCTCGACTCATAAGAGTAGCTGGATCTGCCCCACTGCTCCCACCTTCCCCTGGTCTCGGATCCGCACTTTTCCTCTACCTCAAATGCATAAAATATAGTCAAACATAAAATATTTAGTAACATTAATAGTTAACATTTGCGTAAAATGATTAGTTTCTATGTTACATTGACATACGGTACCGTAATTCCCGTTTTTTTACATTTTTTTTTTTGTTTTTAACACCCAATTTTAGGCACTCTCACGGCTAAACTATTGATCAGAGAAAAAAATTTTCAATACATAAAATGTAGGAAATTTTATTGTCTTTAATTCGTATACTGCCGACTTTCACGTAAAATGTATAATTTTGGAATTAATTTAATAAAACAGAGAAAAGTCCGTTTTTTACACGTTTTTTGTAAAAAAACGCTTTTTCCTGAAAAAAATTTGTTGGAAAACCTCGGATTCCTGTTCAGCGACCCAAAAAACATAAAGGGACCCCCCCCCCCCAAAAAAAAAAAAAAAAAAAAAAAAAAAACTACACCAAAACTTTCCTTTATTTTCTACCAAATGACTGGGCTACACATGCATATTTGTAATCAGAGTTGCATTGTGAACTCTACTGCGCCGCTGATTAAACCGAGCAGTGTCGAGTTGTGTGCAGGTTTGAGGGGCTTCCGAGATGCTGACACAATTTTAAAAAAAGTGTTCGGTTAAATGTAATTCTTTTGTTAATAGTATTTGCGTCATTAAAAAAGTTACATGTCTTTCTGCACATTTTTGTGAAAATTGCATTGCGCTAGTGTTTATTTTTTTCGAATTATTAAGTTGTTTTAAGTTTGACGTTTGGATTACCAAGTATACTATTAACTGTGTTTTGCTTCAATGACAGCAAAAATCAAATGTCTACTGAAATTAGGCCATATTGCTTAAGAAAAAATTAATGCAGGATAAAAAAAAAAAAAAAAAAAAAAAAAAAAAAAAAAAGAAGAAGAAAAGAAAAAAAAAAAAGAACTAGAGTAAACCTTGCCCAAGTCTGAAGTGATACGTTTTCTAATATATAACTAATTTTTAATATATTATGTAGTATGTATGTAAATCTATAGATTTTATATACGAATTTAAATAATTTGAGAATCTTTCCGGTTATGAACTGTGATTTGGTATTTATATGTGTTCTATAAATTATTTACTTAATATATCTTCTTTCATCTTATTTAACAATGAAGTTTCGTTACAATACTGGAAAGTGCTTCATAATCTATGCATGATGCATTATTTCCCTTTAATATTCAAGAGTTTTATTCTATCATTTAAAAATAAAAAAGCAAATTATTATGTTTTGTTGAAAACTTTGCAATTGATAGTCTGGTATCTATTTTTTAATACGAAATTTCAGAAACATGTAGGTTCAAGGCTAACACAGTTATGAACATTTTAATGTACCATGTATTTCAATGTTTTCAGAGGAAACCACTCTCGCAAATCTCTGGTACCTTGGGATGCGACATCAACGAAAATGGGAGTCGAAAAGGCGCAATTTGCAATAAAAAATATTGAAAATTTGGTTTTTAATGTTGAAATTTTTATATGCGTAAACATATACAAATTTTCATTTGCAAAACAAACATATTTTTACAATTTGCCTAGCCACAAATATAATTTTATAAAATATTCCCTGTTTTATGCTTAAAAAAAATCTTATAATATTTAAATAGTACATTTATATTTTTAAAAACACAGAACTTGAAATGATCTAGATTGTTTTTTACCTGTACTTCACATGGAAATAGATATTTTTTATAAAAATTTTAAGATCAAAAAGCAGCTCTTAAAATACAACACGGCAGAGTGAAGAAAGAAGCTGCACAATATTAGACTAATACCCAGCTGTATTTCCTCTGAATACCATAAAACGTTTCGTTCAAGAAAATCAAGTAAAATAAAGTATAGTGTATGAAGAATGTCATTTGAATGGAAAAAGAATTCGAAAAGGATCCGGTAAAATGTTTTATTGAAATTTACAAGGTACAACATGTCGAGGTTTAACGATAGAAATGTTTAAAAATGAACTGTTAGATTGTAATTATAATAAACCTACAGAAATTAAATACAATCAAAAATGAATCCTACATTGGCTAGTCTAACTCTTAAAACTATTACTATTCTTAAAAAATTTTACTAAAATTATATTTACACTAAATTAAATTTTTCGAAAAATTAAACATTATTTGCGTAATAATCAATAACATGTAATCCATATAAGTACTTTTGATGAAGTTATTAATTTAGGCTCAGAACTTTAGTATTATAGAATGAAACATCAGCAGTCACTTTGACAAATCATATACTTTTTTTCAATGACTCATAACGTCATTTTAACCTGCGTTAAATTTTTATGCGTACTTCACATATTCATATGCACAGTTTTAAAATATTTTAACGATAAATATATTATTAATAAACATATTTCCTAACTTGATGTCAAATTAGTCAGCTATTACATATTATGTGAACATTCGCACTCTTGACTTCAGGTCCTAATTCCAATACCAGTGAATAAAAATCCAGTAATTTATGTTTTTCAGACGCATTCGTGTTAAAATATTTTGTGTTATCAAAGAAAGGCTTCATTTTAAATATGACGTCGTCTCTCACTGAAGCATCTTGACTCTTTCTGAGATCGGCGTCTCAAAATAAAATATAGCTATTTGTATTTACAGGGTGACACATAAAGTCTGTTACGGAAACAAAAGTCCATAAATATTCACTGAACGAACAAAACAACCCGTTTTATTCAACATTTGAAAGAGAAGAAATTCTGTACAAGAATCAATCAAGATCATTCGAAATGGCTTTCTCCCGCGGCGATGCAGTCGTCTGGGCGCTTCTGGAAATTCCTCAAGATGGCCGCAGCTATTCTTCGATCAATCAGGTCTCTTTAAAACGTTTGACATAGTGATGGACTTGCTCCCGGTACAATTTTAGAGCCTTGGCAATCACAGGAATCGGCATTCCCCACTTACGGTGGAAGACAATGGCTGACCGGTCTTCTTTGCACAATATGCTTTCCTGGAAAACAGTAAATAAATATCAGCTAAAATAGCAATTATACAACAAAAAAGCATTAGAAGCATGGATAAAACAGTAGTATAGCTCCAAAACGCAAAAAACATTAAAATAAATAGACATTTTCATCACGTCACAATATTTATGTACCACGTATTCTTATATTATAAAAGTGTATTAAATAACTCATGTTTCAGATACTCTGTAACATATTTAAACTGTCTTCAGACAAAACTTAATCATAGAACCAGTAAATTTGGAATAAAAATTTTACCAAAACAATCAAACAAAATCGCAAAAAAAGAAAACAAAATGTTCCTGTCATTTCCCAAAATTTGATCTTATTTATCCTTCTGTTTTGAATTTTCAAATAAGTTCTCAAATTTAAAACAAAGAATTAGCTATTTTTTGTTAGGATATAAAATTAATTAAATATAAAAGTGTTTTACTCTTTTTCAAATTGCGTTTTGTATATGAAAAGAAATTTCCTTCAAAATAATTCTCCAATGAATATGGTTCAAATATTATTTTATGATCGCCATAAAATAGGTAATTCAGTTATCGGTCTGTTTTGTTTTATTATCTGAAATGATTAGAATAGCGTCGAATCGAAAATATGAAAAACTCATTTTGCATTAGTTTTTATTTCAATTTACATTTTATACTTTTGCTGAGCGAAAAAATTATCTTCTATTGTTATTTTAGGGAAGTGTTTTTTTTTTTTTTTTTTTTTTTTTTTTAAACTTGAATAAATAAAAAATGATAGAATGATCCTTTTGTGCAATTTTCTGAATCTTAAATTAACGTATTTAGGATTAATTAAATAAACAAAATTCCATAACGAAATACTTTTTCTCTTAATATGTTTTTTTTTAAATGTGCATACACACATTTACAAAAACAGAAATTATTTATCGATGGTTAATTTGATATATTCAGCAAGTTTTGACGGGTTTTAAATTTTTTGTTTTGTTATTATTGTTTGTAAGTGATTTACTAATTTACTAGAGATCTTTATATATTTAACATATAATAATAATAATAATAATAATAATAATAATAATAATAATAATAATAATAATAATAATAATAATAATAACAATAATAATAATAATAATAATAATAATAAATAATAATGTTAATAATAATAAATATACATTCTTCTTAAGATACTTATGCTAATTAATGCAATATCGAAACAATATATGCTTTCTATTTATTTAAACGACATACCGATGATACTACTTTCTGTATTAATGATTGTGCTTTATACCGTATTTTGAGGGTTCAAGTTTTATTTTTTTTAGATGTACTTCTCTGTGCGATGTTCTAGCTTGTTTTCATAATTATTAAAAACTAAAATATTTTTATTCTTATTTTCCTTAATATATTGTTTAATTCTTTATTAACTATTTATTTAGCTATTTTCCATGGAATATTCACCCATTTCAGATTCTCGAAATAAAATATTTTATATTCAACGTTGATTTTTCTTATGAAAGCTCTACTATAAATCAGTGGTTTAGTATTCATTTGAACAAATACAACCTCATTTCTTAATTGGTACAAAAATATATTAACGAATGAATTTCTTCTGACGATAAATTGCTTTTTATTACAAGGAATGTTTAAGGGTAATTTTTGAAATTTAATTTACTACGCAACAATTCGAAATTTTATGACACACATGAATATATTCTTGCACATAATTAAGTGATTTTTTTTTGTACATTTCTGTTTAAGTGCTTCAGAATCGAACAGCATTTTGCCGCACATGGAATACATCATAATTTATAATCATTGAGGACAATCTCTCGAGAACGCGAGCTTCACAAAAATCGGCTTAAAATGACAATTATGATAAAAAACTTCTAAAACATTATTTATCTTCATAAAAAATGACGAACAATATTTTTTCTCTTGGTATCTGAATAACTACAAAAATGAATAAGAATAACTACATTTACGGGTGAAATAAATTTTGTGGATGTGTCAGAAATTAGGTAGTTTGTATTTAAAAATATACTTAAAATAATTGGGATTCTTGATCAAGATTGTTACATTAAGTTACATCTGATTCCCTGAATTAATTGTCTTTGCAATGAGATTAATGTTTCATAAACAAATCCCTGAAGATAAGTGTTTTTACATACACTAAAAGCACATACATTCTGATTGACAGATTTAATTAAAATTTGTAAATGTTATATATTTGTTGAACACAAATTTATTTTTAACACAAATTTATAGGTTTGACAAACACATGAATTTATTCTTACGCATACCTGCATGAGTTTTTCTTACACTACTGTTTAAGTGCTTAAGAATCGAAAATCTTTTTGCATTTTCCCTTACATAGGATGCAGAATAAACTATGAACAACGATGTCAATATTTCGAGAACTGTCACGTCAAGAAAATTGGCTTAAAACAACAACTTGATAACAGCTTCTAAAACACTGTTTATCTTCATCAAAATGACAAAAAATTCTACCTTTTGATATCTGAATAAGAATAACTGCAAAAATGAATCAGAATAACTAAATAAATGAATAAGAATAACTGTATTTACGGGTGAAAAAAAAAATCGTGGCTGTGTCAGAAATAAGGTAGACTGTATTTAGAAACATCCTTAAAATAATTGAGGTTCTTGAACCAGATTGTTACATTTAAAAAATTTGATTTCTTGAATTATTTTTCTTCGCAATGAGATTAACTGTTAGTACAAAAAAAACCCGAACTCTTTTTATATACACTAAATGCACATACATTCTTATAGACGGATTTAATTAAAATTTGTATATGTTATATATTTGTTAAACACAAATTTACATTTAGAAAAACGTTATCCATACTGTAACAGGTAAAACAGTAAACAAATCATTTATCTACCACCAATACTTAATGGGTTATGATGCTTTTAATTTTATGATTGTCTTACGTTTGCAGTAAAAGCACAAAAACGCGTTTTTAGTACCGGGAATGACTGAAGATTAATAAAATTCAAAGCATCAGAACTCGCTACGTTTTCGTCATATAAGAATGATATTGAAATGAAAATGTTTACGATGGTACAGTTATAAAAATATGGTAGAGTTATAAAAACAAGTTGCGAAAACTTATTAATATATTGTAGAAACTACAGGGAGACGTTTCTGAACATATGAGAACAAAGTAACCTTGCATTTCAGAAATGTTTCTTTAAATCTCGGAAATCCAGGATTTTTTAAAAATAAGAAAACGATTTTCCGAATCGTTGGTAACTGGGAATAGGTTATATAGTATATTTTCATATACTTTTCTGATAGATCAATAAACATTATTCTTTTCTACAATGTATTTATAACACTTAAATCTTTCTTGTTAAACGTGTTTGACATGCCTGGTCTATAAGCGTGTATCACTGTGCATATATACATACCGAAATGAAATGCTTCATTTATCAGGTTGTCACTTTTTAGGTTCTTTCGTAATTATATAAATACGTAGCTCCTATCGTCTGGTCCATCCGTCTGTCCGTCCATCCGCATATAACAGCGCGAAATATAATCCCAATAGACTGATTTGAAATGTAGTATATATTAACGATGCAGAATTTTGTCGAGTCATTTCAAATTTTATGAAAATCGAATCAAAACTTTAAAAGATATTAACAATAGTTTTATTTATTCTATTATATCCTATTATATCTATATAATAAAAGCACAAGTCATGTGACTAAAGAAAACAAATATGAATAAACCACTTCTATATTCATATGCCAGGTGGCAATATTTATTCAAAATTATTTTTTTGAATAAAATTGCATAAAACTTACATTTTTAGAAAAATTGTTCAAAAAAATTGTTTGCTTGAGAGATGCGTTACATTAAAAAATGTATAAATTCTGAGATAACGTCAGTGGAAATTAGGTTAACAGCAAAATATCTCAATCTGTTAAAGTAAATAAACACAGGAGATTCGTTCATTATGAGTCATTACGAAAATATTAAACCATGGAGGTAATCATTCGCAAAGTAATATCACCATGGATAATTTCACATAGCTGTCTGGTGTAGAAAAAAATTCGCGTTTGTAAACGTGGCATACGTAATAAGAAAAAAAGGCATTCTTACTTCGCTCATAGCAGACGATATAATTCATTTCACTAAAATAATAAGGATGATTTATTTTTTACATCGTGAAACTACAGGGTCTGTTCTGAAATTAGTAGTACTCATTTAAAAAAATATATTCATGAGAATAGTACAAACTATTAGAATTTTTCAAAGTAGCACCCTTCCGCATCTACACACTGCTGCCAATGAGTTTTCCATTTTTCGTTCTCCTCGTGAAACGCCTGGACCGAAATGCTGTTTAGCTCCCTCGTCACTGCCTGTCGAACCGCCTCTACCGAGCCGTGATGCTTCCCCTTGAGCGTCGATTTTATTCTCGGGAATAGAAAAAAGCCTGGCGAGCTAATTCGGGGCGGAATGGAGGATGAGGCAACGTTGCCACATTGTGCTGGGCATGATACTCCACTACGCGAAACGCTGTGTGGCTTGGAACGTTGTCATGGTGCAGCCGCCAATTCACGAACAATGCGCTTTTGCATTCTTGTGAGGACTTCCACGTGAATCCTTCACTTGCGACACATTTTCTTTAGTCTAGCTTCTCGAAGGGCTTCAGGAGCGGTCGTTGCCTTCCACTCTTTCCCTATTTTCTCGGAACAGCTTGTGCCACTCAAAAACACCCGATCTACACATGGCAACATCCTCTTTTCCCGTTTTACCAAGCTTTACACAAAATTTGATCGCGTATCGCTGCTCCAGAAAACGCTCCATGATTCTCCGTGACGAGGCGTTTCGACAGGGGTTCACAGTACAAGCGACCTGCTCTCTTCAACGGCCGAGAGCCGCATGCCTATTTTTTCCAGCATTTCCAATATCCCCGCCACCGATCGTGGGCGCGCCGACCGCCTATCGTCCGCCCGTTCACTCCGGAAAAAACAGTCCTACTAATTTCAGAACAGACCCTGTATTTATAAAACAAACGCAACTCATTTGTCACTTTAGCGTACAATTTCCAACGTGTTTCCTATAGTAAATTCGACATCAATAGTACTGTTAGAGTATGATGTCACGCTGAAAATGTCGGCCGTGATGCGGGCTTTTGATATTTTATTAAAATAGATAATTTTTACAGTTCAGGTTTACATTTTAATGATGATTATGATGATTATTTCTTAACATTTCACAACACATGATTAAGATTATTCAGATTTCCAAAAATACTTCATTTTCCCCCAATATTAACTGCAAGAAATTAAACATGACAAATTCATAACACATTCATAGCAAATTACAATTCTGAGATCAAATATGCATTCAACAAATACCAAGTGCTTGGAAAATAATAAAAATGACAAAAACGTAAAATTAAAATTGACGGACCAGTGCACTTTCAAATACCGCTTTCATTACAATTTAAAAATAAATACATATACCAGATTTCAACCCAAAAATTTTGTATCTCAAACGGAAATTGATATAAATAACAGCTATAAAAATCTGTTGGTCCCCTCTAAAATAAAATAATATTTCCTAGAAAAGTAATATCTACTGAGATAAAAGAAAAGCTTTCTAAGTCAAGTGAAAACACAAGATATCAGAAGAAGAATAAAATCTGACGATATTGTTACATTCCTTATTAAGCTTATCGAGTTGAAAGAAAAAGTTTTAAATCTAAAAACACAAAGAGAGAAAAGTAAATGAGTCTTTTGGGCGATAGAGTGCAAACGCTAGGAGTGGGTGGAGAGATATTTGATAAGTAATTAAATTGTAGGATAATAAGTTCTTGAGATTCCTCAAGATTTAAGTTGTTTCCTGTATTAAAGAATTTTTTTTTACACGAAATAACAATCCATGCTGTTTTTATGTTAAAGTTAATATCTGATTGTTCCTTATGGGATAGTTTTAAAAATTGTATCATCCCATCTTAAAATGCTCGAGTGAATTTTGAGTGAGAAAAAGTTTGCTGAACAATTATCATTAGCATTTTTATATTAAAATCATTAAAATTACAGACATTACATTACAATTACATAAAACATTAAAAACATGTTAAAATTGGACGTTTCGGATTTACATGAAAATCCGTCATCAACAAACATTTTTCTTACCGTAAGTTACACAGTTAAAAAATATCAACACATGGAAAATGCAACGTATCAAAATGTCGAGGCCAAACTGTAAATCCGAATGGATGTAAAACCGTAGTGGATGTAAATCCGAAACGTCCAATTTTAATATGTTTTTAATGTTTTATGAACATTATGTTATGAACATAATGTTAAGGAACATTTTGTAACGAAAATTGAAATCCAGTAGATTAAATTCGAACCAAGCATTTATAAACAAAAACTTTTTTTAAAATCCTTTTGCTGAAGTTTTCCTCTCTGGTGAACTTGTTTGTTTGCAAATTACACATCACAAAATAATAAATAAATAATAAATTGTAAGTTTTATGGAATAGAATTTTGTGAATTTTGTGAAAAAGATACCAATTTAAATAAAAGTAAAATAATTTTTCCATGCACTCTATACTATCCATCCATAACAATAGAAACCAGAGATATACTAACACGCAAAAATACAATATGTAACGATGCAGCATCTTTTAACTTCCGAAATTGTGGCTCGAGTTACTCCATGGTTATAAATATGAAAATAATCAACCAAGTAAAAATAAAATATAACGTGCATATTTTTTAAAAGTGCACGAAACTTAAATGATAGCATTTCAAATAATAACTTTAAAACATTGGTGTTTAGGGTTTTGAACATTTTTCGTTTCTTTAAAATAATTGTAAATTTTAAAATAAAATTTTACTTAAAATCTTCTGTCATACATGAAAAAAACGTAACCAAGTTTTTAAAATATTGAAATTATAGAAAGAACTTATTTATTTCCTAAAACACATGAAATTAAAAAAAAAAGAAAATGTTAATTTGGCACATAAAGGAGCTCTCTTTATTATTTTACTGTATTTTACGAAATGTGGCGTAGTAAAAACTAACGTAATTTAAGTCTAGCAATTATTTATCTCCTTATTTTTATTAACAAAAAATCTCTTAAATGTCCATTACTTTTATTTCGCGGTTTTGTTTGGTTATATTTTCTTTTACATTGTATTAAAGAAGAAGTTTGTTTAAACAAATGAAGTTTTCCTTTCATTAATATTTCTTCAAGCATCTTTGTTTTGTTTGTATGTTTATTCCGTTTAATTTATTAACTGATACATTTTATGAGCTATCAGTTCTATTTTTTTTTTTAAATCTTACAACTTTCTATGAAGATGTATTTTTAATATTTTCCAAAATAGTTGAAACGTGTTCGTGACTTCGGCTTTTTTGTCTGTCCGTCCGTTCTCTAACTAGCGTAAATATACTTAGAATTGCCATGTAATTGATATACATACTATTGAGGTTTATTGTTGCATTACCGGCATCAAAAATGAACCCTGTAGCATTTATGGTTCGTGTACAGATATTCTCAAAAGTATTCCTTTACATTATGGTTAATCGGTATAAATAGTTTGAAATGAATTTTGAAGATGTTTCACTATTACAAACACTAGGGCATCCAACCTGGGTTTGCCGGAATAGAGAGTAATATGTGAAAACCATTAGTTTTTTATTGAAAACTCTAATTGATTTTTTAAATTCAATATTTTTTTTGATATACACAGAGCATTTGAATATGAAATATGGTAATTATATACACAAATAAAATTTTGAAATTTATTAAAAGCGGTAATTTCGTATTGGCCTTGTGCCAGAAATTATTAATAGCCGTAGTAAGTGTTAAAAATTCCGTTATCGAAAGCAGTTTTTTTAATTCTGATAATTTCAACGGTTTTAAACGCTTATTTCGATTACACATCTGTCAAATTTTTGTTTTATTTATACTATTTTATTGATTGCTTAGTGAAGTTTTAATTCCGTTATGGACTATCAGCTGGAAACAAATGCTGAAGATTTTATATTGTTTACAGTGTAGTCGAATCGAATTAATATTTTGTAATCGTCTGCAAGCGATTAGAGATAGATTTTTTTTTTTTTAAATCATGCTTGAAATTCAATTTAAATACTATAATAAATCAGTGAATTAGGATACAGTTTTCAATCAAATTGCATTTGAAAGTAGATTTCCCCCCCATATACCGATGTAAAAGTAGAAAATGTGTGAAGTTTAGAAACTAAAACAATTGCAGTAGCAAATTCGCAAAACCGAAATTTCGTTATCGAGTGTTGCCATTCGCAAAATGACGTCAGCGTTACGCACGGACACGTTTGTCCTTTATAATATAGATAGAAAATGAAATCGATATGCGTTTTAGAATTGCGCTAAAACATGCTTTCTGCAGAATATGGAGTGCAAAGTATTTGCCATTCATACACAAAGTCACACAGAAAAATACCGCTACATAATTGTCTCAATGGATGCCATCCATTCACTGATAATACCTCACAACTCGAGGTGAAAATATTATATTTTAATAAACAACTTTTAACTATGGTGCAAATGTGTAATTTAATGTCTGTAGATAGTCAATTTTTTAAGTATTTATTTATTAAAATTAATATTTCTTATAATACCTAAATATTAATAGCCACTTTTTAGACGCAAATGAGATAAGTGCGGTACATGAAACTATTCAAAAATTAAAGTTCATTATAGTGATTCACATTTGATAATTATTTAAAATAGTCTAATATAAATAATTCCATTTAATAACTTCTTCAAACGTATTATGTTATATCTAAAGTTGTTATATAGTTATTTCCAACTAATTTAATACATAATTTTCAAATTATCTGCAATTATATTAAAATAGTGCATGACTTTTAAACATTTTGCGTTTTCCTATTATACATATACATATAGAAATTTTTTTCAGGATTAATTTTAATACTTTTCAAATCGTGAAATAACTGAGAACTTTGTGTATCGAGCGCACACATATTTGTGCATCTTGTTGAATTATAATTCCTCCCATGGACTTCACTTACTCATGTATTTTGATTTATTCGTAATATATACAGGGTGTTTCAAAAGGTCGTTTACAAACTTAACATGCTGGTCCGTTAAACTTAACTGCTGGTCCGTTAAACCATCTTGTTTATCATATCATGATAAACAAGATTTACATAGGAACATGTGTTCGAAAATGCAAGCTGCGACCGCTAGAGGGCGATGAGCGCAGACTTACGGGAGAGTGGAAAGCGCAATCATTTCAGGCGAAGACGTTGCAGGAGAAGGATGAATCGGCTTAGTAACGCAGAATTGGCCGATATGCATTACGTATATGGCGCCGCGGATGGAAATGCCCGAGCCGCGGTACGGATATACCTTCAGCGCTTCCCAAGCAGACGTCAGCCAAGTCATGTTTTGTTTAGACAATTGCACCGCAGATTGCGTGAAGCAGGAGCTTTCCAAGTACGTAGCTACATCGGTCAAGAACGCACTACACGCACGCCTGTCCGTGTCACAGAAACCGTGCTACGGGAATTTGACAGGAACCCGCAAACAAGTCTCCAATCAAGCGAACGCGTCTTGGGGGTGCATCGTTCCAGCATTATGCGCATACTGCATAAGGACACGAACCACCCCTACCACTTACAAAGAGTACAGGCATTGTGCGTTGACGATTATCCCCAACGCGTTGCATTCGCACGCTGATATTTGCAACAACGGTCGCACAGCCGGATTTTTACATTTTGAACGGGTCCGTGAATTCATGCGTCGACGTTGTGAAGCATGCATTGCGGCGAATGGAATGAATTTTGAACATCTTGTGTAAATTAAACCATGTTCTTTAATAAAAGTCATATTAATACCTCTTTCGATATACTTTCTTTCTTCCTCTCCACACCTGCGATAATTGCCCTCTAGCGGTCGCAGTTTGCATTTTCGAACACAAGTTCCTATGTAAATCTTGTTCATCATGATATGACAGACCAGCATGTTAAGTTTGTAAACGACCTTTTCAGACACCCTGTACATACATTCTACATTCTTATGCAGTAAAACACCGTGCATAAATAATAACAAGAAAGATAACATTCAGCATGAGCATTCGGTTTGAAAATAAACGTAGTTGAATGAATCATGTTCTGAACAGTAATGAAATATCCAAGAATAATGACTATTGCGTCGTCGTTCGAAAGTAATCCTATCGTGATAAAACGTTAAATAATAAAAAAATCTAAATAATTTTATATAAACCATTTCAAAAAATAATACTTTAAAAAAATGCATATAATCAGAAAATTTATATAGATATTTTTTATTATAAAATGTTTTACCGAGAGTAGTGTTTACACAATCCTGTCATCAGAGACGGATTGTTGCTTTCCAATTCAGTGTATAATATTCTTACATCAGCGCTTTCAATTTAGTCGAAATATATAAAACTAATTATCATCCTTCGAGCACGATTTGATACTTATTTGCACCTGGAGGTTTGTTTTCTTATTTACGTGAATAGGCAAATTTTTAATATTTAATGTAACACTATTATTTTTTAACATACGCAAAGGAATTGTCTTTTCCCTAAGTGTTCCATACAGTTGAAAGCATGAACCTGATACAAACGTTACTAACAACTACAACAAAGAATCTAATACATCTTTACTATGTAAAAGTTGACCTATAAGGCTTTACGAACCGTATCGTAAATAGAAAATATTTTACGTAAATGATTCAGCGACCTTAAAAACTTACAACCGAATACAATGCTCATTTTTTAAAAGAAACTGTTTAAAATTTTGTACCATATTCAATTTTGCTAATTTACACCTACTAATTCAGTGTAAATGTATGCAACTCTAGATATTTTACGTTTTCGCTTAAATCAATCTATGCTTATATTACACTGACATACAACATTTTTGATTAAAATTCATTTCAAATGTGTTGTAACTTTTTTTTTTGCAAATATCCTTATATGAATAATATACTACCTCTCCAAAAATTCATTAAATTATATAAATTATTTTCTGCTATTTATTTACTGAAAAAAGTGCACACTTTTTTCACTTATATATGATTAAGATATATGTACCTCAACCACATATCTTTATAAACATATTAAATGTTACTAAAGAGAGAAATAATTTGTTAAAAATCCTTTCATAAATAGAAAATGTAAATATTTGTTTAATTAATTTTATGAAATTAGTAAAATTGTATTACCTGAACATTTTCATTCGTTCAAAGGTATTATTTTCCCTGTTGACATTAAGGGGTGTATATGTTTATTTTTGAAATGCACATAATTTTTTTTTTATAATACAGTATTTCTACCTACATAATTTTACATTTAAAGAAAGAAAGCACCGACTGAAATTAATTAACTGGAAAAAAATTTCTTTTCATAAAGGTTCGAAAATTTCAGGCTTAAATATTTTTTTGTTTATTTCTAGATGCATAATAATTCCCTTAAGGTTAAAAAAATACATTTAGTTTGTTAAAAATATATATTATATTTTTTTTCTAGGGATACTTGAGCATTTTTATTAATTTGTGTTATAAACTGAATATATTCATAATAAGTTAATTTGTTTATGAGTTATTTTTATGTAAGTTCATTCTGATTAAATGATTTCTTATAAGTGTTTCACATGTAGGGTTTATTTTTCTTTTTATTAAAAATAAAATGCTAAATAGAAACTAAACACTATTTATTATTTTTTTAAGCCACAACAATTTTATCATAAATAAAAAAAATATCATCTGTAATCTCAACAAAAAAATATCATTGCCACATTTAGGTCATTTTTGTCAAATTATCAATAGTTAGCTATATAAGATGTCCAAAGTACTTGAATGTGACAATGAATTTTATACTTGTTAGTTCACTTTAATTTTATGAATTTATATGTTATCACTTTTGTAAATAATTAATAATGCATTAAAAATAAATAATGAATTTTCAGACTACTCATTACTGTTATTCTTTACGAGTTTCTAAAAAGGTTTACAGTTAGAAAGATTTACAGTTTTTGAAATCTTTCTAACGCCAGTGAAAAGTGATGCTGTTTCGAGTTCTCTTAACTTTTTACAGACTTATTGAAATTACACTGACTTATGTAATATATTTAATATGTAATATACAAGCTTTATAAAATGTAAAAATAAAAATTTGTAATATAATATAATAATTTAAAATAATTCAGTTAATATTGCAAAATAATTCAGATGATATGTCACAATCTGCCAAACGACTTAATTTAGAATGGATATATGAACATAAAACATATGCTAAAATGACCGCTAAACTCTATTTTATAGAATAAATTAATATTATTGTGATAGTAAATATCTTCATTATTTTGTAATGACTAATTAGTTATTTTTTCAAATTTTTTCCTATCTTTTAAACTTAATTTAACTTTTTAAGTAGTTTATGTCAATGAATTTATATATCATTAATTCATTCTAAAAAATATAGTTTAAAGCTCGTTATAACATAAGTTTTATGTTCATATATTCATTCTAAGTTAAGTTATCGTGCGGGTTGTGACATACCATGCGAAACAATTTTGCAGTACTAACTGAATTTTATTTGTTATTATATTATATTATAAGTGTTTATTTTTTAATTTTATAAAACCTAAAACATGACTTAAATATATTACTGTGGTTTATGTAATTTCAATAAGTATTTAAAAATTTATGAGAACTTGAAACCACATTACGTTTTACTGGCGGTGGAAAAATTGCAAAAGGTTTGAGACCCTTAAATCAACATACTCCAATTATTAGTCCTCTTTCTTCCACTACGAACTTTTCTATCGCCTGTAAGAAAAAGTAGTTCACTTTTGGACGATTGACAAAAATCTCTAACAATTTAAAAAAATGTATTAACGATCATGACAACGGTCGACGCTATGGCTTTCGCTTTCATTGCTCTTACATCAATTGTAAACATTGCATAAAGTCAATTTTTACATGAGGAAAAAGTTGAAAATATACTTTCGTATGAATTTTATTTGAAAAGTGTAGCTCAGTTTTTGTGACTTTTTAAATAATTGTCAAATAGGTTTTTTTAAATTTATCTCAAGAAAGATTATTGTTTTGTTGCAAGCAAGGAAGAGAAGCAGTGAAAAGTATCTAGTGACAGAAGAGTTGCCATAATCGGCAATTCATTACTCGGAGCAAATTAAAAAAAAGGTTTCCTTTATTTTTTTCTACATTATTTTTCTGTACTTGGATCCACTCCCAAGTGTTGCCATTATGGATATAATGCCTTTTAAAATGGATGTGAATATCATTGAATATATAAAAAAAAAATGCGTCAAATCACATTTAGTAAAATCCGCCTTTTGAATGTTATCCTGAGTATGGAAGTTTTAACATAAGATTACATTAACCACGTTTAAATACTTTGCTCTAAACTTCTTCAGATAGGAACTTTCTGCTGCAAATTTTCAGATTAGACCCTTTGTCTGTAAATTGAAAACTGCCAACGGAGCAAAAACAGAGATTTCAATCTAGTAGTATTTTTTTATTACTCATATACATTAATAAATAGAAATATAATAAATAAATAAATATATATTATATATTATATATATTAATATATATTATATATATATATATATATATATATATATATATATATATATATATATATATATATATATATATATATATATATATATACAGGGTCATTCATAATTCCCTCCGGGGTTTCGAAACGTTATAGTAAAAAAACGAAGACGAATATGAAAAAAAGAAACATATGAAATTATTCCGAAACTATTCAAGTTTTACTTACATACATTACAGGTGTTCTATGTGTGAACCCTTGGTCACACGGCATACATCCATGCGATAGTCCAGTTCCTGCCATACTCCGTTTCTTTCAATCTGAATCAGTGGTGTCAGTTCAACGGGCCTTTCGTAATAAATATCGAAAACAGGGACGAACTGACAAAACAATTCATGTGTGGTACCGGAAATTTAAAGAAACGGAGTATGGCAGGAACTGGACTATCGCATGGATGTATGCCGTGTGACCAAGGTCCACACATAGAACACCTGTAATGTATGTAAGTAAAACTTGAATAGTTTCGGAATAATTTCATATGTTTCTTTTTTTCATATTCGTCTTCGTTTTTTTACTATAACGTTTCGAAACCCCGGAGGGAATTATGAATGACCCTGTATATATATATATATAGGAAAATATAATAAATTTATATATTTTTACCATTGAGCATGTTACAATGATTGATATGGGGATTTTATAACAGATTTTATGTTATTGTTCTTTTTTATCCTCAGATTTATCGGATATGTAGAAGAATATGTAACACCGACATTATAAATTTTTATTTTTATTTTTCTTCGTATTTTTGGGATCATGAAGAACTCAAGATTACGTTCCTTTCAAACGAATTTGCGTAAAAACTCTCTAAAGAATGCAAATGTGAACTCTAAGTCATATTTGATGACTCATTAGACATTTTTTTTTAAATTTATATTGTGAACTTCTTCTCCAAACTTCCTTTCTTATTAAGCTCTGAAAAAGTATGTTTTGGCAAATTTTCAATTTGTAAATTAATCTTTCTATTTTTTAGAATTAGTCATACTTTTCATGGCTTTCTTATAAATAGTGAAATAGATGTGTATGTGTCAACATATAAAAACATACCTATACCACGATAGAGATTCTTCTACAGTTTTTGCTTATTCATACACACATACATTTGATTGCTCAGGATTTCTCCCGTAAAAGCATTAATAAATCAACTTCTACAATAAAAAACTAGTCGGATGGGTCAATCTCAAAACTTTCTCCTGTCTCACACAGGTTTCGCATACACTAAAAAGAATCAGCACCAATTTATATCAAGATTTAACTGAAACTCAAGTTTTGTTAAACTCCGTGCATTATTTCTTGAGATATGACTATCGCTAAAATCGTGTTAATCCTACAAAATTCTGCATAACAGCGCCACCTGCTGGGCGACGTTTACCAAAAACTAATCAACACCAATTTATATCAGAGACTAACAGAATATAAAGTTTTGTTAAATTCCGAGCATTAGTTCTTGAGATAGAGCTATTGCGGAAATCGCGAAAAATGCTGCATAGCAGCGCCACCTGCTGGGCGATTTTTTCCAAAAACTAATTGTAAAGATGTTGTAGACTTGAGTTAGCCGTGAAAAGTGATCTTGAAAATATATAGTGGGAAATATTTAATGCAGGTTCTTTTAGAAAAAAATAAAATAATCCCTTTCTGGAAGAAAGATTGAGTCGAATGCATTTATGAAGATTTCGAAGAACTTTTAATAACAAGCACAAGAACAGGAGCATAAAACAAGCGAGTGGGTGGTGCCTTAATGTTCGTACAATAGACTCAGAATCTACATATTTCCAGGCCGGCAATCAGAGAAGGAATGCCCATACACATACGCTGCAAATTTCTTCGTTTACATTTTTTCTGGCATCATACATTTGGCGAGAGTACATGAATCATAAAGTATCCGTTAATAAGGAACATATGGATAACTGTTTGAACTTACAGCCAAAATAGTAATTTAACAAAATTAAACACCGCCAACAATTACGTTACAGAAGAATTTTCGCATCCCATGAGAAGTTCCTAGATAGACAAAATAAGGAGTGCTGAATAACCTTTTATGAATCAGAAAGAAACAACTGCATAATGAAAAAAAAATAACGAATGTGAAAATGAACAGAGTTAATTTGGAGGCCGATATATTTCTTGTAGTTTTTGTTTTTATCTGATTTTATCTGAAGCGTTCGATCGCACGTCAGGACTAAACATGAGAATTTGCGTGGGAGCAGAAAAGCTGATCAAATTCTCCTATTTGTTCTGAATAAGAGCGCAAAGAGCTTAAATAAAATTTATCAAAACTTTAATAAATGAATTATAGAAAGGGAAATTTATTAAAGTAAAAATAAATAGCTAATTTAAAACTATATGTGATTTCACATCACACTAATCAGCACCAATTTATATCAGAGACTAACTGAATTTAAAGTTTTGTTAAATTCCGAGCATTAGTTCTTGAGATAGAGCTATTGCGGAAACCGCAAAAAATGCTGCATAGCAGCGCGATTTTTACCAAATCTAATCAGCACCAATTTATATCAGAGACTAACTGAATATAAAGTTTTATTAACTACCGAGTATCAGTTCTTGAGATCGAGCTATTGCGGAAATCGCGAAAAATGCTGCATAGCAGCGCCACTTGCGAGGCTATTTTTACCAAAAACTAATCAGTACCAATTTATATCAGAGACTAACTGAATATAAAGTTTTATTAAATTCAGAACATTAGTTTTTGAGATAGAGCGCCCAAAATTTTTTTTTCACATACAGAGGGACAAACAGAGTCACAGACAGACATTTTCTAAAAATAGTCAAATCGTGTTCAGGACCTTCTACAACGTATAAATCCGTCGAAAACCGGAAGCCGAAATGAATCCAATACTTTCTTCTTGCAAAGATAGAAGAAAGTAAAAAGGTGTGCTGCTATTTCTCATATTAGTTTTTTTTCATGTCAGAATTATTGCGTAATCTTCGCAAAAGGTTGTAGTTTGAGTGTCAAGGCCGTTCCCGACAAGCTCAGTCATCATGTGAGATTAAGCTATAAAATACGTTTATTTAAACTATGCGGGTAAGGTTGTAGCAGAGTCACTTAGTAAGTTTTCGACTACATTAAGCGGCGATCCTTAAAACTCAATCACGGACTTAATCTTCACTAGAAATGACTAAAGGGTTTTTCTAAAACAAAGTTCCACTTACGTGAAGAACACTGGTAGTACAATCAACTACTAAATTCAGTGCTCACTGAATGCTTTCAGCTGAAACAGAAGACGCATTCACAAAAATCGTTAATATAATCTAACTTTTAATACACGAGCAACCAGTGGCTGCCAAATAGCGTTATACAAACTGTATCTCAACAGATCTTTCCAAACGGCTGATATTTGACTCATCTAAACTTCAACTCTGTAATGCGTGTTGAAAGCCCAATTGTAGCTAACATCGAAAAATTAGCAAAGATTCGACCTAAAAAAATCGACCTGTGAAAGATTCGACTGATAGTAACTTTCATTTCATCTTTTATACATTGCCGATTGACCAGCAAAGCGAAACTCACAGCGAAATACAGAAAACGCAAGCTCCGAAGGCTTTTGAAAATTAGAGTAAAAAATACTATATATTTAGATGATGACATCACGTTCTTTTTCAAAATACTAGAACGGCTTTGTAAGAGAGTTGCTAGTTAGTCCACTACAGAATATTTTTTGAAAATGCAACTTCAACTTACTTAAATACATGTTTTCCGCATTTGAAGGATATTTTACATGCTTACGTAAACAAATAAGATGGAATAAAAGAAGTGAAAGGAGATTTATTTATTTATTTATTTATTTATTATTAGCAAGTTGGAAAAAAGTGTTATTTTTCATCTGATTTTTCTTTTTGTTTGTTTTAATTATTTTTATCGTAAAGCTCCTATAATTAAAGACATTGCGGGTAAACATCATCATTTGTAACTTTTGCAATTAACTCAAGCAGCAGTCTGAGCCAACTCTGTATACAGGTAGGATAATATTTCTTTTAAAAGATTGATATAAACCGAAAAACAAAAACGAGAGTTTTTTTTATTTTTTGGAATCGGCAGATTTTGTCTCGTTATAACCGAGTTTTGTTCGTAGTAATCAAATTTCTTGCAATACATTTATATGTTAGACTTATTAGTTTCTCGCGAAAACAAGAAGTTCCACTGTGATACAAATGAAACCTAGATTTAGAATAACTCTGTTTTATAAAATTATTTTACATCTTTGAGAAATCAATACCATTTTTGTAGTTCTGTCGTGCTCTTTAAAATAAAAAATAAAAAATCTTTAAGAATAATTGTTTTTAAAATCACAAAAATGTAACTTAATTATGTCACATTTAAATAAATTAACATGCCTGTCAACGCCATTGTTCAGTTTAAAATAGAACAGTAGATATATTCTTTACACACTGATTTTCCGATTCTATCGATTGCAACTATGAGCCTTTAATAACACAATTCATCATAAATTTCACTCATAATGCAGATGAAATATATTCCGATTTATTGAAGCATATTTGTTTGCTACTGGCGAAATTATTTAGAAATTTGCATCATTAATGTGGTATTTTGCGATGCGGTAAAAGCTGCAGCATGACATAAAAATATAGTAGTGTGTCATGCTACTATAAAAACTTGATAACTTTACAATTTTGGTGGCAGAAGTTGTCGCCAGTTGATTTGTTTCATAAAATTGTCAAAATATGAACTTTACAACACACATGACTCCAAATTATTAATAATGTTTATAATTCTTTCTGATGCGTCCTAACTTCTTCCAACAATTTCACCAGAGAAATCGGCTTTGTTGACATTCAATGGAGAACATTAATTGCTGATTTAATATTTTGACGTCGACTCAATGCCCGGGTGACGCAAAAATGGGTTTTTTGGTCGTGCTGTGATGTCATGTTACATGGTACCATATTGTACTGCCATGATTGTGACGACGGTTTTGTGTTATGATCTGATCTGCGATATTATCCGATACAAATAAAGGAAAATTAATTTGAGAAAACAGATTTTTTTCAACAGATGTAGCCAAATGAAACATAAACACTAAAAATTATAATTTAGGATAAAAAATTTCAGATTAATAAATTACATAAAAATACAATTTAAACAGGGAATTAGAATTTTATATACATTTCACATTTTGCGCACAAATTAAAAATCGTAGAACGTTTGCATATTTGTTGCTAACATCACGTTCTGAAGGTGAATCTCTATAATATGAAGTATACAAAACAATTATTACTTTGACATTTGTCTTGTAAAAGTATGTCACAACATTGTTCCATCAAACATCTTTGACTGTGCTAGAGTAATTAACTCAAAAAACTGTTGATCAATTAGTAATTTCAGTAAAACGGTTAAATGACAAGACTGAACAAGTTTACAATTGCCAATTATAGAATTCAAAAATTATATATGATTAAAAAATTATAAGTCCTGGGATATTTAAAAAAAAAAACATGTTTTTAAAATTATCTGAAAACGTACTAGATTAATATGAAATAATACACTCATGTTTGTGAAAATTGCAACACCATGAAGGAATTATGCAAATTGAACCAAACTTACAAGAAATGTAAAGTGAGGTAAGACATGCAAATGATTAGAATTACAAAGTGATCGCGCATGCGTGGAACGAGAACCGGCTTCTTATCAGTCGCTTGTTCCAGGTATATAAAGGACTATAAAGATGCCTTGAATTTCGTTTATCTTCCTCTGTTTGCGGTAAACGTTTCATTGGTGGTCAATATGCCTCGTCAAAAGCGGAGGAAGCCATACCAACAACTAAAGGAGTTCATTCGAGGCCGCATCGTCGGTATGCGAGAAGGTGGATTTTCGTATCGAGAAATCACAGCCCGCACGCAGTGTAATGCCACAACAGTGATTCGTGTTTGGAAGAAATGGACAGAGAAGTATCAAACAAGGCGAAAACCTGGCAGTGGGGCAAGCAATAGCACAACGGCACGGATTGACAGAAACAACATCCGCATGGCTATGACGGACCGTACAGCATCCTCTCGTGTGTCCACACAACGTTGGAGCACAGCTACATGTGTTTTGTTGTCTAGCTCCACAGTTCGTCGCCGTCTGCTGCAGCATGAACTGCGTGCAAGGGTTCCTCTACGCAGGATTCCCCTCTCGCTGAATCACAGACGCCTCCGACTTCAATGGGTTCAGCAACAGAGCGCGTGGCGTGTCCATTGGCAACAAGTTGCTTTTCCCGATGAATATCGCTACAATCTGGAGTACAATCATGGAAGAGTACGCGTCAGACGTTACAGAGGGGAACGTCTACTTCCACAGTGTGTTATCCAGCGTCATACCGCCCAAACGCCTGACATCACGATGTGGGGAGCTATTGGGTATAATTGTCGATCCCATCTAGTGCACATTGCGGGCAACTTCAACAATGATCGCTACATAAGGAAAATTGTGAAGCCAGATGTCCTCTCCTTTCTTTGACGGATTCCGGGCGCCGTATTTCAGCAGGATAATGCCCTTGCACATGTTTCTCAGACTGCACAAGCCTTCTTCAGTACACAACAGGTTTCGCTTCTTCCATGGCCTGCTTATTCCCCGGATATGGCTCCCAGCGAGCATGTCTGGAATTTCATTGGTTGGCGACTCGCTCGTACAGCTGGTGGGGCACACAGTAAGACTGAACTTTGGCTTCAGGTCGAAGCCATCTGGAATGCCATTCAACAGAATTACATACAGAACCTGTATGATACAATGCCACGACGTGCGCAGGCTCTCATTGCTCAGTGTGACGGACACACAAAGTACTAATTTCCGACGTTCTTTTTGTTTTTTTGTCTTGTAAATTTGATCGTTTATTTGTACCACTATCAGTAATATGTGGAATAAATTTCATAAATTTCTGAGAATTCCTTCATGGTGTTCCAATTTTCACAAACATGAGTGTATATTACATTTTCTATACAGTGAGAAAGTTTAATTGCACTAATTAGTAATTATATAACTGGTGGGAAATGCCTTTTACAACCTTTTTGAGATTTATTACATATATAAATCACATTTGAAAAGATTCCGAATTTTCTATAAATACACTTTCATTAATTAGAAATTTTTCTGAAAATGATGCTTATACATATCGGTTGCTTACTAATTATATTAGCACGTAACATTTTTCTAATTTTGAAGTAGTTGGAATTACTTCTAATTAATTTAAATTTATGTCGAAGATATTTCATTTCATTAATTGTTTCTAATGTCAAAATCTTAATTTGTGTTAGTTTCTTTCCTATGGAGATTAAAAGACTGTTTCCTTTGTTTATATTCAAAGAATCTCCGCTTTGATTACTCTAATTCTTTTCAAAGGTTAATTAGAACAGACCATTTAAATATTATACTGCTGAGAGATCTATACACAGTTATTACGAAGTGCAATTTTATTTGAAGGCTAACTAGCGTACTTAATAAATGACAAAGAAAAATTCATTTACAATAAATTATTTACATATTAGCTTAATTTCGTCTTAACATTTAGCAGAAACGTTAAATTGGGATAATTATGCAAAACTGTAACTATAATTCAAAGAGGCGTCCTGCCCCACGGCTCACAATATCATAATATTAATTATTTAGAAGTTAACTTAATTTGCTTTGGAAAATTAATACTTATTATACTGAAATTTAATGTTGATGGCATTTATAGTACTACATAAACAAAATCATAAATGTGTCGTTTATTTCACAGTTTCTATTCTCATTTATGGATTATTCAAAGGAATATTTTCGTTATTTTTAATGCACTGAGTGTTGGAGAATTTTTGATTTCCTGTTTAAAGTTTTATCCTAAATTTTATTTTTATGAATTCTAACTTTATAATGCAATCTTAAATTCTTTCTGGCGTGTTCTTTTACATTACTCCAATAGGCACTCCAACTCACCAAACATACCTGAAGAAAACATGTACATACATATACATATATAAAAATCAAACGAGAGGAAGGTAGAACATATACAAATATAAAAAATATGCAAAAAAGAAAGTGAAGCGTACTGAAAACAATTAAATAACTCATTAAGAACCTACAATAGTCATGCGATAACACGAGTAAGCTGAATTTTTTTGCAACGTATAGGCGAAGTCTAAGAGCTAGCAACCTTTTTGTCACCTGATTTAGCAAGTTTCAATTTTCTATATCCTTTCCTTTTCTTTGTGTAGCATACATGCGGACGGTCTGACAGGAGGAAGACGTTGCGTTTACATGTGAGAAGAGGGGCAATGAAGGTGAAAAAGTGACAAAATTACATCGTTTTAGCATGAATTTTGTTTATAACACTTGTTTCTGCTAACTATTCATGATATTAAATCATTATTGCCAGACGGTTTAAACGTTGTTAAGACCATGCCAGAACCTGATTTATAGGTAAAAAAGTGGTCAAATTTACGTCATTTTAGCAAAGTTGAAATTTTAGTATGTGACACTTTGGCTAGCAGGTAAACCATAATTAATTTGCCAGACTGAAATTCCGTTGCTAAATTTCCGCCAGACGCCGATTTAAATCTGGCGGAGAAAGCGCATATTAGAAGAGTTGACAGCTTTTGTAGTGCTTTGGCTACTTTCAATACACTGCCGAGCCGTAATTTTTGCCAAAGCAACGATCCTTGCTTTCTATAAAAGTATATACATACATATATATATATATATATATTACTAGCGGCCCGTTCCGGCTTCACACGGATGGACAATGTGTCGACCACAATGTATGATACGGATTGGTAGGTAATTAAAAAATAATTCTAAATCATATAAATACGGAAGTGAGACAAAATTTCAGAACTTACAAATTTTAAAATTTAAATAAAAGCTTGTCATAAACGTGATAAATAATATTTTCTGTTTAAGTAAAACATCTACCTTTGTACCTTGTCTACCTTTAACATTGTGAAATGCATGTGACAGCAGTACTTTTGCGAATATCTACGGTACTGCTTGGACAGTTGAAGTGGATGGTCGTTTTTCTATCTATGCGCGAAAAAATATACTTTGCTGAAATAAGAGTTCTTTATATCTGAGAACAATGTTTAGCGATAATATATTAACGGGTTAACTTTATCCACTGTATATAAATAGCCTGTTTTCCCTTCTCGTGAAAGATAATAAATTCAGGAAATATTGTGCATGTCATTCTAATATATATATTTTTTATTTTATGATATATATTTTTTTATTTTATGATACATGTTTTTTATTTTATGATATATATTTTTTATTTTATGATATGTATGGTAGCAGACCAGTATTGGAAAAATATTACAATGTTCCAATCATTGTAATGATTCCGAATAAATTGCAAATACTGTTTTAAAAATATTGGCTTAATGGAACTCGGCACCCTACCAATATCCAAATTTCGTAAAAATTTCCATTTTATTTTCTTTATCTTATTATATACTACCAGACCCGCCCGGCGTTGCCCGGCCCCGTGATAATTTAATTAAACAAACCTCAAGTTTGTTTGATTTTATATCTTTAACTCGATTTGTATGAAATTATTTATTCAAAAATGCTGCGAACGCGATGGAAAAACCTTTATTTCCACTTTCCGCGGAAAGGGGGCGCATTCTGATATAAAAGAAACGTCTTCCTGCTGCCTTCGGCACAGTATAGTAGGCGTGCAGCGCACGCGATGCAAAATCTTTTAGTTCCACCATCCGCTGCCAGGAGGCGCACTCTGTTCCAAACAAACCACCTTCCGAACGAAACTCCGACACGTGTCCCCACTGCTTCCGTCGCCGTATAGCAGGCGTGCTGCTCATGTGCTGCAAAATCGTTTAGTTCAACTGTCCACCGCCAGGGAGCGCAATTGGTTCTATACGGACATTCGACATGAGTACCCGTTGTATCAAGGGAGTTGAATGAACCAATTCCCATCAAAACCCGGCCCTTAGAGCTCGAGAAAATAATTCGCCCCCTGGCGGTAGAAGGTGGAACAAAAATCTGTAACGCTATCGAAAACCATGTTGAATCATCCGAACACCGCTGTGATAGGGCCCATAGAACCCGAGTTAAGACTGCACAGTGGGAGAAAAAAAACTTGTAGGTTTGCCCGCCAGGGGCCGCTTGTTTAAGTGCTCAACAACAAATCATTTACTTTGATTGTTGGTATGCATCAAGTAAATACTTTTATTAGGAAGATAAATTTAATTTTTACGAAAATTGTTATTTGAAATCTCCGGTATTCTCTATATATAACTTTTATAAAACGCTATAGGAGAAGCTAAAAATGTTAAATTTTTTAAATGTAATTTGTTTTGTGTAAACCAGAGCAAGGCGTTAACCCCCCTCTCTCCCCAAAACCGCAAATATAACGTATAGTTTGTTCAAGAAATCCTTATTCATCGATCATTAAACAATATATATATATTCCCAAACTAAATGGAGGGATCGGCCAGAGAATTAGATCTCTTTGTTGTTTATTTTTTAACTAGCAGATCCGTCCGGCGTTGCCCGGTCCCTTCAAAAAATAATACAAAACGCGAAATCACTCTAAAAATCGCACGAAACCCTTCTTCTGGTAACTTTTTGTCTGTCGGAAATTAAATAGAGAGATGGACCCGAAGCGAAGTACATTTAATACCACCCCCTCAAATGTCTGGATCATTTGATTCGAAACGGGTCAGATGTCGGTCAAAATTAAAAAAATTAAAAAAGTTACCGTCTGATTTTCACAAAATTTGCATTTTCAGAATCAGAAAAATAAACTGTGAATTTCGATTCAAATAATCCAACACTATTCTTAATTCTCGAGGATGAGTGAAAATGAAACTTTTTCGTTGTATGGGATTATCAAATCGGCAACTTTCTTTTGCTGTTTCAGTAAAAATAGACATTTTTTGGGGCACACGCAGGAAAGTCTTGTAGTTCCACCGCCAGGGAATGCATTTTGTTCTGTTGTAGGTATCAATTATCCGACACGTGTCGCAGTTGTCTACGATACCGTGTATAGCAGACGCGCTAGGGACGCGCTGCAAAATCTTTTAATTCCAGTTTCGATCACAAGGTGGAGCATTCTGTTCTAGATAAACCTATTTACGAAAGAAACTCTGGCACTTGTTCCCGCTGCTTACGGCACCGAGTAGAAGACGCGCGAAAAATCTGTTAGTCCACTTTCCACCGCCAGGGAGTACCAAATCTATCTCTTAAATATTTAGCTATATCTTAATTAGTTCATGTTAAATTCAATGAACTGATTCCTGTTAAAATTGGACCCATAGAACACGAAAAAATAAATCACCCCCCTGCATATTAATATTCATAAATGATGGTAACCAAGGGCTGAAAAAATGATACCGAAGTTTATGTAGTACCTGGGAGACCTTGAAAGAATGTAAGGAAAGATTCCGTTTGAATCGGACCAAGATTAAATGCAAAATCTTTTAGTTACATTTTCGACAGCAAGAGGGCGCACTCTGTTCTAAACAAACCTCTTTTTGAACGAAACTCCTCCACGTTTCCCCGCTGCTTAAGACAACATATAGAAGGCGTTATGTGCACGCGCTGAAAATATTTTGATTTCACTTTCTACCGCCAGGGGGCGACAAATCTATGTCATAATTAGTTATCTATATTTTAATTGGTTCATGTTAAGTTGAATAAATCAATTGTTGTGGAAATCGGGCCCTTTGTTTGAATCGGACAAATTTTAAATTCCAAATTGTTTAGTTTAGCTTCTCACCACTAGAGAGTGCACTCAGTTCTGAATAAAACTCTTTCCGATCGAAACTCCGGCACGTGCCCTGCAGCCTACGAAACCGTATAGCAGGCGTGCTGCGCACGCGCTGCAAAATCTTTTAGTTCCATTTTCTAACCCTAGCTGGCGCCAAATCTGTATATTAATTAGTCATCTATGTCTTAATTAGTTCATGTTAAGTTGAATGAAATAATTTTCATTGAAATTTGGCCCATAGAACCCGAGAAAATATCCCTCCCTGGTCATTCATGCTCAGAAATAGTGGTAATCAAGGGCTAAAAAAATGATACCGAAGTTTATCTAGTACCTGGGGAACTGAGAAAAGGTTTCGTTTGAATCGGACTAACAATTAAATAGTTCTGATTTTGGAGGCATGGGGAAAGGAGGGAGTTTCGATCAGAGCAATTAACGCAATATTTAAACTACAACCTAACACTCACCTCCCCCCCCAATCCCTAACAGAATTAAACCAACGTTAAAAAAATAGAAATTATCTTTAACTTTTGAAACAGAAACAAAATGCCTTTTTTTTTTTTACATACAAAAATAGTAAGTTATCGTTTTTAATTTCTGAAATCAAATACATAAGTGACATATACATGAAAAAACTTTAAAAATCGCATAACACAAATCGCAAAAATTCACAACTCGCTGTTCGAATTACAATCAGCTGATGACCTTTTCATCTGCCGATCACAATTGCCTGATTGACTTCCCGCTTTGTCTACAATTCTATCAGCTACCGATCACAACTGCCCTTCAATGGTGTTTGACTTGTAGTGGGCGATTTGTGACGTCATTTCAAACAAAAAACGCAGCAAAACATGGAAAAAATGTTAAAAAACGCATAAAAAATGAAATTAAAAGAAAAAATCCATTAAAAAAATCGGGATAATAAATACTCCACCCTTCCCTTTTAACATTATGATTTTTTTTTATCTGTAAAGAATTATCAACTTTCTTCAAGCTAAAAAGAGTAAATAAAAAATGACGATACAGAGCGTTCTTAAGAGCCTACGCTAGTCACGCGAAGGTACGCTCCAGCTAATATTAAGTCTATGGGAAGGTTATCGCGCGATTTCTCGCTCGCATTTTAATATTTTAAATGATTTTTTTTTGCATAGGATAGCTGATGTCGATCTCTAACGTTGTTAGTTTTTACTTTTTCGGTTTTGGCTACGGTTTTTTTTAAGCGGACATTTTCAATTTTAGAACCGGTTGGAACCGGTTCTGAAATCGAAAAGAGGGCAAAATTTACTATATTGAGCTTAAAGATTGGAACCGGATTCCGATTACTAATGTGAAAAACTTGCAGCTAAACGTGAAAAAACACTAAAAATCTATTCAAAAATTCCAAAATCTGGCTTCGAGGTGCAAAACTACATGCATAGAGGTATCTGCTCACCAAATTTTGTAGCTCTGCGTGCATCGGTCTCTTCAGAACACAACCGAGAAACATACACACACACACACAAACACATAAACACGCAAACTGGCTTCTTTGTTATAGTTGGAGATGAAAGCAGTTCCCTGTTTGAAAGTTTGTCGGATTTTTTAGACTGGCGCCGCCAGATTTTGTCTTTTTGGAAAAATTAAGAAATATCACCGGCCAAATTTTCCAAATAATGCAGTGTCGGATGTAGAAAAATGTTCTACATATGCTCAGAAATTTTTAAATCGATATCTTAATTAGTTTTCTTAAAATTAGCTAATTTGTAAATAAATTTTAAATTCGTTCATTTCTGCTTTAAATCGAGCGCAGGCGTTCTTTTTGTTAGCCATTTTGATAAAAAATATTGCAATTTTGATGCGATGTTTAATGAGATTCTAATTTATATCTTGGGTAATTATCAAAACTAGGGAATCGAACCCGGGCTTCCCAGGTTACAGAACGCAGGCGAAAACCATTTTTTCCCTAAATCTAATAGATTTTTCATATTTTTATTTGTCAAAGTTGCTGCATATAGTGTTTTTTTTTTACTGGTTTCTTTGCTTTTCTTGTGCGTGAAGCGCTCATACATGCGGTATCCATCCAGTTTTTTTTTTTTTTTTTTTTTTTTTTTTTTTTTTTTTTTGTACTAAGCGTTCATACATGCGATATAGTGATCGCGACATTAACGAATTTCAAGGGTTTTGTTTATTTTTTATTTTTTTGGTATTATTAATACAGGGAGTTCGCTGCATCCAGTGATGCTTCTTTGTTAATTTATTATTCATCATCTTATGCATGCGATATAGTGATCGCGATATTAACAAATTTCATGTATATTCGTTTTTTCCAACTTCGCAATGACCGTTAACATTATTTGTAATACTGATGAAATATGAATTAAAACGTTGTTTCTTACTGCTCATATTATTGCATTAATGCATATATATGCATTTTTATTAAATTTGTGAAATAATTTTTTCATATTTTATTCATAAAAATGAAATATCTAATCTAAAACAATATCTTCTGTTTATATTATCTCTTAAAATATCCGATGTTTGTTTATGGTGTAAACAAATAATTTTCTTTTAAATTTTTAAATTATTACAAAGCTTCCTTTTCTCCAAAATCGTCTGAACTAATCAAATTTTGTATCCGGTATAACGCTACTCTCATATAAAGGTACCCTATTCTTGTGACGTTTTTATTTCAAAATTCATTAATTTTACTACCTGTAACTATTTAAAAATTTATAATGGCAGCATTCTTCTATTTTTTTATTGGGCGTTTCAAAATTCATGCTTAAAAATTATTTTATAAGCCATAATCAGGCAATTAAGATATAGTTTTCAAACAAATTGCATTTGAAAGCAATTTTTTTTTCCTCTATAAATGTGAGATGTTTAGAAATTAAAAAAATTGCAATAGCAAAAATCACAAAACCGAAATTTCATCATCAGCTGTTGCCATTCGCAAAATGACGTATGCGTTACGCACGGACACGTTTGGCCTTTATAATATAGATATTAAAATTACGTGTCCCAGGTGAATGACATCAGGACTTGGACTGCCTAAATATAAATTTCCAGAATTCTGGGTGCATTAGATTTCGCTGGCCATCGCAGACAGACACACACACATAGCTAAATTTTCTATTATTCGTATAGACCACATAATTTCGTCTGCATCCTGACAATATTTCAGGCTGATACTGTCTATAGAACAATAGTTACGGCTGATTTAACAAACATCTATTGTCATTTTGTGCCTTTAAATGCAACGCCCTCCTCTTTATTTATACAAGTTTCTGAGTCACTTTATTGGTGAATTTTTCTACTTAGCAAACACAATCGTTTTAAAATTATTCAAAGAGAAAAAAAGTGATGATTACTGTGTTCAGTTTGCCTCTATTTGTAACTGATAAGATTGCTTATTTGCATTTGAAGTTAACGTTTTACTTCTCGCTTTTGTTTAAATTATTTATCAAATCTTTACTTTTTGTGATAAAAACTGTCATTCCCATGACAAAATTACATTTAATTTTGTATCTGAATGTGATTCTTTTTATTATTGTTATAATTAATAAATATGCCTCGGAATTCTAAAAAAATCTGCTAAATCTTTACATATGAACAAAACACGTTGAAGTGATAAGAACATTTTTGAAAGAAATACTTCTTTTTTCGTTCCAAGTAATACTGATACCAGATAGCGAAATATTTCTTTTTCGAATAAATATGAAGCAGATTCCAGTAATGAATCTATTATTGTCCAGAAGCGTTCTAAGATTTTTATGTAAAGGAAATTTCCGTTGTATAAGCCGCGACTAAAAAAATTCTGTTACGAACCAGAAATTTTCTTTATTAAAAAAGTCAAATAAGTTCCATGCACAAATAGGTTTTAATTTATTAAGTAAACTTTCTGGTCGGAAACAGATTTATTTGAGCCGCGGCTTTTGCACCGGAAATTACGGTAATTTGATAGTTTAACAATCTGCATTTGTATATAAAGTGTATATTTTTATTGTTTTATTTTCAATCAAAAGTAAGTAATGTTATCGACATAAATTAAAAATCCAATAACAATAAGCGCAATCAATGTCGTCTAGGGCATTACTAACTCATAATAATATTATTAATACTCATAATAATCTCTTGAAAGCCAATCTTTAAAAAAAAAAACTACAAATTTCTCGAATTACAACTTTTTTGTTTGTTCTCAGTTAAAAGCCTATGAATAATAGTGAAATAAGATTTTCCACCTTCCTTAACAATTTTTTTGCAGTTGTGTATAGCTAATGAAGTATGCATAAAACAGATAACCAAAAAAAATGATAATATAATAAAATTACGGGCAAATGCCGCGAATTTAATTCTTTAAACCCATTAATATCAATTCGTGTTTTTCAAAATTTTCATGTTTTCAAAATGCTAAGGCTTTCCCAGATACGAATGAAAGTGCTTGAATTTTTTTTCTATTTGATTATCATACTATATGTAAGATATTTAAGGATCCGATTTTTAATATTTTGATACCTTTAAAAAAAATTCATAAGTACAAAAATTAGTCACTTTTTCTGATTTGTTCACTTATATTTATTTAACCCTTTAACGGACATTGGTTTCCCTACGAAACCACAAAATTTTAATTACGAAATTCAACAATGACAGCAGAATTTTAATAGAAATGTTTTCCGTTTATTATGTATGTGAAATATCGATTTTTTATTATATATATATATATATATAAATTTGTTCATAATTTCCGGTGTCAATCACTTATATCAACATTTTAGCAATTGAAGTGCTTTATCCGTTAAAGGGTTAATATATATTTTTCCAAAAGTATCGCTATTAAAAATAATCTAATTCTTAAATCTATTCAAAATACCATTGAAGACCTACACAAAAAAAAAAACACCTGAAAAAAAAAACTAATTTTTTAAGTAAGTGGATAAAATTGAACTTTATTCAAGATTGTCGAAAAAATATTTTTAATTATTTTTAATTAAATTATTTCTATTTAATATTTACATAATAATATACAAAAATAAATAAATTGATAATATTTTTTTTTCTTTGTTTTGGGTGCCGAGTCCCCTTAATGTAAAATTTAATAGCAGTGAAATACCCACAAAAAAAAAAAAAAAAAAAAATATTAGGTTTATTGGTTTTACTAATATTGATAAAATTTGGATAACCTAATATTTGGGCATGATTTATGATAATAAGGTCTGTTTCAAAAGTTTAAGCAAAAGCATAAAATGTCGATTTTCAAAGCATTATAAAAAGTTAGAATAAATAACATTTTTTTATTTAGGGGTTTCGCAACATTATTTAAATAAATGATATCAAAATAGAAAAAAATAAATTACATAATTGTAAAAAATATAATAAAAAAATTTAAAAAAACTGTCTCAAAAGTTTATGCACAATGTCAAAAACAACGAGATTTATAATTTTTACAGAACTTTTACTTACAAATTATTTTTCCGTGATTTCGGATTAGTTCAAATAAACGTGCGTCCATCGAAATTATTAGTTTTTGTAAGGCTTCTGGTGGCAAATAGTACCATGCTTTCTCAATAGCCTCTTGGAGTTCTTCAGTAGAGTCATACTGCTTTCCATTCCCGTAAACCTGGCGGGTTAAAATACCCCAGACATTCTAAATCGGGCTTTAGTCTGGACTTAAAGCTGGCCAGTCAAGAAGTTTAACATTTTTCAGAGAAAGTCAAAGTTTTGTAGAATGTGATATGTGGATTGAGGTATTGTCTTGTTGAAAATTCCAATCAGGACCCCCCAAAATGTCACCAAATGGAAGCAAATGTTGGTTTAGCGTCTCTTAATATTTTTTTAAAATCTTGTCTGCCTTTTAGAAAAGCTAGAGAGGTCTGGCCATTGAATCCAAATGCCCCCAAACCATAACAGATTTACCGCTTTGCTGCCTGTTGAAAAATGCCATTGGTTCCTTTCGTAAATCATGCCAATATGCGTTCCAACCATCAGGGCCATCTAAGTTCCACTTTTTCTCATCTCTGAATAAAACAGTAAGCCATTTGTCCCCGTAGGTTTTGTGTTTTTTAGCCCAGTTCATTCTTGCCTGTTTGTGATGTAATTTGAGAGACGGTTTGCGAGTCATTTTCTATAGTCTGATGTAATAACACTCTTTAATACATCTATGTACAGTGTCTTTGGACACCTGTACATTGAGATTATTTTTAATTTGCCGTATGACCATATTTTGTCTAGATACCAATCTCCATATTCTCTGATCAGTCTGAACAGTCGTCATACGTGATCGTCCACATCTTGGTTTCCACTTAAAATTATCATTTCTAGAGAGTGCTTGATATATACCTCACTTTGATCGATTTTAAACTTTTCCCATTTCAGAAACAGTTTTATTTTGCGATTTCAATTTAAAAACTTTCAAAATCTCACATTTTGTGAATTCTTTATCCTTTGGCATTTTTAAAACGAGAGGAAATAATTTCTCCACCTTTTATACTTTTATAAAAGTGCAATATGATGTCATACAACGCCATTACACACGGCCAATCCTGTGTTTCTAAACAAATTTGCATAAAGTGCTTAAACTTTTGAGACAGCGTTTCTTCAAGAAAAAAGAAAAATTAAATAAAAATAAATATATTTTTTTATTTTAACCACCCAAATTGGCTTATTTTATTTTATTTTGATTAAATGTCGAGTATTTATTGTAAATTAGCATAAAATATTTTCTTCTTCACTTTTTTTAAACCAGATTTGCAGAGTGCTTAAACTTTTGAGACAGACTATAGTTCTGCAACAAATCGCCCGTTTATTATCCGAATGTGTTTCTGTTACTAAAGTATTTTGCATCTAAGAATTTATTTTTCGGATATATCAGTTAAGACAAAATTAAAATTATTTCATATTTCAAAAATAAATGCTAGTAGGAAAATCTTAAAATATCTTTTTCAGGTACTAGTGAATTTATGGCACGTAATCTCTCACTAAGACTTTTTGTAAAATATAAATTTTATAACTGCAGAAACTGCTACGTATGAAATGGTTTTATTTCAAAAACATCTTTCTTCTCGATCATAAACTTGCAGGAGATCTTCATAACGTGGAATGTTACTATTTACCTAAAAGTTTATTCTAGTAAACTGTATGAACTATTAAAGTTATTGAAGTATCATCTAAGACTAAGATTGCTCATGAGTGTTTTCGGTTTTATAATACTGATAAAACAGCCTTCCAACATAAAACACTTTATAATAGTAAATACCTAGTTACATATAAAAACATCCGTAAAACCAGGTACTTTAAAATTACGAAAACTTGCTTATTCTGTAGTCTTTTTTGGCTTATAATAAGTATTCAACTCTCCATTTTGAAAAATATGGGTACTATTATTTGGAATATCTTTACTTTGGTTTTGTGTAACTTTACAAACTTTTTATAGTATCGGTTTTATATAACATATCACGGAACTAAAAAATTACAAATTATGTGGCACACATAAAATCATACAGCGATGATATACATTTTCTGTAAGGTATAGTTCATTAAATTTGAATTGCGGAACTTTTATTCAATGATCAATCTATTACAAAACAGCGATTTCGAGTATCTATATACTAATATTTTAAAGAAGTAATGTTTGTTTGTTTGTTTATAGGAGGTAATTTAAGGAGCTGTCAAACCAATTTCAAAAGTAATGACGTCAAATTGATGGGGACACTCCCTGCTATAACATATGCTATATTTTATGTTTTTCTCCCAGAGGGTGAAAGAGTGAAAATGTTCTAAAATTGCGATTTAAGGGGTAACTAAATGGTCTAAAAACTTAAAATTTGGTATTTAAGTTACTCTAAAAACATTTTAAATAGCAATTTCTAAGGAATTTTTAGGCATTGAAACATGAAATGTGACACGGTTGCTGCTTTTAAAAAGCAAATGCACACACAGAACAGTTTTTTAATCGAAATTTAAAAGTGTGCAGGAGAACAAAACGTTCTAAATTATGATTTTAGTAAAACTGAAAGGACTAGAAAAACTCCAAATCTGGTATGGCGGTTACTTTTAGGATGCAAATGCTTGCTAAGAATGGTTTCTAAAACTATTCGAAGTTTAAAAGGATGAAATGAGCGGAAAGCGTTCTGAAAGATTCTAAATCACGTTTGTATGGAATTATTAAAGATGTAAATTTGAAACTCGACATGGCGGCTACTTTTAAAACGGAAATAATTGTACCGAACAGTTTAGAAAAATCGAAATTTAAATTTGGGAAATGAGCGGAAAGCGGCTTCAACGTGTTCTAAATTATGACTTATATGGAATTGTTTAGAATATAAATTTGAAATATAACATGACTGTTAATTTTAAGACGCACATACTGCTCGCACATACTAGTTTTCTAAACTTTCGAAATTTAAAATTTTGCAGGAGCAAAAATCTAAAATTGCGTTCTAAAATTGCGATTTATGTGATACATTTGGTATAGAAGCCTGGAATTTGGCATGAAGGTTACAGTTAAGATGTAAAAGCTCAATAAGAGCGGTTTTTAAAAAAAAATGGAAATTTAAAAGTGTGTAATGAGCGGATAACGTTTACAATTAAGATTTATTTGGAACTGTTAAGGCTAAAAGCTTTATATTTTGCATGGCTGTTATTCTAGAAGCGTAAATGCTCGATCAGAACAGTTTTCTAGAAAAATCGAAATTTAAAAGACGTGCAGGAGCAAAAAAGTTTATAAAATTGCGATTTATGCGATACAGTTGATATAAAAGCTTGGAATTTGACATGGCAATTACTTTTAAAATGTAAATGCTAAGAACGATTTTTAAAAAATTTAGATTTAAAAGATTTAAATGAGTGGTAAACGTTCTACAAACAATCTAAATTACGATTTAGTTAGATTTATTCGTGTTAGAAGCGTTAAATTTAGAATAGTGGTCACTTTTACGATGCAGATGCACGACATATACAGTTTATTAAAAATTCGAAATTAAAAGGTATGGAATGAGTGGAAAACGTTCTAAATTATGGTTTATGCAGAATTGTTAGCGATAGATACTTAAAATTTACCATGTCTGCCATTTTTAAGACGTAAATTCTCGCACAGAACAGTTTTTACAGAATTCGAAATTTAAGAAGGTGCAGAGGCAAAAAAAGTTATAAAATTGCGATTAATGTGATGTTTTAAGGCTTGGAATTTGGCATATAAGTTGTTTTTAAGATTACTATGAACGGTTTCTAAAGATAATAAAAATTTAAAAGGGTAAAATGAACGGTTAACGTTCTAAAAATCTTCTAAATTATGATTTATCTGAAAATTTTTAGGGATAGTAACTTGAAAATTTACATAGCTGTTACTTTGGAGGCTTAAATTTATCCACAGATGGTTTTTAAAAATTTAGAAGTTTTAAAGTGTGCAGGAACAAATCGTTCTAAAATTGCGATTTCAGTGATATAGTTGTTATAGAAGCTTGGATAGCTAGAAGTGTTTGGAATTTAGCATGATGGTTACTGTTAAGATGTCAATGCTCTCTGAATAATTTCTAAAATATTCGAAAATTTCAATGCAAATACTAATCTAACCTTTTTTTTATTTTTATTTATTTATTTAGTTTAACTTTATTTACCATAATATTGTAATACGTGCAATGTTTTTTATGTATGTGTGAACGGTAGTAAATATGTTTATAATTAAGCTAGCAGACATGTATGTATGATTCCAGGACTGTAATTAAGAAAGTATGAATGTGTGTAAATTTGTTACGCAAGTATGTTTGTATAGTAAGGTGTTTAATCCATTTTTTTTTTAATATATGTACTTAACACACTAACCACTGCTCTTAAAGGAAATAGTTTATTATTAAAGGCCCAGTAGTCTTTAATTGTAAGTTACTTACTCGTAATTTTGGAATTTTAATTATCAAAAGTGTACTTATCCCTGTACTAAAATCATGCATACCAATTTTGTTTAACCCAGGTTTTCCCTCAGTAATGTCAGTTCCAGTACGGACCGGCTGATCAAGTCGATTGTGCGAGTGTTAGACTAGAGTGAAGCTTCTCCATTTTCCCTTATTTCTCTTCTTTATTTTTTTTTTATTTGCCAAATCAACAAAGTTAAGTATAAACCATGAACCGGCAAACAAAGATCTATGAAGCAAACCACTACAAATTACTGTAGCGATGTCTACAATGTTCGTGCCAGGTACATCACCTCCATGCGACGATCAGGTGAACATCGCCCCTCGGCCAGGTACTGACCGGTCAAGCGAGTCATTCAGGGGCCTGGTCTGCTGTATAGAAAATTAATCATTAAAGAATAATATTAACTTAATATTTTAAAAGTTAATAGTGCTTAAATATCTTGCACAATTAATGTAGTTGTCGTCATTTCCTGGATAATCTCACCGTTTCTTCTTTTACTAAACCGGTTAGTTATAAATAAATAAAAAAAAAGTTTTAGTGTTTTTTTTTTGTTTTTTTTTTAATCATACAAATATAATAGTTACACTATGGCTAAATAGTATCGTACTTGTTTTTTATAATCAACGTATTTTAATCATAAATCAGCAAGTGATCGAAAACAATAGATAGTGTTCAAATGTGTTTGAACAGTGGACAGTGAGTTAATTCTTGTTCTTCCTTGTTGTCAATCACCTATACGCTCTGTAGATGAGTAAATAGTGTAACACATCTTAGGGACCCATGAAAATGAGTCCACGAGTAGTGCACATATTACAAAAATAACGCGTTAAACACTTTCGTGAAAAAATATTGATAAATACATACAACTTTTTTTTTTCCTTTCTAGATATTTGTTCATTTGCAAAACAAAAAACACAGGCTTGTAGTAATAATTTTTATCAGCCTGCCTAAAGTATTATAATAATATTCGTAATATGCCTAATAGTCTATTTTAGGTATGGAACCACACATCTATTTTTCAAGTTCATATTATAACTTTAAAAATATATCTCAAAACAACGGAACTGATATTTCAAATTATAAGACAATATTTCGTGCTAGCTTGAAATTCTAATCTATCTACTCTTTTCGAGAATCATTCATATTTTGTTATTATAACGTTCAATGCGCAGGATATTTAGACATAATCATTTCGCCAATGTATTACAATACAAAGATGTTTAATAATTATTTCTCAATTGCGAAATGTGGCTTTTTTGTTGTTTTCTCTCTTTTATTATTTTCTATAATCATTCATCTACATGTGTTATTGGTGTTTAAATATTTCTTGGTCTCTATATTTTCTTGTTACTTTTGAATCATGGCTAATCTTTTATTTATAAAACGTAACTTTTGACAAACCCAATATATTTTATTAATTTGTTTAATTTCTTTAATGGATTTCAACTCAGTTTTCCACGCGTTTACGATTATTTCATGTTTGCTTCTATAACGGTTGAACAATTATTTACACTAACGCATAAATACCTTGAACAGATCTATCTTCATTGAGATCTCCTTAAATCATAAAGATGAATACAACACTAGCAATGTGAGGGCTGGAAAATTTTATTCGTGGAGGAAAAATTCGGAATATTTAAGTAGGTGATAATATGAGGCCTTGCCTTTTTTATCAAGTTAGGGTTTGTTTTCAACACTTTATTATGGTAATTATCGTCCATTATTTCAAATGAATCTGAAATAATTGTAACGATTAATACGTTAAGTTTAGCAATATATTGAACATAACTCTTGAAACCTAAACACAAAATAAATATTGAAATTACCATTTTTGATAAAATAATGCATGGAAATATCTGAAAGAATTTGTAAGTTGCTGTGACATTGTGGTTATCCTCATTTTTAGAATAAATTTTTCTTTCTTGTTTTATTAAAACAGTTAAGAAATTATATATATATATATATATATATTATATATGTATAGGATTTCAATTTAAATACTTCATTTCCTTTATGACGTGCATGATCATCAAATCAACTGACGCTCCAGTACTATTATTATATCCATGATTTAAATGCACGAGTTATAAATATTTCGGATCGCGAGATCAAGATTTGAACATCTTCAAAATTGGAAAAAAGAGCCAGTCTTCTAATTTTTATTGTGAAGCAAGCGTCGAAAATGAAATAGTCAGTAAAGGCGCTGTTAGGCCTAGTTGGACGTTTGGAAAATAAGTATATTGTATATGTTGGGCGAGAAGAGTATTAGCTGTGAAAAAATTACTAGTAAAGTATTGTAGCATTATCTTTCTAGGACTGTATTAAAGTTTATATTTTGTTATTCAACGCCTAGTTGTTCATATAATTCCAGTAAATCAACTGTTTACATATCATATTCTTACATATATATATATATATATGTATATACAAGATATAAGTCGAGTAGAATGAGTTAATGTTTTCAGAAGGTCTCCTCACACATTAAAGATAAATACAGTGGAATGTAGTTAAAAAACAGTACCGATAAATGGGCTATAGCATTTTTATTGGTAAAGAGGTATTTCGATACACATTGTCTAGCTGGTAATATGAGTTGATAAAATAATGGTGAATTTATCGTCAAGCTTGTGTTATTTATTGCTTTTTTTACCAAAACAATTAAGCAATTATTTACACTAATAAAAATAAACATATAAAGATATCTGCTTTCAGTTACACATCTCTTTATCAGAAAAGATAATGCCCATCCCATTCTCTTATTGTCAAAATGTATAGTAAATAATATAGGCAATGTCAAGGCATCTGAAAGCAAATTACATTTCAAAGTTTTATTTTTCAAGCGCTGTTTCATGGACAATTTTATTTTACTGTAGAATGAAATACATACTTCATACGTTTCTAACATAATATATGTTTCTACGTATTTAATTATGTAAGTAGGTTACACAACATATAATAGAAGCACTTTATAGTATGGATCTTTATCATACAGCTTTCCAATTGTATAAAAAAATAACTCTCCTTAAAAATGTATTCTCGTTTGTTATCTTCGAGGATGAAAAGGGAAAAATCTTTCCGATTACAGGACGTATCGAATATCGCCTCATATTTATGTTCACAGACCCATGAAGTTATTTAACACACATGAATGGGAAAGAGATACAAGATCTGACAAACAGATATACGAAATATATCTCGAGGATCATATGATAAGGAATAATGATAAATTTGATTCTCTCTGTATTACACGTATACGATATCATGCCATAAAAAATAAGGGAATGCATAAGCTTATTATAGAATACATATTTCATTATGTAACTTGCAATAGAATAAACTTATAATAAAATGCAGAAGTTTTAACAAACCTGCATGAACTTTTTATAGTAGGAGTATAATAAAATGCACGATTCATTACTTTTTAGCATATTTTTTATTTAAATATATACGACAGTATATAACTAAATACTATATCCATACATGTATATATATATATATATATATAACAACTCGTTACGCAATGGATATTATCTACAATTAATCCACCTGTATAAATAAACTAGCAAGCTACGCTGGTCAATTTCTCTTAACGCACATTTAATCAAACGAAATAGTGACCAATTGACCTTGAATTTGACCTTGTGTTTTAAAACCATATGGACATTACTTGGAATGTCCTTATGCATTTTTGAAAACGATACGAACGCCATTGCGTTATTACATTTTTAATGTGTCAGACAAAATTTGGGCTGTTAAGGACAAACTCTTTTAGTTGATCATTTACAGTAGGATTTGGTAATGAACGATAAAATGATATGCTATATACTATAACCATCCTTGAAAATTCACCTAATTAACAGTGAAGGTTCCGTCAAAATACATTCGGTAGAATATTTATAAAATGATAAGCTTTCATAATCGGGTTCATCTCATTATAAAACTTTCTCCCATAATTCTATAATTAAGCAAAACAAAACAATATGCAAGGTACTAAAACCATCTCTGATAAATTATATATAACTAACAGTGCATGTCCCGACAACATGCATTCCGAAAGATTAGTAAACATATCCGTTTTGAATCAGCAAAAATGTAAATTATAACTTAATAAAAAGTATTTACGATTCAAAAAATAGTAAATTAAAATGTTTTGCATGCTGACGATTAATTAATAATTTAAAAAAAAGAGATTCGAGTTGAATAAATTGCGAGTCACAGTACTTGGCACAATTTGAAATAAAAATTATTTGCACATTCAGGGTTGAAATAAATGGCGAATTAGCATACATATTGGCATGATGTTGGTAAAACGAAAAAGCACCAAATGGTATCCAAAAAACCTTCGTTCCAAATTAGGCCAGTTCTATGTAGATTCTATTATTAAATAGGTCAGCTTTTAAAAAAAATTAATAATTGTGTTACATATTATGGTGTCTATGGGGTTTACATTATGGTGTCTATGGAAAAAAATCATTTCCGTTGGATTTTAATGAAGTTAAAATACTTCAAATATATTGAAATTGATATGCCTCACTGAGGTGGGCTAAAATATGCTATTTGTCGAGAATTAAATAAAAATCATGCACTCGTGACACCATAAGTCACTTTTATATTTTAACAGAATAATAAGGTTACTAAAATTTGTGACTCGTACTACAGCCAGTATACAGGTCAGGACACATGGTCGTTACGCGTGAAAGTTTCGCTATGGTACTCCATTGTAAAATTTGGTCATTTTTGAAATTCCATACTTGAAAAACGGCATAATCATTAGATTTGAAATTTATATAAAAAAAAAATACAATTTTTTACCTTTGTAACGCAGTTTGTCTAACAATTTTCTGACGAATACTTTTTCACATATTAATTTTTTCAGTAACTTCAAATGTTTCATTTTCCGAGATTTATCTGTGGCAACGGTTAGCGAAAAAGCCAGTCGTTAGCAACGCGTAGCTTTTTATTAAAGAGGATATATATATATCATATATAAAATTTATCTCCCTTCCTTATATTGAATGATGAACAGGTATAGTCATTTTTAAAAAAAATAGGGTACTTTTCGGTTAGCCGGGCGCCAGTGATATATGTACATATATAAATACATATGTACACACATATATATATATTTATATATACATAAATGTATATATATATGTGTATGTACATATATGTATATGTAGATATATGTATATATATGTATGTGTGTATATATACATGTATATATATCACTGGCGCCCGGCTAAACGAAAAGTACCAAAAAGAGCTGCTATTTTCTCATATTTTAATCCTTTGATCGATGAAATTATTTAGCACTTATGAATGTGATAGATATACAGGATGTGAGTAATTGATATATGAAGGAAAATTTGGAGCTCATATGTCAAGGAATGGTGATTAATTAAACATTTTTTATATTTTGCTGTATAAAGTCGCGATAAATAAATAAAAGTGCAAAAATGTTGGCATGCCATGTAATAAATATTTTAACAGAATAAAGAAAATACATTTGTTAGTCTGTTTTTGATATTTTTTTAGATGAAAATGTAAGTATTGAACTACATGTACTTTAGTTAATTTTGAAATTAAGGATGAATAATAAAAATGAAATACTTTATGTGATGTCGCTGTATGATACTTTATGTGATTTATATGATACTAATTTGATACTTTTCGGATATGTAAAGTTTTAAAAACGGTTTTTTTAGTTATTAAGTGTAAGGTAAAGCTAGGAGAGACTACGCACAATTCAAAAGAATAACAATAAAAAATCTAAATATTATTTTTTTGCTAAACTATCCATGAATAATTTTTACTTCATTTATTTTTTATGCATTTTCATTGCTATATTGTTGTTATGTTGCAATTTAATAAAACAGCAGTAATAAAACCAAGATTTTGCGCAATCTGTCCTTACAGGAATGGTGTGATTGCGCACTTGGGTAGGAGATATTGTTACTAATAATAACTACAATTAAATTGTTAAAAATAATAATCACACTTAAATGACATAGCTGTGAGGTTTTTGTGAACAAATTTTATTGTATTGGGAGTGAATATTTGAACCTAATGCTTAAAGAATCAGAAAAAGGAAATAATTTTAAAAACGATTAAAAATTTTAATTAAAGGAAAAAAAAATTAAAGAATCAGAAAAAGCAAGTCCAGATAAGATTACAAAATAAAATTATGTAACTTTAAATAATTAAATAACACGTTTCTTAAAATTAGTCCATTTTCATTTTTCATTTTTTATGCAAATTTACCAATAAGCTGCGTAATCTCTCCTAGCATTTAAACGAATGGGAACAATGCGCCATCTCTCCTAAGTAGCAGATGCGCAAACTCTCCAATTTCGGTAGGAGATATTGCGCGGCCTTTTATTTAAACATGGCCGCTACTAAAACGAACCATTGATATTCACACTGTTAGTCTAGGTTAGTAGCTTATGAGAAATTGTTTAAGTTTAAAATATTTTGTACTATTGACATTGTATAGAAATTCTGATGAATAGCTATGAAAATTCAAGCACTTAATTTGAAAAAACAAAATAAAATAGCAATACTTTATCTTAGTCGCTCAAAGCAATCAACGTGCACTTTCAAGTAGAAACTCCACTACTGTTGTTGTACAACTAACTGGAGTCGATGCGCTCTCACTCTACTCCTTCCCCCAAAACCTCTATGTGGGCAATCTCTCCGACCGCGCCACCTTTCCTGGTTTTACCTTAATATAATGCATATTTTTTTAATTTGTAAACCAAGCATCTGTTGGTATTTATTTAAACATATTGCTGTTATAATATATAAAACAGCACGCTACATTGTGTTTCATTCTGCTCAAATTTTTACTTCTTTGCATATTAAAAAAATATATATCTTAGTTCAACATACTTTTCATTCGTTATCTTGCAGAATGAATAGGAAATGTCCTTTCATTCGACATAGTTGATATCTCCTCGTATTCCATTTCTATTATCCGTGAAATTATTCAACATGCTTAAATGAGATATACAGGATTTGAAACATGATACATGGAAAAATATTCGAAGAGCACATCATATGAACTAACTTGTTTTTATATTTTGCATATTCATATGAATAATAAAAAAAAAAAAAAAAAAAAAAAAAAGATGAAGTGCACGAACTCATCAGTAACATTTGTAACTCATCAGTAACATTTTTAACTCATCAGTAACATTTTTAACTCACAAACGTAAACGTTATTTTTGCGAATTTCTACCTATGTAAATGCAGATAATTATGCAGATTTATACGTAATAATTTTTTAAATATTTGTTTTGTAGTTACGTATAATTTTAAATGACTTTTCTATATTAAATAAATAAGGGTAAATATCTACCTAGAATTTATTATTTTAAAAGCCGCTATCAAAATAAAAAAAAATTCTGGATTACATACAATATTATTTAAAATAACTTAAATTGGCAAAAAGCACAAACTAAATGCTTATTAACTAATGCTTCCCGTTTTTGTTGTTATTAATTCTTCAGTCATAAAGAAAGATGATTGAAAGTTTTAGCAAATAAATCATGGTTGTCTTTTGTTTGATTTTTGACAACAAAAAATATTATTTTACTTTTAAGTAATTAAACATGAGACTCAACGCTTTAAAAAATGTACGCAAAATGAGAACTTACATTAAATTGTTCTTTAAGTACATGTTTTAACATATACGTGCATACAAAAGCATAATATATCTCTAAAATGTCATATTGAGCTATTGATATTCATATTATTTTCATTTAAAAGGAATGTACAAAGGTAAGTAATACACTTTTATTCAGATTCTAGATATCAACTATTTGTAAGTTCTCTTTTGTGTGTAAAAAAACTCTTGTTTGGAACTAAACTAGTGTGCAAAACTTAAGCAACAATCACAAAATGCTAATTTCTGAACACGGAAGTACTCAAAAGCAAATTCTATAAATAACAAGTGTAGAAAATAGGTACTACCCTAACAGCACAGCGAGTTGATGTGACGTCACCTTGACGTCACACATGGTCACAAGTGTCACAGTAACTACGGTGAATCAAAATATGGGATCTTTCATTCGCCTCATTATTAGTCTCAAATGATTGTTATCACTGAAAAGTCACTGTGACTGTTGCTTTGTGATGGGACACCAGGTGGCAATACAATGAAGTCACCTTGTGGCTCTCACGTGACTGTAATTTGAAGATTCAACTTTAAAGTCATTGTGAGCATTGCATTGTGATCAGTCACCAAATAACGTCACAATGAAGTCGCATGGTGACTGTCAGGTGATTGACACTTTACTGTGAAGTCACCGTTGCCTTCCTTTATAAAATGTCACCAGATGATTTCATTTTCTGTCCCATGGTAACTCATCACAGAACAACTATCATGATGACTTTACAATGGAACCTCCTATCAACAGTCATATTGTTTGTATCCATATAATCCTTCAATAATTGCTGTTTAAAGAGTATAAGTGTTTTCTATAAGTGTTACTTTTATTTTTCTGTAATTTTTATAGATATTCGGATCTCTAAAACAATGCCTGGATGCTGCACATACTCTTTTGAAACAGAGTACTAAGCTTCAAACATGACAGTGTTTTAAAAATGAAAAAATAACGATTTTGAAAATTTCATTCAGATTAAATCTTTAAAACTGTGCTTATATTAAAAAAAAGCAGTTTTTTCAAACACAATACATTTCCTAAATTTTAAGCATTCAAGAAGATGATTCAACAAGTTGGAAATTGTACGTCAAACGTGACAAATGAGGTGCGTTCGTACTATAGCTAGTTATATAAATATTCAGATCTTGATGATTTTTAATTCTGTGAAATGAATTATATCGTCTGCAGATTAATTTCTGTCATAAAATAAGTGTCTCGGTCGCTTGACGAGTAAACATCGGAAGCTCCTCTAACAAGAAAGCACCGATTTAAAAAAAAATCAAATTTCTTAATAAATATTTATTAATATCTTTTAAATTTTGATTCGATTTAAAAAAAATTGAAATGCCTCGACAAAATTCTGCAAAGATAATATATCTTAAATTTTAAACCATTCGGTTGAGTAGTTTTTGCGTTGCTATATGCGGACGGACGGACAGACAGACGGACGGACCAATAGGTGCTACGTATTTATATAATTACGAACGCACCTAAAAAGATAAAAAATCCTTTACATAGATGTCATAGATTTTCTTTAAATCAAATTAGGACATTAAATTGACTTAAATGGTACAATGTTAGAATAACTTGAAATCATAAAAGAAGGTGGTGACAGGTTTCCAAAGATTTAAAAGAAAAGACAAAATCAATTTACTTGACAAAACATTTAGCAGTAGGGATTTAGATTCTTTGAGAGCAAAACTTAGATATCTGTCTGACTTTTTCGTAGAATGATGTTTGTTGAAACCGGTTTCTGAAAAGTATATGATTTTGTTTTTCTATAAATTTCATTCTAAAGTAATATTTTTCGTATTTTTTATACATTTTGTGCAGGATGTTTAAATAATAGTGTACTTTAACGTTAATAATATATTGACAATTGAATATATAAGTGGAAAAGTTTATTCATTCCTTTATTTATTTATTTTTTTATTATTATTTTTGTGGTTGAAGTTATTTAACATTTTTTTAAGAGACATTTAAAAAAATATTTAATAATTAAATTGTAAATAAATTTTAGGGAGTTCGGTCACTCACATTAAAATTTTAAAGTGACCAGAATAATATATATATATATATATATATATATATATATATATATATATATATACAGAAAGCATTTTTCTGTAATTATCGGGAAATTAATATTCTGTTACATTACACTTCCTTCTAGCCTTTTCATTAATTAGTATTTAATCAGTCTAGAGTCTGCATATTTTGTTGTCACATTATTTGCTTAGATAAAACATACAAAAAAATAAAATGTAATATGATTAAATTATTAATTCAACAATTTCAGTTACTTGCATACTCTATCAATGCGGTTACCTGAGAGGTATTAAAAACCGTTGAAATGGACTTGGCCTTTGAAATAATTTTACTAAGTCTAATTAATTTAATAATTAGTTAAATAATTTTAGAGAGTCTAGAAAAAGACTTATGTATATTTCAGTTTGCAGCATGTATTAAAGTCAACATACGCAATCACTTACTCTAGCATTTCGGCTACATACCACGCATTACAATCCACTGAAAATGCCTGGATTTTGGAATGTATTTTCAACAGGGTCTACGTACTACTACTGGATAATTGAGCAAATATATAACTTCAATAGCTTTTTTTTTTTTTTTTTTAGTTTTTAAACTTGTGACGGGTGTGACTCTCTTGGGACAAGAGTTTTCACTTGCATACACATTTGTTAAAATTCCTGTGAATATTTAAATGTGTCATTATTAGAACAATTTTTTTCTAATGAAAGAGATTCAAATTAAACTTAATACGTAATTTCCATAATAAATTTTAATTATTTTAATGTATAAGAATTTTTTTCCTGCTGTGACGGGTGTGACAAAGATGTGATGGGTGTGACATTGTGCAAAGTGTACAAATTGAAAGTTGTTTACCAAAAAAATACAGTGATCAGTATAGACAGTAAACTCAACAATAGTAAATATACAAAAGAAATGTAATAAAACTAACATATTTATGCAGTTAGTTTAAAATTTGTAGTGCCCCACTACTCGTTATAAATGATGGATAATCTACTTTTTTTTACAATAGCAGAAAAATGTTCAAATGAGATGTTATCTTCCTCTGACCAAATCCAGTGTGGCCCACTGGCTTGCATCTATTTTAAGCTTATTTCTTTCTTACGGAAGTTGATATTCAAGACATTAGCATAGTACAAGCTATCACGCTTTTTGCTACTGGCCAGGAAAACCAAAACATAATCACCAATATTTAAATCTGATATTTTCAAAATTTTTCTGGGGGGAGATTCACCATTAGCAGTGACTGTCACTTCCCTCAGTGTTGATTTGGCAAAAAGATAGTACTATCACTTCTTACTTTAAAGTGGTGATAAGACTTGATGCCTTCTCATCTTTCTGTCAGCATTTGTTTAGTTCCCAGTATTTTCACTGCTGAGACATACAATGTCTTTATTGCACCAATCTCTTGAGCACATTTAAAAAAATCCAAAGCAGAATTAACTTAAAAGTAAGCTAAAAGTAAATTACTACCAACTCACAATTTGCTAAAATAATTCAAATTTATATTTCATGATTATCTTCTCTTTATTGGCAAATTGGCCTTAATATGTTCAGAAACAAGAATGATTCAACCTTACACTTCATTAAAAAAATATTTAAATATATATCAAAGCAATTTAAAATGTTATCATACCTGTCACAAGAATTTTGTCACACCCGTCACAAGGATTTTGTCACACCCGTCACAAGGATTTTGTCACACCCTTCACACTAAAATTTCACACTAAATTTAAATTTAATAATTTTTTAACGTTTTGTAGTTATTCAGACTTGCAATAATTAGACTTTCCGAAAGTTTCATGTATTTTCATCGAAAAATGCATTTTGTATAATAACTTAAGCATCTTTTTTTGTGACGGGTGTGACAGAGAGACAGAGTAAATATATTTGTATTAAAAATCGGGTCTTTTAAATTTTTTTGAAAAATTAAGTGTTTCAAAAGATACACAAAGGTCACAAATAGTAATATTTGCACATATATTGAAAATGCTGCTGTTTTAAATTCTGCTTCTGGCAGAAAAATACCCTATTTTACATGCCGAAAGTTTTTCAATTTTTTTCCAACTTTGAGCCTAGATAAATTATAAATATATATATATATATATATATATATTTAGAGCTTAGTCCTCTGTAATTTCATATGCGTCATAGTTTTACCTTTAATTTGATATATTATTTGTAGTAATAAAAGACATTTGAAATTTCAACCCTCATGGAAATGCCCTATTTTCGCCATGTTAAATAAAATGGTATATTTTATTAGGTAGGGGAGACCGGGGCAAGATGACGAATGTCTTAAGTTTTCCGTTTTACGCTAGGTGGCAGCATCAACCGGACACTACTGGCTCTCCTATCGGCCGTTCGTTAAACAATACTATAGAGACGCTGAAATCGCCATTTTTGTGTCAGTTGTGAAACTTTGATTGTTTTCCGCTGCCACGTTATAACTTTTATGCATGTGTAAATAAGCTCTGCTACAGATACAGGTAAGATATATCGTTTCTCTTTAATATTTATGAGTAACTTAGTTTAAATACTACCTATTACCATGAATAAATGTCAATTAATCGCCTTCCTTCATGACAATGAAAACAAATGTTTTTAAACAGGCAGTCCGGGGAAAGATGACGAGTTCGTCATCTGGCCCTGTGTTTCAGAATTTATTAAACTAACTATGTTGTCCATTCTATTTAAATCCTGTAAACGCTTGTTTGTCTGTGTGTTTGTTCGCACGACCTTTCGCTTCTATCTCCTCTGGGGCTAAGGGGTCTCATGGGATCGGGGAAGGTGTCGTTCGAAAGGGGGCGACCAGAGGAAGACATTTTTGCCATCCGCTAAGCCCCCCTAGCCTCCCGAAAGAAAAACCCTATCGGGGTACGTATCTACACTTCCAAGCGTCCGATCGGTACGAGGAGAGTACCGTTCGACGTGGTCAAGAACTCCCCCCTCCCCCGCTGGTCCCCCTCCTCCCAAAAAATTCAAAAAACGTTTAAGGCCAACTTCCGGCATTGTGACCCACCAACAGAAGAATGGATCCAGTGCTGTAAATGCCAAGAGTGGTGGCATGAGGAATGTTCCAATTATGAAAATGGCATTTTTATTTGTGACTATTGCTAGCTGCACAACTAAACACTTCAAAATTACGTTACAATCAATGCATTATGCTTAGTTTGATACTTTGTAAGATGTAACAACACAGTTATCATTTGTTAAACCATGTAACATATTCAAAAGGTAAAATATGTTCAATCTTTTTCAGTGTCCTCATCTTGCCCCAAGGCCAAAGTCATCTTGCCCCAGTACTGGGGCAAGATGACGATTTGTTGATGTTATGAAAAAATAAAATTATCCTTTATTTTTTTTATTTGAAAAATTAAATGATAATGTATTTAATACTACAAAGGTATACTCTATCAGTTCATGTAAAATTAATTTTACTATTACTTCAAAATAAATTAATAAACAACAAAAATTGTTAACATAGTCATCTTGTCCCGGTCTCCCCTATGTAATATTAAACATTTAATACTACGGGTCAGATATATAATCATGTTGTGGAAATCCAGGTTTTAAAAATATTTAATTTAAAATATATTGCAGACATATATCTATTATAATAAATATACAATTTTAGGTCATTCACTTCAAAAAATTGGCGTATTTAAAAACATAGACAACATCTGGTGATTCGTTGAATTTTCGATGAGAAAAAGATAAATTTTGTGAAGATATCCATCCTTGGCAGCCACATATAACATTTTTATAAACTCATCATTTTCGAATGAAACTCTCTATGCTTCTTTAATAATTCGAGGATACCATCTGTTTAAATCATGATAAAATGAAAATAATGGCAGATATAGCAGAAATGCTTTAATGTATGGAAACTGACTCTTAGATTTATTTTATATTGTAGCAGAAACTAATATATATATATAAATGGTTTTATAATTTTATGAATTTCAAATTTTAAAATGATATATATTTTAAAATGTTTCTCAGATATTAATATTTTATTAAAAAAATTGAAACCTTAATAGTTAAATAAAGTAAAGGATTTTTTCAGTTAATAATAATAATTTTGTATTTCTAAAAAGGGTAGACGAATTCGAAGATGGTAGTATGGTATATCAAGTAAATTGTAATATATTTACAAATATCAAATGGAATTTAGATCAATATTATGAAGACACAACGCCATCGTAATTTTTACATATATTTTTTATATTATTATTCACATATCTATAAAAGCTACATGCCGTTATGATTGCTTCATATAGAAAATAATCTAATTAATATATTTTAAATGCAATCGAATCATGTTTTCAATCTTGTATAAAACAGCTTAACTATTTTCTAACAAAAAGCAGAGAATCCTAAAATATGAGGCGTTGTGGATACTAAGAACGGACAGGACAAAAATCAATTTTTTAAGCATAGTATGGAAGACTTTAGTAACTGGTGCAATTTCATTTAAAGACCTGTCAGCTTCTCATACATTAAATCTGCTTTATATATATATATATATAATGGAAACAAACCAAAAACAAAAACAAAAAACGAAAAACAAAAAAACAGACCGACATTATTGCAGATGCGTGTATTTAAAATGCTGATTAACGAAACTTGTGTTTTGCGAGTTCGCCATTAACACTTGAAACGTCTCATATACATCCTAATTTTATAGTAATTCAATCAAAACATCTTAGAAAATTTAAAAGAGAAATGACCTTATAGAGGGGAGAAAATCAATGCTTATATTTCCAACTCCTTTAACATACATTTCATGCACATATCATGTATTTGGATAGTATTCCATGCTTCAATATAAATAATTCTTGTTTAAATAAAATTCTATCACAGACAATTCTTTATTTCACAAGCGGTTTATCTAAGGTAATTTTCATTCATCACATGATAAGAGTTTGATATTTAAATCCTTTAAGAGATTTGAGTATTTAACACGCCAAGTTGATAAGTGTACTTCTATCTATCTCATTGATAACGTGTAAATCTGGAGAAATAAGTTTTATGTTAAGCTTAACAAAGAGACATGGAGTGAAAAAAATACTGCAAAATTTCCATACCACATCGGTTAAAGTACAAGCGTTCATATTTTATCAAATGTGAAATTCTCTGTCTGAAAAATTGGTATATTTTTATTTGTCTGTATAAATTTCATTTAGTCTTCATCCGTGCATTAAAATACACTGGCCTCTAAAACTTAAGGTACAACCAGACTTTTGTGTCAATTTGAAAACAAATGAAGATAAAAACATGAAATTTAGAAGATTTGTGCTTTAAACAGTTATTTATTGAATTTTTCTTAATTTTAACATCAAGCATGATTTACAAATAAAAAACTGCATTTTGTGCAAAAGTCTATTGTTTGATAAAAAAATAAATAGTCGTTTTTTGTGGAAAAAATTAAATATGTGGATTTTAATAAGGCATGTGTGCGGCCCTACTTGTAAAGCCTTTGTTGCATCAACTTTCTATACTGTCAATTAAGTTGTCGGACACTGGAAAGATAAATAACTCCCATACATAGAGCAACGCTTGTTTCAGCTCATTTAACGATTTTGGAGGATGACTTACGGCAGCCACCTCTCTGCTGAGATAGTCCAAAAGATGCTAGGTAAGTTAAAAGTCTTAAAATTGTGCTGGTCATTACTGTTGCTCAAAAACTTGTTCCTCTAGTCTAGATATTCATCAACGACTCTAGCTCAATTCAGTCAGGAATTATCAACCATTCAGATTAATTCATCACCAATAGCACCACCATTCGGTATGACAAACGGAGCAAAATCTCGTCCCGATATTTCATAGCAGTCAGAATTCTTCCATGGTATAAATGGAAGTTACTGTGACCAAACGAGAGATTCTATACCAAACCATGATTCCACCTCCTCTATAACTGTGTCTTTCAACAATGTTACATAGGAGGAATCTGATGGCCTGTTCTTATCAGATCAGCACACGAACTGAATCACTCTCCAAATCAAACCCTGACTCATCTATGAACAGTATGGGAGCTCATTGTTGTGTGTTCCAGAAAACGTGCACTCTTGAGCAACATAAATGGGAACTTCCGTGTTGTCGATTAAAATGGCCACACATAACGGGTCGTCCGGCATAGAGTCCTTAATTGTGAAGACATCTATGTGTCGTAATCCGAGGTATTGTCATCCCTGTTGCTCTACGATGATCTGAAATGGTCTGAGCCAGAAAAGTGACGCTCCTCCTTCGGGCCAAAAGAGCTAGAAAGCAATCTTGTACAGGTGTTGTAAACCATTAGCGGTCTAGGACAAGTCTTTTGGATGCTGATTTTTTGGATTCAAATTGATCTCAGAACCTTTGGACCACACTACGAGGCACATTAAGATGTCTAGCAGCACGAACTTGTGATAACCGCATCTCTATCCATCAGATTGCAAGTCATCTTAACGAATCAAGAAAACGACACCTCCTAGACATGGACAACACTATTTTAGTACCAACAATTCAAGATCATCAACCATAAAAATATTCACATAAATGTTTAAAGTGGGATACTCGCAGTTCCTCCTGACAAACATATAAATATCCAATACAATAAAATAATTGAGATGGTTATAATCATTTAATAAGATTTTATTGAAGTTTCTTATGATCATTCATATATAAACTATATTTGTTTACCTTTATTTTCAGTATTTTAATAGTGCGCGTCAAAAAAACAGGTTGTACCTTAACCTTTGGAGACCAGTATAAATAAAACGACAAATAGAAAACAATATGTTAGTATTTCAATTACTATATTGTAAAGATTTTCTTTTGCAAATTCCACATAATTTTAATAATACAAAAAACGTTTAACTAAATTTAAGTTACAAACAAGGGACATACACATCACTGTAATATTTAAAATCAAAGTGTTGATATTTATTGGAATGTGGGAATCTTAATTTTAAAAAATAAGCAATTATGTCTTTTCATTTGCTGTCATCAATTTTTATATATGATCGATTTCCACATAGTAAAATAAATAAAATAACCAAATAAGTAAAACGGTTCATTCAATATATTTTAAGGATATATTTGTAAAATAACCATTTAAATATATCGGCAAAGTTTAAAACAAATTTGAGCAACCATTTATATTCCGTAAAATATTTCAATTTAAATCGCTATTACGCAAATATAAAATTTTATTAAACTAATATTTTTTTTCAAAAGCCGTATATCTAATACGTGTTTTTTAACACAGTGAAAGAGTTTCACATATAAATCCTTTAAGATATTCGAGTGTTTAAGCTGGCAGATTGTTAAAGTACTTTTCTAGCCATCTCATTGATCAAATGAATAGAAATGAATTTTCGTAAGCTTAAGATACAGATTTAGTGTAAAAAATAAAATAAATGTATGCACTTTATAATTTGTGAGATTCTCTTTTTGAGAATTTTTTTTCCAGTAATCAATATCAATAATTCTCAGTTTTTTTCAATAAAATGAAAAATATTCTAATGTATACATAATACCACTGTATAGAAGCCAACATGATGTTATTTCGACTGTTATATTCAAAAGATATCTTTCTTCGAAATGCACATTAATCTAGATTATTTAAAAAATATAATTAAATGTAAGATGAAGTCATGTAGTAAAAAAAAGTGGGAAAGGAAAAAATGTATTTACAATACGTTTTCATTTAAATGGTTGATATTTAATGAAATGTGAATACCTAACCTTTTCAAATTAGCAATTGTTTATTTAATTTGTTGATATTAATTTTAGTGTACACTTAATTTTAGAATAAATGCCATAACATAAATACAACCGTAGAAAAACAATTTTGTTTGTATTGAATTTTAATAAATATTAGGGTAAATCAAAATAATTTTCGTTTTGTAACTTCTATTGACTCCCTACAAGATTTTTTAAGCTTATGTATAACTTCTGATGTGGCATACTGTGTGCGTTTGGTTCCTCTGGCAGTTTTCATGTGCTAGTTCTTAGATTTTTCTGTTTTTTCTCTTCAACTGGTCAAAATTAACAACTGATGTCCTGTCACTTCTGGCTTTGATTTCAAGGCTGAGATCCCCTTCCTTAAAACGTTTGAATTTCTTATCAACTGGCTGGTCATTAGTCTTGCCCTGGCATCTAAGTGCACGAGTTTTGCGGACAGCTTTATTGATTTCAAAGCCTGGATTAATATAATGCCTTAAAATCCATAAAATCTAAGTATTTTTATCACTCTTTATGTGACCTAAAAAATGAAAGGAAGAAGCTTGTATGATTACAGATTATAGAAGGACATGTATTCTCATAAATAACATTTTATGTTCAACAATAATGGAGAGAAAGCGCCACCTATATGCTTTGACATACAGGTATTCAAAAAAAGAAAATTATTTTGATAATATATTGTGTGATTTTTTGTGGTAAAAATTCTTTAATTTTTTAATGTTTCTTGAAATTTTAACACACAGTCTATGATACATTTTTTATGTTAAATTGTGCAATTCAAGTTGCAGTTACATATGTAAAACATATTAAAAGAAATTTTTTATTACAAGAAGCACATCTCGTATTTATACTCCTTAATTTATACCCTGATTTATATCGTATTTATACTCTCGTATTTATACTCCTTGAAAAAAGTCTCTTATTTATGCCCCCTGAGAAATACCCGCTAGTTATAAAAAGTACTATTCTAGACATAGATCTTTTTTTTTATTTTTACTAAAAAACTTTTTTTTTTTTTTTTACTTTCATAAGCTAAAGCGTCTGGAACAGTTTTTGTAATGCATTATGTAAAATAATATGCTGCAATAAAAAATATTGCTGCGTGAGTAAAATATTTATATTATAAATAAACAAGGACGACAAATCATACGCTTTCCAACATCTTCAGAAAACTGTATCAAAACTTCACAGATTAATAAGGTGAAAAAGGGTATCTAAGTAAACAATTTTGAAAACGCATAACACATTTGTAAACCCATTTTCAGAAATTACCATCAATAGTCAGAATTCATGTGTATAACCCTATAAATGATGTATAGATTTGTATACATATTATACAGTCTGCTAAAGTTTAATTTTGTTATTAATCGCTTAGCATGGTTGAAAAGTTTCCATCAGCAATTTCTGTCACTAAATGGAAATGTACTCGAGATCTTTTGTGTAGCTTTGTGTATTATATATAGAATCTATATAAACCAGGTAATATGCAAAAAATAAATAAATAAATAAATAAAGTTAAAAAAAACGTGTAGCACAATTTAAAATGCACTTCCAGCAATTATTGCTCATTCACAGCACTGTTACCGAATATTTTTGTATGTCCCTTTAAATGAGCGATGGATGCTAAGCCCACCATAACCTATAATAAGCCTTTTGTAGTGCACCTGAGTGATACATAGCAATTCAAATGTTTATAATAAGCATCCAGCAAGCTTTTTCTTAAATCTATATCTATCATATACTGCCTGATTACAAAAAAATAGTTCAGCATTTCTTTCCGGTTAACAATCAATAAAAAAATTACAACTACAAAAATAGATAAATAAAAAAAATAATAATAATAAAATAATATAAACAAAGCACTAATTTAACAGACATTTAATCCAACTAAACACTTAAAAGACTGAAATTATTAGAATAAAAAATGCGATTAATTAAGTTTTTAACTACTGGCATTTGACAAGTATGAAAGTATCGCTTTTAATAGAATTCAAAACTTTATTTAAATACATTTTGATATTTTTTAATATAGGAATGTTTTTTGGGCGTTGTTAATGGGTAATCTGAAAAATATGTATCAAATATATATATATATATATATTACAATTTATATTCAAAAATTGTAGTTTGCCTACGTTCGGCTTGGATCGTTCAGTTTCATTAAGACGATTATTTTACTTCATATAGCAAGATATACGAGTTATATTTTCTATCAAAGCTTAAAATAATTCAATGTACGGGGTGATCTTTTTTAAAGTGACAGTGTTTGGAGCACCCTGTAGCGCGATCTAATAGCCGAAATGGCACCAAACTTGGAATTTAGACTAATCAAGACATGGGAAAAAGGATTCCGTGAAAAAAATTTAGTTCCAAAAATCGCCGCTAGGACACTTTTTGGCGCTGCTGTAGCTTACAATAACGATAATTAGCATAAAACACGGGTACCAAAGAAAAATGCAAATGTTGTGCGATGACAGCGCCTGTAATAGGGGCTATAAAAGCAAGTAGTAGACAGCTCCGAAAAATAATCTCAGCTGAAGTAAACGAGCTCCAGTGGACATGCCTCTCACGTTACCGGAACGTGCGTTACTGGTGGAGCTGTATTATATGAATCAATGTAATGCATCCGCAGTTCTTCGGGAATTTCGTACCAGAAAAAAAAATATGAAAGGGGCCTTTATCGCTGAATGGTCTTAAGAAAATGATTAAGAAGTTCGAGGAAACGGGGTCACTGACCATTCGCGCTGGGAGAGGACATAAAAAACTATCAGAAGATGTAATAACTGATGTGGCAATTGCAATTGTCGATGGATCGCAGGGAACTATTGCTGGTACTAGCAGCGCCCGGGTGTAGCTCGACAATTGGACATGAATTATTCCACAGTATGGAGAGTTTTGCGGCGCGTTATTGGATTTTACCCCTACAAAATCAGCCTCTTGCACGAACTGAAACCAAGTGATTATGATAAGCGAGTGACATTCGCTCTATCGTTTCTTGCCAGGGTAGAAATTGATGATGCTTTCCCATGGCACATTCTGTGGGGAGTTGAGTGCCATTTTTATCTCAATGGGTCCGTAAACACACAAAATAGCCGATTTTGTGCTTCTGAGCATCCCCACACCGTTCATGAAATCCCATTAAATTCCCCAAAAGTCACTGTTTGGTGTGGTTTCACAGCCGAATTCGTAATTGGGCCATTCTGTTTTTGGGACCATCACTCCGACAGGACCCGAAACGTGCACCATAAATGCAGAAAGGTACCACAAAATGCTGCAAACGTTTGTTATTCCACAACTTCAGCAAAGAAACCGTCTCCAACAGACAATCTTTATGCAGGATGGTGCTCCGCCACACATTGGTAATAAGGTAAAGCAGCTGTTGCGCCAAACCTTCACTGATGATAGAGTCATAAGTCGGAGTTTTCCAGTTGCATGGCCGCCTCGTTCCCCTGACCTCACGCCATGCGATTTTTGGCTCTGGGGTTATTTGAAATCTCAAGTTTATGTTGGTGGAGTATAAAATTTGTCTATTCTAAAGGACAACATAACAAAGACAGTGCGGAATATTCCTCGTGATATGTTACGCACGGCTGTGGAGAACGTTGTGCACAGAATGCACGGTGTTATTTCTGAGAACGGTGCTCACATTGAAGGTGGTCTAATTCCTCATCGGGGAAGTTAATGTAGTAAATAAATATTAATAATTTAACTGCACGATTGTATGTGTTAATATTTTTCTTTTCTCACATTTTATACATTGTAAAGCGCCACAAAATGCCCTAGCAGCGATTTTTGGAACTAGTTTTTTTTTTCTTCACGGAATCTTTTTCCCATGTCTTGGTTAGTCTAAATCCCAAGTTTGGTGCCATTTCGGCTATTAGATAGCGCTACAGGGCGCTCCAAACACTGTCACTTTAAAAAAGATCACCCTGTATTTAAATTCGTGGATATATTTGGTTATTTAACATGTCACGTTGTTGAAGTGCTTTTCTACCAATCTCATTATAAAATACAAATATGAAGAGATAACTTTATATTCAACGTTATATACAGACTTATCAAAAAAATTAAAATTAATCTTATTTCATAAAATGGGAATAGCTTTCCTATAAAAATAATCAACCGTTCCTTTATCTTGTCTTTGTAGTTGCTTTTTTTAGCTTAAAAAGTCTTTTTAATTAAATGTGTTTGCATTAGTTAAGGTCATTATTAATGATGGATAATGATGAGGATTTAGATAATATTTTTAAATAAGCAGTGATCGTATTTAAAAAAAAAGAAAAAAAGAAAAGAAAACACATTCTTAAATTTATTTATGTAATTTGTGAATTTATAATCATACATGCATTTTTAATAGCATATATTCCATGTAAATTTTAATAATATTTGAGCTGGTTTTAAAATAATTAAAAATTAACCATTTTATGTGATAATTGATGGAAAATGCTTCATAAGATTTACTTTATTCGGTATATTTAATGTTCAAATTATGTTTGATAAAATTAATAAAACCCACACCTAATAAACATAGTAGTATTTTAGAAATTGTATATTTAACTATAGATGAAATATATATATATGTTCATCAAATTTTTCTCTATAATGAGTAAATAAGACATATTTAGTTTCCAGAAAAATTAATCATCTTTTGACGTTTTCAGGTGAATGTCGCAGAAAGTAGTCATGTAAGCCATTGTCTATGTTTGTAAAAACTGGGATGCTCATCTTCGTACTAGTGATAACAAAATTCTCTGTTGTTTCTGAATTCTAGCCTGCCTAATATAATACAATGCTTACTCACATAAATGACAATAGTTAAACTGTCATGATACAATTTTATCAATGACACATTATGCTTTTATCTTTGCTTGGATGACTACTCTCTACTGTCTCTGCTATCTAAAGATGATCGCAAACAACTATTTTCTCGCGAATCTATACTGTAAAAATCAGAAATGTTTCTTGAACTAGCAATAACGTTTACGGAAATAAAATTAATCCCTTCAGATTTTATCCACGATTCCGAAACCATTCATTTAGATATAGAAATCAATACATTTCTAAGATTTACAGAAGTATTTCTGGATAGAAAATCCATAATTTTCCAGAACGTTACGAAGTAATCTTTACAGTATATTAATCAGGGTTTTTTGATTCAGGTATGAATAAGAAATGTCGTTTTATGTATGCTATCAATTCTCAAATCAATATTTTCATGTTCGCCAAACATGTTCAACAGATCAACGTGTAAATTACATTTTAAAATGAACGTTATTTTGTTATTCTTGCAGGTATAAGTTCTGGTACGCATCTAAAATAATTTTCTTGAGAACTGGTAGCAAACGGAAAACCGATATTTTGAATTGATACCGGATATTTTGAAAAATGAGAAAACTGATTAATACAGTGTAAAAACTACTTTGTAAGGTTTACCAAAATTACGGACAGCAAAACAGATTTTGCAAAGCAAAAATCATGAAAAATCGTCGCTATTTGCTGACGCAAAAATCGTCGTTGAAATGCGTCGTTAAATTTCAAAAATTCATTGTTATTTAAAGTTTCTGAAGATAAAGAAACGTTTTTCTGAATCGAGTGTACTTAGGAAGATATTATGTTATATTTTCGTAAATTTTCAGGTATGATTAAGCGTGTATGCATAGAGCATAGACGTTTTATGCTTTTCAGTTAAAACATTGTTTGAAATATTTCCCCCTAAAATTCCAGTTATCTTTTAACGCATCTAATAATTTAAATAAACATTTTATCAAGTATTTATTTGATATGAATTGATAGTACTGCAAATAATGTTTCATGACTGAAATATTTGATATATAAAAATCAATTCTTCATTTCAGAAGATGGTTTTATAAGATTATGTTTCTTTCAACACATGAAAAAATTGCATCGTAATAAAATCCTTTGGAAGAATTGAGTATTTAATCAGTCAAGTTGTTAAAGAAGTTTTTAATCCTTAAAATTGATAAACTGTAAATCCTAAAAAGTTACTTTTCGTTAAATTTAAGAAAGACTTTAAACTACTAACAAAAATATTAAACATATCAATTACAGTAAAAGTATTGGTGTTTTAAACGATGTGAGCATGTTTTGTTAAACAATAAATGATTGTCGAATGTTGTTTATTCATCTTGAGACATTAATAAAAGCTAATATAAGCATAAGAAATAAAAATTTATAATAAGTAATAACAGCAATTTTCATAAAATAAATGTAAATCATCATCATGATTTATGAAAATCAAAGATAAATAGTTAGGTCTTCCCAGCATTTTTCGCTCTGTTGGAAAAAACCTCAACTATGATACTCCAACCATCGGATATAATTTACCTAGTTGAAAATAATTTCCTTTGTTTATTATGTCCCAATTACATGGTATACAGGAGTTTCCGTGTTATTTCAGATTCATAATGTAAAATGCTATAATTATAGCTTGGATGAATGGAAATAGCCCTGCAGTTCGCAGCCTTGTCCAACAAATGAGAGAGAAATATGCCAGCTAGGACATCAATGAGATAGCTCAGTAGGAAGAGCGTTGGCACGGGAAGCAAAAGTACCAAAATTCGAGTCCTGGTCTTGGCATTTTTCACTCTGTTGGAAAAAATCTCAACTATGATACTCCAACCATTAGATGTAATGAAATACTATTAGTTATACTTACGTCAGTGTATGCGAGAGAAGGAACTGGGACAACAAGTTTAACTAAACACAGTTGTTTATTGTCATTTCTAGACAACCTCTAACCCCATTTATATATGCTACAAATTTTGTCGTTTGAAGATTGGAAAAATTTGTAGTAGAAAAGACTAATTTTTCAGATCAAAAGTAAATAGCCAATTCTGCTTTAAAATTGATTCTGTCAATGATTTTATATTATATTTGTAAAACTAAAATACTGAAGCAATAGTATTATTTCATATATTCTTTGTTTTCATGTCAGTAATTAAGATAATCCCTAACAGCAGTATCATTAAAATTATAAGCCACAAACTAAATGTCCTAGCTGGAGAAAGGAATGGGACATTGTCAATGGGACACACTCTACTTTGTTCCCAAACAGAACAAGTATTTTGTTTTCAGAATTTTAAAACTTTTTTGCACCATTTAAACTTTTTGTAAAATTTATTTGTTAATAAACATCGAAAACGATTTCTAAATACTACTTCATTATACACTATATCGCCAATGATGACTGGTCACTTGCGATTTTAGACGTTTTGTTAAATATCTGGAAAGATACATGAGGAATTATCCTGAAACTTCAGGAGTGTAAACGACATGATAGACGGCATATATTTCTGTGAATATTTTTTCCCGAAACCCAATAAGGGGCCGCCAATAAATTCAAGAAAACCGAATATCTGTTGGAAATCCCTGTAAAATGTAATATAGGAAAAGCGTTGAAACGGTAGCATATGGTTAGGAGGCTTCTTTTAATAAACTATGCTAATTTTTATGAGGATAGCACGTATACTCGGGGAGAAATTAAGGTTTTTATAAAAACAATCTCAAATTTCTCCAAGTGTTTTCTTATAATTTTCAGAGTTTTTAATATAAAAGAATGTTCTGTTCAGGAACGATGACAAACAACATTATATATGATACCATGCAATCAGAATTAAAAAAATAGTAAATATCGGATGAAAAATGAGCAGGTGCACTAAATATTGTTTCACTGCGCAATGCGCGAAATCAATCAAAATACACTGTACATAATATAATACCTAAATGTGTAGAGCAACTGTTGTAAAAGTCTCAAAAACATAGCTTGAAAATTCTGATAGTAATCGTCTATAGAATAAACACGAAATTCGCTGTTCCCAAAAGGAAGCAAAAAGATGAGGGGTTGTATCCAAATATACTAGATTATCAAAGTTGACATAATAAGAATGAAGTGTCTCTCATTGTATATTTGTATACCACCCCTCATCTTTTTGCTTCCTTTTGCTAACAGCGAATTTCAAGCTTATTCTATCGACTATCACTATCAGAATTTCCAAAATGTCTTTGAAACTTTCACAAAAGTTGGTCTATACATTTAGCTAATATATTATGCACAGTATATTTTGATTGCATTCGGGCATGCGCAGTGAAACGATATTTAGTAAATCGGCTCATTTTTCATCCAATATTTAATATTTTAAAATTTTGATTGCAGGGTATTATATATAATGTTGTTTGTCATTGTTTATGAAAAGAATATTCTTTTATATTAAAAACTTTGAAAATTATAAGCAAAAAAACTTGAAGAAATTTGGGATTGTTTTTATAAAAACTTTAATTTCTCCACGAGTATACGTGATATCCTCATAAAAATAAACATAGTTTATTAACAGAAGCTTCCGAAGCATGTGCTGCTGTTTCAACGCTTTTGGGATATTAGTTTTTACAGGGTTATCCAAAAGTTATTCGTTTTTCTTCAATTTATTGACAACCCCTATGGGGCTTCGGGATAAAATCTTCACCGAAATATATAAATTCACCGACGTTGACTATGCTGCTTACATGCCTGAAGTTTCAGTATAACTCCTTATGTATTTTTCTAGATATTTAACAAAACGTCTAAAATCGCAAGTGACCGGTCATCATTGGCCATATAGTGTATATCCATTAACGAAAAGATTTTTCAACAAAATGTATTTAATCTTTCAGTAGCAAATTTAATAGAAAACATAGTAAGGAATAAATCCAAAACATGCTTTCATTTACCTTAGATCTTTTAAAATATAATATTATTTTAAATGTAAATTCCTAACATATTTCTGTCATTTTAGATGTATGTCCTGAGTGTGGGGCGGGAAAACATTTTCACATTTTTTAAATTCACTGGAATTTGAATTTTCAATTATACTGACATACATTATATTTCCTTTAGTTTAACTTAACACTTATACATTGCTGTAGCATAATGGTGTCCAAAACAGGGGATAATATTTTGAGTAACAAATATTTTTAGAAAATTTGTCCCATTCCGATATTCTCTCTCCAACTTACTAAGAGAAATTTTGTATATCATTTAAAGCAAAATTATCGACATTTTGTAAATTTGAAGGTTTTTCCTTCAAAGAAATAAAATTCTTCTTTTATTGTGCAAGTAGGCTGGATGATCTGAAATAATCAATTAAACTAAGAGAAATATATAAAGATAAAATTAATAAACACTAATAAGAATCTTTGGCATAAAATTTGTTAAAGAAGTAATCAATAATTTTTAACTCAATATTACACAATCCGATATTCTCTTCTCTACTTATTAAGAGAAACTTTGTATATCATTTAAAGCAAAATTATTGACATTTTGTAAATTGGAAGGATCTTTCCCCTGTTCACTGGAATTTGAATTTTCAAATATATTGACATACGTTATATTTCCTTTAGTTTAACATAACACTTATGCATTGCTGCAAAACAGGGGAGAATATTTTGAGTAACAAATATTTTTAGAACAATTGTACCATTCCGATATTCTCTCTCGTACTTATAAGAGAAATTTTTTATATCATTTAAAGCAAAATTATAGAAATTTTATAAATTTAAAGGTTTTTCCTTTAAAGGAAAAGAAATCTTCTTTTATTGTGCACGTAGGTTGGTTGATCTGAAATATTAAATTAAACTAAGAGAAATATATAAAGTTAAAATTAATATAGACTAATAAAAATCTTTGGCATAAAATTTGTTAAAAAAGTAATCAATAATTTTTAACTCAATAATACACATTCCGATATTCTCTCCTCTACTTATTAAGAGAAACTTTGTATATCATTTAAAGCAACATTATTGACATTTTGTAAATTGGAAGGATCTTCTTTTAAAGAAAAATTCTTTTATTTTCTATTATTTTGCAAGTAAGTTGAGTGATCTGAAATATTGACTTAAACTAAGAGAACTATATAAAGTTAAAATTATTAAAGACTTACGAGTATAAGAACATTTGGTATAAGATTTGTTAAATAAGTAATAAATAATTTTTAACTCAATTTTAACAATCAGATATTCTCTTCCCTACTTATTAAGATAAACTTTTTATATCATTTAAAGCAAAGTTATTGAAATTTTGTAAATTGGCAGGCTCTTTTTTAAAGAAAAAATATTTTATGCTGTTTACTGGCAAAGTAAGTTGAGTAATCTGAATGTTTTAATTAAACTAAGAGAAATATATAAAGTTGAAATTAATAAAGACTAATAACAACCTTTTGCATAAAATTTGTTAAAGAAGTAATCAGCAATTTTATCTCAATAGTACACACTCAGTAAATTATATGAATTTCAAACCATATATGTTTATTGACAGTTTTATCATCCGTGTAAATTTTAATAATATTCAAAACGATGTCGTAAAAGAGTTATATTTGTTTAATTTTCCAAAACTAAATTAGAAAAACGGCTTTGTAGTTGTTGATACTAAGTATTTTAAAGTTGTTTTCTACATATAAAGTGTTCTATTTACACATAATAAGTAAATTAGATACCAAGATATTCCTTTATGGTGTAATTGTGGTTTTATGGAGTACTTTTAGAATAAATTGAATTGTGTTTTATTACATCTAATATTATTGTATTTAGAACTATTTAACTTAAATCATATGTTTATACTATGTTTCTCAGTGTTTATAATGTGATATTTGTTTAGATAATTTAAGTTATTTCTCTCTGAAAAAAAAATGTTTAATTGATATAGTAGTTTTAAATTCTGTAAGCAGAAGTTTCATTTTCAAAAGTACACTATTACAAAACCGTCTAACTTACATCTTTCTGACTCAGATATGTTTACATTACATTATATTACGATAATTTGACTAGAATTTTAAATGGCAGTGTTTAGTATACAAACGTAATTTTTAAAAAGTGGCGCAATTAAGGCATTCGGTCTAATCCTAGATCTCTAGCTTTAGAAACAAATCTATAAACTAACCTAATCTTGTTTTTCAAAGTGTCTGCAGAAAAAGTCAAGAATCATACAATATCGGTGTATGCTGCAGCAAACATTGTATTAAGATTTATATCTAATAAATGTTTAGAAATGAAACTCTAAATTTTCTTTCTGATTGCTTAACGTAACTAAATGTACCTATTTATATGAAACTTAGGTAGAGTTAGAATAGAAAACACATATTTCTTATACAAAATTTAACAAAAATCACACACCCAAATGTTAATATTAGTATAGTGAAATATTTCGTTATTTTAAGTTATTAAATGTAGCACATAGTTTCATTCTAGAAGAACACATGGAAACGGAAATGAAAATTAAGAAATATCTTCACTTATGGTATATTTAAGCTTTCAAAGTTACGAACATACGAACTTTATGTTCAAGTTAACCGACAGGGGATATAAATGCTTTTCTTTTACTTAATATATTTTATTATTTTTTTCTGTTCTTTGATTGTGCAATATATCTACAAAATTTATCACACATTTTTTGCAACCAATTATGCTACACAAAATGCTGCAATATCCAGTAGTGTGCAAGTCAAATGTTTCTCAATATTTCTTTATTACACAAACTATAATATTCATAATTATTCGTGAAACACTGGGGAACACACATTTCGTTAAACTTAGATCTGGTATTTGCTTTTGACTAACTATTGGCATCTAAAACCAAAAATTACCCCACTTTTTGTCTCTCATGTCAACTTTTTAAGCTACAGGATACCCCAATACCTCAAAAAGTCATACAAAATGTGCATACATTGAAGAATAAAGGAAAAAATTACCAAATATACTGTTCACAGAAAATAAATGTTATTCACACAATGACTATATATACTTTTTGTAAGTTAAAATGTGTCCATACAAGTAGTAAAGTTCTTTTACCAAACGGCAAACATACATAGTAAGGTAAAATATTTCGCTTGTAGCTTTTTCTGGAGTGTTCAATCTGTGGAAATCTCGCTTGATGTTCCAACAATAGCCAGCCAACAATGTTCATTCCATCTACCTGGATACCGTTCCTCCAAGAGCTTCAAATCTTGAAGGAATCGTTCATCCATCCTGCTCATCACTGACTGCACCAACATTTTTCGAGAAGTCAGCAAGACTGCTATGCAGAAAATTAAGTTTGATTCTCATTTTACAACTAAGCATTTTGAAACTCTCTAGCAGTTGCCGGATAATTTCAATGTAATTCTATGCTCGCGTATTTCCAAGAAAATCTTTAACAAGGTTTTTGAATACCATCCAAGGCCCCACCAGTGGCTGAGAGGTTCTGCTCTCAAAGCTGGTAGACGGGTGGTGCTGAGTTCAAACCCCTGTCGCGCTCGTCGACCTAACCGTTCGGAGTTTTCCGTGGTTTTCTTCGAACCTTGCCGTAAATACGGGTTAGGATGCCTTAGAAAGACCCCCACGGAGGGCACTCCCCCTAGGGCCTATATCACAAGTGTAGATAATCGGCCGTCAAAAATCAACTAACCAACTAACCAACGAATGTCATCCAAGCATTCTTTTCGAGTTCTGTCATTGATCCGGTGAAATGTTCATCTTTAATGAGCTGCCGAATCTTTGGACCGTCAAACACGCCAGCCTTTATCTTTTCAAAAGACAGGCTAGGAAAGGACGAAATAACATATTTGAAACTCTCTTCTTCAGTTGACAAAGCTGAGCAAATTGCTTCATGAGATCCAGTTATATATGCAGGGATGAAAATATAATTTTTTTTTCTGTCAGCAAGTGGCTGATGTAGAATAGTTGGAGCATCAGGTTTGAGGTCGGATCTTGGCAGACAATTCGACTGGACCCAATGCATCTCACGAGCTCTGCTGTTTCACATGCACAAAAAACAGTTATATAGGGTATGTCAGCGTTGCTTACCAAGAAGGAAACTCACCATTTTAAGGTCAACACAGATGATTCTTTTGTGGAAGTGATATTGCAACAAATCAATGACTCTTTTTAAACCTTCATATTCTTCACGCAAACAAAGTGAATGGTGTATTGAGACAACACCACATAAATTGTAAAGCACGACACATATCCAGCATCGTTTTGAGCTATCGATGAACTGTCGCCATTTTGTTGTGTTATAGGATGGAATTCCCAACTCCAACATTAAACCATGTACCTAGACAAGTCAAAAGCTGTCGCTGGTCTCTTATGACGTCATTCACTCCTCCCCAATCGGAGAAGGTTTACTTCAGCCAATAAAAGACAACTAGTACTTCCTATGACTCACGCTCGTGGTCATAATAATATAAGCTGTAGAGAAAACACTTGACGTGATAGAAGAAAACTAACTGCAGTTTTGTAATCAACCCACCTATTTAACTTTAAAACAGCTGAAAAATTGAACTCAGAAGAATGTATATTAAAAATTGTTCCCCAGTGATAATGAAATCGATATTAAATTTTGATGAATATGTAGTTCACATATTTTAATTTTTCTATTACATAAATATGACGTGTGATAAGTTTAAGATACAGTGTGTGGCAAAAGTTTAAGCACAACCTAAAGTTTCAAAATAAAATTTAATTATTGACTGCAAGTTACATATCTTTTCATATGAGCTAGAAATTGTAATTTAAAAAAGTATTAACAGAATTGTGCTTTCAACATTAACTCAAGCAATGGAATTTATCAAAAAAAAAATTATTGTGTCAAAAGTTTAAGCACAGTAGTTCTTTAATCTTTATTAAAACCAGAAAAAAACTAGTACTTGATTATTGCTCCATTCTATTGAAGGAGTTTAAACACACCATCTTCCGTTGACAAAATGAAGTTCTGTATTATTTCCGGTTCGATTTTAAACAAAGTAATTAATTGAAGAAAGCTGCTTTCCATTTGGTTAAACTGTGTGTATGAGCACATATATTAACCCATATATTTTCGATAGTGTTTTAATTAGGGCTAATTGCCGGTCATTTCAAAACGGATACTTTGTTGGAACTTAAGCCATGTTGACGTTGTGTTTGAGGTACGGAGCAAAGAATTATTGTGTTGGAAAATCCCTTTTTTTCTGCCAAAATATTGCCAAAAGGGAACAAACTATTAGGAAGAGTCTCCTGGTAGTTGCCAGAATTTCAACGACCACAGATGAATTCTACGGATGTATTGAATTGAACATTGAAAGAAATAGATTCCCATAACATTACATGACCACCACCATGTTGTCTTATAAATATAGTTGTGAGTTCTTTGATCATGCAAATAGTATTTACACCCATCAGGGCCGTCGTCGTTCCATTTATTTATCACTGAATATGGGATTTATGTACTTATCAGCAAATGACATATGCTGTTTGAACCACTGTAAACTATCATTTTTATGCTGTGGTTTCGAACGGGATAACCGAGCTATTTTATAGTTTTTGAAGTATCTCGATTACAAAGCTATTTTATGATAATTTTTCTTCTATATGTGTCCTACAACTGTATGTTTTATTTACAAAAGACAATAATTACCATTTGAAGGCAAGTTTCTTATACGCAGAAAGTGGTCATTAGTGTCCTTCGTGAAAGGGTTTGAACCACTGTAAACTATCATTTTTATGGTGTGGTTTCGAACGTGATAACCGAGCTATTTTATAGTTTTTGAAGTATCTCGATTACAAAGCTATTTTATGATCATTTTTCTTCTATATGTGTCCTACAACTGTACGTTTTATTTACAAAAGACAATAATTACCATTTGAAGGCAAGTTTCTTATGCGCGGAAAGTGGTCATTAGTGGCCTTCTTTTTTATTTAAAATTTATTTAACTACCCACTTTGATCTTTTTAATTCACTTGTAAATACAGAAATGGACTTATGATTTACTCTCATACTCCAGATTTTTAACACCTCATAATGTGAGAATTCATTCAACTTCGTCAGTTTGTACTAACGCAAAAACAATATCTTCCTGCTTAAGCACCCAGGAATCGTTTGCGTGCGCAACCGTTTACCTCAATTTGTAAAATTTGAATAAAAACGATTTTGTGCTTAAAGTTTTGACCGGGTTGTTTTTGTTCCGTTCATAAATTCCATGGTATGGTATAGAATCTAAAACATAATTTTGTTGAACATGACTTTAAGACTACATTTATTAACACATATAAATAGGATATTAAAATAAAGCGAATACTTAAAGTTTTATTTAAAAATTGATGTTTTGCTGAAAGTTTTGACACGCACTGTATATGACATTATTTTATGCATATGTAATTGTTTTAAAGTACAGTCATTGATGGTATAGTGGGCTGAAATTCCCTTAAACAATTTCTTACTTTATTTTATAAAATTTGAATTAATAAGTTCTGAAACACTTACTCTAATTTTATTTCTTCGCATATTATTATTTTTTTGTTAAAAAACACATGTTCCATCATCGATTATCAATAATAAGATCTTTACCACCCCTTTCAGTTAACATTTTATTAACAACTCACGTAGAAGATATGAAATGATTTATGGACGGCATAGTTTACTGAACAAGCTTAACTGTATTATTTTTAAATTATGACTAAAATGCAAAACCGTCTAATATGATTGATGAAGCTAAAAATCAATAATGGTTACATGTTCGTTTTTGCTTTAACGCTTTTTTAGTAGTGTCTGTTTTTTTTTATTGAATATATATTAAAAATAATACATACTAAGATTGATAAAGAATTTGATTTTGAAGTTTGGTTTGAAGGATGTATATTTATAGCTTCAATCTTAAAAACAACAATATTCTGTACTTATTATTCATTTACTGTTTCACTTTGCAAGCGTTACTAAATATAGAGGATCGCAAAATTAATCGTTTAAACTTTAGAAGGTGGTTGCACATACTAAAACTAACCATTTTGGAATAGAAAACGAGGTTGGTATTGCGTTTACTCATCCAAAAATACAGGATTTTAGACTGCAAACCGATTTTGACATTTTTTCACAACTAATAATAATGAATTTAGTTGTTAGCAATTTGCGACAGGCTTGCCTTTCTTTTAGTGAAATGTAACTATTTAATGAGAAATGTTAGAGAATGTAACCATCCACATCGAAATAGCATAGAACTAGAAGCTGTATATATCCGCATGTAATTGAAAGTAAATACAGTTTTACTTACCTAGATACTGAACACTTCCATCACATTTCATTATATTATTGCATTTCACTTAAAGCAAAGGTGTGTCTGTATAACTGTTCTTTAAAATATCCTTATTTCAGTTAAAGTTATGAACAATAGTGATATTCGTTTTCGAGTGAAACATCCTTCATTCTTAAGATAATAAATAGATATGATCCTGCTCTGCTACATTTTTGTTTATAGCATTCTCTGCTATCACTTAAAGTTGAAAAAAGGAGTTATTAATGACACTGTATTTATATCAAGAGAAAAAAAAACAGCAATGAACGGCCTTCTGTACGAAAGTGATTTTTTTCCTTTAACACTATGTAGAAATAAAAATAAAACATCCGAGGGTTTCAAGAAGTTGTTTTCTATTAATTTTCTTTTAATGATGTAAAATCATTTATATATATATTTAAATATGTAAATGGTGAAAAATTGTGAAATTTCTATTGAAACATTTTTGTAAATTTTCAGATTTGTATGTCTCTTTGCTCGTGTTCTCCCAAATCCTAATTTCATACAAATCATTTCAATGTTGTTTGGAGTAGTAAAATTTTTGAAGTATTAAAAAGTAGTTCAAAACGATTTTTTGCGTGTAAACAATAAGAGTGTAACAATAAAACAACTGAAGAAAGAAAATGCATTAATGATTTATTCAAATATGTTTTGAATATATATAATATAAAAACGATATATATAAATAATTTATTATTTAACTCTATTAAAATAATTTACAATAATTTGAAATCTATGTTATCGATCAATAGACTCTTGTAATTATCTGTATCATATAATTATTAACTATGCACAGTACCACATACTTGCAACTTAACGGCAAATGTTTATAAAACCATTTATAAAGTAGTATGTGTTTCATTCACATATCAGTTCATGTATACAATTGATAAATTGTACTTTCTTGCGTCAGTCATTTTTGAACATTTTAATGTACATAGTTAAAAATTTGCAAATCAACAATAGAATAAAAACTTTGTCTGTTTCAATATATAGTATTTTTAATGGATCGTTTTAACTTTCAGAATAAATTCAATAAATTACTACCTAACGGTAAGAATAAATTCCGATATAAAAGAAAAAAAACATCAAGATTTCAAATTTAAAAAAAAACAGTAGTAGTTTTATATAATTAATGCTAGTTTACTTTATGGGCTTTTACTGAGATAAAATTTCATTCATCAAACGCGTTGTCTTGTTTCGTGTCATTAATAAAATAATTACATTATCAGTAGTTCAATATATTTCCTTTATATAACAACGTTTAAGTAAATGTAAACTTTCAATGTAATATGAGGGACAAAAAATAATGCTGAAAGACGAAAATAATTAATTTTATTATTCGTACTCGAAAATACTATTGGATATTGATCTTGCATATGCAATACAGAAATATTTCCTTTATGTAACAACGTTTAAGTAAATGTACATTTTCAAGGTAATATAAGGGACACAAAAATACTGCTGAAAGACGAAAATAATTAATATTTATTTTTATTCGTACTCCAAAATACCATTGGATATTAATCTTGCATTTGCAATATAGAATTCAGTTTCTAAATTACTATACTGTAAGAACTACAGAAGAAAGTAACAGAAACATCTCTTGATAATGTAGTTGTTAGTTTTCCTTTTCATACCTCTTAACATATATATTTATAATTTGAAAGGCTAAAAGAATTGGGGATATTAACATGCACATTAAAGATTAATACATTAAAGAGGAAAGTAAGACAAAATCTCATACAGTTGGGTTAAAACCAAATATATCAGCTTGACGCAATTAAAGGAGCAATCTAGTGGTAAAATAAATTAAAAAAAAATAACTCTTAAAAGTGGTGTTAGCACTTAAGTAGCTAAAAATGAATTAAATTTTCTACGGCCGAAATTTTTGAAGAAATTATACTGAAATTCGATGCGGTTTATCACTAAAACGTCTATGTTTTATTACAGATTTTAACTGTTCGATTCTTTCTGATTTTGAAAGTACTTACATTTTCTTGAGCCATGCCTGAGCTTGAAATAGCCGCAGTTGTCTGACATTGTAAGCGCCCGAACATGGTGCTTCTTCTCTTAAACGTATTCTATATCACATTTAATTTTTTCCGGTAGAACCTCCCCTGAACTTCCTTCATCAACAAATTCACCTTATAGAGGACGCGGTATCCACTCTTCTGCGAGTAACCGTGATCAATTACAGTACACTGAGAAAAATGACACTTTCAAATCTGAGTAAATCGATGTTTTCATTTTGTTATGAAATTTTTTGTTTCAAATATGACGATCCAATGCTTTCAATTCTGAAATAAGAGAAATACTCAGAATATTGAAACATGAACATACTCAAAACTGAACACATAGAGGTCAATCCATTGTCGTTTTTGAAACATGGACATACTCAAAAGTGATTAGAATCAGTTCTGACTCCTTTTTGAAAACATGGAAATACTCTCAAATGATCACATAGTAGTCAGTTCATACTCATTTTTGAAACATGGACATACTTAAATATGAGCATATGATGTTTTATTCTTGAGTGTGTACCTGCTTTCAGAAATGAGAATATACATGTTTCAAACTCGAGTAATTTTGATTCGTAGCTATTTTCACTAAGTGACATACTCAGAGTTGAGTATTTTTTGCTCAGTTTTAAAAATGTCGTTTTTAGAGTGTACGTCATATAAGAAAAACTATTTTGTATATTTTTTTACAAAAAGATTGTGCGTGCAATAGAAATAAAGTCGCAGATTAAATTGATTTTCCATAGAAATACGTCGTCGCATGCCTGAGGGCCAAGATTGGTATAAGATTAAATAGTAATTAAAGTAAAAATAAATAAATAAATAAATAAAGGCAAATTTTCATACTTTAGTATAAGAAAATAGAGCTTTGTAAATTATTAAAGTTTGCATAAAGGTACGATGTGCTATTGCATCAATCAATGTTACTGATAATAAAATAGAAAATTTATATCCACATATATGAAAATAAAATCACTAGCCTTCTAGACTGCCATTTTCGGATTTTTTTTCTACTGTGCATATTTAAGATGGTATTATATATGTATAAAAAATATTAAAATTAAAATTAGTAAATTAAAATTTACTGACGTAAGTAATTGTATTGAAAACTTGATAAATGTCCTTATGATATATTGATACAAGCATATGCCTAATTATATAAGTTGTTCTGCAATGGATTATTGTAATTAGGGAAATACTTTATGACCACCCTGTATTTTTGAGTCTGAAGGTGCTAGATATAAATAATTATTCTAATAAAGTAGTACGTTCTAATTATGGCCGTTCGATTGTGTGATACTAAAGTTAGTTTCTCACATTTTTTTTTATTTTTAGGGCGGCGACAACATTTTCTAAATCATGTGTAAAACAACTTTCAATTAATGTTTTTTTTTTCTCAACAAGTGCTCAAAAGTTTTAAATACATGTTAAAATAGTTTTGGCATTTCTTACTCTATAAATTAATCCGTTGGCAAAAAATAAAAAGTCGAAATTCTACAGTTACGTGATTTTTAAAACAATAGAAATACCATATGTAAAATAAATGACATTGATGTAACTGTTTCTCGCGAACAACCGAAATGATTTTAAGGATGTTTTTGGAAAATAATTTTGGGAGTAGCTAAAATAAAAGTTAATCCTTCGGATAATAAAAAGAAAAAAAAAGGTCAAGAAATACAAACAAACAAACAGAAAAATACGATATTCACGCATATTTTGAAAAAAAAAGTTTTTTTTTTATTAACATACCTATAGCATTTTTAATTTTTGTTTGTTGCTAAAAGATCAATTATAATTTAGCAACTGAAGAAACAGTTAAAATCAGATTTGAATTTCCTTTAGTAATTTCCGAGATAAAAAAAAGGTACAATGCCATATTGCAAGAGATTATCATCTGCTATCAACCACTTAATTTTACCATTTGCCTAACATCTGAAATTTCAGTTTCATTTGTGTAACTGCGATGTATACAGTAAGTTTTCCAATTATTTCCAGAAAGTGAAATTATCAAAACCATGTAATATAATTTATATGCTATTCTATTGAGAACAAACTGTTAAATATCACACAACAGAAGATTTAACAGCTGACACATTAATGAAATGATACTTTTCTTTTATACTATTAGCAATCTGCACGGTATAAACAAAAAGTAGACAATCATATCCAACTAACACACAGCACTATTATTGAGCATATGTACAATTTCTATTGATTTTATTTTTGTCCTGTTTTCCCTTTTTCGAATGGAAAAATAGAAGATATTTCCCTCAATTTTATTTTATTGTGTTTGGTAAAGGAATCTTATTATTTGTATTTGCAGTTTTTACATCTTTGCATGGGATTTATATCTTTAAATTCCTATTGTATTTCCTTTCAGTGTAAATTAAATGGAAAAAGAAAAATTACTTTAAAAACACAAACTTATTTATTTGTCTCAAAATGAACTATTTTTTTTTCAAAGAGGATGATAAGTAAAATAAATAGTTAAGTATAAAAATGAGTAATGCATTTAATTGACACGATCTTCATGTTTTACTGTCTTTATAATTATTTTTTGTGACATTTCATAAACCTTCATTTTGAAGTCCCTAGCGTCCCGGTTAATTAAATTGCGACACGTGACACATATTGCATCATAACAGAAACTCAATAGAAAAAAATATATATAACGAATTTTGAAAACATAAAGAAACTCTATATTACATTGACATGTTACTGTAAACTGTGTTTATATAAATTTCAATATAAAAATAATGACGCATTATAATTAGCTTTTCCAAATTGCTGTTACGTCGAAAATTTTCTTAAAATAGCTAATAAAACAGAAAAACAAATGCAATATAACATATTGGAACGAAATAGAATATGTATTTTTAATTTATATTTATGTGTCTACATGAAATAATTATTTTCATCTACACAATTTTATTTACTTTCGGTAAATAATAATGTGCAAGAGGAAGTATACTGGAACGAAAAACTCATAAATTCATCAGATAATCGAGTTTTGGTATTATTTTGCAATATTTGCTGTAGAAAAACAACTTATTTGATCTATCTATAAAAAACAAGTAAATATAAAAACTTTTTTTTAAAAGTCAATTCCTACTTAGGTCAAATAGAAATTTTTTCCAGCGATCTACACGCTTCGCCACTGACGGTATTTATTCCTAAATTTATATCCTGCTAAATATCTTACATAAGAGAAATTTTTTAAATGTATTAAAAATGAAATAAAAAATAAATAGCTAAAATACCAAAAATGAATAGCTCGAAAAGTATTTCTCACAATATTGTTAGACAAACTGCGTTAGAAAGGTAAAAAAATTGTATTTTTCTTGATATAAATTTAAAATCTAATGATTATGCCGTTTTACAAATATTGAATTTCAAAAATTACCAAACTTCACGATAAAGTGCCATAGCGATAATACAGTTTTTTTCAAATATTAATTAATTAATTAAATTTTATTATTTAATTTTAGTTTCATACTTCATTTCTGTTCAAAAGTATAGACTCACTCCACATTTATAGTCTCCTTCGCTCACGAGCCGCCTGATCTTCGTCCGTGAACAGCCCCATTATCGTTTTACGTGTGAAGGTGAGACTATAAATATGAAGTGAGTCTATACTTTTGAACAGAAATGAAATATAAAATTAAAATTAATTAATTAAATTTAATGAATTAATTAATATTTGAAAAAAACTGTATTGACATCAATTGTCATGCAGTACAAGTTTAAAAAAATTTATTTGAACTTGAATGGATGAATAGAAAATATTTTATTAACGATTGAAAATTCCAACAAGATATATATAGAGAGAGAGTGTGAGCTAATAGTAGGAATTTAATAACACAAGATTAGTCCGGTTTGTTTGCTATTTAGATTCCTAAAGCATCTTACACAGTTTTTCATGTTTTAGGAGTCCAACAACAGCTCCGGTGAAATGTGCTCTCGCGCAAACAGCCAGCGTCCTCAAACGTGCAAAATTGTTTTTTGTAAGAACGTCGCATGTTGTCAGAAAACTTCAGGAAATCACATTATCAGGAAAATCATGACTTATTTTCAGCTTATACTCTTTAAATGTCAATTTTCGATCACGATGATTCAGATCCTAACATAGGATTGCATTTCTACGCTATGTGATTACGAGTCATCTAGGTGTACCCCAGTCTTCCTAGAAGTTTTATCGTCCATTTTTAATCACCCTGTACATAGGATTTCCGAAAAGTCTAGAAACGGTCGACTAACCCCATAAATATACTTCAAATTGAAAAACGAAAAAATACATAATCAATAATTTTGAAAAATCTATTCCGTGATATCAGAGTTGCAAACCCCTTGGTGGCAGAGTAGGGAACTTTGAAATTTTGACTTTTAACCCCATTTTTTATTGAAGATTCAGATTCGACGGAAAAAAAATACGTAACTTTTGTATTTAATATTTTTTCCGGATCGTCGTAGATGGCGCTATAAGCGAGCAAAATGCGGCGTTAAACAACAACCCGAAATCGTGAGAGTACAGTGAATGTACATTTAGTATATAATATCGCTATTTTGAAAACATTTAATGATTTTAAGATTATTCAATATGATATAAGAAACATGTTTTGAACGCGAAATAAGTGTAATAAAGTATAATTTTCGACTGTTTATTCTTACTGTTTATTTAAAGTATACATGCATCCACAGACGTTTAAATCAGCTTATGAGAACCGCAATATACAATATTCCTCTCAACAAAGGAGGTCCAATATGTGAAATTCAGAATGCCGGTGTATATAACAAACTAGACTATGATGTTTCTAACAATAATACAATGTAAAAGTAGAATAAATGTATTAATAACTTTTTAAACATTTAAAAGCAACAAATAAGCATCCCAAGTTGATAGACTGTCCTTATTACCCCATTCTACCAATAATCAATGCTACTTTTTTATCGTTTGCATTTCAAGATTGCTCATTTCACATAAATATGTTTTTTTTTAAGATTTAATAAGTATTTCGATTATATTTTTGGAATGTTTTGACATTCTGCTATGAGAAATACATTAAAGATAATAATTTAATTCAGGGTGTTTAAAATTTCCGTGCCATCTAAAATATTTGTTCAGAACTTTAGTGTACTGTAGCACAATGGTTCAAAGACATTACTGTAGAATATTGGAGGTTTAATGATCTCGCTCGTTTATGTCATATTAATGTGTGTGTTATGGTACTGGAACGCAAAAAAAAGTGTGTAACGTACTGGCACGACTGATACTTGCGTCGAAATACTATTTCTCTAATTAACCTATTAACAAGGAACTTTTATATAACTTTATATAAAAAATCCTTTTACAATTCAATGCATTTTGTACAAAAATAAAATATAATTCTTAAAATGCCGTCTCTAAAAGGAGAAATGACCCTATGAGCAGTCGGTTGATGTGATATCAATGTAAAGTCACATCGTTCGAATGTTGGAGATACAAGAATGACGAATTATGATGCGTTTCACCACATTAAACTCATAGTGATTCTTCACTTCCTAACGCCTCTCAAAAGTCACCGTGATCAAATTATAATTTGCAACTCACGACAAAAAGGGATATTTTGACTTTACAAAGACGGTGATACACCACTGACTTGTATTAAAAAAAATTACATTTGAAAGATGGCTGGCTCAACTATTGGCCAGAACAAAATAGTTTCATAAAGACTGAAAAAAATTAAATATATACCAAACGCTCCTTTCGCCTTCTGGTATTTTTCTCCTGCATAGTTGAGTGAGACAGAAGTGTTTGTTCTATTGGAAGTTGTACAGTTAAACGAATACAATTACTGCATGGCAATTACAAAGTAACTACAACTTTTAGCTGAAAAAAAGAAGGAATAACAAAAGGTCTAATGAATCTCCCGTCATTATAAGTGGCCAGGAACATTCTGCCAGTTGAATGCTAAACCAATTCCCTACAAAAATAAAATGACAAGCCAACTCATAAAAGGATTTTTGAAACATTTATTTATCGCTTGAAATCGGACCTTTTAAACAAGTAAGAGCATCCAAATTTAAATATGCCGTTCTAAACACTAGCTGCATTTGTTTCCGTTAAACATCGTCTGGATATAATTCCTACATCGGTATAAACGATGCATGGTAGCCACATAAAGTAATTTTGATGGAAGTTCAAATATGGGCAAATTCCTTTACTTATGCTTTACTTAACGGAAAATGTTATGTTTTGTACAATGCTTTTTTTTCCATTACAGAATATAATTTTCTTGTACTAAGATGATAAAAATGCTCATTAGAAAATTAGGAAATAAAAACTAGTAATTTTTTTTCATAGTGTTTATTGAAGACAATATTTTTTTTAACTTCCGAATATACATTACGTTTTATTTTGCGGTAGAAATACAAAAAAACAATATTTCCTACCTGTATAAATAACTAAGAGTATTTTTAAGAATTATTTACATTCCAAAATGATAGTAGCTGTCCAAAGGACACCTAATAGTTTTATATATTTCTATAATACGTGTATTACTAGCATCTCATATTTTTAAAGCACTGTCTGAAAAAATATACGCAAGAGAGAACCGCTGTCAACCAGCGGGTTTGTTTTTATTTTTGTGTTGAGAAATGGAGGTTTCGTTTTAATTTTAATAATTGTGTATTGTAACGTTATGTTCATTTGGAATTTATTATGATAAATGTAGCTCATCATAATGCAGCTTCAGTTGTGAGCTAGAATTCAAGTATTCCGTTTTACGTTTAAATCTGACACATTTTTTTTTGTCCTGTATACAAATTAAACATGTATTCGTATAATATTTGTTTGGTCAATTCATATACAGAGACACCAGCAAATAGTACATATATTAAAGGTCATCTTGTGTTCTCTAAATACCGTACTTACACATGTATAATGCCCACTTTTAAAAATATATTTATACCTGAGACGTGGGGTGCATATTATATTGGTACAAATAATATTTCCGGAAATTATATTAAACCACAATTTAATCTGTTATAGAAAACACGGATTCCTTCTCACAAAAATTAATTTTAAAGGAATAAAAAAAATAAAAAAAAGAGTTATATTGAATGTAGGTTTTAAAACAACAATACGTAAAATATTGTTATATCAACAAAATATTTGAAAGTAAATTAACATTAATATATAAATTCGAAATACTATAATATTCGGTATATTCGAAATAGTAGTTTTCCATAGTTCTTTACTTTTAAAAATGCCTACAATTCCTACAATAGTAAGATTTTAGAATGTTAGATAAAAATTCTGCAATATTCATTTACTAGTAGTTTTAAAAAATTGCGACTTCATTAAACGCTGCGTTTAAGACTAGAAATTACACATATTTTAAGTACTTAAATGATCTAAAAAAATAACAGAAAAAAGAAGCAATTACGATAAAGACAAAGATTTTTTATTCTTGGGAGTTTTCTTTTATGTAACATTGGAAAATAAATTATACATAATGATACTTTATCTTTTAACAAAGCTAAATTTGAGCTTTTAAAATATATTGGTAAATGTGCCATGCATAAAGAAATTGTGTAACAAATTCACAGAACAATGACGATAGAATTCTGAAAGATAATTAAAGTGTATTACGCATTTCGAATTCTCATAAAATACCAGGATGAAGTGGAACGTATAAAAGTTTATTGTTTCAGACATTCCATTCAGTGTAAAATAAATGCATTAGAGATTTTAATCTGACGAAGAAATTTCCTGACATGAGTTACTACGTTGTCGGTCGGATAATGTTGTTGCGATTTAAAGACTCCTGTTATGTAAAGTGTAAAAGTACTTACGGTTTGATGTTTGAAACTTAAAAAAATATAACTAGATATATAATGTAATTGCCTTAATTACCTGCTCTGTAAGATACGTTAAACATACACATTTAAAATAAATCGAGATGCACTGATATCATTTGTGTATTATGTATATGTAATTTTAGAGTGCACAATATTAAGTTTTAGTACATATCTGAGCTCGATATAACTTATAAACTGTTCACTTTATATCTAAACAATCAAAGATAGTAATATAAATATATATATATTTTTTAATTGAGATGTGCGAAATTAGGCACATAGCATAATATCTTCTAATTGATGTTATATTTTTAGTTACAAAATATCTCAAAACAGTTAGAAATATGGTTTACACAATTCAAAATGTTAGGTTTGTATAATGTTTTGTCCCATTACAGGGTATAATTTTCATGTACTAAGACGGTTAAAATGATTTAGGAAATTAGGAAATAAAAACAAGTAATTTTTATTTTATAGTGTTTATTGAAGATGATATTTTTAGGACGTCCGACTATACATTATGTTTCATTTTGCGGTAAAAATACAAAAACCAATATTTCTTACCTGTATGAATAAATGAACATATTTTTTAAGAATTATTACATTCCACTATAATAGTGGCTGACCAGTGGACCCCGAATATTTTATATACAGGGTGTCCACGTATAACCTGACCGACCTTTATTTTCGCAACCGTTGGTCCTAGATGCATACTTCCAATTACAAAAATGGTTTAAATAAGGTAAAGAATTATTTTTAAAGCGATTTGGGTCAAGAAAAACATTTATTAAAAAAATACAAAATTTAAATTTTATATGGTCCCCCGGTCCTATAAGTGATATTTAGTAAAAAATTACAGTGACACTAACAAGTAAGATAAAAAAAAGTACCATTCATTTACGATTAAAACTGACCGAGTAATAGCTGTTTAAAGTTGGAGTATATTTTTTGTTGCGAAATAAGGCCCATTCACAAATGTAAGTAGAAATAAAAATAATCGTCAGATATATCAAAAAAATAGTTGAGAGCAAAATTAACATTGCAATCTAATATAAATGTGAAATCTATAATCATTCTGACATATTAATGCAAAATATACAATTCGTACTGAACATATAAGAGGATAAAAATAACAGAATTTTTGTTAAATAAAAGGATGAAAAACAACAGCCTCAATTAAGATTTTATAATGCTGTTAGATTACACTGTCTTTCAAATTTTGGGTTGTGCCATGTTTTTTAGCTTTTAAAAATTGATTCTAAAGTATTTTTTAGCGCTGAATCCGAAAATGACCTTCATTTTAAACCATCATGTCAGGATTTTTCGCAAATCGAAAATTTCAAAGTTAAAATAGATCTCCCCAACCAACCCAACCTCATCGGACTCCTGAGCTATTTAGTTGTAAAAAACCTAGTAAAAGCCAAAAAAATGAATAAATTATTGAATTAAATAAAATTAAACTGAATAAAAATGTCTTACATCTATTTTATAGTATCAGATTTTTCTCTATTTTTTAAACCTTGAAATTTACGATTTGCGAAAAATCTTGACATGATTGTTAAAAGTGAAGGTATTTTTGGTACTTTTCGGTTAGCCGGGCGCCAGTGATATATATAAATGTATATATATACACACACACATATACACATATCTACGTATACATATATATACATACACATATATATACATATATGTATGTATAATATATACATATATATGTATATACATATGTATTTATATATGTACATATATCACTGGCGCCCGGCTAACCGAAAAGTACCGTATTTTTTTTATTCAGCGTTAAAAAATACATTAAACATAATTATAAAAGGTAAAAAACACAACCATCGCAGGTTTATGTTATCTAATCTAAAACTTTTTCTTACATTTGTTGACGGTTATCTATCCGATTTTTTTTGTGTTATCCTCTAATATGAGTATTATTAAGATGGTAAGCGTCGAAAATCATAATAATATTACATTGTCATCGGATCTAAGTCAGTATGTAAAATTTAACTTCGATCGGACATTTGAAAGTGAGTTAAAGTTCGAGTACAAATTTTAAACTGGAAAGACGATTATTGCAAGTTAAATAAAACCTTATGAAAATAATATAATATTTGTTAAAATAAATCATAGCCTCAAATCCTTACAAAATAAAACATATGTTAAAATACAATTATTTGAACTAATCTGAAACTTAACTAATAAAATTTAAGTCAATCGTAATCAGTGTTGAATTCAGACACTTTTCCCCGGGAGGGATTTCTGGGGCTGCGGGAGGGGGACATTATAGACTTCCGGGGGGACATTTCAATGCTCCGGGGTGAATGTCCCCCCCGGGCCACCCCCTGAATTCAACACTGATCGTAATAGTTGTACGATTTCTTTCAAAGCGCAGATACCTTGAAACAAGTTTAAGTACTTTATATACGACCCCTGAAAGCGCGACCGAAATCATCTGTTTTGAGATGCAAAAAAATGGTATAAGTCATGCATTTCAAAGTTTCATAATTCGGTCAATTTTAATGTTAGATGAGTGGGACTTTTTTTAAATTTTACTTGTTAGTGTCACAGTAAATTTTTACTAAATATCACTTATAGGACCGGGGAACTGTATAAAAATTTAAATTTCGTAATTTTTTAATAAATGTTTTTCTTGACCCAAATCACTTTAAAAATAATTCTTTACCTTCTTTGAACCATTTTTGTAATTGGAAGTATGCATCTAGGACCAACGGTTGCGAAAATAAAGGTCGGTCAGGTTATACGTGGACACCCTGTATATTCCATAGTATGTGTATGATTTGCATCTGATTGTTTTAAAGCAATGTCTGAAGAATTATACACAAGAGAACAACGCTGTCGACCAGCAGATTTGTTGTATTGGGTTGAGTAATGGAAGTTTGACATGTAGGTTAAAAACATGGTTTTAATTTTAATGATTGTGTTTTGTAAAGTTGTGTGCACGTGCAACTTATTATGATAAATGTATCTCATGATGAAGCAGCTTCAGTTGTGAGCTAGAATTCAAGTTTTCCGTTTTACATTAAAATTTGATACATGTTTTGTGTCCTGTCTACAAATTAAATATGTATTCGTATAATATTTGTTTTGTGAATTCACATACATAGACACCAGCAAATAGTACATATATTAAAGGTAATCTTATCTACTCTTAATACCGCACTTACACATGCATAATGTCACCTTTTAAAAAATATATCTATACCTGAGACGTGGGGTGCATATTATACAGATAATATTTCCGGAAGCTATATTAAACCAATCTTGTAGACCAATCTTGTATATAAATCTTGTAGATAAGCCTCTAAGCAAATAAGTAGTAAAGTGTAAATATGTATCTAATAATTATGCTGTACCAAATTAAAAGTTTAATAATTTAAGTACAACGTAATTATTTAAGTATAACATTAATTAGTAGATGGTTGGAACGAATATAATGTTTATACAATGATTTCCGGTTGGGGATATCTCATTTTTTACCCACCAACTGTTCAAAAATTAGAAACAACAGACACGAAATATACTTTAAATCGTTCTTGAAATAAAATCATAAATATTATAGTTAAAAGAAAACTTGCTTGATAAAAATATATAAATATTTCTTAATGAGTATGTTTTTCTCTTTTCACTCAAATGCTCTGAAAAATTTACTAACTCAACAATAAAAGAGGAAAATTTTACAAAATATCTAATAATTTCAGTATTGGTTTTCTATTAATTGTGTAATAAAAATACATATTATGCTTTTGAAAACTATAAAACACTTAGTTTTGTCTATTCATGGTTTTTTACAGTGCATAATAATAATAATAATTCATCACAACATCACAAATTATCTTTCTGATACATTTTTGTTTTGTAAAGCATTTCTTATTGAATATTTTGTCACAACGTGCGTTTTAGTAACGTGAGACATTTTAGATAAAACAACCGATAAAACAACCGTATAAGTATTCAAGTTATTCTAAAATATTTGAAGGTGGTACATTAAAAGTTTTATGAATCATTAAAATTGATGATGGTATAGTAAATATAATGTTTAAAATAATCTCTGTAAATTGAACGAATTGAATTTTTTTTTATTAAAACATAATGTTAAATTCTCTTTTTATAAAAATAACTGCTTATAATAGCAGTATTTTTGGTATTTTACTTATATGTTTTCTTGATCAATAATTATAATGCGCATTAAGGGCTGTAATGCATTAATTTCTATTTTAATATAATTTTTTGCAGGTCTTATGAAGGCCGATTTCGTGTTATAAATATTGTATACTAAACCATTTATTTCAAAATTTCCTAAATTTATCTTAAGATATTAGTTTTCAAAATGTTGTTATTCTATAATATTCCAAACATAAAATTTTAATGAACTGTTAGAAAAAAATAAATTTACACAGGAAGTATGACACAAATTTTTCTAATTCTAAAAAAAGATGATGTTTCTGTTATAATTTATGTTGCCCCGTAAACTATTTTATTTTCCAAATGCTATTATATATACATATATTATTTCTAAATGCTACTTAATAAATATAACGTGATGTATTTAAATACATATATTAAGAAAATGCCCTGTGGTATTGGAATGTGTATCAGTTCATAAATGTTCAAATTTCGTTTACTTCAAACTTAAAATTAGAGAGCAGAATATTCGTTGTTTGAATATTTTGTTTATTTACACTTTCCATTTCATTTTTATTATTGTTATTATTATTATTACGATTATTATATCTATTTTATTTTTTTTCTATAGAATTCGTGATAAAAAAGTAATAACAATAAAAGAATGAAAATGGAAATAACAGTAAATGCATAAAAATATGTAAAAAATATATATATAAAAAAATTTATAAAAAAATATTGTAAAAAGATTGTATTTTTTAATTGAACTGTGAACTTTAGTTAAAAAGGGTTAAAAAACGAAAATAAGAAAATTATATCATGTATGAGGCATATATTATAAAAATCATTTTCCCAACACAGCCAAAATATTGTTAGAAAACATCATTTAGCATTGTGAAAAAAATCTCATAATAACTAGTTTCTTTTAAACACATTATTCACAGATCGCTGAAATGTTGCAAATGCAGTATGAAAAATATGTACATAGTAGGGATGCACTGAATAGTGATTTTGGCCGAGTACCGAATGTTTGTCACACAAGTAAATCAACCAAGAATAGTCACTTTTAGACCGAATACTGAATTTTCGTCTGACTGAATACATTTATATTTCAGAGTTTAAAAGTTATACATTTTTAGCACTTTCCAACCTAGTTGAAAAGTGCTTATGACTTCGGTTTGTCTGGCCGTATGGCCGTCTGGCCGTCTGTCCGTGCTCTAACTCCCGTAAATATGCTCGGATTGCTCTGCAATTTTTATATGTTATTGTCGTTATCTATGGCACGTTCCCTATTTCAACTGAAGTGTGTAGCACTTATAGTTTTCTTACAGGGACACTCAAAAGAATTCTGTTACATTGCGGTCTATGGGGAAAAATCATTTGCGGTTTATTTTAAAAATGTTTCACTATTGTAAACGCATTGAAATTTATATAGTTACTAAGATGCATTAGAATAAGCTTAATATGGAATAGTAGGTGTATAGCACTTAGAGTTACTTTACAGGGACAGTCAAAATAATTCCGTTACATTACGTCTATGGAGAAAAATCGTCTGCGGCTTATTTAAATAATGTTCCACTATTTTAAACGCATTGAAGTTTATATATATTACTAAGGTGCATTACAAGAGGCTTACTACAGAATAGTGTGTGTATAGGAGTCATCGTTCATTTACAGGGACACACAAAAGAATTCTCTACTGTCTGTTAACAATAATTCCTGGAAGTGCGTTTTAAGTTACTGAACGCGATTTTAATCTTAACTAGCTTTTTGTCTGTTACGTGGTGTGTATAAATTCTGTAGATCCTATACAGGGCAGCACAAAAGTTCGCAAACACATTTCCGTTTTTTGACAGAAACTCCAGAAGGAGAATTTAAACTGTGCTACGCGTTTCCTAACTAAACTAAAATTTAGCATCCTATGTATATATACAAATCTATAGATCATATACAGGGCTACATAAAAGTATTCGGATATTTTTCCGAATATTGTATATATTGAAAATTCCTGAAATTACGTTTTTAAATATGTTATGCGTTTTCAAAATTGTTTAATTAGATGTCATCTTTCAGCTTATTAAACGGTAATGATTTGTAAAATTATTTTAGAAGCGTTGGAAAGTGCTACATAATCTATGCTTGACGCATGATTTTTCGTTCTTGTTAATTTTGTGCTTGGCCTTATTAGTGAAAGTTAAGCCCACTATTACAGGAATAGTGTGCTTAATTTTACAAAAAATACAAAATTAATTCCATACTGAGGATTTGTTCATTCTGTGAATATATTAATATAGCCATATGCATGTTAATGAGTCTGCAACATTTACAGATATAACAAAAAAGGAAAATCATGCGTCAAACATAGAATATGAAACTCTTTCCAACACATTTAGAAAACTGTAACGAAACTTTACCGTTAAATAAGGTGAAAAAAGATAGATAGTAAACAGTTCAAGAAACATATAACACATAAAAATCCAGCTTTAGCAAGTACCTCCCATAGACAAAAATGAAGTCGAATTATTTTTTGCAGCCCTGTATATGATCTATACATTTGGATATATACTACATAGCATGATGAAATATAATTCAGTTAGAAAACTTACTTTTAGCAATTTTCGCCAGTTGATTGAAATACACTCGAAAACTTCTGTATAGCTATTTATATTAGATTTATAGCAATATTTTGATCATTTTTATTATATTACATAAAGACTTTTGTACACACTACGTATTTAGCTAAAATCTAATTCAGGTAAAAAACGCAGGTTAATGCAACTTAAAACTAACTTCCAGCAATTAAAAATCACACACGAAAATGTATCGTGTTCTTTGCGTAGTAGCCCTTGTATATGAATTTATTTATATTCCACAAAATTCTATTAGTATTTTTAACATATTTCAACAGGAAAATGTGCAAAACATTAAAAATATCCTTAAGCAATTCACCCCCATAATCCATAATACTTATGAAATCCTTTGTGTAACCATGTATATGATCAACAGAATTTATACAAACCATGTACTATGCAAAAAATTAGTTAAACGTAAAAACGAAAACCAAAGCTGAATACGTATTTATCACACCAGGACTGTAAGTATGGCACAAAGACTGTAAGCGAAGTCTTGTGTGTCCCTGTAAAATAACGATAAAAGCACTGCATACCACATTTTTTGGTGAGCAATTTATAATCAGCAATGCATAAAAATTTTATTACGTTTGAAAAAATGAAAAATCATTAAATTACACTACAAACTATCTTTCCCGTAAAGAATTTTGTGTTTCAGAATTCTTTTGTGTGACCCTGTAAATGAATAATAAATGCTTTGCACCACATATTTTAGAAAAAGCGTGTTTTAATGCGCTTCATAATTGTATATCAATTTCATCATGTTTTAAATGGCGTAACACGATGAAAATGCACTTGAAACGATTTGTTTTCTTTTGACCGTAATGTAACGGAATACTTTTGACCGAAATGTAACGGAATACTGTTGACTTTCCATGTGTAAATAAATTTCATATGTCGTGCTACAAACATCATTCAAAAGATCACATGAAAAAAGATGACATCATTTATCATAGAGATCATGCTACAGTAAGCTCCAATACCATAGAAAAATTTCATTACGATGCTAGTATATTTATGAGAGTTATTGCACCTACTGACGGCCTGACAAAACCGAAATCATAAAAACTTTTCAACTAGGTTGGAAACTGTTAAAGTTATGAGAGTTTATGCACTTAAAATATTATGTTATATATGAAATATTTTGTTTAAAATCGTTTTCTAAATTTAATTAAAAGAGCAAGAAAAAAGTATTAAGTATCACGGGAAATAATGTAAAAAAGTAAAAGTGATATATTTAAAACAATTTGTTTACATACATGATTAAAGTTCAGATGAAACATTCACTTTAACTAATTTCAATAGTTAGAATTTACATCAGCGATAGCTGAGTGGAATATTTAATTGTGTAGGGCGATAGATATCGTAAAAATAAATTGAGTTTCTATGGTATAGCTATAAAATGAAATCCGAAATGAGTTTTCTACATAATTTGATTTTCTCTTGCAATTGGAGGAAATTGTTGGTATAGAAAACAATTTGTTTTATTTCTCCCAAGTTCTTTTAGAAGAATATGTTTTTCTCTGAAAATAGTTATTTTGTTTCGATTAAATTTCATTTGGTTTTTGTAAAATAAAGTCAATATTTTAAATTAAATATTAGTTAAAAATTTACAATACAGTTTCACGTTTAATAATTTTTAATTTTTTATATCTTTCGCTCGTAATAATTTGAAAGTTACAAATTGTAACTTGCAAAAGCCTTTACAATGGAATTTAGAAAACACATCGTCAAAAAGTGATAATGAAAATAAATTTCAAATATCTTAGAACAAAAAATTCAATTTGTTTCATATCTAAAAAAAATTTTAAACAAATAACTAAGCGTTAGGCTAGTTGGAATATGGCCATTTATTTCTCAATCAGCCTAATATGTAACAGTTTTTTGCCCAAATATTATGTTGTCCCGAACCGAACCTGAAAACTCCATTTGATATCCACCCACAAACCGACCCGAATCCGACAAAAAAAAAATCACTCGAACCGTAACCCGACCCGAACACGACAAAATAATTTAAGTTAAAAATTTGCAGTAACCATGTACAGTCTTTACATCCGTTTTTACAGAAAACGGCTACATAATCGCAATTTAAGTCTATTCTGTCCTATTATTGCCTATATTATGGTCAGAATAGAGTTAAATTACGGTTATGTAACAGTTTTCTATAAAAACGGTCAAAGGACTAGACGGTTTGCTGCAAATTTTTAACAGTATGCAACCCGACCCCCACCTCAAAATTCCACTTGAAGTCAACCCGAAAGCGTGAAAAAAATGCAACTTAAAACTCACTTTCAGCAATTATTAATCACACACGAATATGTATTTTGTTATTTGCGTAGCTCTTGTATATGAATTTAGTTATATTCCACAAAATTCTATTAGTATTTTTAACAAGAAAAAAAAACTATTAGTCACGAGAATTTTTTATTTTAAAGTGTACAATATCGGTTTTCTTTTAAACATTTGCCTTTAGATAATTATCTAATTTCTTAAAGTTTATTATGTTTTTTCTATTTTTCTACTATACATATATATAACGCAGATAGAAAATTTTGTTGCGGCCGGTTATAATTTGAGTTCCGCTGAATGGATTTTGATGATACTTCCACTGTTCGTTAAATAATTTTTCAGGGAAGTTTTTGGTATACAGCATGTTGTGCCACTTTGCTTAGTTAGGGAATTATGGGGGAAAGTTCTATAATCTGATGAACCCGATTATGAAAGATTAGATTTTCTAAAATGTTCTACTGGACAGATTTTTATGACACTTGTATTTTTATTTATGAAATTTTTCAGGGATAGTTTTAGTATATTACATTCTTTACAATTTGAATAAAAAAATATTTTTTAGACTTATATTAATAGATATTTGCCGAATTTCTTTTTTAAATATTATTTGTAAAAAATCTAACACGATGGACAAGAGTAAATTACTGACTGAATGACACATCTGACTCAATTATGCAATGTTTGTTCAAATACATTAATATATTGACAAAATGTGTTTATATTAGTCTTCTTAAAAGCTTCTTTAATGAAAATCTCAAATACTAAGTAGAAAAAAATATATATAATTTAAAAAATTCCTTTTTTGCGTTAAATATTGAAGCTGGACCCCTGTTTTACCGTGAAAATGCGAGATACCGCACCGACCCATTAATGCAGTAAACTATAGAATGGTGCTGTTCAATAAAGTTCGAGTTTATCTGAAATAATCGGGTGGTGTCACCTTTGTGGTTTTGAAGCAAGCCTATAGTGATAATCACTTGACACACATGAGTACAATCTACACCCAACATTCAATGATTCTCGAGGTAGCAATCAAAACAAACTGAGTGAATGACACACTTACACATAAAAAAAAACAGAAAGAGTCTGGCGCGAGTGAATGCGGTTCTTGATTCATATCACCGCTAAAGTTTCAATAAATCTAGGATAGATCAATTGTGTGGAAAACTGTTAACAGGCGTTTTTGGTACTTGAGAATCACGCTAATAAAGTTATTTCCATGCATACTAAAAGCACTGTTTGCAATAAAAAAGTGAGATATTTGGGACTTCGCTTTGTGCTGCAAAAAAATCTCGGAGAAAGTGGGGAGGGCATTTATAGTTGGGAGGTCTTCATAGCATTTTGGTGGAAAATTTCAGACAATTTTGAGAACAGTAGAAAAATAGTTGGAATTATTTCCAAACACACATTCCATCCTTTGAATATTTATGTGTTTGATTTCATATATATATCTCTTTACTACCACACAATGGAACTAGATGAAATCACACAAAATCTGTATTTGCTTCAGTAGGGTCCTTAAAAATATTTTGAAAATTTAGTACTAAACAACAATGATAAAAAAAAAAGTATGTTTCTTGCGTTTGATTTCCAAATTTGCAGAATCATAGAGACGAATGTTATTTTTTTTCTATTCAGCACTGATGTCTTCTACTAATAACAGGCACATATAAAGCATTTTTATGTCATTCTTCCAACATTTAAAATGCAATATCCCACTGCATTTCAGAATTCACAAAATATCAACTTTTGCTCTAGTTACTCGGCATAATATTCCGTAAGGAAACTTTTACACAGTCACTATTTCCCAAATATTTCAAAGTTTGTGATCAATCTTCTTCATCATAGTATTTTAGAAGATACAGTAGATTTACCTTTGGAACTTTTTCAGATGATGCAAAACTTGTGCTGAAAGCGGGATTAACTTTTCGTACTTATTGCGAAAATTCGTTAATCCACACATTGAATGCTACTTATTCCGATGATAATGCTGTATTCCATGCAGTATTTTTGCACATTAAAAAAGACATAGAATGGTTCCAGAGCACCATTTTTCTAAAGTTCTTACATATTGGGATCGCCTTTCGAGCTTTAAAGCATTATATGATTTTAATTCCCAAAATTTTCTGGTCAGTCACATTGCATGGTTTCTATGGGGCTTTCAAAAGGGCATTGTTTTTAATGAAAGCACATTCTGGTATAGCAGAATTGAGATGGAAAATTTTCTTGCCAACTCATAAAACCATATGTCTTCCTTCCTTCCCATCTTCTTTAAAATATAAGATATACTTATAATTGCTTCCTGATTGGAAATTGTGGGCAATACATGATTTACGAGTCGATATACCTCGTAACTTTTCCAAAATGTTTGTACAGCCTTTATTCTAAATCACCTTTATTTTTCACAAACCATGATCCATTCCAATGATACCTATTTAACCCTTTATCTACTGACGGTACTTATAAGTACCAGTAAAATAACTTATTATAAAATTCATTTAATGCATCAATTAGTAGTAATACAGTTTAGAATGAGTTATAGATGCATTAATTTATTGTAACATTAATTGTTCCAAAAACGTTATTGGATACACAAAACAAAAATATTTTTTAAATGATGATTTCTTTTGCCTCTGCAACTTTTCAGCTTTCGTGGCGTTGGGGAGGGGGGGGGTTTAAATTCGGAAATATTTCTATATTTCTATTGTAAGAACATTATATTTGTACATTTCCTAATTCTACAAAATACTAAGAAAAATATTTAAAATAAAATATTTGAATGGGGTTATAAATATAGCACAAAATCACTATAAATTCAAATTTAATTAATCCTCCTAAATCCTTCAATCATTCTAAAATCCCTCTAAAATTTATTAAATGATTATGGAAATCTTCTAATGTAGTTTGAACAATTCACGAAAAATGCTTTAGAAGATAAAATTTTCATGAATTCATAATTCTGTACATAAAGGGTTAAAATAAATAAATCATGTTAACTTCTAGGCCTTTCTAAATAAAAAAATATACGTATGCAAAAATTCCAAAACCGGTTTATGCGATGCAAAACTACATACATAAATGTACCTTCCAACCAAAAGTTATAGCTCTGCGTGCAGCGATCTCTTCAGAACGCAGCATACACACAGAGAGACAGCCATACACACTAACTTCGTTCCTTATAATTATGCATACAGGGTGTCCCAAAAAGGAGTACCCATTTTTAAAAATGAATAAGAAACAAACGAATAGAGTTATTAAAAGAATTCTTGCAGGAAACGGATATGTGAAGTCTGGAATTTTATTTAGAGTATTTTATTATGTTAGTTCAAATTCTTACCGACAGACGGCGCTGTGGCTACCGCATTCATCAGCAATAGTTGAAAATTAAATGACAATATTTTCAATATGTCCTCCATTCATCACAATAACATGTCGGAGTCTTAGAATGAAATTAGCACACACCTTCTGCAACGTATGTACGGAAATGGCTGTACACTCTTGAGCGATTAATCGCTGAATCTCAGCTAACGAAGTGGAATTTTGGCAGTAAACTACATCCTTCAGATGGCCCCAAAGAAAAAAATCACACGGATTTAAATCTGGTAAGTAAGGTGGCCTATTCATACCCTTGCCGGTTAATTTCGGGTAATTTTCGGCGCTGTAGCGCCATCTATCGGTCCGATTTTGAACTATCATAATAAAGTGTTATAAGCAAAATTCCAGACTTCACACATCCGTTTCCTGCAAGAATTTTTTAAATAACTCTATTCGTTTGTTTCTTTTTCAATTTAAAAAATAGGTACTCCTTTTTGGGACACCCTGTAGATAGATTAATTTAAAAAGACAGCAAAACGGAGACATTACCTGATAAATTCTCAATTAAAAATCTTTTTCAGTATAACTTTCAAGAGCTAAAATATAGTTAACAAAATCATAAAGGAATTTAGGTAGTTAATAAATTATTGTATAAATATATATTTATTATTTTAGAAAATAACTTTTTCTAGTACCTTCAATAACGATATCTGAAAATAGCATGTTGTTAATATTTCAGTAAATGGATAAGTAATGTTGTTGCGTTTCAACACGAGCTATCCTAGTTTAACTATGCCCGGTGTACAGGATATAGGTGTAAATCATTTTTAGTTGAAAACTCTAATGCGTCTTTTAGATTTGGTATAATTGTTTTGTCTTTAATTAATTTACTTATTTGTTGAAGTTCTAATTTAGTTGCGGAATGTTACATGGAAACACAAACAAATGTTGATTTATTTACATTGTTTTAAGCGCAAAAGGGTTAACCTCCAGTAATAGTGTCATGTTCACTTTCAAGGTATAAATATTTTATAAACCATAAAAATAAGTAAGTAAATTGAGATAGATTTTCTAAAAATTTCCATTTGACTGTACATTTGGCTGTCTGTGTGTAAAAATTGAAATTGTGTTTAGAAAATAAAAAAGATGTGATAAAGCGAAATTGATTCTTCAGGTCGTTGCCACGATCGATATGATGTTAGTGTCACTCACGGACATAATTTGCTTTATAATATATAATATATTAAGAATGTTAATCATAATCCTTAGGTCCAAACAATGGTTAAACACAAAAATAAAAGATTTACTGATGAAATAAATATTTGCCATCACCTAACAATAACAAGATGACACACTGAATGAAACAGCAATTCAATTCCCCTGAACTTCAGAAACTTTTTTTATTAACCCTTTCCGGCATTGTGGGTTAAAATCTGTCCCATTTAATACTAATCCACAAAAAACAACAATGGCACCAGTATTTTTGAAAAAAAAAATATTTTTATCATATACTGGGAGAAAAACCTTAACTAGTTTTCAAAGGAATTTGTTTAGAAATTCTGGTGCCAATCAAGAATATCAAATTTTAGCAACAGAAGTACTTCGTGTCTGACAGTGTGAAGAAAAAAAAGCAATTAGTTTGTCATAACATGACTGTATTGTGAACTGTAATTAAGAATGTAATCAGCTTTAAACTAAAAGTTTGGATAACTTGAAACTTATTATTTTTTTCCTGGTACTAAGAATTTTAAACTTATTTTTGAATGACGAATGCTTTATAATCGTTTAAATGCATGATGATATTTACGATTTTAAATGAGAAGAAAACACGGTATTAAGAAGAGAAAAATAACTAAATGTACTTCCCGTTTAATGAGATTCATGCAGATTAACGCACGTTTAATCATATATTTAAATCCAATCGTCCTTACACGACCCGTTAGTGTCATGAACTTATCGACAATGTTTTTTGTATGCGTTTGGACTATATTTCCTTTATTATATAATTTCTATACAAGTAATATAGATGTAGATATAATTACGATACAATTATTTCACATTTTTTAACGTCATCATATTTTGTATAAATATTTTGCCCTTTATTGTAATTTAATTAATTTTCAAACAGAAATACAGTGTATTTTAATGATATAGAAGCAACAGACAGAAAATAATTCCATTTCCCAACTTTTGTCAAGGTCTTCGTGTAATATTTAAAAAAACGCAACTTTTTGGAAAATTGCTAGCAGGCATAATGCGATTACATAATCGTATTCACTATCCTACTTTGAATACTTTTGAAACAAACATTGCCCAACATATAAAACATTATATCGCGTTTCCACTTTAGTTTCGGTATACACCCTATATTACATTCTGTAAATACTGATTATATTATTTCGGATTATAAAACAGTGTACATGTGGCAGACGTATCTCCAAATTTATTCTAGTTTCACAAAAGGCGAAAATAAAATGGATATCGAATATCATGTAATGTTTCCTAATTTAAATTATCTAATTAGTTATAAATAGTACATTAAATTTTAACCAACATCTATTTCTTTAAGACAGCAAAGTATTAATAATGTTCAATATCTACTCTACTTTTCTATGAATTATTCTTTGAAATATATAGGTTTAATAAATGACAGTATAGCATGTATTAAATGATTTACAAAGTTTTCCCGAAAACAATACTAATAAATACAACATAATGAAGTGGAACAAACGACTAAGAAAAAAAAATACGGTGGTCTAAAAATCTAGAACTATGTCTGGCTGTAATTTCACTCCAGGTCAATAAACATATTTCAAACAATACTCTCAGTACGTCAAATATCATTTACGTCTTTCTTCCGTTATTGTGTTTCAGACAAAAATAACAAGAACAATAAAAGTTTTTTATTTTTCATGTACATCATACTTAAATATCTACATCGTTTTAGATTGTTCTTAGTTTCTTCTAGTAGAATTACAAATGTTGCTAATATGGGTCTATGGTGGCAATTATTTATTTTTTGCTTGTGTTTAACCCTTTGAGGGGCGGTGGTATATATTATATACCACCTAATTTTAATCCGATTCAAACCAGAAATTTTTAATTAAATTTTACTTTTTTAACTTTGACGGGAAAAGTTGCAAATATTGCTTTTCGTTATTTTGAACTAAATTCTTTCGTAAATACCGGTGGGAATTCGACGTTACAGGAACAAAATTGCTTGCCCCTGAAAGGGTTAAATGTTTTCATATTTGTTTTCCTCGCGGATTCTCATTCTTTTTAATTACTTTAATCTTCGGAAAGTTTTTAATGGAGAATATCAGATTTATTTACAACATTTAAAGACCACTTTTAAATCCGAACTTTGCATTAAATATTTTTATCACTATAAAAATATAAATAAAGCTTCTTCATTCTTTTCTTACATAAATAAATATTCTTAACAGTGAAGGCATACAGTTTAATGATGACTGAAAAGTTAATCATTAATGTGTAATTAAAGTGAAATGTAACACACACATCTAAAACATAATTTATGGAGCTGTCGATAATAAACATATTTGCGACAACAATATTTTTCAGTTTTATAATAAAGAAATCAATATAAAGAAGTTTTTTGAATTAAAGGTACGAGAAGAAAACAAAATATGGTATAAATTTTACTATTATACTTTCTTCTAACAAATACGAAAAAGGAACATTTTAATCTATTACACGCTATGAAAAAAGACGAAGGTTTTCTAATCTATGCATATCTTATATATAAAAAATAAAAGTTTGTCTGTGTGTCTTTCTTTCTATATAAATCGGCAGTTTAGAAGCGAGAATCATCCTATTTTAGATAGAGGTGAATTAAAATACTGCTGAGACATCTAAAGTAATCCGAAATCGGAATAAACGTGCTAAAACGTTAAAACATCGGCCCCAAATTTTCATTTTTCCCAGAGATAGCATTGCGATTGTTTCGATGATTAATTGAACCATTAGCTTCATTGTTGTTACTTAAGCATTTTAACCTCATTGTTGCCCGCATCGTTATAACATCAACGTTACTGAGGCACACATTTGTGATTATAGAAGTGTTACGTCTGACGTCTTACGTACTTATACACAATATTACATTTTATATAACTTCCAAATCGATGTAATTTGCTTTAGATTTTATATTAAAAAAAAGACATATAATACGAATACAGAGAATACGGATTTGGGTGCTTCCGTATTAGCCACATGCTAATGGATAAAACTACTAAGAGTGTAAATGTAACAGTTCTGTTTTTAGAATTGTTCTAAACACTGTGAAAAATATTGTTTATTGAGTAATTTTATTAAGAGTGAGAGATGTTCTATATCTCTGTCGTCCGATCAAGCAAAATAAAACTATGTTAAATAGAGAATAATGCAAGTTTTGTACCGAGTTTTAGTGATATGATTTACTTCTTGAGGCACTGGTATTTGTAACTTTGAATGTGAATGCACCATAATTCCATCTCTATCCCAGAAGTCGTTTTTAGGAATGTATACAAAACCTTCAGTACAATAGTTTAAATCAGCGTTCCCAAACTATAGGTCGTGACCCAACAATGGGAGATTTACGATATATTCAGATATTTCGAAATGATCTCACCCTTCGTTAAAACATATTATTAATTTTCCAGCTTAAAGAGTGTAAAGAATTTTTTTCGCGAATTTATCGAAGAGCATATATACTTTATTTACAAATTAGAGTTCAATATATATATATATTTGTTTCCATTGCATGTTTTGATTTAATAAGCGTGTTTCATACAAATGCAAATGTAGATTTAATAATATAAACAAACAATAAAAAAAATAAAGCCGATACCGATGGAAGGAATGTTAAATAGAATTTAATGTCTCCCCTTATATGTGACTCTGAAAAACATGTTTTATTTTCAGTTATTATGTAAATTAATAAAAATGCCTTTTACTATTTAGAAACATTTAGATATTATAAATTATATTATATAATATATTAAATATTAAACATATATTTGCTACATGTGTATACTTTAACATTATTCATTTTTTTCTAAATAACTCTTTTATGTAGCTACATCAAACCATGCAGTATAAAGTATTACATTTTTTTTTCTTTTTATTAAGCATTTAAATTTTCATTTGATTTATTATTCTCTTTTACAAAACAATACCTAAGGATAACTTTATATTTTCGTTAAAAAAATTAATATATTTAGAGTTATTGCCGCTTTTTAAGCTGGAATTTGTCTTACATGTACATAAATTAATTAACGGTTTTGAATTAACCCGCATAGCATGCACAGTCACAGTGACGTCATTGTGACGTCACGTACGTCACGTCACATCTGTGACCAAAATGGCACCACTTTGTAACGTCACACTGTGATCAAAATGTGAACGTCTTGAAGATCTAAAGAAAACTTACAATAAACTTTAGAATATCTTATGGCATGAAGAAAATTACTTCTTGACAGCTTTAAAAATTTTTGTGACGTTGCAATGACGTCACTGCAAGTCACATAAGTCACGTAAAACCTATGACCAAAATGCCAACACTCTGTGACTTCACAGTGTGATCGGAGAGAGAATTTGGAAAAAAACTCATAAAATATAGAATTGAATTATGTCATGTACCTAAATCATTAATAAAAACATTGTCACACATTATTTAAATATATTGTATTTCCAAAATAAAATAATAAATAAATATTTGTCTACATATATGAGGCAGATATTTTTTTTACAATTTTCATTGCCATTTTCATGAAATTTAACAAAATATACTATATAATACACAGGTAAAAATCCTTAAATAGAAATTTAGTAACGTAGGAAAGTTTTGGCGGAAAGTAATTCAGAAATAGATCTCCCATTCTAATAAAACTGTTAGCGATTTAGAGATTTGTTAGCATTTTAAATACAAACATTTAATTTTTTTTCCTACCACCACATAGAACTCATTTGCTAATTTTGTGATACTAAAAATATTTTAAAAATCTCCAATCTCTTATTATTTTGAGGGGCCACTCAACCCAATCATCAGCTTTCTGTTTAAAAAGTGAGGACACCATTTTTGCGAGTTCGACATCGGGGGTGCTCGGGGTGACCGTCGAACGCGTTCAAGATTTTTCTTGTACTGAATATTTAAGGTGGTTCTCAACTGACCTGCTCCACAACGCGAAGCTTTCTGACACAATTTCTGACTCATTTTTAAACGCAAAGGCATAAAATGGGCAGGACTGACTATGGAAGCAATTTGGAATCGAAATGAGTTTTCCATATTTTGATAAATAAATTACTTATCGAGTTATAAGCAATTCGTGTCACGTGACGACTGTTTTTTCTCTTTTCTTTCCCTGTTACGTCGGGTATTTGGTCGGGTGTTATAAGGAAAGGAATGGAGGTTCAGATTTGTGTTCATCAGGTTTGAAGAGGTTAAACGATTAACATTTGAATTGTTTTAAAAACAACTGATTTATCAAATTTGTAAACCTTAAAAAAATAATATGAATTAGATATCTACATTTTCCTATTTCCGACTTTGTTTTTGTAGCATAAATTAAGTTTTGAACAAATATCTGTTGAACTAATATCTCAGTCATACAATTCATTAAGTTAATCATAAAATTAAATATGATGTAAATTAATATTAAAATATAAAATGCTTTAGTTAAATATATATTTTGTTGTAATGCAATTTTCTACAAATTTGTACACTTATTTCTTATTGTCACTTTATTTTACAGTAACAACTGATTTTCCAGGTAAACAGCTATTAATTTCGTTTCTTAAATATAAAATATAAAATAAAGACGAAAGTAAATTATTTCGATCTTTGCTGTAACAAGGTAGTATTTATTATAACAATCCCCAAAATATCCAATATCATTTATCATTAACATCGTTTCTTTAGACATAAATATATTGTCTTAGAGTATTTACAATCTATTAAAGGCACAAACATTTTTATCGCAATCTTTTTCCCTTCTTGTTTTCCTTTTTCTTAAACTAAATAACCTTATTTATAATCAACTGTTTAATGTACACAGTAATATTTTGTTTATACTTCAAATTCCATTTATTATTATTATTTTATTTTATGTACCTTTTTTATAATTTTAAAATAATTCAAACGTAGATAATCAGTTATCAGAAATAAATACAATATTAAACCAGAGCGAAAAATCATGTACAAAGCAGAGATTATGTAACACTTTCCAACACTTCCAAAATATTTTTTAAAGTCTTTACCGTTTAATAAGGTGAAAGATGATATCTAAGTATGTAAGGTCAAGGTCAAACCGGGTGGGGAAGCCTACTTTTCGGCTTAATCTAAACTAGCCCCGCCCATTAGGTTTGTTTACTATGCCACAACGCCCTAGCTCTAGGCGCGATGCCCGGAAGAACCACCCGGGAAGGGGGCCCCTCACTATTAAAAATTAACTGTCAAAGATTACAATGTCAATCAAAAAGGCTATCCAATTACACTTAACAAGCCAAGTTAGATACAATAATGGGGTTAATGAACAATTGTGACTGTAAATAAATACAAGGGGTGTTCAAATGAAAAGGTACGAAACGGCACTGTGGGTATAAATGAAGACTTCATTTAAAGTCTACACCATACGCCTGAGCACAATGATCCCAATAATTAACGACTCGAAAAATTACTTGTACCCAGAATTCCTGTGGTCGTGACGAGACCCAGTCCATTCGTTATAATACGTTAATTTGATGTCAGCCCCAATTGATTAAAATTACCATTTTAGTTTACTCCTTGGTAGAAAGTGCAATGTTGTAAATTTATTAAAAAATATATAGTTTGTACTCTGTTTTAAGATGTAACATAAGGGGGGGAGCTTTATTTAAATTATCCAATGAGGATTTCTAAATTGTTTTCTCAACATATAATCATAATTTAATTAATATTAAACTATTAATTGATAAAAGAGTATTTATATATATATTATACTCTTTATTCCTTATGTGTATATTTCTACTTGTTAGTAATTAAGGTATTTTGTTATTGCAGTTTCTCAGACGTTGTCATATTTGTTTTGCAATATAATTAACTCCATTGTTTTTATAAATCGTAAACAATTACAATCATAAATATCATTTAGAATTTTATCTCTTCCATTCTTGGATACGGAAAAATGACTTACAATCATTTTATTAACTTAAAATTAAGTTCCAAATATATTAAAATGATGTATTGCCATGGGAAAGAAAAATCTGAGTGAAAAATAGATAACAAAATTCATTTTCACATACAAAAAGCCACATAAGTTAAATAACAGTGTTTAATAAATTTGCGTTTTACTGTGAATTAAAAGTTAATTTAATTTTCTAAATGTCAGCAACATTTCTGAATGTTAATTTTGCTGCATATAGCTTGTGCGTTACATTTTCAAAGTTACGTTTTATATATAATATAAAGTAAATACTTTTATCTTTCAGACAACTTTCAGTGTAACTCCGCCCAACTGCATTGTTTATTCTAATGTATATACAAATAAATATTCTAAAGATCATGATTTATAGGGTTGTATAAAACTAAGGGCTTAAAAAAAGCACCCCGGGCGGGTAGCTGCATGGGTATCCGGGCAGTTACCCACTACAAACTTTATGGTTGTAAAAAACCTGTGTTTTTTTAACACAGCCCAGGCGGGTAGTCCGGTGAGTACCCCGGAAACTACCCACTACAACCCTGATTATTTCGGAACTGCGATGAACTAAAAATATATAATATTTATATTGGGTCATCCGGAATTTTCTGCGGTTTTTCAAAAAGCTAAGCACGGTTTCGTCTAGTTATTTTGCTCATGTTAATAATAAGTCACCTTGAATGACCAATATATGTTCATTCGGTGTTTTCTGCTTGCGCTGCATAGTTCTCGATTGTGGTATAGCATAATATTTCGTTCAGTGCAGTGATAAGAATGGAGAACCAAAAAGTTCATTTTCGTCATATCTTTCTTTTTTATTTCAAGAATGCTAAAAATGCAAGTCAGACTGTTCGTAAAATGTGTGCTACATATGAACAAAATGTCGTCTCAGATGACACAATTCGAAGGTGGTTTGAGACGTTTAAGTGCGGAAATTTCAGACTCGAAGATTATGCCTGCTCCGGACAACCATCGTCTGTAAAGAAGAACCTCTTATAAAATAAGCTATCACAGGATCATGCACTGTATTTTTTGGAACATTTAGTCAGTGTGATGGCTACTGAACTGTAAAACGGGGATTTTCAGCGATAGATTTTTTTTAAAAGGTCTTCCTACTGAGAACAGTATTTTCTACCCGATTGTTTCTAGGAAATCAAAAAATTTCGTGTAAAAAAAGCGCTTTTTATCTTTTCGTCCACTTATATATTGTACTCCATTATATTTCTCCACCATTTCAGTTTGAAGTCCAGAACTGAATGGTACTGAGAGTCTATGAACATAATTACTGTTATCAATTTCATATAAAATGAAAAAAAAATAAAACTGTGAACATTTCAAAAGTGTTCAGCACAAAAATAGGAAAACAATCGTTTATATGATATTGTCTGAAACAAATATAGGGCAGTCACATACTAATTTATTAGCGATATAATTAATTCACTATTTTCAAGTTATTTTTCTATTATTATTTTCACAGAGAACGTCTTCATCCATTATATTAAATTTGAACAATTTAAATATATATATTCCATGTCACGACATAAGTAATAAAATATTCAAACTGAATGATAATGGTAATAAATAAATAAATCTAAATAAAGATTTTATGCCTTCGTAATCGATGGTATCGAAAAAGAAATATCATTTAAAATATGTAAGTATTATGAATAAATAGAAATATATATTAATGTTATCCACCCTTTAAAGGAGGCCATACCCTTTGTCTTATTACAAAGCAGCATATCATTATGAAATTATTTAAACGTGAGTATCGAAATTTATCTGAAATATGTTTGAAAACGTTTATGTATATTCAAAACATAGTTCTAACGTAATAAGCTATGGTAATTTTATGGGATTACAATTATTGATTTTGAGCATTTATAGTCAAACAAAATTTTTCTTAATCAGATTTTAATTACACGCCCTCTTTTCTAAAAATGCAGCTATGAAGTTAATTAGAATTATTTTCAAAATGAACGTCGGTTAGATTTTAGCATTAGAATGTCTCTGTTGTCAGAAAATAAGGAGAAAATAAAAATATGCGACATTAAATATTATTATAATTTCCCCAAAATAAGATTTTACAAAGTGTATGATCATTATCCGATTTTTTAATTTTAAAAATGAAATTATTAGTAACCATTTAATATTTTTTAAATATAAATTATTTTTATTGTGAATTAAAATATTATAACACAATTTACAGAATAGCAATAAACATGCTACTCTACTACTGAAATGTGGTTGAAATGTAACTGTAACAAAATTATTTGTTAAATATTAAATAACAATAAACTATTCGAATGCAATAGTTTGATATTTTTGTGCAATAAATGCAAAATGTAATATCTTATATTTTGAGAATCATTTAACTGTTTCAGGGGCAAATTACTTCCATTTCTAAAATGTTCAAATGAAGGAAAGACAGCAGAATTTATTAACTAATTTATTTAAAAAAATAAAGCTACATTTCACATATATTTCAATGTTTTATAAAAAAATTCAGGTGTTTGGGGGGAATTAAAATTAAGTGGTTTCATAAGCATACCACCGCTCATGAAACAGTTAAACTATTTAAAATCCTGGCAAATGTTTGACTCTCGTAAAAATATCTGTACACAATAAAATTTACATAACGGACATCTCTATTTAGCGGACATTTTTTCAATCCCTAACACTTATATATTTTTATGTTCTATGAAACCTATGAATAGCTGACGCATTTTGCATTCCTGAAGTGTACGCTATTCAGTGATTTCTTTGCACGTATAATCTAGGAAATGCAAAATTGCTTTCGTTAATCTTTGGTGTTAGCATTTCTGGTAATCTGAAGGGCGTAAAATGTAATACATTTTATATTCTTAATGTTCAGTTAGATTCAGAATAAATAAATGCTCTTGCCATTCTTCAGCTGGGATTCAAGTTGGATATACAGTTTAACATATGTCATAGTCATAACCCAAAAAAGTCGCACAAGATCGACAGAAGGAACTTTAATTTAGCACACATAAAGTAATTTTCTTTACACAAAAAAAATCACAACAGCATACATCTTAAGAAGACGGGATGTACATTTGCTACTGCACAGAAACAGACATAGAAAAATAAAAATAAAAGGATTTTTCAACAATCTCATTTCGCTTCAGATAGTTCAAAAAAGTATTAGCACGGATTAAAATGCAGAGCTACATTGTTCGCTGGTTTGATTGACGGTGTTTTTTTTATTCGTTTTTACAATGTAGTCTGTCAGTCCCACATAGTTGTACCACATGTATTTCTGTAAGTAGCTAATACGAAATAATAAGTAACTAATACGAACTATACTGATACGAACTAGAGAGAGGTATTTATCTAAAGATCATCCAAAAGAAACAGAAAAAGTGCTATTTTGAATACATTTTGAAAATTACAATCACCAAAAAATAAAGAAGACACATATTAAACAGTCTCAAATGTTATAAAACAAAATCTACCATGAGTCGGTGCTACTTCAGATATAGCACATTAACTTGGTTATGGAGGAAATAACCAGTCATATTGGTTATGGCGCAGAACATACACCATTATGTATATATATATCATCACACATCGTTATTAGAGGCTATATTTATTAGTAATTCTCAAAAGAACTATTCAGCATAATACTGCGTGTTTGTTTTTACTCATATTGCTCTTACATGGCACACGTGCGAAACATTTAGGCAAAAATTAATTTGAAAAATAAATTTTCGTTTAAGATTTTCAGATAAATTATAAATTTTGGTGAATTAAATTTTAAATAAACTACTTATTTGTATTTATTATTTTCTCAAATTTTTCATATTCATACATTAATATGTATAAATAACATTTTAGATTCAATTAATCTTACATTTAAAATTTCAAATATTTGCAATTCACCATTCTGACATTTCAAATGCTTTTATTGTACATGATTTAAAAATCATTATATACGTAGATATTTAATTTGTGAAATGATGCAACTACAGTTAAAACGTTGTTACATATAAAACAGTAAGTATAAATATGTGCTACACAACAATATGATCAACAGTATCTCTTTAGTTAAAACGTCGAGTTTTCAGATCCTATCTCGATATCTCTTCTGAAAAAAAAAAAAAAAACAGTCAATCAGTCATTTGTTAAACATCTTCCATAAAATAGATATTGACGCAAGCGCATCAATTTCTGGAACCATACAATAAGTGCGGAAATTTAAATATGTGCAATATCCGTCGATACTACAGTAATATTATCCCAGATACCATCATTACAGAGATTAGTTTCAGAAAAAGGAAATGTATAGAAATAGCAATCAAAGATCATGATTATGTCAGAAGAAGCAGTACTTTATTGTCTATGATTGAATTTTTCATAGACAGTCACAATATTTGTACATTTGAACTGTGGACGCAGTTTCATATTGCGCTTTCCGCAGTATGAGAAGTATAATGCTGCAACATTTACCGACTATTCGTTCTCTTAAGTTCGTTCCACTTGACAATCTCATTCGACAGGGTTGCTCTTTCAAGTAGCCTCAGGGGAAAAATCCATAATTATGACATCTTTGGACCGATGAGACTACTTAACATTACCAATATAATTGATAAAGTGATTAATCAATATCACTTACTAGAATGATGTAACGAATTGTGATAAGAAGGAATGTCTACCATCATGTTTGGAAACCACCTATTGAAGATTAGCATTGTTAAATGGTCCACAAAAATTTGGAGTAAGCACCTTAGCTAATTTAAATCAAGTATACACATTACACTCGCGTCCCAGAACAGATATACTTATAGTACATTCGCATTCAATATTCCGCATCAGACATTTAAGCACCACCAAACACAGTGTATGACTGGCCATGTCTACAATGAATTGTCCACAATGTAATATTCATTTTTCTATTAAACAACACTGATTGAGGGAATAATGGTTGCGTTTCTCCAAAAAAAATTTCCAAGAACCGTGAATTGTATGTCGAATGTATCGATTACGATGTTGCAAAAATTCAATCAGCCCTGAACATTTAAAGCAGTGCCTTCAGCGACGTTTTGCGATACAGATGAGCATCAGTTCGGTTTTAAATTTATCATACGCGAGCATGCATGACCCGATATGTGGCTTTCGTGTGTAACATTGCTCAAAATAGTAATAACGGACCAGAAAAAACATCTTAAAGAGTGAATGTTACAATAAGTGCGTCTTCAGGCTGCACACACAAACTAATATACCGCTGTGTGCTAACACTTTAACGATAAATGAAGCAGCCCGTATGTATTTGAACAGTATGCCAAATCGTATCGTCAGACGTATATGGGTCAGTAAATCTTTTTCTAAAGAATAAAATTCCATACCTACATACCTATATTACAATTTACAAAATATACATATTTTTTGAAGAATTCAATGATATTTTCGGGTATTATAATTTGCCACTGATACTTTTGCAACGCCAAATTATGCAGCTGTAAATTACTCTTAATCATCATCCTAATGTAATATCAATAATTACTTAATTATCCCTTTGTCGCAAAATATTATCACTTAGCATCATGAGAGAATTTAAATTTTGGTTTCCGAATTTATTTTAATTAGCAATTAATGTAATCTGATAGATATACTAATTACTTTAATAATAGTAACAGTTCTGGAATTACTTGTGAGAGAAAAGAAAATTAATAAGCGGAAGATTAATTAGAGGAAAATAAAAACAAAGCTATGGTATTATCGGCATACATTATACGAAAAACATGACATGAAAAAATAAGATGTAAACTAAATATTCCAAAGACATCATTAGTAAGAAAGAAATATTAGAAGATGTCATTAGTAATGTCATTCTTTAAAGGAAAAAATGAGCAGTTTCTACAAAGAAACAGATAGTTTATAATATTTTGCTTGGATGAAATATGTCATTCTTTTTTAAACATATATTTTGTAGTACTTTGTCAGATTCTGAGATAAGTAACAAAATAAACTATACAAATATTTAGGCTCAATATAAAGGTGTGTTATTCCTAGAAATAAGTTGTTAACTAATGTTAAAAACAACTAATGATATTTATTGAAGAGTTATAGAAAATTAAATTTGCAAAAATTTTAAGCTAATCAAAGAATTAAATATTCAGAAACTACCGTAATTATATTTAAAGTTTTTTTTAATAAGAAGAACAGAAAATAATGAATGCATATTTCCCTCTATATAATACATTATTAATAATGTATTATAATGAATTTATTTAAATAACAATTAGGCATGTAAATTAAATGCATGCAAACATTTATAAACTGTTATACAATAATGTAAATGAATAAAATAATAATAATAAATATTTAAATTATTGAAAATCTGATTTTTAATTTTATGAAAGGTTCTATAAGGATCGTCCTTAAAAATATGGAGTCAGTTGGGACATTTTTTGATCATACTGATGTATTGAAAAAATACTGAGAATACTCTTTTTTTTTTCTTTCTTCCTTTCCTTTTAGGGACAGTTAAATGCTGTAGTTTAATAAGAAACGATTCATATTTGTAATTAAATATTAAAAAATAAAATGAAAAAGTATATATATATATATCTAATTTAAAAAAAAACTTATTTTATCCAGAGTGTTTTTATAAGTGTTTGTCTGAAGAATACGCGTTTCTACACCATTATAATATATCCCTTATTTATTCCATAATTATTTTTGCTTTTAATAGTCACGCACGGGAAAAGTAAACCTAGAAAAAATTGAAGAGATAGAAAAATGCCTTTTTAGGTGCGTTCGTAATTATATTAATACGTAGCACCTATAGTCGTCGCTTGGTCCGTCCGTCTGTCCGTCCGTCTGTCTGTCTGTCTGTCCGCATATAACAACGCATAAACTACCCAACCAAATGGTTTGCAATTTAAAATATATTATCTTTGCAGAATTTTGTCGAGACATTTCAAATTTTATTAAAATCGAATCAAAACTTTAGGAGATATTAATAAAAATATTTATTAAGAAATTTGATTTTTTTTTAAATCGGTGCTTTTTTGTTATAGGAGCTTCCGATGGATGTTAAATCGTCAAGCGACCGAGATACTTATTTTATGACAGAAATGAATCTGCAGACGATATAATTCATTTCACAGAATTAAAAATCATCAAGATCTGAATATTTATATAACTAGCTGATACATATATATCTGAATATTTATATAACTAGTTAAGATATTTGTATGAACAGTGTCATAAAATATATACTTAACTAGCTGTTTAACCCGTTCTACGCACGGGATATCATGAATTTAATTCTAAAACGTGCGTACGAACGCACCTCGTTTGTAACGTTTGACGTACAATTTCCAACTTGTTTTCTTTAATGCAAGCGAAGCAGGTATCAATTACTTTTAATGTCAGATAATTACTTTTAATACTTATCTTTGGTTGAATCATTTAGCTGTACCTCGTCATGTGATTTTTGTTGACACAGACTCGTTCCATATTCAATTCAATTTCTATTACCTCCCCCCCCCCCCCTTCAACATGCACATGTTCTCGGCTTTGAAAAACAATGATATAGAATAATATTCATAACTGAAAATTATAAGAATTTCAATATGATTTTGAATAATTACACAATTTAACATAAGTTGAACAAATATGTTTTATAAGTTTATAAATAATTTGTATACCGTTTTGCAAGCATCGGTAAAATTTCGGAAGTTATATATATATAATATATATAACTTAAAACACTCTATTTCAAAAATCAGAATGTTTACTAACTGAGATTTTGAGTAACATTTACTTATATATAAAGAAAACAATTACCATAAAAATTATTTTCATCTATTACAAATAGAAGGAAAGCTTTTTATATTGATAATTTATAGATTTATTTAATATACTTACAATGCATATTATTAATTTAGAAAATTGAGAAATTTGAATCATTATTTGATGTTAATACTTATTACACATAATACTGATATTTGCGGATTTATGTAATCCATTTTCTGTTATAAAATTTTGTACGTTATGCGAAAATTATGTTTCGTATAAAGTTTTTAATTGCTTCTTAAAATTCTATCTAAGAAAGTTTTTTTATATTATATCATGTATTTACATACAATAATTACTTTAATTTCAAAAACAAAATACCCATTTTAATTTGCCGAGTTTTCCGCTTCAGAGCAATTTAATCCTCAAACCACTGCTCTGCTAACTTCCATAAGACACAAATCTAATTTATTTAGAATATTCCAAGCCAGCCTGGACTCTTTAATGATTTAAAAATTTCGGAAGCAGATTTCCTAAATAATGAACTCTGATATAAATCATTATATAATTATGTCTTATAAGACTCTTCCATGATTAGATTTGGGGGGTTCATCGGTTAAATATAAAGCGGGAACAGGGGGCCAATCCGTCCTTAATATATTGTCAAATTCCTTATTTTTTGAGGGGCATTATTCTTTGAAGTAAGTGTATAATGTACAATTAATGTGAATAACCTGTGAGCTCAATGCCATCAGTATAACTGGTCACTTTTCTTTTTATTTGATTTGTTTTATAAATCAATGCGATTTTGTTTAGTCTTTCATGACACATTCTTTTAACATGATCATACCAGATTAATTGCTTTTTTTGAAGATCATTTAATATGATTCTCTTTATTTTCGTCATTTCCTGGGTTCTTTTTAATTCATGGAAAAACTATAAATATTCCTGTGATTGAACATATTTATTATTATTTTTATTTTTATCACCTATGCATAAATTATAACGTTATTCTGATAATTTTGCGGGTTGGCAATCGACTAGACGAACATTTTGCGAGCCCTCAGAAAAAAGAAAAATGCTTTCGATTTTGTTTGATTAACACTCTAAATGTCGTTTACAATACAAACGCAGAATTTCATCAGATAAGTTTAAGAAATTAAAGAGGTAATCTTACTACATCAAATGATAACGAATTGCGTTAAATTGAGGAAACAACACATTTTGGTAACATGCAAGCTCTGTTTTCAACAAATATGAATTATTTCGTTCAGTAAATTCACGAAATGCTTTAAACGAATAAAAAAATAATAATTTACGTAAAAAAAGTCAATCAAATAATCGTGTAGCAAACAAAGATGCAACGTACAAAAATTTCTTTTATTTTAATGTTAAATACATTCATTATAAAGGGATTCATTTTCATTAACATCGCGGGTTTAATCAAATTAACTGCTTTAGCTATCAAGATTATCAACAGAGAAAAAAAAATCAAGATAATTTTTTGGCATTGTGATAATTTCCAGTAAGCCAGTAACAGCCATTGTGCATGAAATGATGCTCTGTTTTTTCTTTACATATCAAAAATCAATACTAAAAAAATAGTCATCAAAAATATCCTTTCTAAAACTAAAACTGGACTCCACTAGTTCATAAACAAATTTAGTCAAAGGAATTTGCAGATTTTATTCTCCTAACGCGAACGAAGTACGAATGTTCATCATGGTTCTCCGAACGATAAAAATCTCAATATATTCAATTATTTTTCAAGTGGTTTGTTTACGTTAGGAAAGAAATTTTGAATGCTGATAGCTCCAAATATAAACATTTTAAAATTTTAAAATGTAGCTTATCTCTCGACAAGTTTTTTTCTTTTTTTTTCTTTTTTTTTCTACAAATATACAATTTGCAGTTTTATTCAAACAAATTATTTTGAGAAAAAATGGGCGACTGACATAAGAAAGGGGAAGAGGTCAGTCCCGTATCTGCTTAGGAAAGTCACATGGTTTGCTCTATTATACGTATGGCTGATGCTTGATTGTATTAAATGATTTCTGACAAATAACAATTGCCATTCAAGTAACATAAATGTAGTTTGTAAATAGGTTGTCGAAAAAATGAATATACGAATATGAGGTGTTTTCCAAAAAAGATAAATCTGCATTGAGGATATACTTCTAGTTTTATCGATGCCATAAAAGGAGCATTTCAAACCTTTTGACAATCATATTTTGTTTTTCATTTTATTTATCTTGAGCATGCACAAGCATTTATTTTCACATATTTAGTAATTAGGTAACACTACTAGATCAAGAATTCATATAACATCACGGATTGAATAAATTATGCATTAATTCTCCACATAAGTGTTTGACATAAACAACGTCGTTTCTGATTTGTAATTAAACACTATGGCATATGTCACATTAATTGTATTAATATTGCTTAAATTTACATATAAAAACACAAATAACCACAAAACGAATCAGCTTGAGCATAATGTATTGTTACATATTTATTTAAAAACGAATTAGATGAAGGGTTATAAATACAATTATAATTCAACTAAATATATTTATATTATGCTATAAATTTCAAATGTTATCCACGCATATCAAAATACAAATACATACGTATAGTTTAAATATATAGATAAATTATTTTACACCTCAGATGTGCCATGCCACGTACAATCTTTTTAAAAAACGTTTTTAAACTGTTATATCTTAAATTCAAATTAACAGTATTGATAAAAGTTTGATGCACATCTTAAATTTACGCAAACTTTACATATTTCATTCGGTTTTTACTTGGTAGGGCATATTTTATTGAAATATATTAATTAAAAATACATGAAAAATATTTAGTGATTGTAAGTTTCATCGTGGAACGATGCTGTGTAATTAGCATTTTACCCGCCAACGTTTCACAAATTGAACATCAATTTTGTGATGCTGTAACTGTTTAAATATTTGTTTAATCTGTTTGAAATTTTAAATGTACTTTTTTGAAGGTATTTCTAAGATATTGTTTAATAATTGTTTGTGGTTCCCAAGTTCGTGCTTGTTGAAATGTAATATAAAAACATGCATGTAGAGGGCTAGGTATTTTACTCTACAGGGTGATCTTGAGCCTACCAATCTTGAGCCTACAGCAGATGCTCAAGATTTTTGTCAGATGCATCGAGACACGCCTGGCATGTACGTTGGCGTTGCATAGAACGGCACGCCTTCTCAAAGATACCAGGTGTATCTCGAACACATCTTGCTAACCACAACGATTATTCCTACCTAGTCTTTCGGTGTTGCAACAGGCGTTTCATACGCAAGTCCTTTTAAAATCGTCACAAGAAGAATCCAAACCAGACAGGTCTGGTGATCGTGTTGGCAATGCGATAGGTCCACCACGACGAATCCAGCCGCTAGGAAAAGTAGCCTGCAGATGTGCTCTGACGTCTGTGCTGAAATGCGCAGTAGCTCCGTCGTGTTGAAATCGAATGCGTCGACGAATATGCATCGGAACATCATTGAGCATTTCTAGCAGAACCTCTTGCAAGAATGTTAGATAAATGTAACCTTTAAGTCTTCCTGGGAGAATATACGGACGAAGTAAACAGTCTCCTACAGTGCCAGCCCACACGTTAACGGAATATTTTTGTTGTGCGCCGTGTGGACGTGTAGCATGCGGATTTTCATCCGGCCACGCATGCAGGTTATGAAAGTTTATCACACCCTCTAATGAGAACGCAGCCTCATCCGTGAAGAGAACATTTGCTGCGAAGTGTCGGTCTGCAGCAGTTTCTTGCAAAAACCTCCGCGCGATATTCCATACATTTGTTGTAGTCTCTCGGTTCCAGTGCCTGGGCACTGGAAATGATACCTGGAAATGATACCTGTAAATGATAAAGATGCACTCCTCCGTTGTGTACAATGCGCCAGACGGTAGCTTGGAGGATATGGGTCACTAGGGAGACAATTCGTGTACTTGTTGAAGCATTACTCTGGAGTTCTTGGACAACTCTTTCTTCAGCATCAACTGTCGCACCAACTACCAATCCTGCATCACAATCCCACATCAAAGGATATTTGCTATTCCCAATTTTTATAATAAATGGGTATACAAAATTTGAAGCCATTCGAATAATGCTAACGATAGCTAAACTTGTTAAATCTAAATTAAGAGGAATTGCCCCCCCCCCCTCCCCACCTCTTCTTATATTCGATGTACAAACTCTATAAATTAATTCGGGAAGCAAATTTAATATTCCCATATTAAATGGGCTAGATTTTTATGTTTCTTAATGAATGAGTTTAAAATAGTTTATGTATTGTATGGAAGGTTCAAATTATGTTATTTAAATTAACTCGGGGGGGGGGGTATAAAACTTGCCAACAATAAAAGAAATATCTTTCTTTGATAGATAAGACATTTTTTAAGGAAATAAATCGATGTAACTTCGACTACTAAACTTTTTTATAACAATTGGTAGCAGAAGAACGTCATTAGCTTGGCCACACGTCCAACAGCTCAAATACAGTGCATTGGGCAACTAACCCGATGGGGCATCTTACCTGGATTTACTCTATAATAACTTTCTATTTTTATCCTGCTATCATCATTTCCAGAAAATGCTCAACAGTAGTCTTTATAATTTGATAATAAATTAATATATTTTTACCCTTTTGATGATTTGTGTTTTATGCATATTCTTTCATCTATTTCACCATTAAAGAAACATTAAAATATCGTTAGGTTGTATATTGGAAAATGGAAGCTAATAAATGTAATATTAAAATGTTCTTAACTGAAATAGAACGTATTGCACAAATATATTCTATATCCGTTCAGTTACTGATATATTTATCGTTATCATTACGTTTCACAAAAGACACTTGTTATTAAATATACATGTTATTTAAACATTTTTACTAGCGTTTGAAATATTGTAATGCATTTGTTAGATGAAAATAAACAATTTTATTTTTCCTGTCTTATTTGTCTTTGTCTTTTATGATATTTCTCATTTCAAATTGCAAATGACTTCCTACTTATTACAGGTATTTGAAAAGCATTGAATAAGTTTCGCTTCCCAGATTAATATGTTGAAAAGACAAACTCTCTCCTCTTATTCAGCTATTAACTTTTATTAAATATGTAAACAGTACTCATCCTAAGTGACATTAAAGGGACGGATTATTAAGCTTTTCATCGTTTATACAAAGAGAAGTGAATAGAAATTGATCGAACTTGACCTCAGGGTTAGACACCCCACTTGATCGGGATAGATGCCATATTCGTAAAATAATAGAAGGTATAGGTAATTAACATGTTTTATTCAAAATCTGGATTTTCATTTTACATAGTATCCTATTTACATCCAGTTTAAGATTTTATTTTGAAAACAAGAACGAAAAATCATGCGTCAAGCATAGATTATGTAACACTTTCCAACGCTTCCAAAATAATTTTACGAATCATACTCTTTAATAAGCTAAAAGATAACATCTAAGTAATCCGAATACTTTTATTCAGCCCTGTATAGGATCTATAGATTTGTATATATACTACATAGGATGCTAAATTTTAGTTCAGTTAGGAAACACGTAGCACAGTTTAAAACTCTCCGTCTGGAGTTAAATAATACGGAAATGTGTTCCCGAACTTTTGTGCTTCCCTGTATAGGATCTACAGAATTTATACACACCACGTAATATACAAAAAGCGATTTAAAATTAAAATCGCGTTCAGTAACTTAAAACGCACTTCCAGGAAATATTGTTAACATACAGTAGAGAATTCTTTTGTGTGTCCCTGTAAATGAACGATGACTGCTATACACACAATATTCTGTAGTAAGTCTCTTGTAATGAACCTTATATAAATTTCAATGCGTTTAAAATAGGGAAACATTATTTAAATAAACCGCAGACGATTTTTCTCCATAGACGTAATGTAACGGAATTCTTTTGACTGTCCCTGTAAAGTAAGTATAAGTGCTATGCACACCCTATTCCATATTAAGCTTCTTCTAATGCACCTTAGTGATATATATAAATTTTAATGCGTTTAAAATAGTGAAACATTATTTAAATAAACCGCCAATGATTTTCCCCATAGACCGCAATGTAACGGAATTCTTTTGAGTGTCCCTGTAAAGAAACTATAAGTGCTACACACTTCCGTTGAAATAGGGAACATGCTATAGATAACGATTATAACATATAAAAATTGCAGGGCAATCCGAGCATATTTACGGGAGTTAGAGCACGGACAGACGGCCAGACAAACCGAAGTCATAAACACTTTTCAACTAGGTTGGAAAGTGTTAAAAAAGCGTTTACGTGTTATGTATACTAATCCTGAATTACAATCCCACAAAGGATATTTGCTATTCCCAATTCTTATAATAAATTGGTATAGAAAATTTGAAGCCATTCAAGTAATACTAACGAAAGCTAAACTTGTTAAATTTAAAATAAGAGGGATTGCCTCCTCCCCCTACTCTTCTAATATTCAATGTACAAACTCTAAAAACTAATTCGGGAAGCAAATTTAATATTCTCAAATTAAATATGTTAGATTTTTATGTTTCTCAATGAATGAGTTCAAAATATTTTATATATTCTACGAAAGGTTCAACTTATGTAATAAATTAAATTAAGGGGGGGGGGAGCAAAAATCTTTCCAACAATAAGCAAATATATCTTTCTTTGATGGATAAAACATTTATTTTAAGACATAAATCGATGTAACTTCGCCTACTACGCTTTTTTATAACAATTGATAGAAGAAGAACGTCACTAGCTCGGACACACATAGCTGAATTATAGTGCATCGGGCAACTAACCAGATGGAGCATCTGACCTGGATTTACCTTATAACAAATTTCTCTATAAAAAATCCCGCTATCATCATTTCCAGAAAATGGTCAACAGTAGTCTTTATTATTTGGTAATAAAATAAAGTATTTTTACTCTTTTGATGATTTATGTTTTATGCTTATTATTTTAATCCATGCTACTTTGTCATGTATTTCACCATCTAAGAAACATTAAGAATAACGTTGGGTTGTATATTGGAAAATGGAATCTAATAAATGTAATATTAACATGTTCTTAACTGAAATACAACCTATTCTACAAATATATTCTATTTCCGCCAGTTACTGTTAAATTTATCCTTATCATTACGTTTCGCAAAAGACACATGATATTAAAGATACATCTTACTGACACATTTTCACTAGCGTTTGAAACATTGATCATGCGTTTGTTAGATGAAAATAAACAATTTTATCTTTCATGTCTTAATAGTGTTTGTCATTTATGACATTTCTCATTTAAAATTGCAAATGAATTACTACTTATTATACGTATTTGAAAAGCATTGAATAAATTTCGCTTCGGAGATTAATATGTTGAAAAGAAAAACTCTCTCCTTGTATTCAGCTCTTACCATTTTTAAAAAAATGTCAAGAGCACTCATCATATTCAATATTAAAGGGGCGGTTTATTAAGCTTTTATCTTTTATACAAAGAGAAGTGAACAAAAATTGATTGCGCTTGAGAAATTTAAGCTAATAAAATATAAGAATATCAGTAAGTAAAATAAATGTTTTCTTCTTTTAATTTTATATTTGATTTGAACTAAGTCTAGTAAAGTAATAACTGTATCAAATATAAACAACACCATACTGTGGTAATTGCTACATAGTTCTGTGCTTCAATATTCTAAACTTAGGCCATTCTTATTGAAAATAATTGTATATAACCTTTAAATTTTTACAATATATATTAAGCAGTCATGTGCAAATTTTTTTGTGAACTTCTAATGATCGGTTATATTTTTTCTATTATTGTGACTAGCTGAGGACTATACTGGAAAATCAATAATATTACGTTTTATTCAAAAACTGGTAATTATTATTTTTAACGAAAAAGACTATTAAGCTTTTTATGTTTGTAGAAAGAGATATGCTGCACGCGTAACTTTGTACGAATGCCGAATTTTGATACTTTTTGTGTTCGAATTTTTATAGTCAACTAGTGATCCCGTTTCAATTTTTTAAGATATAAAAATATTATGTTTGTCTGATTTATTGTGTTTCTTTTTACTCTAATCACTTTAACTTTGGTAAATATTGGCCAATCGTCAAGAATATTGCGTATGATGCTTTTCCGTGCAGAAATACTTAAAGTTTTAAAAATATTCTCTGTATCGTATATGTCGAAATTTAATATATCACCGTCCACTGCGCCTCACATTAAACAACATTGGAAACAATGAGATTCGAAATGAATTTGTATAATTTTCTAGCAACACGATTATACAAAAAACCGACCAGAAACGTACCGCGCGTCCGATAATAAAGAAATTCATTTTTCTCTTCACTATTTTCCACAAAAATTAAATAATCTCGAAGATCTAATTAAATTTCAAAAATTTGACTTCACATCCTCTGATTCATATAAAAATTTCATACTCCGTCGGCAGTTATTCCTACTCTTAGAGTATTAGAGGGGAAATATATACATATAACTATGAAGTAATATATAAGCTAGCAGATCGCACATCATTCTAGACTGTTTTTCTAAACGAGTATTGAATGAAGTAAACCTTACATTGGTGTGAGTTTCCACTCGCTACGCTGGGTGCATCATAGAAAAATAATTAAAAATGTTTTCTAGGGGTGGGGGGAGTTGCAAGTTTCATGTGTTATTACAATTTCATGCGCAGTTCTATGTACAGTTTACGCATGTAGCTATGCTGTTGGTGGCAATCATCTGAAGGAAAGCATTTTGTTTTGTTAGTTGACAGTTAACTGATTTTGTTTTTAGTTTTCTGCGCAGTTTTACTTAACACATTGCTTTTCGTCTTTTAAACAAGAAGCCCCGCCTATGGGCGGGAAACTGCGCAGAAAACTAAAAACAAAATCAGTTAACTGTCAACTAACAAAACACAATTGTATCCTTCAAATGATTGCCACCAACAAGATAACTACATACGTAAACTGTACATAGAACTGCGCATGAAATTGTAATAACACATGCAACTTGCAACTCCCCTCACCCCTGGAAAACATTTTAAATTTTTTTTCTATGATGCACCCAGCGTAGCGAGGTGAAACTCACACCAAATATACATCATACCTTGTAGTATTTTTGGTAAAAACATGCAGGTGGTCACTGAAAAATTTTGATATATTCTTAATTAAAAAGTTAAATTAAAAACAAGAATTTTTTTATAAAACTGGCTATTTTGCAGAAAATAATCTGAAAATAAAATCCACTATTTGTATTTTAATATTACACATCCCTGATTTTTTTCGGGGAAATTCGATCTCTACTTTCTTCACAATGCACTTTTTTCCAAAACGAACATAAAGAGTCATAATTGCCCATGGGTATGAGATATATGCTTCAAACTTCGCAAAACTTGGCATTTCTATTGAAGGGCTATAGATTCATGTAGGACTCGATCTGGTTGACTCTAGGGCATATTTTAACAGGAAACCTGGCTATACCCTTTTTAAATGAAATGACACTATTTGGTGATACACCGATTTGACGATACCTGCTAAAGGTGCTTTCGCTGTAGGACATTGCACCCTGATTTCAATCTCGAATTACCTTAATTCACTTTTTAACTGATCCCTCAATGAAAGACAAAATCATGTGCACAAATCTCAAACTTTGAAATTTAATCACTGTGTGAATATTTGTAGTACAGAAGTCAAAATCTTTGTGTCATATCTGTTATGATATGTATAAACATTTACTAAATATAACTATAGGGATTGTGGGACTGTATAAAAGTAAGATTGCGTAGTTTTTTTAAAATTGATCTTTTTACTTTAAACAATACCACAACATGAGTATTTACTTAATTGGAAACGGTTTGTTACTGGAACTATATGTCTATGACCAACGGTTGATAAATTAAAGTTAGGCGATATATAACATATTGCACCCTGTATAATGTGGCTAGTATTAAAGTATAGGTTTAAAATTTTGGCATGGGATTTTGAGCAATTAAAATACGTAAAATTGAAAAAAAGGCACGTTTTATGTGATTCAATAATATTTAACACTAGAAAGTCGGTAGGGGTCATTTTGAACTGTGACCACTTTTGTAGGTTGATTACTTTTGTTTGGTTGGAAGAAATGTTTTGACTTTTCCTAAATAAATACTAAGTATTTAAAAAAATCAGCATTCTAGATTTATTAGGTTCATTAAATATTGGACAATATTGACTATATACAGGGTGATCAATTTAAAAGAGTACCCGTTTGTTTTTTGTATTATCCACATCTATAATATATATGGCGAATCTTTCAACATCATTACTTATTTAATATGTCTAAATTTAATGTGCGGGTATCGTTTTTATTCACATTCTAAATGCGAAAACTTGTTTTTTAACATAAATTTGCGTGAATATCATTAGTAATTTTAATCCGATTCTGCATTTAATTTCAATAAGCATCTGGCCAAGTTGAAAGAAGCAGGCAATTTAATCAAATCATTTGCGAAGAATCGGATTAAAAATTACTAATGGTATTCAAATGAATTTATGTTTAAAAAACGAGTTTTCGCATTTAGCAAGTGAATAAAAACGATATCCGCACATTAAATATAGACATATATGTATGAAATATTGATGAAAAAAATATTAATTTATAAATTGTGTTTTATTTTAGTTAGCATTAGTTTTAATTTGTGAAACCAATCAATTTTCATATCAAATTGATGAGTTATTTGAGTAGTTATAGTATCATCCAATTAATCGCTCTGTAGGCGTTACGTTTACAGTGCTTTAAAAATTCAATTAATTATCAAGTAATATTAAATATAAATGAAATATAAATGATGAAATACGTAAATTACATATGTATATGTTTAAAAAACGATTACACACGTACATTATTTATTTATTCCGATGTACGACATTTAAAATTATTTTATCGTTGTTATTTTAGAAGTTTCATCGAGGGGTCAAAATGACCCTTTCTCGCCGTTCCAGTAGGTAAGATTTTTCCGCCGTTGTAGTGTTAATGGAGTAATATTTTATTTTTACCACCCAAAACCAGCGTGCTGCAACACTTGGTGTTGCTTTCTAAACCATTGCACTATTACATTATTTAACATTTAGTTATGAATGTCTATATTTTAATTAAGGCCACCAAGTACATTATTAATGTGCACGATAATATCTTCTTTCTGGAAAATGATTTATGGGGTATTTAATGTTTTTTTTTTGCAGATATGCACAAAAGTATTCATATATATTATCCTTTGTTGTTGTTGCTGAGAGGACGATTTCATATGTTATCACTGACTTGAAAGTATTTTAATATATAAACATGCTAAATAAAAAATATTCCAAAATTTCTCATTTTTTTATATTAATTAAAATATTATACTAAATACTGTTAAATTAAACATTTCTAAATGTATGGGCATTTTTAGACATATTTCAATTCTTAATGGAAATTAACGATCAACATAATACTGATTTTTTAAATCTTCTTAATTATGAATACAGTATGTGTAATATCTTCTGTATTTTTTCGACTTTGACCAGTGCACTTATAATGATAATAGATAGAGTTTAGAGAGAAATGGCTGTTTTCAAATTTATGCCAAAACGATAATTTTATATTTTCTATAAGAAAATGTAAAATAGTTAAATTGAAAATTAAATTAGTTCGTTTTTGCTACTGGCCGCTGATATTAAGTATTTGTACCATGGACGCAGCTTAAAGCAAAAATTGTGTTTTTATTCACGCAATTCTTGATTTCTATGTCGCACAGTTAGATTATTTCATGAAATTACCAGCCGGATCGAGTGAATATATATAAAGATTATTATTGCTTAATTCAGTGACGATTTTGCGAACTATAAAGCTGGAGTAACAGCCTTATGACCACAGACGCAATTTGTATTCCCTGTTTTCCAATAGGAATTATAGATCTATTTTAAAATCAGACTTTCTCTGCTAAATAGGGCAAAAATGTTTATTTGGAAATATATGGTGGGGTTTTGCAAAAACTGTAATCAGTCTGTAGATGTTTTGAGCACCCTTGACGTCGTCGATTTGTTCAGGATCAGAAATGCGTACAAGTGAATATGTCCGCCTCTAAAGCTAACTGTAATAGTGATAAAAACATAGGTAAAATTATACATGACTGTATACAGAACCCAATTATTTCAATGTCAAGTGAAACATGAACATGAATTAAGAGAGACTCTCCAAAAACGCTCAAAAACAGTCTGCAATTCGAATTTATAAATTATAAATTAAAATTTTTGGAGCAAATTTTTATAATGCAAGATCACCATTCCGAATGACAAGCTTTCACATTATTGTTTAAATGCATTACCGAATGGTGAGTGTGCATAATGCAAGAGAAAATTCGTACTAATTAGAAACACTTCCGTTATCTTAACAGGATATCTAAACATGATCAATAAGTTTTGAACCATTCATATTTCATCCAGAATTTTTTTTAAATTCACCATGTTAATGATTATACAACAAAGCTATAATTTGATTATAATAAAAAAAATTGTCTATATATGAGCTCCTATCGACCACACCGTTGAAAGAAACGGGATGCCATTTGAAATGTTGATTTTTATGGCACGGGCTCAAGAATGAGGTAAAGGAAAAAAAAATTGGTCTCTCAAAATTATCAGTACAGTCACAAAATTTCCCAAAAATTCAAATGACAACACGCAGATTTGTTTTTTTATATGAAAAGGAATTTTACAGTGAAAAGCTCTAAATAGTATTAAAAATTAAGTTTAGCCGTAGAAATGGCGACATAAAACACAAACAAAGATGACATCTACCGCTATTCTGCGTTAAAGTGGTCATCAGGGTCATCCTCAATGAGTTTTTGTCTCTTTCGGTGTTTAAAATTCTAGGTATAGAGGTACATGTTTTAGTCGCTATAAGCATGTTTATGCATGTATCCGTTTTTTAAAATTACGACAAAACTAAATATTGTAATTATTTCACTGTTTTTACTTACTATTTGCGAGTACATACAATTTCGTAGCAATATCTATGTGTTGTTCACGGTGCCATAGTGAAAACATGTATTATTTAATATATTTATCGGAAATATTCAGTTCATGCACAAGTAAATTCGGTAAATTGAAGACATCATTTTTTCAGTAATATATTTAATTAAAATTTACGTAATGATTAGTTACAAGTTGATAAATGCTATGAATAATTATCACAATTTTGCGCAAAATTTTGCAATACATGTAGAAGCACTAAAAAATGGGATAAAAGCGACATATTTGATATCTAAAATAACATTGAACACAACTACAAAAGTCACTGACTTATAAACAAGCAAAATGCATTTCACTTGAAATTTCATCTTGAATTCTCGATATGGAGCACTGTTATCTGCTGTAGATGCATTGCATACATTTTATGCTGTGTATTATGTCAAAGCAAAATTTTTCTGTTTTCAAGATAAAAACAGAATGTAGGATAAAGAAAAGATTGAGGAATATTTTTAGTGTGGAATATTTTTATCCTATATATGTTTTTTTGCAAAAGATACCATTAGAAGAAATTTTAAAAAGAAGAAACCAATACACATTTTAGTTTTATTATTTGTTTTAGTAAACATTTTTAAATATTCCTTCTGAAGCTAATATGAATAGTAAGAAAACATTGAGTAGTGACAAAAATGTTCTAAATTGAATATTATTTATTTTTTTGTAAATTGAATATATAGATATATTTTACGAAATTTAAAATTTCACACCCTATTAAATTTATTGTATATATTTTTTTTAATTAATATTCCATTTACAACCCTTTTTTATTAAGATAATCCCTTTCTTAAAAAATATTCCATTACTGTCCATATTTAAAACATTTTATTATCATAATCTACTTAAATTCACTTTTTATTTCCCATCAAATAAGGTGTGTAAAAATCACAGAAGACTATTTCTTAAAAAACCTATTTCCTTAAATTCTTTATTATAATAAATATTGGCTATTTATTCCCCAATTTAATCTCTTTTATTTCTTTAAATCTGTGGCAATTCACCATTTCCCTGTCCTAATAGTCTCAAAAAATCATTCTTTTAAATTGTTTTCAATACGCAAGAACGGAAACTTATTATTTCAGTTTACCGCCTTTTTTAATTTCAATAATAATCTGGCAAATTATTTTCCCGCCTAAATCTTCGGAGAGACGTATTTCTTGGGTATTAATTCTCCAATAAAAATGAGTGCCAGCGAAAGTTGAACATGCAGCTGGGTAAAATAGATCACGTGATACGAAATGCTTCTTGCGCCACTTCACTTAAAACAAGCTGACGGACGTAGGGAGGAATGGATTTTGGCGTCGAAGCGATAAAATAAAACTATTATAAACAGTAAAACAGGTTTAATTAAACGGTTGATATATATTTCAGCTCAATCTGAACCATTATCAAAACAAACAAAAATATTTTATAATTGACCGGTCTATGAAATTATTTCAAACGCAATCATTTAATTTTTCACGTACTTTTAAAAATTACTCACGTAATTTAAATTTTTACTCGGTTGTTTATTTCCATGTTTGCAACCAGGGAGAAACTCGAGCCACAATTTTTGTAAATTAAAAGATGCTGCATCGTTTTTGTATTTATAGAATATTTTTGTTTGTTTGATAATGGCGTTCATATTGAGCTAAAGCAAATGTCAACAGTCTAATATAACCTATTTTACTGTTTATAATGTCTATATTTTACACCTATTAGCAATTAAAATGAAGTAAGGTAGGTGACTCAAAGGTGACCATAGATAAGATTTGAGAATTTTTTATTATTTTCTCGTTCTGTGTGTGGCTGAATTTTTGTTTGTAAAATTTTACGATTATCTCTAACACATATCAAGTATACTTTTCTCTGTAAAATAAAATTTAATTACTTTTATAATACAGTTTTAAAATTGTAGCTTGTGGCCTACTTTGGCGCATAGTGCTCCGAAGACGGCCATTGAAATCACTTTAAAAATGTGAAAAAATACTCGGCAAACTATTTTGCTTACTATGCTCTGGTGATTCTTATTTTCTTTTGATATCTTTCGAGTTTTTTTCTTTTTAATCTTATCTTAGGAAATGAAAAGACCTTAAAGAACTTTTTGAGCGCGTTAGTGCATTGAATTTTCTTCTGTGAGTTACTAAGTTCTTTTCAGTGATGTCTGGTGTTAACAATAAATGGTAATATGTTTTTTCACATATTTATCTAAAAAGCTTGAAAATCACCCTGACTACCCTGATATCCACATTTGTTTTCTAAGGTGGGCACCTTGGGAAAATGCGTATGGTTGCCATTTGCACGACGTAAAACTGTTGATACGATAAATTTCGTGGAATTTATGAAAAATGCGATTAAAAAGAATGAAATAAGCTTTCAGAAAACGTATCATAACTCAAAGTTCTAAGAATTTAAACACGTGTAAATTAAAATATAGTTTTACCTAGAAATTAGAACGATTACTCTTCAAAAGTGAAATCACAGCATAAAATGTCGTATGATCAAAGTGATCTCTTTAAATTCAGCCACATGCACTGTACATAGATGACTGAAAATGCAGTATTACTATTTTGTGATTAAATTAATTCGACTTTTGAGGGTGGGCTACTTTAGGAACACTGGTTACCTTTCGTTCATCTCCTAACATGATTACAAGGTGTTATGATTTGTTATAAAAATTTATGGTCAGCAAAAATTCCCACACACTTTACAAACTTTCTAGTACGTTTTTGACTCGCGATACTTGGCGTTGCCTAAGCGATATTCCGGGCACCTGTCGGAATTTCGGAATATTGTAAAACATAGTCCAATCAATTCAAAGTAGTCAAATAATTTGGCGAATGGAGTCGCCCCCCCCCCCACCTTCCAGGGGGGAAGGGGAGCAACTCCAAATTTTAAACTCTAATACATACCATCTAATAGTGATATTAGTTTGTATTCGACGGGAAATGTTGCCTTAAGCTATCGAACTAGTAGTCCTTTAGTTTTGGAATTATGTGTATTTAACCCATTCATGGTCATGAACGCGTATACGCGGTCACACGTTTTTACTTCTAAATGGTTATGACCGCTTATAGGCGGTCAGCATTTTTTACTTCTAAATGGTCAAGACGGTCTATATGCGTTTGTTCTTTCCCCCTTTCTTCCAGACTGGGAGGTGGAGAAGGCGTTTATCGGCACCCCTTTCTTCTTACTGCTCAATAGGCGTATAATAGGTAGACCATTTGTCATCTAGAATATTTGTATTTCAGTCGAAAGCTTGGATTTTCATTCTCTGTAAATGGTTAAGAATGATATTGTATTTCAAAACAGACACTTAGTTCAAACGAGGCAACTCCATAGAATATCACTGCTTACTTATATATGCATATATTTTATCATCCTTGCCCATAAGATTCTAATTCATTATAATAATTATTATTATTTTAAATAATTTGCCATATTAGGTTCATTTAAATTGCTCTTTTATTGAATATATACATATTATTTCCTTCTTTTTTTTAAACAGCATTTTATTTTAGTTTTTTTTATTTAACTGTAATATTAATTAACTAATATATATATATATATATATATATATATATATATATATATTTACTTCTAGCACTTTTAATGTGTTAATAATAAAAGTCTCAAATAATAATACCCAAATTAATATTACGCTTCAAAAATTATTTTCTGACGTATGATTGTTGCTCAAATTTTATTCAAATTTTACAATAACTTACAAAATATTACAATGAAACCTGTCCATGATGATATTGAAGGACACAGAAAAAATATTGATATAGATAGGTTTCATTCTAAGAAATTTCGAGACAAAAAGTTTTCTGGTTAATATTTTATTCGATTCTTTTTTAAACTTTGAGAAAATTTTATAGCTATATTTTTGAGGGAAAAAAATATGAAGATTGGAAAACAAAAATGCTTATAAATTTAATTTTGCTTTATATTTCTAAATATTTAAATATTTTATTTTTTTTAAATATAAATTTATATATGTATTCCCTTTACAATTTAAATTATTTTTTAAAAATATTTCTTAATTTTAGTCGTGTTAAATGTCTGATATATCAACTAAAATATTCTATCTTCTAAAATCATTTTTGAATGTTTCTTTTTTTTCATTTGATATGGAAATTATAAATATTAAGTTGAATAAGGAATTTACAAAAATATTTATTTTTTAAAAAATACTAATTTTTAAAACATTAAGTGTTATTTTTCATGAGTAATTTTTAATTCGGCGATCAGGTTTTACAAATTTTCTTTTCGAATAAAAAATCCCGAAACCAATTTAAAGACTACTTAACTCAAAAATATTGTACAAAAATATATGGCTTTACCTTTAATATAAATTTAAATATATCAATTTAAATATGAAAAGTTCTTGAAATTTTTCGCTCAACAATGCTGATAAATTTTCTAGCTGTTTTTTAAACATAAAAGCATGAGACTTGAAAGTATGATTTTTAAAGTGATATGTAATCGAACAGAGTTTCTTTTTCAGTTTCATTTTCCACGGCATCTTGAATTACAAGCGATTTTTGTCTCACGTCAGCAGTTTTTTTCCTTTCCTACGCTATTGCGTCCGGAAATTTGACGTGATTTTCTGAAAATTATTTTGTCTAGCAAAAAATGGTAAAAACAGATTACTTAATTTTTTAACAAAAGCATCTGCCAATCTATATCGTTTGCGAACAAAAATTAATTTAAAAATGTGTCAGAAAGCATCCAGTTTGAGATTGAATATAGCCTTTAACAACATTATTTTACAATTAAAATTCTTTTAAAGGAAGATTGCATCCATAATTATTCAGAAAATTAAGGTACAGCACTTTTCACAGAATTCTGAACAACACGTAGCAATTTATGACATGTTTAGGTTTTTTTTAACTAATAAATATTTGTGTTGATTGGTATGCCTGGACAGGTTTATTATCCCGAAGATACAAAATGAGTTGTTAAAGGAAAAAAGTACAAAAAAAAAAGAAAAAGAAAAAGAAAAAAAGAAAAGAAAATAAAGTGATTGAAGTATACATATAAAAAATAAAACCTTTTGTTCTAAAATTATTTTACAAATCACATTTCAAAGAAAATATTTCTTTTTTATACGATATAGTAATTTAAACCAATGAAAATTCACAATTAATTTAATATCGATTTATAAACTTCTGCATAAGAACAACATTACATCCATATGTGAACTTAACTAATATCTGATACATCAAAAATCTCAAATAAAAAGTTTAATTACAGTGTTTTTGGTATGATACCAGATCAGCATATTTATTTTTGTTTATAAAATTTTTGATGTGAAAATTATAATATTTAAATATTAATTCATTTTATTACATTCTTTGTCTCATATTTTTAGCTGCAAAACAGTATGAGGTTATTCTTTTGTTGGTTTTGTAAAAAATAACCATATTTTTCATATATTTTTTAAAGCATGACTCACCATAGAAAGTCTACTTTGGCACCTAGTTTAAAGATCCAACCTTTATAAGTTTCATTTGATAAAACAAATAAATCCATATCTGAATTTAAGTACATTTGAAATGAAGTCAAAATTTCTCTCACTTCAGCTGATAAGTCTTTAGATCTGAGGATTACAATATTTAAAAATTAATTTTGTTACTTTCCTGGTATCGATAAAATCGTTTTGGAATCGTGATTTTACCTTTTTTAATAATTATATTTTTCTAATCTTTTAAAATTATCTTCTTTAGAAACTGTTAAGTCTAAGGCATTACATAAAGAATTATTCCGTGTAGATTTGATTTAGTAATAATAAAAAAATAAATCTATATCTGAATTTAGATGTATCTGGTATCATATTAAAATATTTTGTTTTGTTAGCTTATATATACAGTAATGAAATAGTTAATAATAAATATTTAAGTTATATCCGTAAAATGAGTACTAGAGTTTCATTAAATCTCCTTACTCAAATAAAATATTAACATCTGATATCGTAACTCATTTAATAAAGCAAGTTATTTACGAAACAGTACATAATTTATTGTTTTATAACTTATAAAATCAACACGGAAATGTTTTCTATTTTTCTTTTCACTTAAGTAGGAATAGACCTGTTTTGAGTCAAGAGATTTTAAGCACACCAACTGAAGAATGATTTCTTCGAAAAGGGATTAGGGATTAGTTTCGGCGATGAGAAATAGCAATCCATCACCGGATAAAATGAATTTGACATGTCTGACCAGATGCATTCACAATAGACTATTCATTACTAGAAGGGGGAAAGCATTTTCACAGTATTTCTGCTAAACTTTTAAACCTTGCGAACCCTTGACCATTTACAAAGATACAAAATACATCCAGGAAAGCCTTTTAGAATGCAAAAAATGGACGTGTCCTGACCGCGAATGGGTTAAAATATTTTAATCCATAAGGTTAAATTTATTTCTAGTCATTTCAAAATAGCTTACATTGCGGTTAATTTGCTATGCATAGCTCAAACACGACTCGGTGGGTTGAACTGTAATTTCGGGCTTGTTTGAAGCTTGTAGAAACCATTTTCTATTAAATAATTCATACATTACAATGCATTTTTCTCAAGTTATTTCAAAATATATGTTGTCTCGAAATTAATTGTCATTCCCAAAGATACAAATTGTAACCTATACATATACACAATTATACCAATACCTGTATAGTTGTAACCTGTATATAAATGTTATTTAGCAAAATCCAACAGACGCCTCGCATATGGGAATGCAAGTTTACACCTTATCACGGACATTTCTAATTTCGGAACCGGTTTGAACCGGTTCTGAAAGTGAAAGTACCCTTATATAAAAAACTGGAACCAAAATCGAAAGAGTAAAAACTAAAAACGTTAGAGATCGACCTCAGCTATCCTATGCAAAAAAAAGCATTTAAAAATATTAAAATGCGAGAGAGAAATCGCGCAAGAACCTTCCCATAGATTTAACATTAGCTTGAGCGTTTTTTCGCGTGACTGATGTAAGCTCTTAAACGTACACTAGTGTGCAAAACTTAAGCAACAAACACAAAATGCTAATTTCTGAACACGTGAGTACACAAAAGGAAATTCTATGAACAGCAAGTGTAGAAACTAGGTACTACCCTAACAGCACAGATAGTCGACATTTATATGAAGTCTTCTTGACATCACAAATGGCCACAATTGTCACAGTCACTGCAATGAACAGAAATGTGATATCTTTCATTCGTCTCATTTTTACTTTCATTTATCACTCCACTGAACATTCACCATGACTTCTGCTTCTTGACGAGTCACCAGGGGACTTTAAAATGAAGTCATCTTGTGACTCTCATGAGACTGTCATTTTGACATTCCATTGTAAAGTCATCATGATAGCTGTTCTGTGACGAGTTCTCATGTGACAGAAAATGAAATCATCTGGTGACTTTTCACAAAGGAGTGCAATGATGTCTTCACAATAGAATGTCGATAACCGGAAAGTCACCTTGCGACTACATTGTGACATTATTTGGCGACTCATCACAATGCAATGCTCACAATGACTTCAAAGTTCAGTCTTCAACTGACAGTGACTTGAGAATCACAAGGTGACTTCATTGTAATGTCACTGGTGACCCATCGCAAAGCGACAGTCACAGTGACTTTTCAGTGTTAAGAATCATTTAAGAGTAATAATGAGACAGTGAAGTATCCCATATTTTGATTCACCGTAGCGACCGTCAAGGGGACTTCAAATCGACTGGCCGTGCTGTTAGGGTAGTACCTCTTTTCTACACTTTCTCTTTATATAATTTCCTTTTGAGTACTCATGTGTTCAGAAATTAGCATTTTGTGTTTGTTGCTTAAGTTTTGCACACCAGTGTATATAAAATAATCACTTCAACTGCAAAAGAACAAGATAACAAAAAACAACTACGAAACATTTTCTTTTGCCAAATAACTTTTGATTACAGCTCAACACTAAACATTCAAAGCATCTGAAATAAGGAAGGGAAAGCTAAATTAAACATTAGATTTATAATATACTGGTAAAAAAATAACTTGCCGAATTTTATATTCATTCATCTAAATTATGGAAAAGAGTACTTTTTAAAACAAATATAAATATTATGTATATATATGATTATTTAAATTTAAAACAGATTTTATCATGAAATTAAAATTCTACAAAACAGCATATTATGTTGGAACTAATCCATCTGAAATACATTTATATTAATTACGCATACATTTATATTAATTTATAAAAGAGTTTATATGAAATCTACACAATGTGCCTACTCGGACACCGCAGTGGCAAATAAATTACGTATGTAAGATTACAATTGTATATTCATTAAACATTTTAATTATTCCAATCCCATGATGTTAAGATAAAATATTGCAGAGCATGCAATTTTTAAGTATGCACCGGGAGAAAAACAACGCAGTGATAAATTCTTATAAGTGTCGTTAGTAAACGCAAACGTCCAACTAATGCAATTATCGCATTTACGAAAACTGTAATCTTATAAAGAATATGTTTATCTTTATTTAAAGAATATACTTCGAATAACTAGGACATATGCAATTCAGTTCCCGAATGGTACATATTACATAAATGAAAAGGGACTCAGGTAAATAAAACTAATTATACATTCGCTGGTACACAGGTTTTATTACAGAAATTTCTTTTTTTACAAAGATGATAAATATAACTATTTATTGCAGTTCGTAAGATACATTGCATTGCTGTCGAACTGTAAAATTTACATTTATATAAGGCATTCGTGTTAAAAGAAACTTATGGACATAAAATGTAAATTTTATAAAAATTCCGTTCAGGGTATAATCTTGTACAATAAATAAAATATGTTTACAGCTATAACGAGACTCTTTTTTTTCTCTTTAAAAGAAAGAACTTAAAGATATGAATGTAAACAAAAATGAATGGCTTCCTTTTTTAATGTCTATAAAATTAGATTACATTTACTACTAAATAACCAAAAGAAATCTAAAGTCATTTATTTTGTAAAAATGCTTATGTAAAGTTACGTGTTATTAGGGAAACGGTACTCCTACTGCTGTAATATAAAACTTTGTAATTAAACCAATTTCAAAAATATTTTTCTTATTAATACCACGAAATTTTAGAATACTGTTGGCTAAAAAAGTTTAACAAAAAATATTAAATAAAATTCTCCCTATAATAAATTCTAATAAAAGCATGGCATATATTAGTGCAAAAATTAAAATTTTGAAAATTGTAATTAAAACTCAGCATTGTAAGTTTGATTTTGAGGCAGGACTTTAATATTTTATTTCTCGGTAAATTATAAAAACATATAATCAGAAATAACCGCGCAATAAACAATGCTCTGATTAAACAAATATACGCAAGTATCTGTAAGCTTAAGATCCATCACTCTCATTAAGATTTAATTACCAATGCTTTAAAAAACACCTAAATGATTAAATTTTATCACAATGTATTTTCTTTATACAAAACATAAATCATACGTTGTAAAAAGAAACAGAATTAAAAATTTAATAAGAATAGTTCTGAACCCGCTTCCTTTATTGTATGTTTATAAGGTCCCACTAAACATGACGAGTAATATTTTGGTTAGAAAATGACATGTTTTGGACGATAATCGCCGGTTCGATACCAGGGCTTTGTAACTTTGTAAAATTTTTACGCTTTTCCTAGGTAGAAAATGAAAATTTGCGTCACTATTCTTCAAAAACCCAACTTGATGACCTCCTTTCTATAGCAAAATAGCCCTAATTCAACAATGCCTAACAAAATCTCTTCTTCTCATACTTTTAAAATGAAAAGTGTTTAATACTTTATTTAAGATTACAACAGAAAAATGCTTAGCGTCAGACATGCTTATGGAAAAATAAAAGTCCTGAATGAGAAAGTCTACAAGAAAAAACTCTGTTTGTTTAAATTTTATCTATTGAAAACATCTTGGATAGGATATATATGTAACGAAAAGAAAAAAGAAAAAAAAGATAGATGTGTAGATATGCGAAGCAAAGTAAACATACGATTAGAAGTTCTCACTCAAAAAGAAAGTCAAACATTCATGATACTAACCCTAGCATTTTGTGGTGTAAGGAAAATATAATATGCATTATATAACGTTCTAAACGTACGGTGTATTTCTGCATATTATAATAGAATGCCGGTGTGGGATTTAAATCGAAATAATGTGTCGAAATAAACACTTCAGAATATCTTGTGGGATTACTACAACGTTGAGGCTGATTTCACAACTTTATTCTGTTCTTTTAGTATATAAACCAGTTTATTCAGTTACAAATCTGTTTTCTTTATGTTTATTTTTTCGATAGCGAAACGTTAGTAGAATTGCTTATAATGCAATATTACATTCTTATGCATAAATGTGTATATCTAAATAGCACTGATAAAGAAATCTCGTAAAAATATACATTAAGCTCGCGATAGTGTTGTAAGTCTGTCATAAATATATTTACTTTGATCTACTGTTTCATGTGTTATTAGAAATTCTTAATAGTAGAGAAAAATATCTAAATGTTAGTTATATCTATAACTTTTACAATACTTGTACCGTTTTGAGTTTCAAAGCAATACTATAACGAAATTGGACTAAAACGTAATGCCTCGATCACTATAACTTTTTTATTTTTGAAGATTAGGTTTCTAGATGATAACTCAGATAACCTCTAGATGATATATCAGTAATGCATTATTCTCTTTCAATCGTAGTCCCAATACCTTTCTACACACATGCGACAATGCGTGTCTAGTCCGGAAAACCCGTCGAAGAAGAACTCTGAGGGTTTTTGTCGACCCAGTATCGAATAGAAGCTTTCATCTCGTCGCCAGAGTTAATGTGTTGACTCCGAATGTGCTCTTTCCTTTTTCGGAGGAGGTGACAGTCACAGTGCATAATGTCGGAGCTGTACGATGTGTGTGGCAGAACTTGCTTTTATTGCAGGCGTTGGAACCTCTGTCGTATTTCGCAACTTATGTGCAAGAGGCCGTTGTTGTCCTGAAGATTAAGGGTCGAAATCCTTCCGAAAACGACGCAACTCTGCGCACAGCTTTTGCATAAGCCCCTGCTTTTCATATACAAATCATTTCTTCTGGCAGTACAGAATCTTGGTCACAACATACACATGATTCAGATGAAAAAAATAGTTTAATTATTTTAGCATAGCCAAAGACAAGAATATTAGCTTGGTATAGTCTTGAAACCTACTTAATACAAAATGTATCCCAAAAAGAAAAAAAAGAAAATTCAATAATCCATTAACTATAATAAGAAATCAATTAAATTTTCCAAGGAGCACAACTTTATTCTGTTCGTTTAGTATATAAACCAGTATATACATTTACAAATCTGTTTTCTTTATGTTTATTTTTTTATAACGAAACGTTAGTAGAATTGTTTATAATGCAATGCTCCATTCTTATGCATAAACGTGCATATACGTGCATACACGTGCATACACGTGTATGCATACGTTATGCATACACGTTATGCATACACGTGCATTGGATACTTCGTATCATTTTTAATTTAATCTCTCTACTAGTGGCCAGGGGCATCAGAAGCTGAAATGGCGGAGATGTCGTCAGAAGTTCTTAACAGCCAATGCTAAAATTTCATCAGAGAAACTATTTTCTTGAGACAGACAGCACTTTGTTTTCAATTAACGATTAGTGAAAGATGCTAAATTACACAATAAAAGAATATTTGGAATCATTGCACAAACGTTTGTCATTACGCCCAATGATCTATTTAGTGCTTACGCACAGGTGAATAAGAGTCATAGTACAACTGCAAATAAAGCGCATCTCGAAGGAATTCCTATTTGTGCGCGATAATTATGGAGGCAATTGTAAACTTTTATGAACTATTGTGCATCAACGTGGAATCTTGCCCGAGTTATTCTTCGCGTCATGATGAGATAAAAAGGAATAATTTTATATATACCGTATATACTCGTAATACCAGTATTTTACCAGTATTTTAATACCAGTATTTTAAAATAATGTTCTTCGTCTTATATAATTCACAATTAAATGAGATAAAGCAGGGCGTAGAAAATTATTCTGAATTACTGGTGTTAAACTTGTTTCCATCTCGGTTTTGGGGGTCGGCTTATACACGAGTATATGCGGTATTTACTCTGACACTTCGTACATTATTTTAATATTCCTTAATAGGGTGAAATGTATAAGTCCTAGTGTCAGAGTAATATTTTACTAAAATGAATCATTATAATTTTAATTATGAAATTCCAATACGTAAATTTTATTTAATAATAAAATGAAGAACCATGGAATGAAATGAATTTTCTTATCACATGTAACGTAAATTGATATAATAGATATATCATCATCAGTACAAGAAATTGCAAATGCTAAATATATATTATTATAGTTTGGTGTATTTTTTTTTTTTTTTTTTGCTATTTTAGCAAAAGGTGTAGCTGCGTTTTTCTCAACATCCGATTCTGTAATATCCTATTCTTACTATCACAAAAGACATTTTTAGTTTTATTCAAATTTTAGAATTAATTATAACACATTCTATATTATATATACATATTACAGATTTATCTTTACTGAAAACAAAAACAAGGTGTGAGACTTTAACCGTAAATTGGCCTGAAACCACTGCAATTCAGTAATGATTTGACACTGTGATTCATTTGAAGATAAGTTCAGAAAGAGCAGTGTGTACACATTAGTTCCATTCTTTGGTAATAGAACTACAATGTCAGGCAATGCTCTAAACATTTTCAAACTTTCATTGTGTTAAATATTCAACGCTTGGAATTTCTCAAACATTGATACTTTGCTAAGCAAACTACTTGAAGTACGGTGGTTCGTTTTTAAACCACTTTACTTTAATATCTAAATGCCACATAGGCGCTAGAATTCTGGAATGAAATTTTATCTTCCATTAAGAACGTGAAGAAAAGCTTATAGTTATTTTCAAATAAATGTGTACGTAAATTCTTACGTTATTCAATCTTTTCAAAATTTTACGAATATTTGTCCCTGAAAGGGTTAAACGTCCAAGTATGTCTCTATGGATAAGTAGTAGCATAACTATAAGAGAAGTATATAAAAGCAATTTGAAAAAAAATAGTATAAACATTTATACATTTCCGGTGTCATCTGAATTGCAGTGTGTCTATTATTTTAAGCAGTATGTATTTGCGCTAATTACTGCATTTTTTACTGTTTGCTATAAAATAGGAAAAACATTATCTGTGCAAACTCGTGTAATATTTTAGAAGTGCTTTAACGCTTTCGCCAAACACCTGTCGTAAAAGATTACCTTACACTTCTGAAATTGCTAGTTTATAAATTCATTTCTTTAATTCATAAAATACATTAAATCATCTAAAAGCGGATACATTGGGAATATGATATTCGTTAGCTGCTCGAGTGGGTCCATTATTCAAACTTAAAAGCATACGAATATATAAGCGTAAGAAATTAAAAATTATTCGCTGAATAGTCGTGTTCTAAAGAAAGTCCTCAATTGAGATTATATATATTTTTTTGGAAATCTTTGGCCGTTTTATAATAAATTTACCTAGAAAACTTCATTATTTCAAGTTAAAGTAAGCAATTTAATCAATGTTTACCAATTTTGCATTCTATATATATAAATTTTAGTTGTGTGACTTATCGTCTCTAATAGGCTATTATGCGATTCTCTATCTATTTAATAAAATAAAGCTTATTTTAAAATTTATATATGTTTTAAGAAATTGCTCAACATCTAATTTCATTTTCTGTAATTTGCACAAAAATGTATACATGTTTGTGCACTATCAAAATGTCCAATCACATGACATATCTATTTTACATGATTAATAAGCAGTATCAAAGAAAAACTAACTTATCAATATATGTTAATACTCGTTGTGTCACATGATGTCGAACAAAATATTTCTCTATCTTATTTTGCATCAGTGGCGTGTGTACGGATTGTATAATACAGCAATAACATTTCTGTAATTGCATTTGTACTGAAATAGAGTAAACATACAAAATGCTTTGTTCAAAAGAAGTTTCTTGAATGAATCTGTCACTCTCTTATTCTTTCATTTGACAAATGCAGGAAATAATAAGTTGCAGTTATTAACATATGTCATTCATGAATAGCTTAAAGAATCTTCACTAAGAGTTTGTTTATGACAGTCAATTGCGCAAATGTTTTGTTCCATAACATTCCAGATTTATAAAAAGCATGCATTTTGAAATCTCTATTGTAATTTGGAAAAATAATTTTTCGTTAGCGAAATTATACTTTAAATAATAATAGGTGTGGACAATGATTTTGATATTTTTTGTGATTTATAATTAAAAGTATTTTGTTGAAAGTAAGTTTGTTTAACGAATCTGTCAATCGGGTATTATTAAAGTTGGCAATTAACAGTAAGAAAAAGTTGGTGGTAGTAACATATGTAATTCTTCAATAGATAAAGAAAGTTTCAATAGCAGTTTGCTTATGATAGGCGAATTGCGCACTGCCTTTGTTTCATAATATTTAAGAGTACAAGAACATATATTGCCAAATCTTTGCTATTGGTGAAAAATAATTATTTCATTAACGAGGTTTCATAAAAAATGTTATGTTTATGCATAAAACTTTGGCATTCACATTAATTTACTATGATGCCTTAAAATTCGTTATAAAATAACGAATTATGAAGTAATTAATGTGCTAATACATAAAACCTTTGTTTTAAATAAGTTTAATTTTACGAAAAACTTAATAAACATTTATTAAATTTAATTGTACTGATCCGATATTTTTATATTCTTAAATCCTCCTGAGTAGAGGAAAAGTGGGGGTCCGACCCCGAGTGGCGGAGCTGTGGAGCCTGAGGAGGGAGGAGGGAGGGCTCCTCAGCTCCTCCACTCGAAGTGCAGCTCAGCTCCTCCATTCAAAGTGCAGCACCTGTCCAGATGCCCACCGCTCGAAGTGTCCTTCACCACCTAAGATAAGGGGATTAATGATAATGAATTTTAATTAGGGAACTTAGAAATTTTTTGAAGCAAGTTTTTTTTTTTTTTTCGCGGAGAATTTCCTACTAGAGTACGAGGTGTATTTCAACGGATTTATTTTAGTGAATTAGAAATTTAATTAATTTTAATTGGGGGACTTAGAAATTTTTTGAAGCAAATTTTTTTTAAACTAGAGTAGGGTATTCGATATACATGTTAGAGGAGAATTTTAAAAGTCAATAAGGGTTTAATTAAAAAGGAACATTGATTAATTTCAATTTGTGAGATTTTTTTTCAACTATAGTATATAATAGCGGGTAGAATTTTAGATTTGAATGGAAAATAATAATACATTTTTGGTGCTGTCATCTATCGTTTGAATTTAGTACTTTTATGAAAAGTCTGGCTGAGGATCGAACCCTCACAAAATGAAATCATAGCACACTGATTTGCCTTATTCTAGAAGAGGTGATATCACCATATGTGCAGATCATACGTTTTTAGTTTGTGAATTATTTTTGTAGATTATTAACCAATGATAACTATTTATTCATGAACCAATCACAGTGGATTTTTTATAATCATGCGCGCCCCCTAGAATGGTATAAATTGATGCGAATCCTGTTCATTACATTATTCATTACATTGTCGTTAATGTGCAAGGTTGTATGATTTAAGTGGAACTTGGTTTAAAAAAATGTCTAGTGTAGAAAATCAAATATCCTTCCTGATATCCAAAGAAGAACCTCTACCGATGGACATTACCCCCAAAGAAGAACCTGTTTCGAGTATTGAATTGAAACAGTCATCATCAGGAGAGATCAAGTTACCTCATTTTTGTGAGATTTGCAAGAAAGGCTATTCTACAAAATTTGCGTTTAATAGACCCATGACTCATCACTCAGATGAAAAAGTTCTTACCTGTGGTGTTTGCGGAGAAACCTTCATTTGGAAATATGATTTACGAAATCATGCTAAGACTCATTCCAGGACATATAATTGTAAGCTGTGCAAATGATGTTTCCACGATATTTTGATTTGCATAAACACAAGAAGATTCATAACACTTCCAAACCGAAGAAAACGGCCAGATCTTCCAAACAGCAAAAAGATGATCAACGTAGAGTACTGATTAATCGACTTTGTAATTTATTGCAACAAGTATGCACTTTCTATGAGCAAACAAAGTAACTTCTGACGTCATCTATTTTTCGAGTTATATGATTGGGTTAAGCCTTTTAACTGTAACTGAGACTGATTTTTAAACCTATATAAGCAATGGATCCAGACACCTCATCTAATTCCGTATGAACTTTAAAGAAGATTGTAACCAAGTAACAAAACGAAATCACGAAGAACAAGTGTTTTCGCCTAATAAACGTTCTCGTGTAGATTCACCTTTGGTATCAAGAATTGAAAGTACTGAAGACCTTGTCTACGTTGATGAAACAGCCTCTTTTCCGGACACCTGTTGTGAGCCCACCAAGGATATATTGAATGAATTTTTCATTGACTTTAACTTTGGAAAACCTTCTACCCCAACGACATCCCATGAACTTATTCAAGAATCGTTACAAGAACCCATTCAAGAACCACTACAAGAATCGACTGCTCATGCTTCGAATGATGACTCATTTATATTTTGGAAAGAACTTGGAAACTCAATCTTTTTAGGGTCTGAGTTACAGAATTCTGATTATTCTATCCACATAAGGGAATTTACGTCTGAAGGAATTCCCACCCAGAATGGAATTACTATGGACATCCTGACTTGGTATGAGTTTCAATATAAAAACGTTGCCTTTAATTTAAGATACAAAAGTTCCTCCTTCGTTAGCAATAATAAGATGTTAGTTTTAAATGAGGATAATTCTGTTATGTGTCTTAAAAGTTTAACGAACGATTCTCATATCAAATTAAACAATTATCAATTAGAACAATTAAAAGAAAAAGCCTATAAACTGAATAAGAAATTGATTCATCACCAGTATGAAAAACATTTACCTAACTTATTAAAGAAAAAATGTAAACAGGCTACAATGACACAAGAAAATGAATTTGTGTTATGGTCTAAAATAATTTTCTACATCGAGAAAAATATTATAAGTACAGTAATCCCTTAACATTCGCGAGAGTTACGTTTCAGGAAAACCTCGCGAATGTTGAGTCTATCTCTCTGCACTAAAAAAGGAGTTACGTTCTATAAAATTTTCATTGGAGTGGCACAGTATTTCAAAGAGCAAAATGATATATGTATTAACAGTACGTTATGCATAACATACAATGAATGTACACACATATTCGTATTTCTGAAATTTATTTAATGAATATAATTCAAATTAACTGATTGGAGAAATAATTACAGCTAAAAAGCATAGTTTTTTTTTTAAATAAAGTAATTTCGACTATCTCTCTATTCGCAAAGAGATGATAATGTATGCAACTTCAGCTACATACAACAGCTTCAGCTCCATTTCTATGAGAACCTGCAGAAGCACATTTTAAATTAATAGATTGATGATGCCGTTAGCTTACCACTTCTAATATCCCCATTGCAATGAGTATTCTGCTGCTGTTATTATTTTGTTTTTCTAAAACACTAGGTCTTTTTTCAGTAAACAACTGAAAATTGATTTGTAAATACATACAAAGAAAGAACAGGGGAATCAATCTTTAACCACTGTAAATTCTGAAAAAGCAAATATATAATTTAAAAAAATCGCGAATAATCAAGTCAGATTCTCGCGAATGTTAAGTTTTCCGCATTTTAATATTCGCGAATAATCAAAACTCGCGAATGTTAAAACCGCGAATGTTAAGGGATTACTGTATATTTAATGAAGTTTATCAATGTACCGGATGTGTTTTTAGACATCCAAGTGTTAGCTTGCATTCGTGTTTTACATTTAACAACCGTGAAAAATTTAAACAGGTTGGAGATATGATTTTAATGCTGGTTAATTTTGACGATGTACTATCCATGTTTTTAAAGAAAGTGGATTTTGTTAGCGATCACTTTTTATGTAACCTGAATGTACAAACTTTTAAAAGCGTATTGTTTGAATAAACTATCTTGATTTTACATCTGTGTCATTATTTCTATAAAATACATGTTTAAAATATAGGCAATAAACTTGATTAAAATACAATAAACTGAATTACTATACAAATGAATGAAAAAAATACTTACACACCAGATTGAAGAAAAGTCTTGCACAGACCACTGCTTAAACTGTTCATCTTATCTAATGGGGAATCCCCACAAGTGAGATCACCCTAACCTGTGCCTTCATGACATCACCTGGGATATCACTACGCATGCGCGAGGTTATCTAATCAGTGGTAAGATTATCAGATAGCAACCCCTATATAAGGTCGAACATATGGTGTGGAATCATTGCTTAGCTGTTCCTGCCTCGGTGTTCCTGCTTAGTTAGTGATTATTTCTTGACTTGATTGCTCAGTAAATTTTCAACGTGTAAAAATGTCTTCAATCATCTTTTCGGATAATGGCTTGAACGTCCAATATATAAGTGACTTTATAGAGAAAGCCCATGCTGATCGTTATTTGACGGAGTTAAAAACATTACCATTCTACAGACCTACTTTTCATTTGCGAGGAAAGGATGTGAAACCTAAGCGATTGGTTTTAGCTTATGGTGATCCCAACACCAGCTATGCCGCCTTCAGTGGAACAAGTGTGTCCTCCAAACCTTGGACTTCACTTATGATTGAACTTCGTGATAAAGTGGAAAGAGAAACAGCCTGTACTTTTAACTATGTGCTACTTAATTTGTACCAGGATGGAACTACTTATATCAGTCACCACAAAGATAATGAATCCAGCTTAAATGCTATGTTCCCTATCACAGTACTCAGTTTTGGTGCTCAAAGAACTATTGAATTCAAGAGACCTAGTGTACCCTCGACATTTATCAAGCTAGAACATGGATCCTTCTACAGCATGTTGCCACCTACCAATGAATTATTCACACACGGCATCGGAGCGAACCTGCTATTAAAGACGTTCGAATTAGCCTCACTTTTAGACATTTAATAGTTCATCCTCTTGATTTGAAAAAGCCAAGACTGAACTTGTTGAACGATCCTGAACTGAATTTAGACTTGATTGCTGTATCCCCTGACTATGCTCCACCTACCGCGTCTAAACATGTTTCACCATTAAACAGACCTGAAGAGAAACTGTCTACACATACATTTCATGAATCAGATGGATATTTCTCAATTCCTTGGAATCTTGAATGGAATACCTGTGCTCAAATTGAAATGGATAAAAACTGTAATTTGAAACTGCATATAAGAATTTTTCAAGAAGGTGCATGCGGAGAATTGTTCCCAACCAAAAATGGCATTGTAATGACACCTTTAACTTTTGATCATTTCCAACAAAATATGATCAAGTTCAACTTTTATTCTGAGAAAGACAGTTACGTGTCTAATAATCAACTTTTAACAGCATTTTTCCGATGAAGAACATTGCATATTACAACAGATTTTCAAGGCAAACCAACATAGTTTTCATTTTAAACCAGAAGGAATACGTTTATCTATAGATCAATTTTTTAAATTACGTGAAGCAATTCCTGAAATTACCGAATGCATGATCGATATGCTTCTTGTGACAGCGATTCCTATGTCTGTATTACGAAAATCAAAAAAGTGTATTCAGACACATACTAATGAGGATACTGCGAAGAAGCATTTCCTTTCATGTTTTGACCAAGAATTAGAAAGATCTCTTAATCACGTATATACTTGTTACACCTGTACCTTTAGCCAGTTATCGCAATTAGACCATGACTGCTTAAATACTTCATTAAGAGAAAAATTTCTTCTGTATAGAGATAGTACATTATTAAACTTTAATGTCTATCAGTTTGTGAAGAATATCACTGCAAACTGTCTTTGTCACTATACAAGCTGCATTTTTTGATACTTTGAATTCAAACTTTTATGTAAACTATTTAGAAACTCTGTTTGTAAATTCCCGTGAAGCATAATGCTTTTAAAACTACAAAATGTTTGTAATATTTGCTTGAATAAAAGTACTTTTTTTCCTCTAAATAATTTCTATGTGATTATTTCCTAAACATCTTTACGTGTTTCTTTTTTTTCAGATTTGAGATATATAGAAAACAGTTTACAGTCATGAAAAGTAGTTTTGAACTAAGAAAAAAGGTTTTAAATAATTTTTGAAAACATATTAATGAATACTCTACAAGAGGGTATCTTTTATTTATGAGAAAGTATTTATATTTTAAGAAAGTTTTAAGATTGTTTTCAGATCCAAAAATAAAGTATACTTTCTGACACATTTTTAAATTCAATATTTGTTCACAAATGTGTTATAATTTTTCGCGTTGAGAACTATCTTAAAATATTATCGGTTCATTAAAAAACACTGAAACATTCTTCACTTAATTGAAACTTTACAAAGGGAAATATTTTATGTGAAAAAAAAAAATCACAAAAAATGTCTAAGTTCTACAATTAAAATAAATTAATATTATTTAGGAAAATTAAATAAGGTTATTTGCTCATGAGTGAAAATTTCTTATTACAACGTATCTGTCATGAGTAATCGCTAAGGGGTTTTCCTATGAATGATTCATATCTATCTACCAATAATCGGCTCGTCCTTATCATATCCTCTTATCTATGAATCATATGGGTTGTATATTAGCAAGATCTTTCGGGGGAAACTTTAGTCTGTTCTAGATTTCGTTTCTTGTTGTGTCACAAGCTATTGCTCTTAGATTTTTTTGTAGTTGTGTAGTGTGACCAAGTTTGTTAAATAATTCTGTGTTTGAGTTTCTGAAGAATTCGAGAACTTATCATGATTTCATCTAACCAACAGCAGATCTCTTCAAACTTTGATAATGGAGTAAGTGGATTTTAATATATATTTTTATTATATAATGTACTTTTAAAACTAATTTTAATTCAGCAAATTTATTAAATAATTTGTGAAATGACTTAGCCTAAAACAGGAATGATTTTTACCCGAGGGGTATATTAAATAGAGTTACTTAACTAAACTAAAATTTTATGAAGGGTTCTGTATATTCTAAAATTACTAGTCTAAGCTGTGATTATTATTTATTAGTATATTTTACTGTAAAACATGATAAAATCTATTTTTCAAATTTTTATGAAGGGGTTCAGTATATTCTAAAATGTGATTATTCATATATTTTACTGTAATGCATGACAAAATCTATTTTAAAATTTTATGAAGGATTCTGTATACTCTAAAATTACTATTCTAAGCTGTGAAATTTTACTTAGTATAAAGCATGAATAATTTTTACGCGAGGGGTATATTAAATAGAGTTACTTAACTAAACTAAAATTTTATGAAGGGTGCCCGTATATTCTAAAATTACTATTCTAAGCTGTGATATTTTACTTAGTATAAAGCATGAATAATTTTTACCCGAGGGGTATATTAAATAGAGATACATAACTAAATTAAATTTTATGAAGGTCTCTGTATATTCCAAAATTACTATTCTAAGCTGTGATTATTCATATATTTTACTTAGCCTAAAGCATGAATAATTTTTACCCGAGGGGTATATTAAATAGAGGTACATAACTAAATTAAAATTTTATGAAGGACTCTGTATATTCCAAAATTACTATTCTAAGCTGTGATTATTCATATATTTTACTTACCGTAAAGCATGAATAATTTTTACCCGAGGGGTATATTAAATACTTAACTAAAATTTTATGAAGGTTTTATTTACCAGACATGAGTATATATTTTTTAAAATATAAGATTGATTATTGTGAAGTATAGCAATGATTTTTTTAAGGGTAACTATTTTTAATGCCTGTTTAAACTATTTTTAATGTATATTTAAAATATTTCACCTTAGAAGTGTATATGTCTTAATAATGCTACTTGTAATTTATTTTCATACCAGTATAATGTATTAGTTCTAAATAATTAATTTTGGGAAATATATATCGAAATGATTTCATTCTGTCTAAATATCTCGCAATATTTTTTTACAGTTTTGTGGAATGCTATTATTTATATGGAAAACTTTTTAAGACTCTATATTTTTAAATTGTTAGTTTAAAAAGAACTTTATATACAATTTAATACTTCTCACAAGTAAATATATTTATTATAAAATTTATATGTAGTAGGGAAAAAGTTATTTGAAACAGTTTTTCTTATTATTACAAATTTTTAATCCAATGTGTGGACCCTCATTAGAATAATGCAAAGTTAGTTTATAATGTCAGCCATGAATATTATATTTAAAATAGATCCTTTTTATTTGAGGTATATTTCCTTTTACTTGAATATTTAAAGCAGTATTCACATTACCATACATTTTTTTTAACTCGTTAAGTATTCTAATTAAACAATCTTCATTAATTCAGTTAATTAGCTATCTTGTAATGACTCATTGTGGAAAATCCCATGACGTCATACCTGGAAAAACCTACGAGGTCATAGATCTGATAAGATTCTCTTATCTGATTAAATAGATAAGCGCGCTGATGTGGGTTCATTCTTATAGTAGTTGTCTTAGAGACTGTACGTTATGATTAGTGCTCCAAGCATTTTATAATATTAATCTTTTTGAAAAAGTAATAAATAAAACGATGAATTCAAAAATTCAAGTAAGTTAATTATTTTGAAAAACTGTTTAGTATCATTCTATATTTTTTTATAAGATTGTTTCCCTTTGTAAATGATTTTAACCTAAAAGTTTTCCATATGTTATGTGGTTTAATATTGCTAAACGATTTATTTTGAAACTCTCTAAATGAATCTATTCAAATACCTATCTATTGTGATACTAATTTTCTTGAAAAACTCCTAATTAGAAAAAAAAAATTGTTCTTTTAGAAAGATATTACATTTCTGTTTTGATCTCAATATTAATATCTGTATGTGCTAAATGTATAGTTATTTTAGTGAACGAAATTTTAGTTTAACAATTTAACTTAATTCAAAATCTAAACAAAGTCATTATTCTCTAGCACTATTCTATGTGAAATTTTTTTATAACATGCTATTGATGAACCCTTTTCGAAAAAATGATTTATGTTTTCTAATTTAGTGAGAAACTGATTTAAACATCAGTCCCAGAAAAATCGACGCCATAGAAATAAGAGCTCTGAAGGAAATAGCAGAAAAAAGCCCAGAACCTTCAACGCAAGAGTCTTCTTTGGTATATTATTATTATTATTTATTATTATTATTAGTGTGTAAAAATTATAATAAATGTAGATTGTAAATGAGAATTTTCTTTTAAAGTGGGACATGGATTTTTCCCTCACGCCTAACCAAACAAATCTTATGGATCAAGTTGAGAAGATGTATAGGAGTGAGAGAGAGAAAAAAAATCTAATGATGGAGTCTCTTAAGGTATTTTTTTAAACTTTATAAAACAACAAAAGTTTAAATTACATTTTTTTTTTTTTGGTAAAAGCTTATAGGGGATATTCTTTTTTTAGCGTAACCTTCCCAGTATGGTTGAAGCAACTACGACAAAACCACATTCTGATGTTCCTAACTCCTAAGGTATGTTTTCTTTAGTATATAATAATTATAAGTTGCTTTAAAATTGCCTATTTCAAACTTGATAAGACAAAGTTTAAATCTTGATAACGTAAAGTTTAATTCTTGATAACTCGAAGTTTAATATTTAATAACTCAAAGTTTAAATCTTGATAACTCAAATGATATCTCAAAGTTTAATTCTTAAAGCTTAAAGTTTAAATCTTGATAAATAATAGATCCTTCTTTTTAGTAGGCATATTTATAAAGCTAGGGTATGTATTTCTTTTCAGGATCAGCATATAGGTGAATTGTCTCCAAAATCGTTTTCACGTAAGGACAACTTAAAGCGACACCAACTGATTCACACAAAACAAAGAGAAGGTGTATCAAATATTAACCCATCTGCCCCAGTCACAAGCCCGTCTAATGCCCGCCCTTCTATCGCAGGCCCGTCAAACGTGGAGCCCTCTAAGGTAATTATTTAAATATATTTTTTGTCTTTTACAGGTCTTTTTTTATGTTAGTCTTCGAGAAAGATTAAATAGTTTTAAAGAGTTTTTTTAAGAGTATCATTTAGAAAATTGGGAGGGTTTTGAGAGACTGAAATAATTTTTTTGTTTAACTTTAGGTTTTGTTCAATGAAGGGTTTTCTTTTTAAATAAAAAAATTAATTCTTTTTAAAAAAATGTAAAAGTTTAATAAAGATTTAAATTTTAATGAAGGGTTTTCTTTTTTTCAGGGTCTTCACACATGCGATATTTGTGAGAAATCTTTCTCAAAAGCCTTTAATTTGAAACGACATCGTGATACCCATACAAAATCCACGGATACCCTATTTACGTGCGATATATGCAAAACTTCATTTAGCAGAATGGATAGTTTTCTTCGTCACAAGAAGATACATTCTGAGGAAACAACTCGTTTTCGTTGCGATGTGTGTGAAGAAATTTTCACCCGTGCTGACAGTTTGAAAATACATCTCGCCACGGACGTGAATCCCCAATATTCCTGTCAAGAATGTAATGAAAAATTCTCCAGAAAAGACCACCTCATGCAGCATACACTTGTCAGCCACAGTAGCTCGTCGACATTCAAATCTGTAAAGAAACCACGATTAAATCCTCAACCTCGTAAATATAATAGTAAAAGGGTAGACGCTGTCAATGTCTTCAGCAGTATTTTTCTCGAACCACATGATGACACTGCTCACGATATATCCATCTTTTTCGATAGCAAAAGAAATGAATTAGTAAATTGTTTGGAGGAAGGTGTAGAAGAAAAAAAATCTATTAAGTGGCGATTATTGATAAAGATTCTACTTGAAAAAACAAATGCTGGTGAGGAGACTGAAGCGCTATCAACCTATTTTTCATCGAACACCTATGAAGAATTTACAATGGATCAAATCGAAAACCATCTTGATGAAGCTCACAAGAAAATATTAACATCATTTGAAAATTTTTGCAAAGAGGTAGTGGGTGGGTGCTTAAATTAATTCATCATTTTGAATTAAAAATTGCTATGTATGCACCCTTAAAAGGATCAAGCTACAATGAACTACCTAAAGATTTAAAAGGACGTCAAGCTATTTTAAATGTCCAAAACTTTAATGACCACAAATATGTGCTATAGTCGATTCTCGCCCATCAGATGAAGATAGATTATAATCAGCATGCTGAGCGTGTGAATAAGTATAAACCATATGAAGATACTCTGAATGTGCAAGGAATAGCATTTCCAACACCTTATACTCAAATTCCCAGCATTGAAAGTCAGAATGACTTGAGAATAAATATCTTCGGGTACGAGGAGGGAGAGATATACATTCTTCATGTTTCAGAAAAAACGAACAGCGACGTGATCAATCTACTTTTGATCAGCGATGGGGAAAACACCCATTATACGCTGATCCGTGATTTTTCACGATTTATGAGTTATCGAAGTGGACATCAATGTGCAGCCTATTATTGTTTCCGTTGTTTTCATGGGTTTACCAATCAAGAACTCTTAGAAAACCACTCTCCCTATTGTTGTACACAAGCTCCGCAAATTGTTAAAATGCCAAAGGAAGGTGAAAATATATTGTCTTTTACAAGTACCCACTTACAAGCACCTATACCCTATATAATATATGCTAACTTCGAGTCTCTCCTCGTACCAATCACAACCACCGAACCCTCCATCTCTACTTCCTTTCAAGTGCAAACAGCATATCATTCTGCTTGTGGTTATGCTTACGTTATTGTGGGCCCTGACGGAAGCACCTACAGGCATACACCCCAAGAAGAAGAAGCCGTTACAGTTTACAGAGGAGAAGACGCTATAGGACACTTCATCGAGAAACTGTTGAAAATTAAAGAAGACTTTCAAGATAAACTCATGACTATCGCACCTATGCAGTTAACTCCCAAAGAAGAAGAATCATTCAAACGAGCAACAGAGTGCTATATTTGTAGGAAGGCCCTGGGAGAAAAACGTGTACGTGACCATTGTCACATCACATCAAACTACAGAGGGGCTGCACACCCTTTTTGTAATTTAAACTACAAACAGTCAAAAATTATCCCAGTGGTCTTCCACAATTAAAAAAAATATGACGCCCATCACATCTTTAAAAAGTTAGGAGTTGTTGTAAGACAAGCATAGTAGAAGGTCGAATTTGGATGAAGTCCAGTACATTATGATTACACTTTTTAGGTAAGATAACTTTATGTATATATATATATATATATATATATATTTTCAATATTAAAAGAAAAAAAATTGAAATAATGCCCTAACTAAATAGTACAATATATATATTATAAAAACAAAGCTTAGTCATTCTATTCATTCCTCAAAAGAAGTTTTTAAGTTTGAATACTAAAAACTCAATTTAGTATAATTTTTCTATACAAAAAGCATAAACGAATGTAATTTAATTTTATCTTATTACAAATTCATATATCTTATAGGGGACCCTGTATTGTTTTTACCCTAACCTGTATCAAATTCATTTAAACACATGTACAATTAAACATGTTCAAATTCATTTAAACATCTTTTTGCCCCAAAATTCTTAAGGGTACCTCTTAATGGCTATTTCTTAGTTCTTATTTTTCATTAAATACACAGTGAAGCCTTTAAAACTTAATAGATTAATAACTATATATGAAATAATTCGCATACATTTACAGTTTTAAATAGCTCATTTCATTCATTTACCTACCCAAAATGTCTCAGAAACTGATTAAATATGTGAAAAAGCCCAATAGCCGTATTCCTTATCGCGAGTGATTCACCGTGTCAAAGCAAGATCTTCGCTTATCTGATAATATGACTCATTATGATTCAGCAATCCGTCTGTTGATGGGGTAACATTCATTTCTTAGTTTCAGTTATAAATATGTATTTTAAAGCATAATCACTCAAAATTCAATTATTTTTCATGAAACGCTCTACCCTATTTTACAGATTTGTATGATAAATTTGGTGAAATATGTAATTTTTTTTCTAAAATCTATATTTTGAACGTTATACTAAAAATGCATTCGTGTGAAACCTATTTTTACATTGCATGAATTCGTATTCATTTGAGAATAGCAGTCTATTTCTTAAAATATTTTTACAGGGTACATTGCGAAGGGGCCTTTTCTTTCAAACAGTGATCTTGGATTTTATGAAAGGTCTCTCGTATTTCTGTCGCTATAAAATAACATGAATCTATTGGATTTAATTTGTGAAGGGCGCTGGGATTCGAATAGGAATAGGGTTATATTATTTGTGAAGGGCGCTGGGTAGCCGCATTATTTTATGAGCAGAGCTTATATCTTTAACTTTTTCTAGTTTCTTTTGAAGGATTTCTATATTTTGAACCTATCGATGTGTTGGCTGTACTTTTAGCCTAACTTGAATTGAAAAAAAACAGGGTAAAGTGTAAATTATCTGATTTTATGAAGGGTCCTTTTGCATAATTGGATTTTTGTGAAGGGTTCCTTTTTATTAAAAAGGGGATCTGTTCACTATTTTAATTAACTATGCACTAGCTGGTAAAATTATATTTTGTTCACATAACATTTCAATAATGTTGGAAAGTGATTCATAAACTATACCGCTACGCATGATTTTTCATACTTGTTTATTTATTATTTTATATATACGTTAAAATTCTTTTTGTATCATCTAGTTTTTTAGACAGAGAAATGTAGGAACTCGCAGCAAGGGGATCATACTTAGCAATCTTGAGCGCCAAATGATGGATTTTTCTAAGTTTCTATCCAGAGCCTCTTTGTACAAATTCTTCAAAAGACTCAGTTATCTTTGAAAACCCTTCTTCAATATGTTGTGAGATAGTATCTTCGGTGAGCTCGATGAAGCATGAACATCGAAAATACGATTGAATTTCTTCAATTTCCTCAATCTCTTCATTAACGACCACACGCTCAAGTGCTATTTTTTCCACCATGTGCCATTTAATCACACTCTTTTCATAAATTTCACTAATTAAACATTCCTGTATTTCAGGTTGTAAGTGTCTGTGAAACACTTCTAAGTCACATTCTTCACGTTCATCAGGGTAGAGCATCATTGTTTTAAACACATTGAGTGCATCAGACTGCTTCGGTTTTCTAGACTTTATATTAGATAAAGCTATTTTCCGTTTCACACTCACAAGAGATGCGACGAGAGTGCTGGGTGCGTGAAGATATCTAAATCTTCCAAAAATATTTTTGGGAATCGTTCGTGTGAACTACTTCCACGTGGTGATTCCTGGGACCAGGAAGCTTTGACTCTAGGTCACTTCTAGCTAAAAGCTCACACCTTAAGGCAAAATTCATTTCAGTTGAGAGTTTATATCTTAGATTACTTTCAGCTGAAAATCCTACTTTTGGTGACTTTTAACTCTAAAAATTCTATTTGTAACTCTAAAAATTCTACTTTTGGTTTAATAAAAAAAAATGTCTAAGTTCTCCAATTAAAATTAATGAATGACCCTTTTTAATTAAACCATTATTAACTTTTAAAATTCACCTCAATTCACTCTAGTACTCTAACATGTATATGAAATACCCTACTCTAGTTGAAAAAAATAATTTCGAAAAATTTCTAAGTTCCCTAATTAGAATTAATGACCATTTTTAATTATTATTTTTAATTATTCATTCACTTCTACTGCATACACTCATATTCAAACTGTATACTCTCGTTGAAAAAAAATTGCTTCGAAAAATTTCTAAGTTCGCCAATTAAAATCATCACCATTTTTAATTAAACCATTATTGACTTTTAAAATTCTCCTCTAACATGTATATCGAATACCCTACTCTCGTTGAAAAAAAAAATGCTTCGAAAAATTTCTAAGTCCCCCAATTAAAATTCATTAAAATAATCCCCTTATTTTAGGTGGTGAAGGGCACTTCGAGCGGTCGGCAGGTGCTGCAGTTCGAGTGGAGGGCTGAGCTGCACTTCGAGCGGTGAAGCTAAGCTGCCCTTCGAGTGGAGGAGCCCTCCCTCCTCAGGCTCCACAGCTCCGCCACCCGGGGTCGGACCTCCACTTTTCCTCTACTCTCCTGCTAAAGCTGGAAATTTTTAGTTTCTATAATTCAGATAGATAAAAATGTATCGATTTATTGTTCATTTTTAACAATTTCCAACATATTTCAAAAATGTTTATGACTTCGGTTTGCTTGTCCTTCTGTCTTTCCGACCGACCCTGCTCTAACTCCCGTAAATATACTCGGAATGCCCTGTGATTTTTGTATGTTGTTGACGTTTATTACAGCATGATATATATTGAAAATCATGTGTGTAGGATTTATGGTTTCTTTACAGGGACAGAAAAAAGTATTCCACTACATTAAGGTCAATGGGAAAAACTGCTTGCAGTGCATTTTTATGATGTTACATCATTTGAAATATAAGGAAATCGATATGCATTTATGAAATGCAATAAAACATGATTTCTGTAAAATATGGAATACAACGCATTTATTATTTTTTCACATGATCACACAAAATTATTCTGATATATACTGATCAATTGAAAAAAAAACGTTTCAAATGCGTTTTAATGATGTCGCACCTTTTCAGACATAATGCAATTGATATGCATTTATGAAGAGCACTAAAATACAATTGATGTAGAACATAAGGGGCAAAGCTTTATTATTCATTTACAGGGACACACAAAATAATTTCATTACATAATTGGTCGATGTGAAAGAACTGTTTGCGGCATATTTTAATGGTGTTTAACTTTTCAAATATAATTAAAGTGGTGTACATTACTGAGATTTACTACAAGATACTTGTAAAATATGATGTCTATAGAATATATCGTTTATTTACAGGGACACACAAAAGAATTGGCATACATTACTCTATCCCAAATACTGTCTATAAGTGATAATTTATGGAAGTGCGCTTTCAGTTAGGTATGCAATTTTCTGTTTAACTAAAATATTGCATACTATGTGGTGTATATTAATGCTATAGATCATATACATTGCTACACAAAAGAATTCGCAAGCATTACTGTACATCAGCGAAAAATGCTTAAAGGGAGAGGGGTAATCGCGTTATGCATTTTGAAAATGAACTATATTTAGTATATTAACACATGTTTGTAGAATATAATTAAATCACATACAGGGCCACGTAAAAAACTGAATACAGTGCGGCCTATATATCATAATTTCTGTAAATGCGATTTCAGAAATTTAAAGCGATCTTTTGCTGGAATTAAACTTTAGCCTAATATGTGGCGTGTATAAAAATCTTACGGCTATAAACAGTGCTGTACGAAATAATTTAAATATGGTTTCATATATTGGTAGAAACTACTGAAGGTAAATTTTCAACTGCGTTAATTGATTTCTTACTAAACTAAATTGTAGCATGCTATATATAGTATACATAAATGTATACATTATATACAGGGGCAGCACAAAAGATTTGGAATACTTTTCTGGTTATAGACGATAATTGCTGAAATATGATTTTCAAATGTGTTATGCGTTTTCTAAAATGTTTAATCAAGTATCTTATTTATCTTAATTTTAACTGCGAAAGTTTGTTAAATTATAATGGAAGCGTTGGGAAATGTTTAATAATCTATGTTTGACGCATGATTTTTTTTCTTGTTTATAATATCGTAAAAATTTGTAAAAATATTGAAACTAGGGCTTTTATGAATGTACTAAAAGAGCAATTACAACACTAATTTGCCTTTTAAATAGTTAGATGAATTGTTCATATTCTCCGTGAAATCACAGAACCCGCGAACTTATATGTCTGTTCATTAAGCTTGTAGGTTTCACTGCAGTAGATGAATTGTTTAAATTAACATAATTCTATAGCTATAATGCATTTTTAAAACATTGAGTAATGATTAATACTGTCAAGGACTATATTTTTATACATAATTAAGTCTTTTATATCAGTTTGGAAAAAGATATTTCTTTAGCATTTTTAAAACAGTACTGAGAAAACAACATTACAATTTTGCCCTTTCGATCGAAGAAATATTGTTTCAAATTTATGAACGGATAGGCTGTGTGAATAATACAAAACAATACAAATTCAATCATGAGTCATACCAAAATTTGAATATATATATATATATATATATATATATATATATATATATATATATATATAATATTATATTTTGTTATTTCTTTTAAATAATATTTGCGCTTTGCGATCCAAAAAATTCCATTTCATATTTTCTAAAGTTTGCACACAAAAAAAATAAAAATAAAAATAAAAATAAAAATAAATAAAAAATATACGATACCATACTCTTAAAAGTTAAATCATTTTGCATTAATACAGTAATCCCAGTCAGATTTCAAGTCTTCGAACCATTTTCTCAAGTTAAAAGCAGGAAACCAACGTTAAAACTGCGAAAATAATACACACAAAACACATGATAATTATAAAATTATAAACAAACGTGAAAATAAAATTATAAACAAAAAATTATAAAATTATAAACATGATAATTATTATTATAACATGACCAGGAGGACTCGTGCGAAGCTTTCGCACTACAATATTTGAAATTATTTCCTAGTACATTTTAGTACTAATTTTTAATTAACTGATATATATATATATATAAAAAAACGCGTTGTAACAAAATGTAAGTGTACTATGCCAGAAACTTGTTCAAAAACTTTTCGAATTATACCTCTTTCATCATTGTATGTTTTGTATCTGAATATAAAAAGGGATGGTGACAACGGAAATCATATATAGGATGGTTGCTTGTGTATAAGAAAATGGGAATAGATTGCCAGAAAATTTGTTGCCAAATTTTCTTCTCTCGCCAAGGTATTTTCTCTAGGTTGCAAAGACCACTATGCCGAAAAAAAACTGAATTATAAAAAAATTGAAACACTGAATCAGACGTTTAGTGAATTCATATGAAAGTATTTCTTCAGATTTTGCAAAACTGTTCCAGAAATGTCTTAAATAAATATATCAATATTTTGGACCACTTTTTTCCAAGCCTATGGGAACTTAAACATGGGATGTCCAACCAAAAAGCCTTATGATCCGGCAGCCATTTAAGTGACGTCAGACTTCGCTGGCTTAATGAAATATTAAAAAATAGATGCTTAGAACAGCTTAATGGAATATTAAAAAATAGATACTTACATTTTTTGTAAATCCTAATGAAATGTATATCTAATTGGAAGATAATCCTTAAATTACGTAATCTACTGGTGCTCTGATGCAGCACGCATACACACAGTCATGATTAAACAAAGAAAATAAATAAACAATAGGTGACGCACGCATAAAAATTAAATAAATACCCGATTAAAAACTCGATATTTTTTCAAAAAGTACGTGCAAGAAATAAATTAACAATCGTATTTTAATTGCATCAGAGGATGACGTCATCTGATAATACAGTATTTTATTTTTGTGGCAACACTAATTTGAGGAAAATATTTTATTTCATTTATGAAAACAATGCGGATTAATTTTTAATTAACTAAAATATTTAATAAAAAAAACATTTTTTAACGAAATGTTAAGTGGGCTATGTCAGAAGCCTGTTCAAAATCCTTTCATATGCTATCTAACTCGTCGTTCTGTGTTTCGTATTTTCTTAGAAAAAGGGATATTAACAGGAGAAATAATATATATCATTATTATCATGTAAAAATTCATATATAATACACAAAAATGTGTATTATTTGTGCATTTTAACGTTGTTTTATTGCCTTTTAATATTCCTGCACAAAGATTTTATTTGCTAATTTTCCATTTTCTCAGGTGTTTTACTGTGTATGCGTGTAGTACTTTTGTTGTTCCCTCTTGGATCTTACCTTCGTGTAAAATCTTTATTAGGTTAATTTTTGTTATGTTTCCAAATTAGGATTCATCAACACTTAAAGTGTTTAAAACTAAATTTAAATCATATTCTCCATGGGATTATAGCTCTGTGAACACGTGAACTCAATGTTTAGTGTGATCCAGAACTAACAACTGACGTATTGAATACATTGATAGAAAATGAATTTCAAAAGAGTTCCAAAACGTAGAAATCACACTGGGGTTGGTATATATAAACTGATGAGGGAGTTACATTAAAGAATATTCCGAAAATGAATTTATATCTATGTTGCTTTATAAATGAATTCCGAAAAAATTTCGATTGCAAGATACCATAGTCAAAATCTGTTCTAAATAATTACTAATCTCAATATCATCTTTCGTACAGTTTATGACCCAACCCATTATTCATGTGAAGCTGATTTCATCCATGCACTACTTTATAGTTTTACAAGATCACGTTTTTAGTGAGAGTAAATAGGACAATTTTGATTATATTAAATAACACATTTCCAATTCACAAACCAAAACCAATCACAACGCTGTAACGCACAAATATGAAAAATTGGCACAAAAAACCGCATACGGCCGTTACAAGGATTCCTTGATCCCCTTCCTCAGTGAAAAAAAAAAAAAAAAAAAAAAAAAAAAAAAAAAAAAAGAAGAAGAAGAAGAAGATAAAAAATGGGTTTAAAGAACCCCTCGGTTATAGCCCCGAGTACTGGCTTGAATGAAAATGCTATAACCGAGGTGTCCTTTGAACCCATTTTTTATCTTTCCTTTTTTTTCGCACTGAGGAAGGGGTTCGAGGAATCCTTGAAACGGACGTATGCGTTTTTTTTGTGCCAATTTTTCATATTTGTGCGTTACAGCGTTGTGATTGGTTTTAGTTTATGAATTAAGATTAGCACAAAGTATTTGATCTATGCTTAACACTTTTTCAAATTTCCATGCAGCACTTTTCCAAATACATAAATGATGTATTTATTACATGTAAAAAATTTAAATAATGTCAAAATGTCAAAATGTATAAAAAATTGTTCGGTATTAATATGTAATAAAAATTAAAAATAGGTAAACTGTTCAAATTTATTTGGTTATTCAATGCGTTTTTAATATATTTCATTGAAAATTTAATATATAGTATGAAAGAAAAAGTATGATTTTATGAAATAAACTTCTGATGCTTTAAAAATATTTGAAAACTATAATTACGATACACTTGGCTTTATAGTATAATAAACCAATTACATTATCTATTTAGTGTCCTTATTACAAAGTTTTATTTCATTCTCTTTACAAATTAGAAGCACATAATTTAAAATGATTATTTTTTAGTTGTCATCTTTGAAACATATATTGGGTCACTAAAAGTTTCAGTGTTCTAAATCTGGGTTTACTACCTCCATTTTACAAATGAGATCTGTTAAGTGTCTGTTTAAATGACTCAATTTGCGACTACTTAGGCTAAAACGACTTTCTTGGCAAATCTAAAATATGATTTTAGATAATCTTGAGTATGGAGAATATTATGAGTATAAATATGAAGAAAGTATAATTTTATTAATGCTATCCAATATCTTGGTTAGAATACACAAAACTATTTATTAAGTTGTTAAATACATTTTTCTCAATAATTACCTAAGTATTTGTGTGTAAATAATATTTATGTGTAGAACAAATGATTAATTAACTAACGTCAAAAAATATTGATTACTAACAGAGTGGAAGTAACACCCATGATATAATCTTACTATCTGTTATAAAATTATTCAATTAGAGATTCGTTACAAAATACATAATGACAAGAAAACAAAATATTCAAACATGTAATGGAACATAATACATGGAGCAATATTTTAATGTGTTTTAGAATTTTGCACCATTTTTATTATTATTTATTGACGTTATCCATAATTGGCCATACCGTTATTAGTTTAGCAAATATAGAAAATATTTATAATCATGGCAGTAGTAACATGGTAGTACTTTCTGTAGTATTTATAGTCACTCTCTTGTAAAGATTTTGTTTAATAGTATAATTTTTAAAACAGAGTACATTGTAGTCAAATTATAAAATGTTATGCCATTAAACGTTACCCTAGATTAACACATATATAAATGAGATTAAAAAAATCTATTTCCTAATTTAATATGACTTTAGAAAATATTAATTAAAATTTTCTTAAAATTAAATTACATGCAATTCTTATTTTGAATGTATAAAAAAATAAGGAAATACAATATTTAATTTATATTAATATTTATTTGTTAATGTTAATTTTTATACTATAGCGAAACTAAAATATTCTATATGTATCTCGAGTTCTTTTACAACGTCTACATATTAAATATCTGCAGCAATCACGCCTCTATAATTGATTTTGTACTAACATACAGAAACATGTAAATCTTTTGTTGAAAACAAGCCCTTGGTTTGAATCTGTCAATCACTTTTTCTTTCGCTTGACAATACACAGAAAACAACAATTGCAACAACAAAACGCTGTCATTCATGTATAGATTAAGACATCTTGAATAATAGCTTGTTCTTGACAGACATATTGCTTGATATCTGTGTTCCATAATATTTCAGATATACTTGAACATGTGTTTTATATTCTTTGTTATCTTATGTAAAAAATAAGTTTTTCATTAGAAAAAATGTAACTTTGATTTGTTTATGCATAAAGTTTTCGAACCTACATGCCTTATTTTTTAAGAATTAGACTAGTCTAACGATTTTCGGAACATATAAGTGCTTTAAAAGTGCTTTTAATGCTGAACCAGAAAATTTAATTAAAAATGCTTTATTAAACCAGGTATTCTTGTTAATATTTTTAAAAGACAATCAGTTTTAATCATCATAAAGACATCATTTTTGGCTGATAACAGAAACTACCTGCTAAGGAGTCTGATAACTTTATGCGTCACATAACCACTAAGCTTGTCGGGAAAACGTTGAACTCACTAATGCAAAATTACATTTCATTCGTGATGAGATGCACTGACAAATTCTATAGCTTAAAACAAACGTCTGTGTCCCTATCATTAAAAAAATAATAATAGCTAAGTGTGCTTAAAGTATACTTAAGGGTTGTTCGTGTATGTTATGTCATCCACTCTAAAAATATAAAAAAAATAATTCGAATAATTAAAAACACAGAAAATGCGGATCAAATTTATCCTGAATGACACTATCGGAAATATCAACACAGGGAACTGTAATGTCAATCGGATAAGTTAAAGTTTAATGTTAAATTGGAACGTTTCTTTTAATCAGCACAGAAATAACGAAATGTCTTCCTAAATACCCATATATATATATATATGTATATAGTAATATCTCGGTTTTCGTTGACTTCGGATATTGTAGGTTTCGGTTTTCGTCGATTTTATTTTTGCGAAAAATTTGTCTCGGTTTCTGTCGGTTGCCTCGGATTTCGCAAGCGATCTCACTGCGTTTTCCGTAAACAAAGAATGCGACCCACGCGTTCTTCTGTTCAGTGTGCGTGTGGCGTTGTTTCTGTTCGTGTGTGCATCACCCTGCGCATCTAAACAAGCAATTTTGTTTATTTCCAGTGTTTTTTTTGGTGTGTTTTTTTATTGACTGCGAGAACTCCATCATGGGACAAAAGAAAGTTTACAGTTTTTTACCAGATGCCCTTCAAAGAAGAAAGCCAGGAACACGATCGAGTTGGGAATGGAAATTATTCAAAAATACAAGAGCGACATTAAGATTCCTGAAATCACTCGCATGTATGGGACATCGCCACCCACGATAAGTTACATTGAGCTACATAGGTCCTTTGATTTTGAAGCTAGTCCTACTGCCAAAAAGACCAAAAAGAGAAGTGACACCTTGATACTATAAGCCAAGAACACTATATTAATTTCTTATTGATTTTAGTATTAAACGCTATACTTATTCTCTAAAAATGTGCTTTTGGTACGTTTTTTGGAATGTTTAGAACTAATTAATTGAATTTACTTAGATTAATATGGAAATAATTGCAGTTTTCGTCGGTTTCGGACTTCTCCAATTGTTTTCAGACTATCGACGAAAACCGAGGTATCACTGTACATGTATATATATATATACATATATATATACATTGTTTCCCAATCTACAGGTGTGAGTAGTCGCTAATGTGTTCTTTTAGTTTCATTGGCTGATTGGTTTAGGACGTTTAAGTTGTATTTTGCACAGGGAGATACAACAAAATCTTCGACAAAAATGGAATCAGACCCATTTAAAAAATTCCAAACTTGAACTTGGATTTGGACCCGACACTTCTAAAAGTAGTCATCGCCTAATACACGTTTGTGTTTGAATAAATCCCTTTCAATATGTTTCGAATGACTGAATTAGTATTCGGAATATCTTAAATTCCTAACTATGACCATATTTAAAAATGTCTCTGAATAATTCAGATATGAAAAATGTAACTTATTTTCATTTTATTACTTTGTGTTTAGTTTAGTAATTAGTAGCAGTAGAAGAATTATCTTCGTAACTTATAGCATAATGTAGGATTAAGTAAATAATGTCTGTCCCCCGAAAAAACAACAAAATTAATTAAAATATAATGTAGGATTAAGTAAATAATGTCTGTCCCCCGAAAAAACAACAAAATTAATTAAAATTAAAATTCACAAAAAACACTTAAATTAGTATCGAACACTTAAAAAATATATATATTCATGATAATTTGCTTATTTATGACGGCAGAAGACCAGTAGCACTAAGTAAGTTATGGAAAACAGACAGGTATTGTGTATCACCATCCCCTATTAATTGCTGACATAAGGATTATTAGGGGTTTTCAACTATACTAGGCTATGCAAAATATTCATAATATTTTACGTAGCAGGTAGTTAAAATATTATCCGTTTAGTGATTTTTATAAAACCTAATAAAATTTAACCGATAATTAAAGCATGAAAAGTCATTAAATTGATTTTGCTGAATGATATAATTAGAACACATTGGTTTCCAAGCTAATGCATCTCAAAGCAACTTTTTATCGGACAAATTAGACTACTTATAATTGACCGTTTATTACCCATTTTGAATGGTCTAATTTTTCCGATTCTGTTTATCTTGATATGTTAAGATGTTCAATTTTAGTACAGGATGCAATGGAAAAGCGAGTAGATGATCACGAATCCGTAAATGATATGCTCATTTTGCTGAGAACCAGTAAAAGAACTGAAAGTAAAAATTAACGAAAACTTTACTTCAGATACACAAGTTAAGATCTATATCAAAACGAAAAAATGTAACTTTCAAGAAAACAGCATGTTAGCATGTGTCTTGGAAACTTGTAAACCTGAAATGCAAAAACACAAAAATTAACTCCAGCACGCAAAAGTATTTTCTGCCCAAAGTATAGAAAATATGTATTGCAATTTCGAAAAAAAGTCTTAAAAAAGACTTTTTTCAAAATTGCAATACATTTTTTTCAAAATAACACAGAAAGCTTAGTTATTCCATTATTTTATACATAATGAGAATTCAGTTAAGAAAAAAAGTATGACTGTAATACCAAGAAGTTGATTAAAAACACTAAGAATTATTAACTAGATATTTACCTATTAGTGGATATTCATTTTCGATGTAATAAAAACCAATAAATAAATTTCGTTCTTAAAATAGCTTCCAGCTACTATTTTCCCCAGAAATCTAAATGGAAATCTCAAAGTACGCAAAAGTGTTCTTATCTATCATTGACTTGTGTCAGGCGTTGTCTGCTCAGCTTTCAAATCTTTACAAGTTTGATTTTAACACTGATAACCAAAACATAGCAATATAATATAAAAAAAAGTTCTTTTTAAATCAAACTACATAAAAGTATATTTATGTGTTTGTGTTTTTGTCTGACTTGCTTGTTTATACGCGTACTTTTCATGTATTGAAAAGTACGCGTAAGGCTTCATATTTTTCCTTTCGAATTTTATGACTTAAGAAATAACAAAATATCTTGTTAAGAAATAATGCTAAGAAATAACAAAATGTCATCTCAAACAATTATTGTGCAACATTTTTTTTTGGTAACTCAAAAAAATAAATAAAATAAGCTGTTTCCTATAAGAACTATACTGATGACTGATGTTTTAGTTTTATTTTGATTGCCGAAACGTCAGTTGAAGCTCACTGTGGAGACGCGAAAAGTTTTTGGTTTCTGTCTGTCTGTTTGTCTGTTTGTCCGTCTGTTTCGCGATAATTTCCGTAAAAATGGTGCGATTAAGATGATTTTTGGTAGGTATGTTGAAATGTATCCGGAATTAGCTGTATAGTTTTTTGTTAAATTTGGTTCATTCGTTCGGAAAATATAGAACATTTTATTTTAGGTCATAATGCTTTCCTATGGGGATGCAGATAATTTTTCAAATTTCATTTTTATCTAAAATGAAAATGGAATATTTGCATAATGGATTTAGACGTAAATTTATGAATGCTAAATTTTTTATATGGATTTCCAATAGTTTTAAAATTTTGCCGATAAATTTAATAGAATTTAGAAATGAATTGCTTAAAATATTTGAAAATATTTTTGCAATAATGTTCGGGAAATATAAACAACTTATTTTCATATTTTTTTTTTACAATTTTTAAAAAAGTTTATTTTTACTTTCCACGTTAATTTATTCGTTGCTTAGCAACAAACAGTGTAAAATAATAAAATGCAAGGAACTCGCACTATTTTGGTTATATATATATATATATATATATATATTAAATAAGAATAATAGAAAAATGAGATTTTAAAAAAATGACCTGCAGAGCTGACGTTGAGGCTCCTGATCTGCAGATTTACTAGTATAAATTATTCATTACATATTAAGGGGGCACAGGATTTTTGAGTTTGTAGAAACGATCAAAAACATTGCCATTTTACCAGTACGATTTTAAAATCAAAAACTCAAATAATATGATTTTCCTTTATGCCTAAAATACATATTCTTACATAGAATAATAAATGTTGAACACATAAAAATAATGTTTATACTTTAATTTTAAAAAGTCATATCACTAATACGGGAATGAAAATCATTAAGTACTGCCAGTACTATAAAAGTAGAAACTATGTCTATAGAAAACAATATTGGACCAACGCAGAGTCATAACACACATACCGCCGACGTAAAACAAATATACTCAAACAATATTGTTTAAAATTTAATTTTAACACAACATTTAAAAACTTTAAATTAAAAAATTATGTATAAGTTTTTATTTTGAAGTGCAAAAAGCTAAAAAAACTAAAATATGGCCATGTTTTTGGTATTTGTATTTAAACAATGAATAAACACACATGTGATTAAATTTTAAAAACTGTAGCTTATATAGTTTGAATATAACAGTGCGTGCAAACTCAAAATGTGTCAGTTTGAAAAATATCGTCTTAAAGATTCAATATACACTTATCGTCTAATAATAATTATAACTGAGGAAATAATACATATATTTTAATGTTGTTTTTTTTGCATATTGTTAGAAATATTTAAAGATTCAGAATAAAACAAAACCCGAAAATTGACTTTTTGAAAGTTTAAAGGTTTTGTGCCTCCTTAGAAAAGTTTGGATATAATTGCATTTGAAAAGGGATCTTTTTTATATACATATGATTACATGCTTTTATATACTCTTGATTACATTTTGTTATATACTAAATCTGATTATTAATATATTTGTTATATAAATATATAATTATTAAATAGGCTAATGTTTTTTACTGACAATTTATTTTAAATTTCAGTTTTTTTAAAGTTTTTCAAACATTTATATTAAATGTTAAAATATCTACTTTGTAATACATTTTCTTATTGAACATGCCAAAAAAAAACCGACTTCAATGAATTGTTTCTTACATTACTGAATTGATATTGCCTTAATGTACACAGTTGGCGTATTTTAGAGAGATTGTTTAGTCTTAATATTGTGTTTGTGGTAACCATTATTTGTTAACCACAACCACTTGTCAAAGTATATCAATGTTAGTTTTTAGCATAGTTTTCTCAACTGTTGTTGTCACTTAACACCTTTGTCACCGTAACAAAAAAAATACAAAAAATAATTAAAATCAACACATTTTTAAAAAGCTCGAATCGTTCTATAAAAATAAAAAAAGTATTGTATATTAACAGATCCTTCTATCCATCTATCCCTGTTTTCCCACAAAATAAATGCACAGTTAGAATTCACTTTATTCGCACTAATAAATTGACTCTAAACGACCAGGAATTAAGTATTTTAAAGATCTTTTAAGAAAATCCACTAACTACACGAAAATATTAAACAGAAATTTACTTTAAGGATACTTAAAAATTTCTGTTTATTGCAAATTAAACTTGATTATTTGAAGGTATGATTATTTTTAGTAGAATGTGTTAAAAATAATAAAATATTATTAGTTCTTTTCAGATATAACAGCTAAATATTATTATACTAATAATTATTATAGCTTTTAAATATTTATGTATAGGGTTTGTTGTTGGTTGATTTTAAGACTTACAGTTTATTAAATGAGTAACTTGGGTTTTAATGAGTTTATTAGTTTTTATTAATGCAAAAATGAAGATTGTTTACCGTTTTAAAATTTTACACTTAATGAGGTATATAAAGTAATACATTTCTAAAATTTACTAACGAAACAATGGATGCATTTTTTATGTGTCTAAGTGCAAATTCTGCAAATAAACCTGAACCGGGTGAGCACATTGGTGCTCCATTTACAGACAACTTCACGGAGCACTAATCGGATTACCCGTTTCAGGTTTATTCGCAGAATTTGCACGTAGATCTTTGGAAAAAAAATTTCAGTTCATTTAAACAGAAACCAGTGTGTTCGTTAAGGTATGTGGATGACGTGTTCATCTTGTGGACCTACACTTTACCAGATTTAAAGTTTTTTCTTCAGGAAGTCAATAGATTAAGTGATAGCTTTAAGTTTACCCTCGAAATAGAACATGATGCAAATTTGCCTTTTCTAGATGTTCAGATTAACCGGAACAGTTCTCATTTTACATTCTCTGTATACAGAAAACCATTAAAAGAGAATACAGTAATACCGTTTTGTGCAAATATGCCCTTTAAATATAAAATTGCTGTATTTCAGTCATTTATTAGACGGACTTATAGAGTATGTTCAGGTGACCAACTTAACGCTGAAATTGAATTTATTAAAAGTATTGTCTTAGATCATGGTTTTAAAGATTTGCAGATTGACAAGATTTTTTGACAATATAATACCCCCCTCCTTCCGGTCAATGGTTTGTTAATAGTTTAAAGATCAACTACAGAAGTATGCATGATGTTCTGATAATATATGAAAAGTTAAAACAAGTTCTTCAGATCTTCAATATAAAATTAGTAGCTATCCCCCCCTCCATATCTTATACAAATTATCAGTAACAATATTGATAAAATCCAGAATCATAAAAAAAGCCGGAGTTTATCAAATACTGATTATCTTCACAAATAACGAACGGTTAGTTTATATCAGTGAGACAAAACGAAACTTTTTAGAAAGATTAAAAGAGCACAAGAGGGATATTTCACAATCAAAACAGAGTACAGCTCTCGCAAGGTTTTATTTTTTAAATGAAGGTAGTAAAGTTGGCTTTGATAAGGCTAGAATCCTAATCCCATGCAAAAATCCTTATGTTAATAACATTTTAGAGTCCCTTGCGATTATTAAGCTTGGGCAGTATACATGTAACGACAATTTATCCTATAACATTAATAAAATCTGGCATAATATGTTATAATCCATTAATAAAATCTGGCATAATATGTTATAATCCATTAATAAAATCTGGCATAATATGTTATAATCCATTAATAAAATCTGGCATAATATGTTATAATCCATTAATAAAATCTGGCATAATATGTTATAATCCATTAATACAATCTGTTCATTTTGTTTTCCACCCCCCTCCCCTTTTTCCACTGTGGTGGTTTGATTCATTTGGTTACCATGGGAACTTGGTGACGTTTGCGCACTCTCCGATCAAGTTTTCTCCAAGACTCTCAGACGTTTATGCCCATTTTGACATTTTAGACTTGTTTCTAACATCCTGATGACGTTCGTAGAAGCGAAACGAAACGTAAATTATTTTAAATTTGTTTGTAAATTCACGATTTTAATGTGTGTACCATTTAGCAAATGTTGTATTTGATTTTAATACATTATTTTAATGTATTAAATGTATTGCTCTTTATTTTAAGTGCAATATAAAAAGAGCCCCTTATTATATTGCTCTTTAAAAGAGGTTATGCTGTTAATTGAAAAACAGATGTTCTACAGTTAAATGAATTCAAATTGATTTAGAAAAGGGAAACTATGAAGGTTTTGCCTTCAGTCCAATAACTCAAAATACTCACATAGACTTCAGAGGAATTTGAAGATTTTTTCTTTTACATATATCAATTGAGCGTTTCCGTAAAGAGCAATATATGAAACATATCACTCGTTATTTTAAGAACAATGTATCTTTATTTTGAAAAAAATATATATAACTATGAATGTTTTCTACCCAATTCAATTACCAAAAACTCTCACACAGATTTAAGATGAATTTGAAGAATTTGACTTTATATCAATCGAGTGTTTTCGATAAAGAGAAATATATTACATGCATTGCGCTTTATTTTAAGATCCATTTAATAAGAGCTCCTTATTATTTTTTATGTACCAGAATATTTTTATTGCTCAATATAAAAAATATAATCTTGTAGTCATGCACGCATTTTTTCTTTCAAAAATTGGAAAATATTTCAAACCTCTAAGTTATAAGAAATATTTGGTTTTAAGGAAAAAGGGATTTTTTTATCTTTACAAAGAACCGTTTTAGAATCTTCATTAATCTATCATTATGTATAAGAACACAGCCCCTTATCATATTGCTCAATCAATATGCGGATCAATAGCACACATTAAGATTTACACAATATAAATATCACTCGTCCCTTTATATGTTGGAAAGCATATGTTTAGGTATGTTTGAAAATTAGGTATTTGTTAATTTTAAAATATTTTTCTGAAACTGTAATATATATATATATATATATATATATATATATGTATGTAATATGTCTTCGTCTTTTAAATTATTCTAAATGATATTTCAGATGCGCCAAGAAAATCACATAAAACTAAACAACGGCAAATTGAGTCATTTAAACAGACGTTTAACAGAACTCATTAACAAAATGATGGCTGTAAACCTAAATTTACCTCTTTGAAACATTATTGGCGCGCATAAGGCTTTAAAAATGGTAACTTAAACTTAATTATTTGAAGTTATGACCTTTTTAAATAGACATACTAGAACGAAAATGATAGCCTTAAATGAGACAAATACTGCTTAAAATAATTATTTGTTTTATTGTGTGATAAAATATTTATATATTATAGGAATTATTTTCTTTTAAAAGACATATCTTCCTCGTTTATAATTTATATTCACAAAGAAGTAATATGAAAAACGTATTACTTAAATTAAAAAAAAAATGATATTGTCATTTTTATTGTCATTGTTACTCTTAGAGAATAAATGTTTAAACAAATTATATCGCAAGACTATATTTTCATTTACTATTTATTCTGCTTAACGTTTATAACTTGCTATAAATTATTTATTCTTATGATTAGATAAAAGTAATTAATTGCAGAAATATTCATAAATATTTATTTTCTGTTTGATAAATTCATATTCATTCTTAATTAAATATAGATAAAATTTAATTTTATGATGTAAATTCTGTTATCATCCCATGTAACCGTAATTGTGTGAAATTACACATCTTTAAAAAATATTAAAATATGTTAAAATTAGCATTTACTCTGTTTTGAAACATTTTCAGAATAATGCTTAAACCTGTGGTAATGGAATTCTATAATCTACGATACACTAAAATCCAATTACATAATACAATACGTAATTAGCGTAAACAAAAAAAAAAAATACCTTAAACTTTGTAAACATTATTGTGAAATTGTTGCTAGAAACACAACTTTAAAGACCATATCTGTTTATTTTTACGACGCATGCTTATTTTATTCACATCTGGAAACAATAAATGGTGTTTGTCGCATTGATTGTTTATTTACAAGTACACACGGAGAAAATCTATTAAATAATTGTTTACAGTGATTGTTTCAAGTTCGCTTTAGCGCAATGTTATGCTATTTCTAATGTAATGTAATTGATATCGTTAATAAGAAGTACAAAATCATCTTTCCTTTAGATTTTAATAACAATTTATGTAGCATTTTATCTTCTTTTAAAGGACCACACAAAATAAATTAGATACATTAGAAATGTATTTGAAGATGTATGAGCAATGACTGGTGGAAGAGTGTTATTAGTTGTGTCTTGGATTAAACTACTCTAAATTTTAGTATAGTATAATGTATTCATGTTTTTTTATATTTTATAATTTTAATATTTTACGTGGCTGATGGAGAATTTCTGAAAATAGAACACCTTTGCGAGTTGAATGTAACTTTAGAACCAATAGAGTGTATGTATAATATAAATATAGAGGAATGCACAAAAAATGGGATTTTTTGACATGAATGGACACAAAATTGGCAGAAGTACTTTTCCCAATTATGACATGCTTCAGAACAAATAAAATGTATGTGTCATATAAATATGTAGGGATGCACAAACATGCGATTTGTTGTCGTGAATGGACAAGAAATTGGCGCAAGTACTTTTGCTAATTGTGGAATGCCTTAGAACAAATAGAGTGTATGTGTAATATAAATATATAAGGATGAAAAAAATGGGATTTGTTGTCGTGAATGGACAGAAAATTAACGCACGTGCTTTTCCCAATTGTGGCATGCATTTATCAGTTAAATGATCTTTTAGTATACTATGTCGTGTGCACAAAACTTTTATAACGTATTCTTTTCTGTAGTCAGTATTTCTCTTATATCTAATATTCCGAAATATTGGGAATGCTTTTAGTGTGTTCATTTTTCTTGTAAAAAAAACATTTTATCCGATGTTTAACAAGCCTTGGAGTTAAGCATAAATCCTCGGAACGTTATATTAAAATTTCCTATTGGGTTTTATTTGTTAATTGTAGATTTCAATTTATTGGATGCAATTAAATTGATTTGTTTTATTACATGTTTTGCCTCCATGTAGTGCACAGCATATTTAACTTAAACGATTTTGTAATATTCAAAATGTTTGCGAATTAATGGCTCGTTACACGGAAATTATGCGCCTTCGAATAACAAGATAGTGTGATTTCGTTTTTCTCTAAACCATGTTTCCAAATACGAAGTGAGCAACAAACTGATCAGATGATTATCAAAAATTAGTCGTGTTCGAAACATAATCTTTTTTTCAGGGCATAATCCAATTTAACCCTTTGTAATCCGATTTGAAAAAAAAAATATTTACTCGTATGTTAGAATACAAAATTTTAAGCGTGTAAAAAATAATTTGAAAAATATTATATCATAAAAACAGAAAATTAGTGACTAAAAAGCTGCAATGCTCATCTGCAATAAACAGAAAATTACATACTTTTCATAAATATTGTCAATTTTTTAATACAAAATTGTAAAGAATACAAACTTACTTTTGGAAAAAAAATATTTTTGGACGACCCCAGTCTTTTTAAAGTAACATTTTAGCTATAACGATGTAAATATGCGCAAATAATAAGTAAAACTTCAGTAGGAAAAATCAACTCAATATCGCCATCTGTGCTGAGAATTCTACGAACTATATATATATCAACTACTGTGTTGGCAGGTATCAGCAATAAACAAAATCGTCTTTTAAAGCTCACTGTTGAAGTAACATTGATTTTTATTAACACTTTCCAACCTAGTTGAAAAGTGTTTATGACTTCGGTTTGTCTGGCCGTCTGTCCGTGTTCTAACTCCCGTAAATATGCTCGGATTGCTCTGCAATTTTTATATACTATAGTCGTTATCTATAGCATGTTCCCTATTTCAACGGTAGTGTGTAGCACTTATAGTTCTTTTACAGGGACACTCAAAAGAATTCCATTACATTGCAGTCTATGAGGAAAAATAATTTGCGGTTTAGTTAAATAATGTTTCACTATTTTTAACGCATTGAAATTTATATATATCACTAAGGTGCATTAGAAGAAGCTTAATATGGAATAGGGTGTGCATAGTACTTATAGTTACTTTACAGGGACAGTCTAAAGAATTCCGTTACATTACACCTATGGAGAAAAATCGTCTGCGGTTTAATTAAATAATGTTTCCCTATTTTAAAAGAATTGAAATTTATATAAGGTGCATTACAAGAGCCTTACTAGAGAATAGTGTGTGTATAGCAGTCATCGTTCATTTACAGGGACACACAAAAGAATTCTCTACTGTCTGTTAACAATAATTCCTGGAAGTACGTTTTAAGTTACTGAACGCGATTTTAATTTTAACTCGCTTTTTGTCTATTACGTGGTGTGTATAAATTCTGTAGATCATATACAGGGAAGCACAAAAGTTCGCGAACACATTTCCGTATTATTTAACTCCAGACGGAGAATTTTAAACTGTGCTATGCGTTTCCTAACTGAACTAAAATTTAGCATCCTATGTAGTATATATAAAAATCTATAGATCCTATACAGGGCTGAATAAAAGTATTCGGATTACTTAGATGTTATCTTTCAGCTTATTAAACGGTAATGATTTGTAAAATTATTTTGGAAGCGTTGGAAAGTGTTACATAATCTATGCTTGACGCATGATTTTTCGTTCTTATTAGATAGGCTGCAGATATGCAACACAGTGCTACAAAAAAATTTAAAAAAATTAAATCTTGAGTATTTTTCGGGTATTTTCATGTAATCTGACTACCAGCATTGCCAATTAACGAAGCGAAATTTTGCATTTGTCGTTAAGTAGAGTTTCTAGGGTTATCACGTCAGTTAAATCTGATCTAGAGGCAAATTAAAAAAAATGCTTATTTTAGATTTCTGATAATTTTAGATTTCTGAATAACATAAAGTCGGCTAACAGAGACAAGAGTACATGCACATTACTTTTCGTTCGTGCATGTATATATTATTTCTCAATAGTGTTTGCAATATCCGATTCAAATTTACAGACAAAAAAAAATGATGAGTTGCTAAACTATCGGCCTAATTTTATTGAATTGGTATCATTTTAATGTATTTTATTATTTAAAAAAGTATTTCAAAACGATTCACCAGCTTTGGAAATATAGTTAGGTATTTTGTGATTGCCAGAATTTATCAGCTTCAATGTTCAATGCATTTGTATAGATCAATCGTTCATGTGTTAAATTTCGAATAATATCTTTCGATGTATTAAACATTATATATAATTATAGTTTTATATACAAAGTAATGCAAACTTTTACATTCGAAATATGTTTTCAATTAATAAACGAATCACTTTGTCGTTGGGTGTATAGTGAATTGGGAAATTATTGAACATACATTTTTTTTTCTATGCTCATTCATTTAAACTAAAATTATTTCTTTTATTGCATAGGAATAAAGCACGTTGCTTTTATGTCATCATTGGACTATATTTCATTATGTTTTATACTGCTTGTAAAAAAAAAAAAAAAAAAAAAAAAAAAAAAAAAAAAAAAAAAAAAAAAAAAAATCATTCACAAAAAAAAAATCATTCACAAAAAAAAAAAAAAAAAAAAAAGATATTTAGAAATTTCGTCATTACAATATTGTGAAACTTTAAAAAATAAATTTCCATTCACATGTTATACACATATCAGAGTACAAATTTCTATTTTATTTGGTTGATATATTAATAAAATGGTATCTATACAGCTGATAGGAAATGCTATAAAAGAGGTTTAAGCAATGGACACAATAAATTATCCTAAACCCAAATAAGTAAAATTATACAAAACAAATATTTTTAGTTAAAAAAATTGCGACATACTTAAATTTTTGAAACTAAAATGACATCAATTAAATGAAAAATCTAAAATTTCAATCAAAAGTTTCGTTTCTTAAAGTTGTGCAGAAAGGCAATCATATACAGAAAAGCGAATACAATATTTCCATAAAACACTACGTATTTCAGTAGAAAAATATGTCACTTTTAATTTTCACAAACATCAAATTGATTGATTGCAAATTGGATGAGCTTTAGAGCTTTGAGAAATATGTGCTTAATATTTTCGTTATTGCTTATTTACAGTGCCGTGCTGCTCTATTCCTATCGCTCTAAAATTGTCCTTTCATTTTACATATGGATTTCTAAAAACACACTACGTGAATTTCGTGTGTACGTTGAGCGCAGTTAGTAACGGTGGGTTCCCCCCTAAACAGAACCAATATGCCAAATGTTAGAACGGGGTCTCCAATTTCAATAACTCTTATTTTCTTAAAAAAAGTATTGTATATAAATAAACTATTGGATATATTTGGCATCTTATTAAATATACGTTTATACATAATCTATATATATGCGTTTACAACCTGTAATAATGTACTAGATTTTTGTAAAGATAAGGACAGTTCTGTGTATCAACGTTTTCGCATATCGCGTCATTAACAATTTTCGAAGATATGCATGGATATAAATTTTCTTATTGTTTTCAAGTATTCTCTAACAGCAAATTAGAAAAAAAATTCTTCTTCTTATCCAACTTTTGTCTTAGTATATCAACAAGACTAAATTGTACACAGGGGAAATTATATTAATGAAATTTGCACAATGTGAGTAATTTTGTAGCTTTATGTGACATCTTAATTTTTCATCTCTCAGCTACCACATACTTAAATGTATCTGATAAAATGTAACAGTCATTACAATTACAGGTACAGAAAAAGAATACATTAAGCACAGAAAATATCCAAGATAAAAAACACTGAACAAAATAGAATTTTTCCTGATGCGATCTTATATTTCATTTAATAATTAAAGGGAGAAACAATGTTTTATTATTAGAGAGAATATTATTCTATCATATAGATTAATGAAATATTTGTGATATATATTTTGTAACTTATAAAGCATAAATTATATAAAGAAGATGATAAATAACACAAAGACATCAAGCATCATGTATAAATTGAAAGTGTGTGCACATTTCACTTGTATTTTTAAAACTATTACACTTTTGCATATATTCTCTCAAAATTTACATTCTTTACAAAGGGTGAACCTTTAATTTTTAGTTTCTTTAAAACATCCCCTTTTCTAGACAACTGTTTTATCAAAGTATAAATAAAATTCCACTCATCATAAATTTTATAAAAATAAACAATATTGTGTTTTAGCATTGTATTTATTAGTTGCAAAATTGTAAGATATATGATAAAAAAAAAATTAAGAACACATACTTTTTTACATACTAATTCGAAGAAATTTATAGAACGTATTTTATATTATGCTTGGGGACACGAAAGCACAGTCGCTTTATGCTTTTTTTAATTTTGTAAAATAAAGGTTTCTCAAGTAAATTAAATATGCGATAAGAAAAGTACATTAAAAATAATCTTGTATATTTAGTGATCTTGACACTGGGCTTTTTTTTTAATTGAAACATAAAAAGTACCCCACATGATAAGACTTTGTAAACATATATAATACTTCACAAATGCATCTAAAAACGGACTCTGTCCGATTCAATTTGAAGTGTCAAGATAATAAAAATTCTTGGGGGATAAGTCAGAACAGATGTGGTAGGACTATACGGTATATTGGATACGTTATTCTTTTCTGTCTTATTTTCACAAATGTGTATATTCAGCATAAAGAATTAAACGTACGATTTGTATTACTTTTTTTATATTTTATAATAATTTTTAGATGTTATTAATAAATAAAAAAAATGACAGCGCAACGCATTTGATAATTATTAGATGTACTTAACTAAACATTATTCAGTAAGAAATATTTCGAAAAAATACTGTGTAATTCAATCATACATTTTAAAACTATTTCTTGGAATTTCTGTGCTTCAAATTGATAAAATACTTTATTTTGTCTTATATTTGAACTTTGATTACCATATTCACTCGCCTCCATAAAAATGCTATTTGTACCATTGTATTTATAAGTTGAAAAATGTAAGATATATATAATAAAGGACAAATCATTTTCCAACTACTATTTCGAAGAATTCAATAGAACATTTTGTATATTATGCTTGGGAACACGAAATCATAGCCACTTTATGCTTTTAAAAATTTCGTAAAATATAGGTTTCTCAAGTAAAGAATATGCGGGAAGAACAGCCCTTTCAAAATACACTGGAATCTTTCATGATCTTAACATTGGGTTTTTTGTTTTATTGAAACATAAAAAAATATCCACATGATAAGACATTTTAAACATACACAGTACTTCATAAATGCATACAAAAATTGAGTATGTTCGATTCAATTTGAAATTTCAAGAATATAAAAAGATTAGTAAGAACATATGTGGTAGGATCGTTTCTGTCTTATTTCACAAATTTATATATTCAGCATAAAGAATCAAACGTACGCTTTGATTTTTTTTTTTAAGTTTTAGAATAATTTTTTGATTTTGTTATTACATTTTACAAAGTGTGACAGCGCAATGCATTTGATAATTGTTAAACGCGTTTACCTAAACATTATTCAGTAAGAAATATTTCAAAAAAATATATTATTTATCTTAATTATATGTTTTAAAATTACTAATGGCATTTCTACACTTAACATTTGTAAAATACTTTATATTGTCTTATATTTGCACTTTGATGACCATATTCACTTGCTTCCACTAAAAGACAATTTTTCCATATAAATAATTTCTTTGCTTAAAAATTCTAGAAATAAAAGTCAATTTTTCGATAAAAGTGAAAAATAATAATCATGACAAATTAATGCGTTTAATAATTATTGCATCAAAAATAAGTCATTTTATCCATACATAATTATAAAAGAAATGTTCCTGAAAAAACTTTATAGCTAAATAATGCATTTTTAATGAATTTGGGTTTGCATTCTTCGCAAATGTTATACTTTTCATTTTTAATTTATTTAAATTATTACCTTTTCTAGAAAACTGCTTTACCAAAGTGAAAATTAAATATCACTCTTCTAAATTTTATAAAAATATGCATTTTTGTGTTGTATCATTGTATTTATAAGTTGAAAAAATGTAAGATATATATAAGAAAGAACAAATCATTTTCCAACTACTATTTCGAAGAATTTAATAGAACATTTTTTTATATTATGCTTGGAAACACGAAATCATAGCCACTTTTTTCTTTTGTAAATTTCGTAAAATATAGGTTTTTCCAGTAAAGCAAATATGCGATAAGAAAAGCACGTTAAAGTTACACTTTCACGATCTTTCACGATCTTAACACATATACATATATTTGTTTTTTCATTGTAGCATAAAATGTACACCACATGATAAGACATTGTAAACATATATAGTACTTCAAAAATGCATCTGAAAACGGAGTCTGTTCGATTCAATTTGAAATTTCAAGAATATAAAAATGTTTGGGGATAAAAAGGCTTGGTTTTGTAAGAACATATATGTGGTAGGATTGTTATGATAAACTGGATGTGTGATTCTTTTCCTGTCTTATAATCACAAATATATTCAGCATAAAGAATTAAACGGACGGTTTGCATTTTTTTTAAATTATAATATTTTTTAGTTTATGTTGATAAATTTTAAAAGTTGTGCCAGTGCAATGCATTTGATTATTGTTACATGTGTTTAACGAAACATTATTTAATCTAACATATTTCGAAAAATATTATTATTTAACTCAATTATACATTTTAAAATTATTTATTGGAATTTCTATGCTTAATATTGGTAAAATACTTTATTTTGTCATATTTGAAATTTGATTACTATACTCACTTGCCTCCATGAAAAAGACAACTTTTTCTCATTAGTAATTTCTTTGCATAAAAATTCTGGGAATAGAAGTCGATTTTTGATAAAAGTTAAAAATAATATAATGATGACTTCTTAATGTGTTTAATAATTACTGCATCAAAAGTAAGTCCTTTCATCCATACATAATTAAGAAAGAAATGTTTCTGAAAAAAAACTTTATAGCTTAAGAATGCATTTTTAAAGAATTCGGGTTAACATTCTTCGTAAGTGGTGTACTTTTCCTTTTTAGTTTTTATTTTTATTTTTAAATATAGATTTTCTAAAAAACTGTTTTACCAAAGTGTAAATTAAATTGCACACTTCATAAATTTTATAAAAATATGCAATTTTGTGTTGTATCATTGTATTTTAAGTTGAAAAAGTGTAAGATATATATAATAAAGAACAAATAATTTAAAAATTACTATTTAGAAGAATTTGATAGAGCATTTTTTTATATTATGCTTTGGAACACGGAAGCATAGCCGCTTTATTCTTTAATAAATTTAGTAAAACATGGGTTTTTCAAGTAAAGCAAATAGCGATAAGAAAAGCACATTTAAAATACACTTGAATCTTTCATCATTGGGTACTCATTGAAACATAACAAGTACCCCACATGATAAGACTTTGTAAACATACATAATATATCACAAATGTATCGGAAAACGCAGTCTGTTCGATTCAATTTGAAATTTCAAGGATATAAAAATTCTTGGGGAGAAAAGTAAGAACATATGTGGGGGGATTGTTACAATATACTGGATGTGTGACTCTTTTCCGTCTTATTTTCACAAATATATATTCATCATAAAGAATCAAACGTATGTTTTGAATTTTTTAAGTTTTATAGTAATTTTTTATATTGTTATTACATTTTACAAATTATGACAGCGCAATGCATTTAATAATTGTTACACGCGTTTAACAAAACATTATTCATTTTCAAAAATTTACATTTTAAAATTATTTATTGGAATTTCTACACTTAAAATTGATAAAATAATTTATTTTGTCTTATATTTGACAGTGGATCACTATATTCACTTGCCTCCATAAAAGGACAATTTTTCCAAATTGGATAATTTCTTTCCATAAAAATTCTAAAAATAAAAGTCGATTGTTTAAAAAAAGGTGAAAAATAATAATGACGACAACTTAATGCGTTTAATAATTATTGCATCAAAATTAAGTCCTTTTTATCCATACATAATTAAGAAAGAAATGTTTCTGAAAAAAACTTTATTTCTAAAGAATGCATTTTTAAAGAATACGGGTTTACATTCTTCGCAAATGGTGTACTTTTCATTTTTAGTTTCTTTAAAATATTATATTTTCTTGAAAGCTGTTTTAGCAAAGTGTAAATTAAATTTCACTCCTCATAAATTTTATAAAAATATGCAAATTTGTATTGTATCATTGTATTTATAAGTTGAAAAAATGTAAGATATATATATAACAAAGAACAAATCATTTAAAAACTACTATTTGGAAGATTTTGATAGAATATATTTTATATTATGCTTGGGAACACGGAAGCATAGCCGAATTATGCTTTTATAAATTTCGTAAAATATAGGTTTCTCAAGTAAAGCAAATATGCGATAAGAAAATCACATTCAAAATACACTTGAATCTTTCATGATCCTAACATTGTACTTTTTTTTCATTCAAGCCTAAAAAGTACCCCACATGATAAGACTTCAGAAGCATATATAAAACTTCACAAATGCATCGAAAAACGGAGTCTGCTCAATTCAATTTGTAATTTCAAGGATATGAAATCTCTTGGGGAGATAAGTAAGAGCACATGTGGTAGGATTGTTTCGATATACTGGATGTGTGATTATTTTCTGTCATATTTTCAAAAAATGTATTCAGCAAAAATAATTTAATGTACGTTTTGCATTTTTATGTTTTATAATAATTGTTTAATTCTGTTAATACATTATACAAATTGTGACAGCGCGCAATGCATTTGATAATTGTTACATGTGTTTAACTAAACATTAATCAGTAAGAAGTATTTCAAAAAATATATTCTTTCACTCAATTATACATTTTAAAATTATTTATTGTAATTCGTATGCTTAAAATTGGAAAAAAAAGTTTATTTTGTCTTATATTTAAACTTTTATTACCATATTAACTTGCCTCTGTTAAAAAAAAGGACAATTTTTCGATATGTACAATTTCTTTGCACAAAAATTCTGGGAATTAAAGCCGATTATTTGATAAAAGTGAAAAAGAATAATAATGCCAACTTAATGCGTTTAATAATTATTGCCTCAAACGTAAGTCCCTTTTATCTATACGTAATTTAGAAAAGAATGTTTTTTTTTTTTTTTTTTATTTGTAGTTAAAGAAGGATTTTTAAAGAATTCCGGTTTACATTGTTTACAAATGATATACTTTTCATTTTCCGTTTGTTTACAATATTACCATTTCTAGAAAACTGTTTTAACAAAGTGTAAATTAAATTTCTCTCTTCGTAAATTTTATAAAAATAAGAAATTTTGTGTTTTATCATAAGTATTTATAAGTTGAAAAAATGTAAAATATATATAATAAAGAACAAATCTGTTTCGAACTACTATTTCGAAGAATTTGATAGAACAATTTTTATATTATGCTTGGGAGCACGAAATCATAGCCACTTTATGCTTTTATAAATTTCGTAAAATATAGGTTTCTCAAGTAAAGCAAATATGCGATAAGAAAAGCACATTCAAATTACACTTGAATCTTTCATGATCCTAACACTGTGTTTTTTTTTCATTCAAGCATAAAAAGTACCCCACATATTAAGACTTTGCAAACATATATAATACTTCACAAATGCATCGAAAAGCGGAGTCTGTTCAATTCAATTTGAAATTTCAAGAATATGAAATCTCTTGGGGGAGATAAGTAAGAACACATGTGGTAGGATTGTTTCGATATACTGGATGTGTGATTAGCCACACACAGGGTGGCTTATTCTTTCAATCTCTATCATTTTTCATGTTTATGAAAAGTCACAGCAATCCATCGTTGCCACAGGTTAATCTCGGAAAATGAAACATTTGAAGTTACTTAAAAAATTAATAACTCGAAAAGTATTTGTCACAAAATTGTTTTACAAACTGCGTTAGAATGGTAAAAAATTGTTTTTTTCTTGATATAAATTTCAAATCTAATGATTATGTCGTTTTTCAAATATTAGATTTCAAAAATTACAAAACTTCACAATGGAGTACCGTAGCGAAACTTTTACGCGTAAAAAGATAATGATAAAGGCATTGTGGCTCGACGTGTATCGTGTATACTGGCCATAGCATGAGTAACGAATTATAGTAAACTTATTATTCTGTTAAAATATAAAAGTGAATTATGTACTACATGTATATACATTTTTAAAAAATAAAGAAAAACATTTTATCACAAACATCAACAAAATTTTTTCTTCTATTTATTCCCTTATTCCAAAGATATTGTTTTATCGTCTGCTGCCATAGCAACATGAATTAAATTTCATTAAAAAAAATTGCTCTGTGGTAGAAAAATATTTTTCTAAATCGAATGGTTATTGAACAACTCAACACTTTAACAGGGGAATTTTTATTTGTTATTTAGATATTTTAAAATTGTTTGTTGTCATTGCGTTTTTATTCTGAGTTACAGCTAGTTTATTTATTTTTTAAATAAAAGCCGTGTGTGGCAATCTATATTCGGCCTTATAGCAGAATTTTCCCCTCTTGTAATCAAAAATTTTGTTTATAAAAGCTAGTTTTCTGTCATATTTTCAAAAAATATATTCAGCAAAAAGAATTTAATGTAGGTTGTGCATTTTTAAGTTTTATAAAAATTGTTTGATTTTGTTAATACATTACACAAATTGTGACAGCGCAATGCATTTGATAATTGTTACATGTGTTTAACTAAACATTTTTCAGTAAGAAATATTTCAAAAAATATATATTATTTCACTCAATTATAAATTTTAAAATTATTTATTGTAATTCCTATGCTTAAAATTGGTAAAAATACTTTATTTTGTCTTACATTTGAACTTTGATTACCATATTTACTTATCTCTGAAAAAAAAGGACAATATTAAAATATGTACAATTTCTTTGCAAAAAAATTCATTCTGGAAATAAAAGTCGATTTTTTTGAAAAAAGTGAAAAAAAATAATAATGCCAACTTAATGCGTTTAATATTTATTGCCTCAAACGTAAGTCCTTTTATCATACATAATTAAGAAAATAATGTTTCTTAAAACATTTTATAGCTAAAGAATGATTTTTAAAGAATTCGGGTTTACATTCTTTGCAAATGGTATACTTTTCATTTTTCGTTTGTTTAAAATAGTACCTTTTCTAGAAAACCGTTTAACCAAAGTGTAAATTAAATTTCACTCTTCATAAATTTTATAAAAATAAGTAATTTTGTGAGGTATCATTGTATTTATAAGCTGAAAAAATGTAAAATATATATAATAAAGAACAAATCTGCTTCCAACTACTATTTCGAAGAATTTGATAGAACAATTTTTATATTATGCTTAGGAGCACGAAATCATAGCCACTTTATGCTTTTATAAATTTCGTAAAATATAGGTTTCTCAAGTAAAGCAAATATGCGATAAGAAAAGCACATTCAAATTACACTTGAATCTTTCATGATCCTAACACTGTGTTTTTTTTCATTCAAGCATAAAAAGTACCCCACATGATAAGACTTTGCAAACATATATAATACTTCACAAATTTTTCGAAAAACGGAGTCTGTTCAATTCAATTTGAAATTTCAAGAATATGAAATCTCTTGAGGAGATAAGTAAGAACACATGTGGTAGGATTGTTTCGATATACTGGATGTGTGATTATTTTCTGTCATATTTTCAAAAAATGTATTCAGCAAAAATAATTTAATGTAGGTTGTGCATTTTTAAGTTTTATAAAAATTGTTTGATTTTGTTAATACATTACACAAATTGTGACAGCGCAATAAATTTGATAATTGTTACATGTGTTTAACTAAACATTTTTCAGTAAGAAATATTTCAAAAAATATATATTATTTCACTCAATTATAAATTTTAAAATTATTTATTGTAATTCCTATGCTTAAAATTGGTAAAAATACTTTATTTTGTCTTACATTTGAACTTTGATTACCATATTTACTTGTCTCTGATAAAAATAAAGGACAATTTTAAAATATGTACAATTTCTTTGCATAAAAATTCATTCTGGAAATAAAAGTCGATTTTTTTGATAAAAGTGAAAATAATAATGCCAACTTAATGCGTTTAATATTTATTGCCTCAAACGCAAGTCCCTTTTATCAATACATAATTAAGAAAAGAATGTTTCTTAAAAAAATTATAGCTAAATAATGATATCTAAAGAATTCGGGTTTACATTCTTTGCAAATGGTATACTTTTCATTTTTCGTTTGTTTAAAATATTACCTTTTCTAGAAAACCGTTTAACCAAAGTGTAAATTAAATTTCACTCTTCATAAATTTTATAAAAATAAGTAATTTTGTGTTGTATCATTGTATTTATAAGTTCAGAAAATGTAAGATATATATAATAAAGAACAGATCATTTTCCAACTACTATTTCGAAGAATTTGATAGAACAATTTTTATTTTATGCTTGGGAACACGAAATCATAGCCACTTTATTCTTTTATAAATTTCGTAAAATATAAGTTTTTCATGTAAAGCAAATATGCGATAAGAAAAGCACATTCAAAATATACTTGAATCTTTCATGATCCTAACACTGTGCTTTTTTTTGGTAGGACTATACGGTATATTGGATACGTTATTCTTTTCTGTCTTATTTTCACAAATGTATATTCAGCATAAAGAATTAAACGCACGATTTGTATTACTTTTTTTATATTTTATAATAATTTTTAGATTTTATTAATAAATAAAAAAAATGACATTCGCAACGCATTTGATAATTATTAAATGTACTTAACTAAACATTATTCAGTAAGAAATATTTCTAAAATATACTGTGTAATTCAATCACACATTTTAAAACTATTTCTTGGAATTTCTGTGCTTCAAATTGATAAAATACTTTATTTTGTCTTATATTTGAACTTTGATTACCATATTCACTCGCCTCCATAAAAATGCTATTTGTACCATTGTATTTATAAGTTGAAAAATGTAAGATATATATAATAAAGGACAAATCATTTTCCAACTAATGTTTCGAAGAATTCAATAGAACATTTTGTATATTATGCTTGGGAACACGAAATCATAGTCACTTTATGCTTTTATAAATTTCGTAAAATATAGGTTTCTCAAGTAAAGCAAATATGCGATAAAAAAGCACACTTAAAATACACTCGAATCTTTCCTGATCATAACATTGGGCTTTTTTTCATTGAAACATAAAAAGTAACCCACATGATAAGACTTTGTAAACATACATAATACTTCACAAATGCATACAAATACGGAGTATGTTCGATTCTATTTGAAATTTCAAGAATATAAAACGGCTGGGGGAGATTCGTAAGAACATATGTGGTAGGATTGTTACGATAAACTGCATGTGTAATTATTTTCTGTTTTATTGTCACACATATATATGCAGCATAAAGAATTAAACGGGCATTTAAAAATTTAAAAATTTTAGATTATTTTTTTTTGTTAATACATTTTGCAAATTGTGACAGCGCAATGCATTTAATAATTGTTATACGTGTTTAACTAAGCATTATTGAGTAATAAATATTTCAAAAATATATTATTTAACTCAAATATATATTTTAAATTTCTTAATGAAATTTCTATAGATTCACGGATGTAGGCTTCACCTCAAAACAATCCCTTTAAAGCCTACATCCTTGAATCTATAGAAATTTCATTAAGAAAACCCGAAACTTGTAACGATATCTCATCATGTAATGTTCAAATTACATGGAAATGCATTTTGAAGGAACTTCAATTTCGTGGAACATGAGTTCCAGTTACATTGCTGATTCATAGAGAGCGCCACCTGGCTTATTTTGTATTTGTTGTTGTAAATTCCGTTATGTTAGCGTCTTGTCAGCTTGATTATTGGATTTAATCATGTAACATATATTAAAATTTTTTGCTCTTAATATTTTGAATGTTTTCTCCTGATGACGGTTATAAAGATTAACCGAAACGTCGAGGTTTGTTTATATATGTAGTATAAACTCATATTTAATTAAACGAAATTTACGTTGGAATCAAATGTTTGATGAGCATTTTTATGTGCAACGTAAAGTCCTTATTAATTATAAATAATACCAGTTGACACGTGCGAGGATTTCGCACTGCAGTATAATATTTTTAGTAATATCTAATATTTTTTAAGACCAGGTTTAAACTTCTAACAAAATAAGGATAAATATATCTACAAACAGCATTAAAGTAGAGATAGGAGAGTCTGCGCACAATTCAAAAGAATAACAATAAAAAATCTAAATATTAATTTTTTGCTAAACTATCCATGAATAATCTGTACTTCATTTGTTTTTTATGCATTTCCATTGCTATTTTGTTGTTATGTTGCAAATTAATAGAACAGTTGTAACAAAACCAAGAAAGTTATTTTGTGCAATCTGTCCTTACAGGGTTGGTGTGATTGCGCACATGGGTAGGAGAGATTGTTACAAATAATAACTACAATTAAATTGTTAACAATAATAATTACACTTAAATGTCATTGCTGTATGGTTTTTGTGAACAAATTTTACTGTATTAGGAATGAATATTTCAACCTAATGATTAAAGATTGATGAAAAGGAAATACTTTTAAAAACGATTAAAAAAATTTAATTGAAGGAAAAAAAAATCAAGAATCAGAAAGCAAGTCCAGATAAGATTACAAAATAACATTCAGCTACTTGATAACACGTTTAACTTAAAATTATTCCATTTTCATTTTTAAATTTTTTATGCAAATTTACCAATAAGCTGCGTAATCTCTCCTAGCATTAAAACTAATGGGAGCAATGCGCCATCTCTCCTAAGTAGCAGATGCGCAAACTCTCCAATTTCGGAAGGAGAGATTTCGCGGCCTTTTATTTAAACATGGCCGCAACTAAAACGAACCATTGATGTTCACATTCTTAGTCTAGATTACTAACTTATGATAAATCGTTTAAGTTTAAAATATTTTGTACTACTGACATTGTATAGAAATTATGATGAATAGCTATGAAAATTCAAACACTTACTTTGGGAAAACAAAACAAAATAGCAATACTTTATGTTAGACGCTCAAAACAATCAACGTGCACTTTCAAGTGGACACTCCACTACTGCTGTTGTACAACTGCCTGGAATCGCTGCGCGCTCACTCTACTCCTTCCCCCAGAACCTCTATGTGAGCAATCTCCCCGACCGCACCATCTCTCCTGGCTTTACCTTAATCAAAACACAATATTATCTCATTTATTCCATCAAAGTTACAGTATAAACTGATCGAAGATAGCCAAAAAGCAAGCACGAGATTAAAAAAATAAACATCGTATTTTAATTGTATTAGAGGATGACGTCTTCACACGTAAAATGCCACTTCTGTTTATCTATCCAATGTGTCTTTTTCTTCTAAATATTGGAATTTTATTTTTACTTTCTATCATAAATATAAAATAAGCCCATACTAATAAAATAAGCACGTTCCACTTTATCATTTTTGTATTATTTATTTTTTTATAATCATTGTAGAACACGATATAATGCGGTATTTCATTTTTCTCGCAACATTGTGAAAGAAAAAACTTTTATTTCTTTCATGAAAATAATGCTCATTTAATTTTTAACTGTAATTTTAAATACAAAAATCTTGTTTTAACGAAACGTGAGTGTACTATGTCAGAAACTGGATCAAAAAAATTTCGAATGATACCTGATTCGTTCTTTTACGTTTCGTAAATGAATAAAAAATGGATGCTGACAACAGAAATAATACACATGATGATTTCCCAAATGTATATAAGAACTGCTTTTGTTAAATTCAATGTTACATCCATGTATTAGAAAAAAATCGAGCGAGAAGCGGAAAAACAAACCTGTCGTATGATTGTTTAAATATTGTTGATATATGATCGACTTTTGAGTCATTCTTTTATGTATTCTAAAAAGATGTGTTCAACATAAGGAATAAAACCTGGAATTTTTACATAATTGTATTGGCTAAAACAAATATTTTGATTTCGCAAATAATCTAAAGAATAATAAAAGCACGGTCTGAAATATCACTATTACGTACATTTTTGTATACGTTATATGAAAACGGATTTTCGATTTGTGGTTTTACGGTCATTTGATGAATATTTTTTCTCATTATTTAAAAGCCTAAATTTTGAATATAGAATAATCAAACATTTTGTAAAATATTTTTGTTTACAATATTGTCTTGAATTTGACAATAATATTTCATAATAATTTTCTGTATGGTAAAAAATCAGTTAATGAGAGCGTTAATCAATATTACATTATCATTACATGTATTTTACCACACATTATTCTGAGAAAAAAATGTTTCTGTAAAACATTTTATAAGAAAATGATGCATTCTAAAATATTTTGCATCGAATATCAAACTTTTAAAATTGACGTTTGTCTTTGTTTTCTTTTAAATTCTTATGAGAATAGTCATTGGCTTTCTTCAAATCTCTAAACAATTGTTAGTACATAATTTTTCATGTACTTAAGTTTTTGCTTTAATGTTTTTACAAATTTCGTATAATAAAGTTTCTGATGCAAAACAAATATGATCAATAAGAAAAACACATTTAAAATACCCTTGAATATTTTATAATCCTAATCCTTTGCTTTTTCAGTTGAAATAGCAAAAGTACTCTCATGTGATAAGACTTTGTAAACATAGCTAATATTTCACGAATTCACGTTTGTTCAGTTCTATATAAAATTTCATGTGTATAAAAACTCTTAGGGTAAACAAAGTAAATCATGTGCAGGAATTTTTTCGATACTGGAATATATGAAACGTTTTTTATTCATTTGATCTGCATTTCAAAATATATATTTAGAAAAGGAATAAATATGATGTGTTTGTAAAATATATTTTTGTAACATAGGGTTTCTAAAATATATCGACTTTATAATAATTTTTAGGTTTTACGATTATTTTTATCGAATAACCAGTTGGTAAAGTGTTTAATATTTATTGGCTCGTCATTACATTCTTAATCCCAAATAATTCAAAAGTAATGTTTCTTTAAAATTGTTTTCTTAAAATAGAATTTTATATTATTTGCAGTGGTTATATTTTTTAATTTCTAGTTGCTGTATAAAGAGATTTATATTTCTGAAAAAATCGTATAAAAATGAGTAATAACAATATTTTGTATATATCTTATAATAAATTGAATTACTGATTATTTATTAAGCATGTTGAATATATTTAAAAAATTTATAATAAGAATAAATAAAAATTGCATCAAGCATAGTTTTTGAAACACTTCCCTACACTTCCAAAATACCTTAACAAATCATCTCTGTTCAATAAGATAAATAAGATACTTAAGGAAACATTTTGGAAAACGCATAACACATTTGAAAACCAGATTTCAGCAATTACTGTCCATAGGCAGAAAAGTACTCCAATTATTTTGAGAAGTCCTTTATATAATTTATAGTTTCGTATCTAATCTATATAGTAGGCTACGAATTAGATTACTAAGAAAACACATAACACACATAACTTGAAGATTTACCTTTAGCATTTTCTACGAATAGACGGAAACATATTTGAATTATTTTGCACAAATCTGTGTATTACCTTCAGATTTTTATATACGCCAAATATTAGGTTACAGTTTTATGTGAAAATACGATGAAAACTACTGAAATCACACTTTTAGAAATTATCATACATAGGCGGTTTTGTATACAATTCTTTTAGTGGCCATTTATATGATTTTATTTATATTATACAAACATCGCTTAGCATACTAAATTTAGTTCACGCTCAAAATACATAACTCAATATAAAAAAAAATCCTTTAGGAAATTTATGCTGATACAGAGTAATGATTTCGAATTCTTTTGCGTAGCCCTGTATATGATCTATAGCATTTATACACGCCACATACTTTATTTATTATAAAAATTTATTATAAAAAAATATTTAAACTTAAAAATTCATACCTAACTGAAAGCGCACTCCCAGCAATGATCACTTACAGACAGTATTTAGGATATAGTACTGTATCCGAAACAGTTTTCCCTCGTCGACCACTATATAATGGAATACTGTTTTTGTGGCCTATAAATGAATAATAAATGCTTTGCACTTGATATTCTACAGAAAGCATGTTTTAGTGCTCCATAGAAACTGATATCAATTTTATATTGTTTCTAATAGTGTAACATGATTAAAATGAGTTATTTGTTGTTGTTGTTTTTGACGGGCTAGTTTGAATACTTTTACCAAATACTTTTGTGTGGCCCTGAAAATGAATCATAAATGCTTTACACTAGATATTCTACTGCAAGCATGTTTTAGTGTTCCCCAGAAACTGATGTCAATCTCATTATGTTTGTAACAGTGTAACATGAATAAAATGAGTTACTTTTTGTTGTTGTTGTAGATGGACGTTTACAACGTATATCATGCGAAAACAAATATTTCTCAAAAAATAGTATAGCTAAATAATGAGTTTTTAAAGGTTTTGCAATAGGTAATGCGTTTACTATTAAACAAATATTGTAATATGTCATTTTTCAACTTAAACTGTTGTCTTCACTGGCTTCCAAATACAAGTCTTAAAAATGTAAATGGACTGTTTTCTTTCTTATATTTTTTTTCTGTACATACAAAATCCTTACATAACATTTCATATAATGAAAACATAATGCGTTAAATTAAAGGTTTGTCATCATTAGGTGCATTTATCCATACATTAAATCTTTTGAATAAAAATGTCCTCAGAAAATAAAGCATTTTAAAAGAACTTGTAACACACTTTATGTTTACGATTGACAAAATTTATTTTTTTAATATTATTCCTGTACTTTTATTAACTTATTTATTGGCTTTCTTCTAAATTCTTTGAATTATTGAAAATAGACGATTTCCCCATATCAGAATGTTTTTGAAAATTTCGCAGAATATAGGTTTTAGAAAAAAAGGAAATATGTCGATAAGAAACACACATTCAAAATACTCTTGAATCTTTTATGTTCCGAACTCTGGGTATTACTCGAAATAATAAAGAAAAGCACCCTTATACGATAAGACTTTGTATATATATATAATATTTCACAAATGCATAGAAGCGCGGCGTCTGTTCGATTCAATATAAAATTTCAAGTGTATAAAAACTCTTGGTGTGATAAGTAAGAAAACATGCGGTGGGATTGTATTGTTTATGAGAATAAACGATCCTTTGCTGAGTTATCTCTTCTCTATTTCAAACATATATGCACCTCAAAGGAACAAAACATAGTTTTTCTAAAAGAATATGTTTCATAATAAATTTATTTGGATTTTGTGCACAACTTTTAATATTAATAAAAAATAATGCGTTTAATAATTATTTGCATATTCATTCCGAGATATTTATAATTTTTTTAATAAAAAAAATTAATCAAGAAAAAATGGATTTCTTTTATTAAATTTGATTAATTTAATTATAAAAAAAATAGGAAAAACTTAAATCCACATTTTTTCTGCAATTATGAAATTTCTGTAACAAGTTTTTGTGTATTTTTCTTATATGTGCTGTATAACTGTGAGTATCATATTTTCACAGTTTATTAATTTAAGAGGAAATAAATCAAGTGTCATGAGATATGACAAAATCCTCTAAAAAATATTTTTATTTAACATTTTATACATATATATTTTTAATTAATTATTTATATAACTGAAAATCCGAGCATTAATTTTATCAAAAGCATCCTAGGGATCATCCCTAAAATTGAGAGTCATTTGAACAATATATGTTGAAGTTTCATTGTTTTGAACCTACTAATACATTTAAAAAACATAAACTGAGAAAAATGATATAATATATTGCAGCTCTAAATCAAGAAAACAGACATGTTATGCAGTACAAAGTATTTTTAGTATAATTATAATAGTTGGATCTTTAAGGACTTTCTTTAGTATGAATGTCTATATTCATTTTAAGCAAAAAATGAAAAATTAGTATTTTCGCCATGTTTTGAGTGTTCTAATTGTACATGCATAATATGCTAGGTTTAAAAAGTTCCTCATGAAAGGAATTTTCTTTTCTCTATATAGTCATATATTTAATGCATTAACATCCATATGAATATATAAAAGAAATATGTTAACTATCGAACCGAATATAATATCAAGACTGTAATAACTGGTGCAATCTCTTGACAGCCTCAGAGGGACTGCTCGGACGTAGATACCACGTCTGTAGAGCACAGATGCCCCTCCCGGACATCTTTATGGGTGTCTTTAAGAGGGAAAATACAGACTTGAATCCGTACACCCGAGCCGTCTGATAAACACGAGCAATGGGCAATTGTAACATACATAAAATATGCCTGATAAAAGGAAACAGACTATGGTCATGGACCAGATCGCCATAAGCGCGACAAGTGGCGATAACACATCTACACATCTATAAAATCTTAACCGTCTAAAGGACCAGAAAGGGCGGTAAACAGGAAATGAAAGACAGTAAAGAGAAAATTACATAGAATGTTCTGCCAACAACGCAACAATGGACAGATAGAATTTAAGTTTGACATAGGACTAGTGTTGACAAGACCACGACAAGTGGCAGCCAAACCAAAGATATTTGGCAGATGTACTATCGCCTATACTACGCCTGTACTGTCGTACTATAGTGTAGATGTACTATCGCCACTTATTGCGCTTATTGCGATCTGGTCCATGACCATAGTCTGTTTCATTTTATCATGCATATTTTATGTATGTTACAGTCGTCCATTGCTCGCGTTTATTAGACAGCTCGGGTGTACGGACTCAAGTCTGTAATTTTCCTCCCATTTAATAGCTGTAGCAATAGGTGTTAAAGGTGAGCTATCATAATCCATGGCGACAGGAAAACAAGCATAGGAGAAGGGAATATTCATTTATTTAAACCAAATTAAGAACGAATTTTTAGATAAGTGCTAGAAAGCCACAAATTTAATTTCGAACAAAGTGTTTCAGAGGAACAAGTATTATTAAGCCAATTATTAAGCCGAACGTGCCAACGTGAGGTAAGCGGGCTAAAATAATAGTAATAAGAGGCTCTTCCTAAAGCACCACAATCACATTCAGAGGAAGCGGAGTATGGAAATTTATAGAGATAAAATAATAGAGGTTTTTAAATGGAATATGTCCTGTTAGGAAGGCATTGACGAATGTAGAGAAAAGAGGCAGCTCTAGAGATACAACTAGGATCATATCATAGATGTATCTTCTCTTGTCCGAATAGTCCCATTGATCTTGCCACTGCTTCAAAAATTTGGATCGGAGAAGTCATTTAACATATGAGTGCGGTGAAGGATGAGAATGGCCAACTATGAGAAATTTTATCAAGAGCATCTGCATATTCATTACCAAAAATCTCTTGAAATTTGCTTTGGATTATAAATTTACAAACTACAATAATGATAAATGTGCATTTGAAATTACTGATTCTCAGTATTTGTGTTTGGCGAGTTCGCCAATATTATCCACAACTATTAAAATGTAAAAGAGGATGTTAACCAAAAGATTTTGTTTAATTTTATCATCTTTATAGCTACTTTTTAATAAAATGGCATAGTAGCTATTATTCGTTTTATGCTGCAATGGATCTTTTCTGTTTCTCCATTTTTTAATGTTCAAAGGAAGGAAAAATAGGAAATTTTAACTCTCTAGCTTTATAATTATTATAAAAGGAGTATGGGGTGCAATTTCATGTTTGCGTTGTACATGAAAGATAATAGTTATTTTAATCCCTAGTATATGAAAAAATGGCATTATTCGATTTGAAGAACTTAATAATCGCCATGTACTCTTTGTTGTTTAACAAACCTGTATTACTATACGATATTCTGTATTTCTGTTTGCAGAATGAAATAAAGTTTATTTCGTTAATTCGATAAATAAAATTTATTTTATCACCATAATTGAAATGATTCCAGATACTGTTCAAGTAATATAAATATTAAACTAATAGATTCTTTATAAAAGCCGAAATGATGGCAATAATTAAAGAAAACTCCAAATATGTAATTTATTGTATTTTATTCAATTTATGTGTTATGAAATGCAAAATTGTCCGAGCTAATATGAGAATGAATTAATTTAAAAAATAGATCTATTTATAGTTCTACTTTTAATGCATTAATTTCCATCTGCAGATATTTAGGAGATGTCTTAAGATGTCTTAGGAGATGTCTTAGGAGATGTCTTGTATAATAATAAATTTTCTAAATTTTGCTTAAAATTATCTTTGAAATACTTAGAGTATTCTCTCGAAATAACATAAATGTCTGGTAATTAAAAATATGCAAATTGCATTGCATTAATTTACCTTTAAAGTAAACGGATTTGCAATCTTTAAATAATTTTTTCTCAGTTTCTTTTAAATATATATATACATATATATATATATCAGGATACTAAAAATGTTAAAGCTCAAGGATGTACTTTTCAACTGACTCGCATTTTCATGAATGAAAATGCCCTGGCACTAGAATGAAAAGTCCCTGGCATTTCACAAAATTAAGGATTGGATTTTCAGTAATATAAAGAGTTTAATTTTAAAAGGAAAAAAAAATACGATTTTTTTACTGTATTTTTCCATAATTCATGATATTGTATTTTCTTCTTAAGCTATTTACCATTTTGGATATCTATTGGATACCGTTATCGTTACATATTATACCTAGAAACGAGCATGCAAAAATATTTTTAAATACCTAAAATTTTAAGAGAAATATAGTTTAACCCTCTGAGCGTTTTGAAAAAGGGTAAAATTGCAATGTTGTTTTCTCTGCATTTTGTTTTAAATGCTAAAAAAATATGATTATTTCATCATTATAAATAAAACTTAATTACAAATATGAATGTAACCCTTGAGAGTATTAATCATTCTTCAATGTTTTGAAAATTCATTAAATCTATAGAATTATATTATCTTAAACATTGCATATATTGCAGTGAATCCTGGAGCTTAGTGAACGGAATATTACGTTCTACACGCATACGTTCTACATTGCATAGTTTATTGACTTTTTATGAGTAAAAATATAAAATATAAAAAAGGTAACTTCAAAAATTGGTTGAGCATATACATAATACTTTTCCTTGCTTTAAGAAAGGCATTTTCTCACTGCACAATTTCTCCCATACGACTTAGAGGTTTAAAAAAGTAAGAATGATAAAGATTGCTAAATAAAATTTATGTCGATTTTATAATAATTTCGGCTCATCTATGGAAATGTAATATAGATTATATTATCATTTATATGAATGTTCGTCATCATTTGAATTGTATGCAGCTAGAGGGGACTGTGTTAGACCGCAACGTAGCATTAAATGCAATTTGACTTGCGATTAAATTAGCTGTAGAACAATCATTTTCAGATTATATCTAAGTATGTCATTAACTGTAGTAATCCCATAGAAATCATTGCGGTAATTATTTGTAATATAAACTATTTATAGAATAACTCTTGCATTAAATAATAAGTAATAGTGGGTGACCAGCAACATGGTGTGTTTCACAAAACATAATATGTGAAATATATATAATTTAAATGGAAAATTCATTTTACACATATGTAAAATAGAAGAATATTTAATCTATGTTTATTACTTACCCATCATACGTAGTATAGGGTAAATATTGTAATCGTTTTGAAAATCGAAATTTTTTTTTTGACGGATTTACACGTTTCAGACACTGGAGATTCCGAAAAACATATTTTTAGAAAAAAAAATTTGCCGTCCGTCTGTGTGTCTGTGTGTTTGTGTGTCTGTGTGTGTGTTTGTAAACGCTCTATCTCCCGAACAAATTGAGATAGAGACTTGCCATTTGGTATGTACTTAGTATGTAATAATGGGAAGAAGCCTATTTAATTTCAATAACTTCGATTAACCGGAACATTTTTTTCGGACTCTCGAAATATTTGTTCTGATGAAAGGTACATAACAATTTTCGAAATTGTTTATTTTAAGGAGTAAATATAAAAGACAATAAAAAAACATAAATTTTGCATAAAACATGAAGTCGATCGGATAATTAATTGCCGAGATATGTGTAATCCTATTTTCCACACTCTTCGATTTTTCATGACCCTGTATTTCATCCAAATTTCACTTCAAATATATATTTTAATTGAAAATTTGACGCTTAATCAGATGCAATAAACCGCTAGTTAATAGAAGTATTATTTTTGGAGTTATAAGGAAAAACCTCTTTCAAGCAATTCAGTAATCGAGCCTTTTTATGACGTCATCAAGCCACGATTTTATTTGAATATCAATGCATTTTATAAGTAGTTTACACATTTTTATTTTAATATTTTAAATTATACATATACATGATGGGTAAGTATTACGGTGCCCCCCAACGACTAGTTTTTTAAGACAGTAACTATTTATTACTGTAAAATAAAAATACATTGGATCATTTGTTTGGCTTATCATGAGAGACGGTAGTATCTCGAATGACGCAGCACAAAACCGAAAAACGAAAGTCCAAAACCGAAGATTCCGTCACTTATATCTACAACTAGAAGGACATCAAATGAAAACCTAAACGCTGACATTCAATATCTCAGCAAATATGAGGCATATCGTTCTGATTTTTTCACATTAGTCTTATATCTCCGGTCTAACTCTATTCTGAAATTTATACATTTCTACATGCAGTATATTTTAAGATCTGGAAGTCAATTTTTAAGTGAAAATGGGGGATGTAATGGTGTAATGGGCACATACTGGTTTTCACCAAAACGGCTCAAATGATTTTCTTAAAATTAATATATTATATTAATCGGTTTTAGAGAAAGCGAATAAGATTTTGCGTGAAATTAGGAAAACTTTTGTTTTCTATATAATCCAATTTTAAAATCGGACTATCTTCCTACGCGATTTCTCATAGAAATACATGGAACCGCATCACCTGTTTTGACTGCTCTAAGATAAGGTTAAAAATCACTTCTCGGAATACAGTTAAGCCTGTAATACAATAATTACATGTAGCTGATGAATTATTTAAACTCATTTTTTCATACAAAAATATATTTTTTATTTGTAATATATATGTATTAATATAAATTGTCGCTTATATATTTTTCTTTTGTGTTCAGAATATATTTCGCATTTTATATATCTGTATTTCGTTGAAAAACAATTTATATTCCTTTTTTAAATAGGGGAAATATTTTTTTAATTATATGCATTCAATTTTACTGTGATTTATAATACGCTTTCAATTTTTTTAAGATAATATATTTCCTGTTGGTTGGATAATATATTTCCCGTTGCTGAGCAGAATATCGTTGACAACCAACCATTTACTGGGTTGTAATCATCCGCGTAGAACAGTTTGTAAATAACACATGAATTGCTTTTATATTCACAGGTAAATTTTAGGCTTTTCAGTGTTTCCTAAAAATCTGATTTTTTTTTTATATATATATGTAGTTTTAACCGTTGTAATACAAAATAGAATCAAAAACAGTTAATGCCTGATTTTAAAGACTTTAAAAACTTGACTTCAGAACTTTTGTCTCTCATGACAAAAAAAATCTTTTATCAGTTACAAAAGTATGTCTGTTTATTTATTTATTTTAAAAAGAATTTTATTTGTATTATACGTTAAGTAAAATTAGTAGTCAGATGAGTTTTTAAATAAAAATAATAAGATGATTATTTTCGCTTTCGAAGTTTTGTATTTCATTACTAATAAAAGAAAGAAAAAGGTGTGTGTGTGTGTAATATCGCAGAATGTCTTAAATGTATTTTTAAATTAATTTAATGTGAAAACATGAAGTTAAAATAAATAGCCATGGATATTTATTTTAAAATTATAATAGATAATAATAGTTACTTATATTTAACTTCATATAGATTAATATTTATACACTGGCCTCCAAAAGTCAAGGTACAACCAGTTTTTTGACGTTCACTATTAAAAGAATGAAAATAAAGGTAAAAAATATGGTTTATATGAATGACCATAAGTAACTTCAATAAAATCTTGTTAAACAATTATACCCATCTCAATTATTTTAATGTATTGGATACTTATATGTTTGTTAGGAAGAACTGCGAATATCCAACTTTGGGAATTTGCGTGAAATTTTTTTTATGGTTGATGGATGATCTTAAATTGTTGGTACTAAAATAGTGTTGTCTATGTCTAGGAGATGTCGTTTACTTGATTCGTTAAGATGGCGGGCAATCTGATGGATGGAAATGGGTTATCACAAGCCGGTGCTGCTAGACGTCTTAATGTGTATCGTAGTGTGGTCCAAAGGCTCTCAGGTCAATTTGAATCTAAAAATTCAGTATCAAGAAGACTTGTTCCAGACCGCTCATGGGTTACAACATTTGTACAAGATCGCTTTCTAGCTTTTCTGGCCTGAAGGAGGAGCATCACTACTGTGCCTCAGCTCATTTCAGATAATCGTAAAGCGACACGGATGACAATACCTGCGATTACGTTGCATAGACGTCTTTACAATTAAGGACTCTGTGCAAGGCGACCCGTTGTCTGTGGCCCTCTTAATCGACAACACAGAAGTGCCCGTTGATGTTGGCCAAGAGAGCACGTTACCTGGACCACACAACAATGGGCTTCCGTACTGTTCACAGATGAGTCCGGTTTGCATTGGAGAGTGATTCAGTTCGTGTGCTGATCTGGAGAGAACAAGGCATCAGATTCTACCTATGTAACATTTTTGAAAAACACAGTTATAGAGGAGGTGGAATCATGGTTTGGGCTGGAATCTCTTTTTTGGTCACAGTAACTTCCATGTGTGCCATAAAAAATTCTGACTGCTGTGAAATATCGGGACGAGATCCTTGCTCCGTTTGTCACACCGTATGGCGGTGCTATTGGTGATGAATTAATCTGAATGGTTGATAATGCCCGATCGAATTGAGCGAGAGTCTTTGATGAATATCTAGAAGATCAAGGTTTGAAGAGAATAGAATGACCAGCACAATCTTCCGACTTTGATCTTATAGAGCATCTTTGGGACTATCTCAGCAGACAGGTGGCTGCCGTAAATAATCCTCCGAAGTTGTTAATTGAACTGGAACAAGCGTTGCTCCACGTATAGGAGTTGTTTCCCTTTCCAGTGTCCGACAAGTTATTTGACAGTATTGAAAGTCGACGCCACAATTTTTTTACAAGTAGGGTCGGACACATGCCTTATTAAAATCCGTTTATTTAATTTTTTTTCACAAAAAACTTATATTTATTTTTTTTTATCAAACAGTGGACTTTTGCAAAAAATTCAATTTTTTATTTGTAAATCATGCTTGATGTTGGAATTAAGTAAAACTCGATAAATAACTGTTTAAAGCACAATTCTTCTAAATTTCATGTTTTTATCTTCGTTTGTTTTCAAATTAGACACAAAAGACTGGTTGTACCTTAACGTTTGGAGGCCAGTGTATTTAAATGAAGAAAATCTTAGACTCACTGGGTCATTCTGCTGTGACATATTAAATTATAATCTATAAATCTAACCTCATATGAATTTTTCATACCATAAAAAAGGGAAAAAAATATAATGACTATTATTAAACATATTCCTATGACTGATAGAACTTTAATGGCATTTATTTTCCCCTCAAATTTGTTTGACTAAATTGAAAAGGGAGCGACTAAATTTAGTCTAAATATTTTTCAATTTAATATCTTTTTCGCAATAAAAAAAATTGCACTATAATTAAAAATGTGATTATTTTTGTATTACAATAACTAAAAACTAAACATACCTAAAAAATTAAGATTACGGAATACTGAAAAGCATTTATAAAATTTGCCCTTGAATAAAATTAGCTTTCCTATTTTGTTTACAAGTTTTATTGATAGATTTAAAACAGACGCGGGTTTTTCATTTCTTTAAAAAATATATCCTACTCACTAATGCTCTCGTGTAGTAAATTTCATATAATTTAAAGGGGGTCGGTGTAAACAATAAAAAATACAGTTTCAAAGTGTTAATTTAGTGTATCAAAAATCAAGTTTTTCACAAATACCAAAAAACATTTTTCTTACTTTAAAACTTCAAAAGCGATGTTTGTTGTAAAAGAGGGAGGACGCTAAAGCTGTGGCTAGAAGTGAATAATGAAGGGGCGGGGAAGCTCATACTTTTTCTCACTCTGACACATGCCATGCATGCACAAAAAAACAGGCACACACACACAGATATATATGATCAAAGTATTATACAGAAAGATAAATTAGTGCACATTGGTATTGTTGGCACTATGTTTCTTATTAAACTGTTTATAATAACTTTATTTATACTAAGAAAAGAAAAGGCCGCAGAATTTTCCAGAAAATTTTCCAGTGTATAACTAGTGCAAAATTATACTTGTGAAATAAGTTATGATGTCAAGAAGTAAATGAAAACTTTTCAGTGTTAAATCGTAGAACAAGCAAGACAGTTGACGGAGTCAAATTTGGCGAAGCGATAAATGTTTTTTTCTTGCTACTGGTTTGTTTACAAAATTCCCTGTGTTTGTTGCAAGCATATTCATATTTTTAGCACTATGTTTCCTATTAAATTGTTTATAATAACTTTATTTATACTAAGAAAAGAAAAGGCCGCAGAATAAACATTTCCAGTGTATAACTAGTACATAATTATACTTGTGAAATAAGTGATAATGTCAACAAGTAAATGAAAAGCTTATAGGGTTAAATAGTAGAACAAGAGAGACAGTTGGTGGGGTCGAATTTGTCGAAGCGATAAATGAGTTTGATCTTGCCACCGGTTTGTTTACAAAATTCCCTGTGTTTTCTGCATGCATATTCGTGTTGTTGGAACTATGTTTCTTATTAAACTGTTTATAATAACTTTATTTATACTAAGAAAAGAAAAGGCCGCAGAATAAAAATTTCCAGTGTAGTAGTGCATAATTATACTTGTAAAATAAGTGATGATGTCAACAAGTAAATGAAAAGGTTACATGGTTAAATCTTAGAACAAGCGAGATAGTTATTGACATGGAATTTGGTGAAGCAATAAATGAATTTTTCTTGCTACCGGTTTGTTTACAAAATTGACTGTGTTTTTTGCAGGCATATTCATATTGTTAGCACTATGTTTCTTATTAAACTGTTTATAATAACTTTATTTATATTAAGAAAAGAAAAGGCCACAGCATAAAAATTTCCAGTGTACTAGTGCATAACTATACTTGTGAAATAAGTGACGATGTCAACTAGTAAATGAAAAGCTTGCAGGGTTAAATCGTAGAACAAGCGAGATAGTTATTGGCGTCGAATTTGGCGAAACGATAAATGAATTTTTCTTGCTACCGGTTTGTTTACAAAATTCCCTGTGTTTTATAGTAAAACGCAGGGTATTTTTCCTGTGTTTTACTATATTTTTATTTTATAAATTCCCTGTGTAGTAGTATTTCCAAAAACTAGTGCATAATTATTCTTGTGAAAAAGTGATGATGTCAACAAGTAAATGAAAAGCTTACAGGGTAAAATCGTAGAACAAGCTAGATAGTCGGTGGCGTCGAATTTGGCGAAGCGATAAATGAATTTGATCTCGCTACTAGTTTGTTTAAAAAAATCCTTGTGTTTTTTGCATGTATATTCGTATTGTTGGCCCAATGTTTCTTATTAAACTGTTTATAATAAATTTATTTATACTAAGAATAGAAAAGGCCGAAGAATAAAAATTTCCAGTGTATAACTAGTACATAATTATACTTGTGAAATGAGTGATGATGTCAACAAATAAATGAAAAACTTACAGGGTTAAATCGTAGAGCACGCGAGATAGTTTGTGGGGTCGAATTTGGCGAAGCTATAAATGAATTTGATCTTGCTACCGGTTTGTTTATAAAATTCCCTGTGTTTTTTACATGCATATTCGTATTGGTGGAACTATGTTTCTTATTAAACTGTTTATAATAAATTTATTTATACTAAGAAAAGAAAAAGCCGCAGAATAAAAATTTCCAGTGTATAACTTGTGCGTAATTATGCTTGTGAAATAAATGATGATGTCAACAAGTAAATGAAAAGCTTACAGGGTAAAATCGTAGAACAAGCGATATAGTTATTGGCGTCAAATTTGGCGAAGCGATAAACGAATTTTTCTTGCTACCGGTTTGTTTACAAATCTCCCTGTGTTTTATAGTAAAACACAGGGTATTTTTCATGTGTTTTACTATATTTCTATTTTATAAATTCCCTGTATAGTATTATTTCCAAAAACTAGTGCATAAATATTCTTGTGAAATAAGTGATGATGTCAACAAGTAAATGAAAAGCTTACAGGGTTAAATCGTAGAACAAGCGAGAAAGTTTTTGGCGTCGAATTTTGCGAAGCGATAAATGAATTTTTCTTGCAACCGGTTTGTTTACAAAATTCCCTGTGTTTTACTAAATTTTTATTTTATAAATTCCCTGTGTAGTAATATTTCTAGTGTACTAGTGCATAATTATACTTGTGAAATAAGTGATGATGTTAACAAGTAAATGAAAAGCCTACAGTGTTAAATCGTAGAACAAGCGAGATAGTTGGTGTCGAATTGGGCGAAGCGATAAAAGAATTTTTCTTGCTACCGGTTTGTTTACAAAATTCCTTGTGTATTTTGCATGCATAATCGTATTGTTGGAACTATGTTTCTTATTAAACTGTTCATAATAACTTTATACTAAGAAAAAAAAGGCCGCAGAATAAAAATTTCCAGTGTACTAGTGCATAATTATACTTGTGAAATAAGTGATGATATCAACAAGTAAATGAAAAGCTTACAGGGTTAAATCGTAGAACAAGCGAGATAGTTGGTGTCGTCAAATTTGGCGAAGCGAATGAATTTTTCTTGCTTTTTCGATGCCCAATCGACGAAATTCGCGATTTTCCATGCCTGTCGACAAAATTCATAATTTTACAGACCGGATAGACAAAATTCATGATGTTTTTCTACGATCTATGGACAATTTGCAAATTTTTTTCGTGACTGTTCGTTGAAATTCGCGATTTTTCCACACCCATTCGATGAAATTCGCTGTTGGTTCGTGCTCGATCAATGAAATTCATGATTTTACGTTCCTTATCGACAAAATTCGCGTGTTTTTTCCAGTGGTTTACAAAATTCAAGATTTTTTTTTTCTTGAGTGATTGACAAAATTCACGATTTTGGCATCTCTGGTTTGTTAACCGATTATTGAAATTTGCGTTTTTTTTCCTTGCGACAAATGGCGAAATTTGTGATTTTTCCATGCCCATTCAACAAAAATCGTATCCAGTCGACGCAATTCATGATTTTATGTGCCCGATCGACGAAATTTATGATGTTTTCCTACGATCTATGTACAAAATTTGCAATTTTTCGCGAATTACTAAGGAAATCGAAATTTCTGAATATGTTGGCCTGTATGGTCTCCGCGGGCCATCAGTTACTCATCACAGACCACTTTTAGACCGCGGGCCACAAGTTGTGCATCCCGAATCGCGACGCGGTTTGGCTCATTCGACTCGACATCGATAAAACTTACCGATTTTAGTTCAGAGTTTCACCGCCAGGGGTGCTTTCTTATCCATGGTTATAGGGGTAATAAATTGATTTATATTTTGTGTCACGCTATCCAAAATCATAAGAAAATATGTAAATGATTATTTTGCGTCATATTATCCACTTGCATACATTTCCCATTGTTTGGAAACTATGACGCAAAATAATCATTTACATAAATTTTACTTATGATTTTGAATAGCGTGGCACAAAATATAAATCAATTTATTGAAATAAATACATTTCAATACATAATATAGCTCAGTGAAAGTAATATATTTAACAGTGTATCGAAAAATTAAAATTATTGTTTGTATGTGTAAATATACTTTATAAGACAAACCAAAAATAATTTAAATTGAATTTTAAAACAGCCCTATTAAATTCACGTCAAGGGGTCACTCGAATTTGGATATCATTTCTTTTAAAACCCATATTTTGAATTAATGAGAGATGTGAATAAAAAAGCATCAGCGAATAAATTATATATATTTTTTTATGTTAAGATAATAATTGCACCTGTAAATATAAATAAAACTAAAAAGAAAATGATGATTTTTTAAAATAGTATTAACATAGCTTTACTCAAATTTGATATCATTGCTTTTAAGACCCATATTTAAAATTCTTAGAGCCAAAAGAAAATGCTGCTTCACAACTATTAACCCGTTAAGGGCTTTTGTACTGATACATATTACGAACATTATTGTGTGTCAGTGGAATATCATAATAATTTGAATCTATACAGAGAAAAAAATATAAATATAATGGTGTTCTGACATATTCTTTATTTTTTTTTTGTCTATTTAATGTCCTTAATTTTCTCCTTTCTAATTTGTACTAAATATGACGAACGTACCTTGAAAAAAAAAATCAACCTATTTTTCCGACTGAGATAGAATGATTTGTTATTTAAATAAGAAACTCAATTTACACGTATGAAGTGTAGAAGATATAATCTATTTTCATTTTTTAAGACAGTAAATATTTATTACTGTAAAATGAGAATATCTTGTACCACTAATTTCGCTGTAACATATTAAGAACATAATTGTGTATAAATGCAATTTCAAAATACTTTGAAACTATACGGAGAAAAATATTAAATAATTAACGACGTGTTTAGTAAAATTTAATTTTCCTTTATTTTCTCCTTTTTATTTTGTATTTAAATATGATCTACGTCCCTTGGGAAAAATCAACCTACTTTTCCGATTAAATCGTAGGGAGTTGTAATTTAAATTTGAATTGAATTTTGGGTCTGACTCTAAGGAATTTCTAATTTTTAGGAGTTATAATCAATATTGTTACTGTTAAGAAGTAATATTAGGGGTGCGTCAAACCCGGAATAATTTTATTTGTGTGTCTCGGTCTAACTTTCTCTGCACCTGTCTGTTTTCTTGTCTATCTGATATATGTTTACCATCTCTCGGGAGTAAGATCTTAAAAAAATTAACGACATTTTTAGTAAAATTTAATTTTACTTGATTTTCTATTTCTAAATGTGTATTAAATATGGTGTACGTACCTTAAAAATAATCACTTACTTTTCAGACTGAACCGGAAAGAGACTTCTTTGTGAAAAGTTCTTTTGTGAAATGTTTTAAGGTATAAGAAATAATTTCTTGAAAACTATGTTTCTTCTTTAAATTAATTTCTCGTAAAGAAGGAAAATTAATGTTTACTTAAATGCAAGGCGCTCAAATGTGTTTTGTTTAACCCCCTTGGTTGAAGGTAAAATTGAGATAAAGATAATTAAGACAACAAATTGCATTTAAAAGTGGATTTCCTTTTCTTTTACGATGGTGTAAAAATTGAAAAAGTGCGGTGTTTAGAATTTTATAAAATTGCAGTAGCGAAAATTAAAAAAGCAAAATTTAATAGTCAGCTGCGTCCAACCTTAAAATGACGTCAGCGTTATGGGCGGACACGTTTGTCCCTAATAATATATATTCAAGGGAAGAATAGATTTAGATGTGGATTGAATATTTTATTGCCTATTTTCATGTAAAGAAATTAAACTTTGAATTTACTCAGTATTTCTAAAAAATGCAATATTGACCGATTTCAGAGAGATGATAATATGTATATATTATCCTCTCTCTAAAATCTGTATGCACAACTGTATACAAAAACTGTATACTCCTATATATAACCAGTTGGACCCGGTTCTGAAAGTGAAAGTACCCTTATATAAAAAAGCTGGCACCAAAATTCGAAAAGTAAAAGCTAAGAACGTTAGGGAACGGCCTCAGCTATCCTATGCAAAAACATCATTTAAAAATATTAAAATGCAAGCGAGAAACCTGCCAAGAACTTTCTCATAGACCTAACATTAGCATTCGAGTTTCTTCGGATGACTAGCGTAGGCATTAACACTCGACCAGCTGGAGGAGGCTATTCGTCAAGCTTGTGTGTTTATATCCGGTGACATAATACAGAGAGTCACTGACAATTTTACTCTTCGTTTGCGACATGTGTGTCGTGTGACAGTGCACGTTTTGAATCGCTTTTGATGTGATACTGCTTACGTACCTTATAACACCTACAGCGCCATATATCGGCGCAATTTGTTACTAAAATATTGATGTATCTGTAAATGATTTTTAGGTTTTTTTTTTTTTTTAATAAACATGCCATTGGTTTCATGCTTCTATCTATTACCGTTTCCGAGTTATTTGTTTTTTGTTTTCATATTTAGGGATTCCTTCGTGAAACACTCGGTATATCTATTAATATAGAAAAAAAGTTTTTAGAAAAAATTATATATAATTACATAAAGTTTCGTAAAGAAAATTATGTTTGGAACATGTTCTATAATTAATAAAATATATATTAATGAAATATATATATTTAATTTCACAAAAAGCAAAATTTAAATATTAGGGTTGTTTAAACCACTCTAAATTTTTATGCAAGAGGAACTCATTATTTTTAAAATAACAAGTTTTAAAATTTCTTGCAAACGTTTAAATTTCTTGATTTTTTTTTTTTTTTTTACCATTCTTCTTCTTCTTATTATTATTATTATTTTACAAACTTTCTTTAGAAATTGCATCTAATTGATATGCATGTTAACTTTTGGTAAATAATGATACTATTTACGACTGAAAATTAATAAAAAGATATTTCAAAACATAAAGCAAATTTTCAAACATTATGTTTTTTTTTTTTTTTTTTTTTTTACTTTTGTACGTGTAGATCACATGATTTTAAAGATAACACGGTTTAAAACTTTTTTAACATTTCAAAAGTAAAAGACTTTTGTAAATAAAAATTGATAGTCGAATAAATCTTTGCGTCAAAAATCGATGGTGAATGGATAAAAGAGTATGAGACAATTGAAAAGTCTGTCATATATTTTCGTACAAAAAAAAAAAAAAAAAATCAGTACCACCACTTTTTACTAAATACATTTTATGTATTTTCCACCCCTTGCTCATTTAAGTTCGTAACTACGTCGTGCAATACCAAGGTGTTTATGTTGCTACGGGATGGGAGAAAACCAAGGAACACTTCACACCAAAAAAAGCATACTTGAACGGATTTATCAAACGGTGCAGTTGGTTGGTTGGTTGTATAAGATTTATTGGCACAAGGTCCCATTGTGGACGAGCTGCGCCAAAAAAAGTATTAAAAAAATCCACAAAATGTAAAGCCAATTGAGAAAAACAACTGGATGGGGTTACCCATCCAGATATAGTCATACAGTATATAAAACAAATATTAAGAATTCTTAAAAAAGGTGAAGTCTAAAAGTAATACAGTAAGAAATACTATCTGGATGGGGTCACCCCATCCAGATGTCAAGTTAAACAAGTATAAACAAACATTGTTATAGCTAAAACATGAAGGATGTATAAAAACTAAATCTCAAAATAAAAGCCAGAATGTTTTAAAAAATGAAAGACAGCCTCATGAGGTGTTCCCCAATTAGGTTTGTCAAAATTGGTGATGATGAATTAAAATGTATTCTATACAAGTGCCGGAGGCCCGGACAGTCAGTTAAAACATGAGAAATGGTCAAGTAATCAAAATGACAATGTGGACACAATCAAACTGTGCAGTGCAGGGTTGACTAATGTTCACCAAAATCCGCAGTTGCTCCGAGTGCTAAAAAATAATCATTCGATAATTTTAAACGTTATTATCATTCAATATCTAAATTTTAAATTAAAGAAAGTCAGAAAAAAGCTATTTTTAATACCTAAAGGTGATATTCAGCAATGATACAAAAATATACTAAAAGCCAAAATGTGATATTCGCAGATGTTAGGAAGAATTTAAGGTAATATTGAGTACATTTATCTGCGATACACATATTATAAGATTAATTTATTTTGTGACGAGCTGATTTTTCTAAAATTATATTATGCTAGTATATATCCTCAGACGAGGGGCAAATCAGGGGATGTTCCTTGATTCCGGCAAAAATAGTGAGTAGGATATCAGTATGTGCCAAAAGTTCGTTAAAAATCATAATGCACCAAAAGTTCGTTAAAACATTAAACATTCATTAAAAAGACACAAATGATGCTAAAAAATTACGGTTTGCAGGAATGGGATTAGAGGGAGGTAAGATTTTTTTTAATAACAAAAAAAGTTGTGGTTAAAGAATTACCGATAGATGGCGCTGGCATGCATAATATAAACCTATGCATGTATACATGTTAATATGTAAATTAGGCTTATAGTAAAAGACCCATTTCAGTGAAGCGTACGACACGCTTCAGTATTCCAGCACATGAAACAAACCCTTTTCTCGTCTTTAGTCATTTTTCCGTGCAAAATTTTCGCAATGAGCCAGTTGTCGATCCACCGCTCTTGTGAAATAGTTTAACCAACAGCGATTGGTATGGTAATGATAGCATACTTCTGGCATCTAATGAGTAATCTGTGTGCATTGAGAAGTTTTATAGACAGACTGATTTGCAAAAATCTGCTATATAATATGCATGCAACGCCATCTATCGGTAAATTTTAACCATTTTTTTCTTTTAAATATACACTAAAAACACTTTTATTTTGCTTAAAAGACGTCAACATAAACATTAAAGTTGTTAAAATTTAAAATTTACATGTTTCGATTTGTTCATCAAATCGTCATCAAAATATATACAAACCACAAATACAATGTACATAAAAAACGAGGTATTAAATTAATTAAAAACCAGAGAATCTGAACAGTCAATATGTGAAAGAAGGTACAACGCCCTCTTAACTATTAATTTTAACACCACTCTTAGATTCATCTACAGACCGCATCCCACTATTATTCAACCACTCAACCCAAATCTTTGGAATATTAAATAGCAACGTACCATTACATGCTTTCTAGCTGCTTAAATACATTTCAATAGATTCCCATACAAAAAGTTGAAAATAAAAACTGGAACAATAAATCAATTTAGCTTCATTAAATAGGATGTTGACGCTCTCTCTGCAATATGCTCCTTACATCTAACATTGAATTTCCTCTGTGTCATACCAACATGATAATTTCTAAAACCCCCCTCCCTAATAAATGGAATAACATAAACAACCGAAAGGTCACCCTTACTTACAGGATCAATTCTCGTGCTCAAAACCCTCTTTAACTTCGGGGGAGCCCTCGCGACTAAACTCAAACCAAATGCTTTTAAAGGAAATTTTATAAACTCAAATAAACCCGGATAATAACTCATAACCACTCTCTTCAACTTAACATCACTATCCCCCTATTTTCTTAAATAAAAGTGTTTTTAGTGTATATTTAAAAGTTAATTCTAATGGACGTACTTTGACTCTCCACTTTATTTGAAATATAATAACAGTTGAAAAAATTTTTTCTTATTAAAAAATCCCACTAATCCTATTCCTACAAACCGAAATTTTTTAACATAATTTATTTCTTTTTCATGATTTTTTTTTTTAATTTTAACGAACTTTTGGCATACCAGTATTTTAATTTTCTGTAATTCATAGAAATAAAATATAAAAGGCCATATAGTTAACAAATAAATATGTAGTTAATATCTCAATAATTTATATATACTGATTGATTTTAACAATGGTGCAATCTCTAAAATTCGATTTTATTAATATTGTCATAAAATGGAAAAATTACATTTTATATGCAAAAAAAAAGTATAACTTAATTAAAAGATCCCCAAAACAATAAGCCAACACAAAAAAAAAAACAAGAACGAAAAATCATGCGTCAAGCATAGATTATGTAACACTTTCCAACGCTTCCAAAATAATTTTACGAATCATACTCTTTTATAAGCTAAAAGATAACATCTAAGTAATCCGAATACTTTATTCAGCCCTGTATAGGATCTATAGATTTGTATATATACTACATAGGATGCTAAATTTTAGTTCAGTTAGGAAACACGTAGCACAGTTTAAAATTCTCCGTCTGGAGTTAAATAATACGGAAATGTGTTCCCGAACTTTTGTACTTCCCTGTATAGGATCTACAGAATTTATACACACCACGTAATATACAAAAAGCGATTTAAAATTAAAATCGCATTCAGTAACTTAAAACGCACTTCCAGGAATTATTGTTAACATACAGTAGAGAATTCTTTTGTGTGTCCCTGTAAATGAACGATAACTGCTATACACACAATATTCTGTAGTAAGTCTCTTGTAATGAACCTTATATAAATTTCAATGCGTTTAAAATAGTGAAACATTATTTAAATAAACCGCAGACGATTTTTCTCCATAGACGTAATGTAACGGAATTCTTTTGACTGTCCCTGTAAAGTAAGTATAAGTGCTATGCACACCCTATTCCATATTAAGCTTCTTCTAATGCACCTTAGTGATATATATAAATTTCAATGCGTTTAAAGTATTGAAACATTATTTAAATAAACCGCAAATGATTTTTCCCCATAGACCGCAATGTAACGGAATTCTTTTGAGTGTCCCTGTAAAAAAACTATAAGTGCTACACACTTCCGTTGAAATAGGGAACATGCTATAGATAACGATTATAACATATAAAATTTGCAGGGCAATCCGAGCATATTTACGTGAGTTAGAGCACGGACAGACGGCAGACGGCAGACGGCAGACGGCCAGACGGCCAGACGGCCAGACGGCAGACGGCCAGACGGCCAGACAAACCGAAGTCATAAACACTTTTCAACTAGGTTGGAAAGTGTTAAAAACAATTTCTTTAGTCGTAACTTCCAAGTTACAGAAAAGCGAACTAAACAGAAATAAACAAAAATTGAGAAATACACAATCAGACAAAAAGGGCGAAATTTTGTCAAAGCACCTTATTTACAGGAAGAAAATATAAATGATTGATGTTTTCTTATTCTCATTATTAGACAATTGATTTTGAGGGATATATATTTTTTTGTAGAAGAAAGTTATATACTATTTGGCAGAAATGGACTTTTTCAAAAATTAGCAGGGTGTTACTTTTTTCCTTTACTTTTTTGTTTATCTTACATTCACTATTTTTGCATCAGCTCAGAAAAGTTGTAATAAAATCTAATCTAATCTACAAGTTTAATTAAAAGTACATAAAAACAAAGATTTTGGATCATTGTAAGATTATTATGATAAAAGGAAACTTCTTTTTTATATATGAATTGCTTTGGTTACAATTAATTGTACGCTGAAGAAGTAATTAAGAATCAAAGATATTTCTTTATTTCTGAAGAAAATATATTTCTAAGTACTACATTCTTTTAAAATGCTTTATCTATTTTTTTAGATATTGTTTCATTTTACTTACCCATCATACGTAGTATAGGGTAAGTCTTGTAATCGTTTTGAAAATCGAAAAATTTTTTTTGACGGATTTACACGTTTCAGACACTGGAGATTCCGAAAAACATATTTAAAAAAAAAAAAAAAATTGCCGTCCGTCTGTGTGTCTGTGTGTGTGTGTGTCTGTAAACGCTCTATCTCCCGAAAAAATTGAGATAGAGACTTGCAATTTGGTATGTACTTAGTATGTAATAATGGGAAGAAGCCTATTTCATTTCAATAATCTCGATTAACCGGAACAATTTTTTTCGGACTCTCGAAATATTCGTTCTGATGAAAGGTATATAAAAATTTTCGAAATTGTTTATTTTAAGAAATGAATATAAAAGACAATAAAAAAACATAAATTTTGAATAAAGCATGAAGTCGATCGGATAATGAGTTGCCGAGATATTTGAAATCCTATTTCCCACACTCTTCGATTTTTCATGACCCTGTATTTCATCCAAATTTCACTTTAAAGATATATTTTAATTGGCAATTTGACGCTTAATCAGATGCAATAAACTGCTAGTTAATAGGATTATTATTTTTGGAGTTATAAGGAAAAACCTCTTTCAAGCAATTCAGTAATCGAGCCTTTAAACTTTGTGACGTCATCAAGCCACGATTTTTTTTGAATTGCAATGCATTTTATAAGTAGTTTACACATTTTTATTTTAATATTTTACATTATGCATGTCAATGATGGGTAAGTATTACGGTGGCCCCCAACGACTAGTTTTATATATTGTTAATAGTTCTACATTCATTAACTGAAATTATTTTGTTTGAAGGCGTTTTTTTTTTTTGTTGTTGTTTTGTTTGTTTGAAAGAAATCATTTTAAAGTAAAACTCTACTTGCATAAGGCACACAGAAGCATGAATAACAACAAATTTTAAATTATATATGATTTCAATATATTGATATTTTAACATTTACATCTCTTTTATCTGAAAAAAAAATATCTAATACTTCATTGGACGGTTAAATCTTTTTTAAAAATGGGATTTTTGTACAAATATACATAAGCTAGAAAAATATTTTTTCGAAACTGAAAATCACGTTGGATCTTCACAAATGGTCAGTAAATAATTCTTCTCTTTTGTGTAATAATGCAATATCTGAATATTCATTTTCCAATGAGACAAAAACTTTAGGAATATTGTGGAAGCCGCAACCAGACTGTTTCGGATTTAATTTAATTATAGAGCAAAGTGAAAGGTATACCAAACGCTCAGTATTATCGCAAATTGCTAGAATATTTGACCAGTTGGGTTTGATAGGTCCAATAATTACGAAGGCCAAGGTTTTCCTCCAAAAATTATGGTTGCTGAAAATAGATTGGTGTGATTATCTTCCAGTGACAGACAATATTGAATGGACTAATTTTCTTACTTCCTTAAAAACTGTAAATTTGATCAATATCCCAAGATTTGTATTTGTAGAACAATCTAATTATGTGGAATTGCATGGTTTTTCAGATGCTTCTAAAATTGCTTATGGTGCGGTCGTTTATGTAAAATCTATTAATTCTTATGGTGATTCTGCTATCAAACTGCTCACTAGTAAATCTAGAGTGGCTCCTCTAAAGCATATTACTATCCCTCGCCTAGAACATTCTGCAGCAGTCCTATTATCTAAGTTGATGCAAAAAGTTTTAAGTGCTCTAAAGCAAGAAGTTTCTAAAACTTGTTTTTGGACAGATAGTACTATTGTACTTGCATGGTTAAAAAAGGAGTCGAATGATCTAAAGACATTTGTCGCAAATAGAGTATCGATTATACAAGTTTAACTTCGATTGATCAGTGGAATTATGTACCTTCCAAGCAAAATCCTGCAGATCTCATTTCTAGAGGACTAGATCCCAGCAAGATCCAGCAATGTGATTTAAGGTGGTTCGGTCCATCATTCCTACAACAGCCTGAGATGGTGGAGTCTCCTGATATTATTTTTGTTGAAACCAGTGAGTTGTTTATCCGTGAATTGAAAGCACCATCAGTAACTCAAGTATGTACCTTAGTTAACACTGTTGAGCCTTTAGACATCGTTAATAACAGTTCTTCATTCATAAAACTGCAAAGAGTAGTAGCATGGTGTAATAGATCCATCCGTAACTGTAGAAATCCCTTGTATCCCAAAGGTGGAACTTTAACCAGCAGTGTACTTTCTCAGTCCTTATTCTGTATAGTAAAAAACATCCAGAAGACTTCATTCGTGAAGGAAATGCAGTACTTGGAAAGGGGTACTGCAATCCCTAACAGTAGTAAACTAAAAAAATTGTGCCCGTTTTTAGATGATAATATTGTAATCCGAGTTGGTGGTATACTGAGAAACAGCAACTTAACTGAGCATCAAAAATATCCAATGATTATTCCTTCAAATCATAATTTTACTTTTTGTGTTATTAAATATTTTCATAATTTGTATTTCCATGCAGGTGCTGAGACAACTCTTTCTCTCATCCGAAACAAATTTTGGAACTTATCTGCCAGAAATATAGTTCGTAAAATCCTTTTCAGTTGTATGACTTGCAAAAAGGTAAATTCTAAGAATTCAGAGCAACAAATGGCTGATTTGCCAGCTTCTAGAGCAACAATGGCCAGAGCATTTATGCGTACTGGATTGGACTACTGTGGTCCCTTTGAAGTAAAAAACTTCGTAGGTAGAAGTAAACAGGTAAAAAAAGTATTTATTTGTGTATTTGTTTGTTTTACTACAAAAGCCCAAATTCGGGCCAAGACAATATTATAAGAGTTGTCACCTTGAAAGATAAAAATGACACATATAAAAGGCCAGTCACAAAAATTGATGCTTTGCCATATGTGAATGATGGATTATTAACTACTTAAATTCATACATTTGTTTTATTAAATTATATATTTTTCCTGCAGTGTATTACATTCTTGAGTTTATATTTGTAAATTTAGTATTTTATTTAGTGTAGTATTTTTGAGAAGAAATTGTGTTTTTTTTTTTTTTGAGATTGTATTTTTCACTTAGAGATTGTGTTTGAATTATGTTGCAATTATATTATTGAATGTTAGCAACATTCAAGGCCCGGCGGTATGTTGCCCCTAGAAGCGCCGTCTATGTAAAATGTTTAAAAAAAAAACTCGTGTTTGTGAGTTGGGTTTGAGATGCCGATCAGAGAAGTTGTGTAAATCTCGGCTCTCGACAATTTTTATTTAGTGTTGTGAGAAATTAAAAGAGTTACAGTCCGCTAGTGAGTATTTTATTGAAATTGTGTGTTTTTCTTTGTAGTGATATATATTAACTGAGTTATCGGCGAATCCACACGTGTTTCAACTGAAAATCTGTGCAAAAATATGGATTTTTTTAAAGTAATCGGTACAATTGATTTACATTATTGCCGATGGTTGACAATTGACTATTTTTGAGCCAAATCCCGCAATTGTACCGGTAAAGAACGGGTTTTATTAAAAAAGAACTAATAAAAATATAAAGAAAATAACGACACATAATCGGGGAACACATATCTTACGACAGTAGTTCCGAAACTTTTATGCTCCGCGTAGCTCTTGAAAGATTAAATTCATCTACAGAATCCTTTCTTTTCGTTTGTTGTAACATTCATGATTAGAAAAAAAACAAGTAGGAAATTGTACGTCATACGTGACAAATGAGGTGCGTTCGTACTATAGCTAGTTATATAAATATTCAGATCTTGGTGACTTTTAATTCTGTGAAATGAATTATATCGTCTGCATTATGCGTCTAATTGCTGTGATAAGATAAGTATCTCGGTCGCTTGACGATTAAACATCGGAAGCTCCTATAACAAGAAAGCACCGATTTAAAAAAAAATCAAATTTCTTAATAAATGTTTTTATTCATATTTTCTAAAGTTTCGATACGATTTTCATAAAATTAAAATGTCTCGACAAAATTCTACAAAGATAATATATCTTAAATTTCAAACGATTCGGTTAGGTAGTATTTGCGTTATTATATGCGGACGGACGGACAGACAGACGGCCGGACCAGACGACGACAATAGGTGCTACGTATTTATATAATTACGAACGTACCTAACAACAAGGAAATCAAGTTGGGAATTGTTCGTCAAATGTGACAAATGAGGTGCGTTCGTACAAAAACTAGTTTTATAAATATTCAGATCTTGGTGCAATATTTGTTGCACTCTTGTGAAAATTAATTGATACAAAATTTATTTCTTGTTCTGATTTTCGCAATAAAGATATTAATTTTATTTTACAAAATTAAGTTTCCATAAACTTTTACAAACATTTAATTACAATTCTGTTTCATTAAAATTATACTATGCGCAAACATTCAATACAATACAATGTAAAAAAAGCATCGTTTCCGCATGCTCAAATTACATTAATTTGTTTATTAGCCGCCCACAGGGTGGCTTATTCTTTCAATCTCTATCATTTTTCATGTTTATGAAAAGTCACAGCAATCCATCGTTGCCACAGATTAATCTCGGAAAATGAAACTTTTGAAGTTATTGAAAAAATTAATAGCTCAAAAAGTATTTGTCACAAAATTGTTAGACAAACTGCGTTAAAAAGGAAAAAAAATGTATTTTTCTTGATATTAATTTCAAATCGAATGATTATGCCGTTTTTCAAATAAGGAATTTCAAAAATTACCAAACTTTACAATGAAGTGCCATAACGAAACCTTCACGCGTAAAAAGATAATGAAAACGGTTGGTGTTTTCGTTCGAGAATGCAGTAAACGATGTCCGCATTTTACTATTTTTACCGTTTTTAACGAAACTCTGTAACTTTAGAAGAATTTTTCTTTGAATAGGCAATAGAAATGCATAAAATCGTTACAAAAATTTTAAAATTCCGAAAAAGGATAGATGCAAATTATCAGATATGAAAAATGAAAAAGAAATTTGGTACTTTCGTGCTATAGCAGCCACCAAGCATGAAATATTTTTGTTTCTGTTTTCATTAATATATTGTAAATTTGGTACTTTCGTGTTATAGCGGCTTCCAAGGATGAACTGCCAAGCGGCCAAGATTTATAGCCAAATTATAAAGCATGTATGACATAATAATAATATATGATATATATATAACATTTCTGTACGTATGTGGCCAAGTTATAATCATATATGATGCATATATTAAGTATATATATGACATGTGTATATGATGTATATACGACATATAAGACATAAATAATATGTGTATAATGACGCATATGGCACATATAGGAGTGTTTGGAATATATATATGCATATATAGGATGCCTATATAAGCTTTGCGGTGATCTTGGCGAAATCATAACTGCAACCTTGGCATAATCATAATTGTGGGAGCCGGTACAAAACGAAAGTACGGTATTTTTTTTTTAGCCACACACAGGGTTATTTCTTTCAGTCTACAGTAAAATTCATGTTTATGAAAAGTCACAGCCACTCCATATATAAAGGAGGACACCCTTTATAAATAGCTATACAAATGGTTGTTACTGACGATATTAAAAATCAAATTGTCTCTATGTATTATGCCGATACTTCCGCTTGTATTTCCTTTCTCAGTACCTAATTGCCCTACAGCAGGCGCAGACCCCATTTAAACAATAATATAAAGGATCTAACAAAGTTAAACCCGTCGTGGCGGACATTTTTAAGGGTGACCCGTGGCCCTATCTCCAGTAGGAATAACGTTACCCCTGGGGGGGGTAAGTTCTTGTAAGTTCCGAGGGGGAAAGGTTCAGTAAGACCTTTTTGGTGCTCCTCCCTCATGTAAAGCTCATGTAAACCCTTTCATGTAACATATCAATAATTGATAGATCTCGTCAAGCACTATGGTCTGGTCCTACTCTCCGCCTCTCACTTGCCCCCTCCCTTAAGAAGCATATTTCCCTGTTTGAACTCTTTTTAAATTTTAGTTTTTCCCATCTTTCTCAGCCCCTTTTTCTCCCATTTTTCTAAGCCCCACAGAGGTCGTAGGCCTCTTCTAAACGATCCAACGAAGTTAAAATCGTCGAGGCCGACATTTCTAAGAGGGTCCCGAGGCCCTATCACCCATAGGACCGGAGTTACCCCCCCCTCACGGTGGAGACATTCAAGGTGTTCAAACCCCGTCATGTAACATATCAAAAGTTTGATCTCATCAAGCACTTATGTCTGGTTCTACTCTCCCCCTCCTTCTCTCCAGTCTCCTGTCAGGGGCAGTTTACTTATTTATTTTTTTCGAATTCTGATATTTATTGTAGTTTTTCGCATTTTTCTCTGTTCCTATGGACCGGGCAGCTCCAAAAGTTTATCAAAATTAGCTATAAACCGCCTAAAGGTATTCCCCCCCTTCTTTTGGCGCCCTCGCTTTTCACGTATCTCTCGAGGGAGCACGTCAGAGGGGCGAAAAGGGGGATCCCTTTTAAAGTCCCATTTCTCAATTGCAAGTGAGGATTCATTTTAAAAGTCTCGTAGAGAACTTGTGTTTTGTATAGCTCCTCCTCTCTTCCCCCCCCCACCGCTCCCCAAGATCCCGTCAATTAATGCTAACTCATCATTTGTTAAACAACTTCTCTTAGCTGTATCCATCATAAAAGCTGCTATCATAGAACTTTTCATTACCTTTTTTAGGTTTATTAAGTACTAAAATGCCTTGAACCATTAAAAATAGTTTAAAGGGTGTCATTAAGCCAGCACATTTGTAAACTACAACTACCTCGCCACGTCTCAGACCATTGAAGCCACATCTTTTTACTATTATATTTATTAAAAATACTTCTTGTCACCGAATGTTTTTAAAACTTTGTGTGTTCGTGCCTAATATCTTCCGCCAGTCTCACAAAAAATCTTAGAGCGCTAACTAAATTCTAAAGAGGAGAAGCTGGCTTATGCTAACAAACACTTTTTTTTTGGCGAGTTAGACTTGACTGAAAAAATCTCAACGATAAAAGCCGTGGGTGGCCAATCTATATTCTGCCTTAAGGTAGAATTTTTCCCGCTTGTTTTAAAACTAATGACGGATGATTGAATCATATTATCAATGACAATCTGTCATTGCCAATGACAATCTTCTGAAATCGGGTTGCTATTCATTTCATTTGACTGGGCGAAGCTTCGGTAGAAGGCCGCATCGAGAGCTGTCGCGACATCTGACTGCTGTTTATATGACTGAATAAATAAGATGTATGACAAATTTAACAAGTTGTAAATTGTACGTCAAACGTGACGAATTAGGTGCGTTCGTACCACAGCTAGTTATATAAATATTCAAATCTTGATGATTTTTAATTCTGTGAAATGAATTATATCGTCTGCAGATTAATTTCTGTAATAAAATAAGTATCTCGGTCGCTTGACGCTTAAACCTTGGAAGCTCCTATAATAAGAAAGCACCGATTTAAAAAAAGAAATTAAAATTTCTTAATAAATGTTTTTATTAATATATTTCTAAAGTTTTGATTCGATTTTCATAAAAATTTGAAATGTCTCGACAAAATTCTGCAAAGATAATATATCTTAAATTTCAAACCATTCGGTTGGGTAGTTTTTGCGTTGTTACATGCGGACGGACGGACAGACGGACGGACGGACCAGACGACGACAATAGGTGCTACGTATTTGTATAATTACGAACGCACCTAAAAATCGGGTAGAAGAAAAGGGTTAAGTAAAAAATGTCACTGCCTTTTGAACTTTTAGAATAGCATCTAATTTCTTTTTTAAATGCTAAAAGGAAATCGTTTTAAATATGACATAATTTTTGTCATTTAATGACACGTAAAAATTATATTATGTTAAAGTTTCGTTAATCGTTTAATATTCATCTTAAATCGATTTTTCAATTAAAAATTATGTGGAAATATTGGAAATATTATGATTATCGTTTTTTTTAATTCTTGAAGAGTAGATAGAAAAATGATTTCGTCGAAATATGAAATAAATCTGAATTCAGATAATAAAATTTCGAATATAAAAATGATACAAATTTAAAATATAATCTGACGCTGCACATTAGGGTGGGGTGAAAAAACGAAATTTGTAATTTTGATTTCGGATAGCGTCCAAAAGTTGCCTTTTAGTGTCTATTATAATACACGTGCAAAATTTCAAGAATTTTGAAAAACTCCTTCAGGGCTCTACCAGAACCTTTATACAGGATGTTTTTTTTAAACTGACACTGTTCAGAGCCGTCTGTAGCTCGTTCTAATAACTGGATTGACACAAAATTTTGTGAATGGACTAAGAAAACCATGGGAAAAAAGATTCCAACAAAAAAAAATTAGTTCCAATCACCTCTGATAGGGGGAAATGTGGAAGTGTTGTCATTTATGCAACTGGGAATTAGCATAAAATATGGGCAAAAAATGAAAATGCAAATTTTTACTTTCGCAAGCGACAGTAGCGCCAATAGTTTAAGTTATAAATGCATGCGAAAAACACCGAGAAACAATTTCAGCTCATGTTGAAAATGAATCTCACGTTACCGCAGCGCGCGTTACTTGTGAAGTTCTTATATTGTAACCAGTACAATGCACCAGCCGCTCTTCGTTTACTTAGAACACGCCATAAACTGTGCAAAGGACCTTTATCCGTTAATATATTGAAAGCAATGATTCTGAAATTCGAAGAAACAGGCTCGCTAGCAGTTCGGTCAGGCAGAAGACGTAAACCGGTGGCAGAAAAAGTGATAATGGATGTTTCAACTGCGATCAACGAAAGGGAAAGTGTAAATGATGAATAAAACGTGGCATTTTATCCAAATTATTAATTTTGTCTGTTTCTGATGGTTTTTTTTCAATGTACAGCGCCACATTTCCCCCTATCGACGGTGATTGGAACTAATTTTTTTTTTGTTGAAATCTTTTTTCCCATGGTTTTCTTAGACCATTCACAAAATTAGCTACAGACGGCTCTGAATAGTGTCAGTTTTAAAAAAAACACCCTGTATTTTCATTGTTTCACGCAATAGGTTTTTATCATGAATTGTACATTTACAGTGTTCGTTGGTAATCTCGTTTAACTTTTTTATATCTAAAATGTTTAGTGTAACTCCCTTTATAATTTCTAAACCTTATGTCTTTGTTTTAAAATTTTGGAAACGTTTTATTGAGTTTTACAAATTATTTTACTCATTTTAGCGCAAAAATGAGTGCGAATGGTGACAAACCGAAATTTTCTATTACTAGAAATGCAGTGGAATGTCCCATAGTTGGTGCTCCTTCAAAACTAAATGTAGTTGTTTTGCGAACAATAGCAGACGTTATAAAATGTTACTTATATACAAGAAAATAATTAAAACATACCAGAAATGGTAAAGATCCATCAAAATCATAGATAATTCAAATCCTAAGAGAGAAGATCGAATAAATTTGGAAGAAATCATCAATTCCGGTAGTTTCCCAGAGGCGTATTTATCAAATGAATGACAACGATTTTTCTGAATACCAGAAGCTTATTCGATATCACAAATCTAAAAGAAATGATAATTACATAATGAAGATTTAGTTTTTCAAATCTGAAGCTGTAAAAAAACGTCTACACATTTTGGCGTGCAAATACAAGCCAATTCGTAAATATCCTTGTGAAAAATAAAGGAAGGTGCCTCCAAAAGAACAGAAATTTCTTCTTGATCAAAGGTCAACAAGAAAAATGGTTAGTGGCTTGGACGCTTAATAAAGCCGAGACAAGTAAATTGTGACAAAGAGAAGAGAGGAAAACAAGGGATTCGATGAGGGCTGAAAAGCCAAATTTTATGTCTTCACTTAATCAGGACAGTACAGTTATGTATTTTGACAGTGGTGATGAAGAAAGAAATAGTAGTTCTTCATCAGGGTTTGAAGAATTGATATCCCTATCACAAACATCTAAATCTAAAGAAGAGTATAGATTCTCAGATCAGTATAGTTTCCTATAGATGCATGGCAGCAATAGCTTCTGCAACTCTACAAGATGTTGGGATCGTAACAGAAAACGATTCATCACATATAATTGACAGAAGCAAAGTACTCAAAAAACGAAAGAAAACTAGAGAATGGCTACAAAACATTATCCGAAAGCTTTAAAAACATGAATCGAAAGTATATATTTTATGGAAGAAAACATAAAACACTACATTAAGAGAAATTTGAAGATTTATTACATCGAACAACTGTAAGTGGAGAACATGTATTTCTGATTGAAGAGCCAAAGTCACTGTATCTGAGATACATCACACCATCTTTTGGATCAGGAAAGCATATTGCAGAAAGCATTTTAAAATACTGTACTGAAAATAACTTAAACCTTGACAAACTTATGACTATAGTTTGTTACGGAACAACTATAAACAATGTGTGAAAGAATGGTGCTATTAGAGTTTTTTTTAAAAAAGGTTGTAAAAAGGTTGAAAAGTTGATTTTGAAAGATGCATGAAATTAGTTACTGAAGCATCATTAGCTAATGTAGGAGTAGAAGTAAGGGACGGATATATACGCGCAAAAATAAAATCACGTAAGATAATGCCTAGTTTTGATACCAAAGGTCAATATAAATTACAGTGAATTATCCGATCGTTTTACATTACATCGTATATATTATTTTTATTGTATTCCTATATATTCAGAAAGATGTATTTCTTATATATTCAGAGAACTATCTATCATGTATATTCAAAACAGAAAAGTGAACTGTTTTTCTTTATGTTTTCTTTATGTTTGTATTATTTTCATTTGTCTTTATCTTCTTTGTAAACAATTCCGATTTTAGGGTACATTTATTTTAAAGGTGTCCAGACATGACGACGTTTCGATTTATCCCAAGTAATACTTTAATCAGTCATATTTTCTGGGTTATTTTACTGAAATCGGAGAAATTCTGTAAAAAAAAATAATAATTTGAATAATTTACACTACTTAGTACAATCTTGGTTTTTCACATATAAAATGCATAAGTGTTAAGAGCTGGCACTAAAGATGCCCTAAAGATAAATTCCAAATTAAATGAAAATTTAACCTAATATTCAGAGTGTCTAAAGAGACATTTTGAGACAATAGTGTCTGTAATATAGTGACAATGTTTCAATAGTGTCTGTAAACACTGTTTATTTAAACATTATCAGAACAAATATACAGTTTTTTCATGATATGATTTAAGTTTACAGAAGTTTTTGCATATAGCATGTATTATGCAACAAGCACAAATAAATAGAAATGGAATTAATCACTGAAATGTGCCTTTTTCAGATAAACAAAACTTTAAAATAAGTGATAATTTATTGAATACCAGAGTATTTTATTTGTAAACGAATGAGCGGTAAAACAATTTAGCTCAAGCAAAAAAATTACTCTAATAATTTTTTCCTTTGCATTGCAGTTAAGTCAAAGATTTATTTCATTATTCACCTTATATGATTTGTAAAACAAATATTCAAGTAACAATGTTATCTGTTTAAATACATTATTTTTTATACATTTATATGAGCAATTAAATGCAATATATATAATCAAGATTATCTATCGACAATTTTTTAAATGGTACATTATATAATAACAATCTATGAATCTTCTAAAATACATCCTTTTTTAATCAAGAAAATATTGTCTATGAAGCGCTGTATAAATATAACCTAACTACACCGATATTGATGCAGGATATGCTAAGCATTTTTGTAGACATTCTACTTCACATTTCTAATCTTTTTTTTTCTTTTTTTTCAAAAACTAAAAGGGCCCAAGCACATTTAGAATCTCCGTTTGTAAAAAAAAAGTTCACAATTTTATAGACAAATACACATTTGTATTTATTTTATAATAATCAATATTCGCTTTTAGAACTACCGTTTAAAAAGGTTATTTTTAAGACATTTATATAAACATTTAAATGCAATATATATAATCAAGATTATCTATTGACAATTTTTTTTAATGAAACATTATATAATTACAATATATGAATCTTCTAAAATACATCTTTTTTTAATCAATTAAATGTTGTCTATGAAGCGCTCTATAAACGTAATCTAACTACACCGATCTTGATGCATGATATGCTAAGCAATTTTGTAGACATTCTACTTCGCATTTCTAATCAATTATTTTTCAAAAAATGAAGTGACCCAAGCACAGTTAGAATCTCTGTTTGTAAAACACGTTCACAATTGACAGAAAAATCGAAATTTGTATTTATTTTTTAAATATTCAATATTCGCGTTTAGAAAGAACACAATACTTAAGAATCTCTTAAATAATTAGATCTATACATTGAAACATCTGTTTTTCAAACCTGAACAGCAGAAAATAGAGTGATGTGTGATGAGTGATAAACCATGATTAAGATATGGCAGTCTGGATATCGTCCAGGTTGTCCAGTGGTACAGCGTTCGCACGTAATGCTAATGGTTCAGATCAGAATTTTGGCCTAGACAATTTTTCCCTCCTTATAAGCAGATTCAATAAAATTTAAATTACTGTAATTGTAAGGGACTATAATATTTCTACAAAATTATGTATATATAGAGATATATAGATAGATAGATTGATTGATTGATTGATAGATTGATAGGTAGATAAATTGATAAACCCATTAATTACATATGATTGTTTATACATATACGAGGTAGAGTCAAAAAGTTCCCGGAATAGGTCAATTACAAATTTAAAAAAAAATAGAACAATAATTTTACTTTATTGACCTTCAAAGCACTTTCCTCCTGCACCCACACACTTCTTCTAGCGTTCGTATAACTATTCAAAACACTCCTTGAATCCATTTTTGAGACTTCCTTCAGTAGATTCGTCACATTTTCGATCATCTCATCTGAATCCATAAAGCCAATTTCATTTTCAGCCGTGGAAACAGGTAAAAATCCGCTGGTGCTACGTCGGGAGATTAAGGAGGGTGTTCCAGAGTGGTAACACTGTGTCTGGCAAGGAAAATTTTCACAATAAGGGCGCGATGTGGTGGAGCATTGTCGTGTAAAATAAACCAATCATTTGTTGCCCATTTTTCCGGTCGTTTTCGTCTGATTGCATCTCTTAGTCTTTAAGGATATCCAGGTAAAGTTCTTTATTGACAGTTTGGCCTTCAGGAATAAATTAGTAGTGAATGACGTCCTCGTAATTGAAAAACACCTCCAACATCACTTTCCTTCGGCTTTTGTCTAAGCGAAATTTTTCCTTTCTTGGTGATATTTTTGCTAATCTTTACGAAAACGTTTATGCCATCGTTTCCGTATGCATTTTTCAGCATCTCGAGTGTCTCAGAAGGCGATTTTTAGAGCAAAATGCCGAATTTGAGGTGTGCACGCTACTCTACAAACGACATTTCAAAATCCAACGAATGAAAAAATCTCTTTGTCAGAAATGATCTGCAGCTAACGCTAACAGTACCGGAAATGAATTCCAGATGCCTGTGTGTTTTCCTTATTAGTGCTGCCAACCTCCAAAAAAGATATTTCCCCTCCAACGAACACCTGCGTGAATATGTAGGCGACCTTTCCTGGAATTTATTGACTCTACCTCGTATAATCTCTCTTTTGGTGGAAATACCCAGTAATATCACAGTACACGAATAACAAATTTAAAGTACTTGGACATCAGCTATGGTAGACCTTGTAATTATTTTATTTATGTGTTGATAAATCTTTTGATCAAGAGAAGCATTTCCCTGCAAACCGCATTCTCTAATGTCAATTACATACTTGTTTATTAATTTTTTTAATTTGTCAACTAGTTTTGACCGACTTTACTTTTTTTTTTTTTCAGCGAGAACGAAACAAATCCAATGTTGGTAATTATAATTGCTTCTGAACAAGAAAATAGTTTAAAACAATAGCTAAAAGATTCTTAAGCATAAAAAACTAATTTTTAATACAAAATAAGATACATTTAAAATGCAAAAAATCGATATAAAGATCTTCAAAACAGTTTGATTCCCCGAAAATAGTTATCTGAGCAAATACTCTTGTGTTACTCTATATATCCTAAAGCCGCTGCTCTCAAAATACTGAAGAAGATTTCATTCTTAAATCACGTTTCCTTTTATTATCTTTCCGAACATACTATTGTCATTTATTCCCACAGAAATTGTGGTAATACAGAAGCGAATGTGAAGAAATAACTCAATTTCAAAGATAAAAAATGTATTGTGAATTACTCTTCTGTAAAATTATTGTGTACACGTAGAGAAATTTCTTGAATAAGCTTCAGATTTTTTATAAGCAGAATATAGGACGTAAAAGAAGTAGAGATTTTATTCTTAAATCACGTTTCCTTTTATTATCTTTCTGAACATACTATGGCCATTTATTCCCACAGAAATAATGATAATACAGAATCGAATGTGAAGAAATAACTAAATTTCAAAGATAAAAAGTATATTGTGAATTACTCTTCTATAAAAATATTGCGTACACGTAGTGTAATCTCTTCAATGAGTTTTATACTTTTTATAAGCAGAATAGCGGAAAGAAAAATAAATATATGGTGATGTATGTTCAAAATGTCAAGCTAAATGCTATAGCAGTGTAGCTATTTTTTGCATTCTAAAGTGTATGTACACTGTAAAAAATGACCAATGTTTCTTATTTTATGAAAATATACTATAACCACGAACGAAAATATAATATAATCTTCTGAGTTATCCGAAATTCCGATTAGCGTGTTCCATTGTCTTTTGAATCCCCAGAAACCAATACATTTCCAAAATTAAAAAAAATTATTTATAAAAACAAAGTATTTTTCGCTGCCCGTATTTTTCAGAAACGTTTCCGAAGGGTTTTTATGGTGTATTAATTAGTGTCCTCAGCCTGGAATACCTGTTTTTCGAATGCTATCCATTCTCAAGTAAACATTTTCATGCTCAAAAATATGTTTAACAGACAAACATGCAAAATTAACAGCGTTAACAATAACATTAAAATTAAGATTAATTCTTTATATGTATTATACTATGAATATTCTTTATATCTTTATAAGATTATTTCTTTATATTTCTTTATATTATTCTTTATATTGAGATTATTTCTTTATATTTCTTTATATTATTCTTTATATTAAGATTATTTCTTTATATTTCTTTATATTACTCCTTATATTAAGATTATTTCTTTATATTATTCTTTATATTAAGAATATTTCTTTTATGTATAAATTAACTTATGCGGCTGAAAACGTTTACGTGAGAATTGATGTCATTCGAAAAATAGGTATTCCAGGCTGAATACACTAATTAATACACTATGAAAACCCTTCGGAAACGTTTCTGAAAAATACATGCAGCTAAAAATACTTTTTTTTTAATAAATAATTCATTACATTTTGGAAATGTATTGGTTTCTGAGGATTCAAAACACAATGGAACGCGCTATTTGGAATTTCGGATAACTCAGAAGATTATATTATATTTTCGTTCGTGGTTATAGTATATATTCATAAAATAAGAAACATTGGTCATTTTTTACAGTGTATAGTAACTAATGAATTATAAACTTCCAATATTGTCTTAATTTTATGTACTACATTAGAATATTTATTATGACGTATTTGAAACATTGTAATTCTAATTTAACATATATCTGAATTTAGATGATTCGGTAACAATGAGTACAGAGGGTACAAAAGTCTTATATGTATAATAATTGAACAAACTAATTAACATGAAAGCATCTGTAATGGCAAAGATATTAAAACTAGTGATACCATGTTAAAACCTATCCGATACATTTATTCGATTATTTTGAAATGCCTTAAAAGATAAAGAAAAATGTGAAGTCAGTTGTGATCATTGTTAGAAGAAACAATATTCCCATGCTCAATGTGTTTAAACAGTTTGGATTGAATTAGTTCAGATCTAAAAAAAAAAAAATCCCAAATAAAAGGTTGATAATTATTTATGAACTCTTTACTTGATCTCACTATATTGTAATAATTAGTTTTCAAACAGAATTTTATTTAAAAATTATATTTATAAGAATTAAATTCGTATTAGAAAAGACATAATGTAAGAAAACATAATGCTTCAATCAAGAGTAATATTGAAATTCTTTATTAAGGAAATCTGTATTACACCAAAGGTTTTGTTTGGAAAAATATTTTGGTGTATTGTATGCAATATCTCAGTCAAACGTTTCTACAAAGAGAGTGAAATTTTGAGGAAGAAGTACTTTAAAGATGATATATTCACAATGATATATCACGATTTTTTTAAATAATTCATGTTAGTGAACTTGCGTTTGTTGGGAGTAGAAATGAAGTTTTAAAATCAAAGGGAAAATATCAAATACTGGTAAGATTTTCAGAAATCACCGTCTGAACACTGCACATGTTGCAACAGGTGATTGAGCAATGCTTCTGCAAAATTATTTTCTAAATACGCCTTCATGAAGTCTATCTCGTTCAAATGTTTCGAAGAATTTTTTCAGCCACTGCAGACGCATTGGCAAAAATCTGTTCCAATAAGTCATATTCATTAGGAAAGTTCGTTATTGAACTTTTTTAACATTAGTAATATACATTAATTTCTGTAGATGAATTTCGATAATATGCGTCTCAATCAATATTAAAGTTATTTTCTTAGGCTTTCTAACGAGAAAGTAAAATTTTATGAATTACGCTATGATATATTCATGAATTATTATATGTTTCAAATAGTTATTATTTTTATTATTATTTTTTTAATATGGTTATTAGTTGTATTTATTGCGTGTAAACTTATTTTGTATGTTTTAAAACTCAACTCAAATTCAGTTTCTTTCTTATAAAAATAGAAAGATGTTTAAAAATTCGCAAATGAATTATGATTTTGTGAAATGCGACTTAAAAGTTTATAGAAAGTAAATTATCATATAATGTAGGCTTTTTTATGCATCGAGGAATTCGTAATTTGAGAAAATTAAAATAAAATAATTGTTTTTTCCATCTTGCCACAATATTGACCGAGTAGATGGAAAAATAGTTACCACAATAAAGGATAAAAAATCAAAGTGGTCAAGGGTGAAAACGGTTTTTTTGTTACAAAATTACTCATCACAGATGATCTTCATTCTTTCTTACACTGTAAAAAATGACCAATGTTTCTTATTTTATGAAAATATGCTATAACCACGAAAGAAAATATAATAAAATTATCTGAGTTATCCGAAATTTCAAATAGCATGTTACATTGTCTTTTAAATCCCCAGAAACGAATACATTTTTAAAATTTTAAGAATAATTTATAAAAACAAATTATTTTTAGCTGCCCGAATTTTTCAGAAACGTTTCTGAAGGGTTTTTATAGTGTATTAATTAGTGTCCTCAGGCTGGAATACCTGATTTTCGAATGTTATCCATTCACAAGTACACGTTTTCAGCCGCATAAGTTAATTTATACATGAAAGAGTAAAGAAATAATTTTAATTTTAATGTTATTGTTAACGCTGTTAATTTTGCATGTTTGTCTGTTAAACATTTTTTTTTTAGCATGAAAATGTTTACTTCAGAATTGATAGCATTTGAAAAACAGGTATTCCAGGCTGAGGACACTAATTAATGCACTATAAAAACCCTTTGGAAACGTTTTTGAAAAATTCGGGCAGCTAAAAATAATTTTTTTTTATAAATTATTCTTTAAATTTTGAAAATGTATTCGTTTCTGGGGATTCAAAAGACAATGTAACATGCTATTTGAAATTTGAGATAACTCAGAAGATTTTATTATATTTTCGTTCGTGGTTATAGCATATTTTCATAAAATAAGAAACATTGGTCATTTTTTACAGTGTAATTTCCAAAATTGTTATGATACGTTATCAATTATATATATGATAATTATGATATTGTTATCAATTTCCCATTTGAAAAGCATACCGCACAATTTTTTTAATATCTCGCGTCCCTAAAAGTGTCCCCTTTAGAAGCTAAAAATAAACATAGAATTTAATGAATGATTAAACCATTTATAATATTTATAAGTAGCATTTAAAGATCATAATTTCGTCATTTCTGTAGCATAAAAGTATATTTTAAAACGTTCTACTCTATCTCACTAAAGCAGTCAGTCTTAAAACATCTGCTGTTTTGTCATTTTTTTAAACTAAAGAATGTTGTCATTATTTGTAAAAATTTCAAAACATAAAATAGCTGCTATTTGTTTCTGAAATTTAATTTTACATTATACTGTAATTTATAAATCATTTCGTTATATGTTATTCTACACTTTGAGTCAACCGCCATTTAGTAATTTGTGTCACATACAAAAAATGTCTTCCGATTTTGTTTCTCTGACCCAGCTATCTGATGCACAACTTTAAACTATAGTGTAAACAAATTCTCTTTCTCAAACTTTTGTATGCAGATTCACCTGAAAGATTTGTATTAAAGATTGACGTAAGGCATAATTCTGAAGAAAAGTAATCAAATATCCAATTTGTGTGTATCCACTGCTATTATTAGCGAAATCACATTTAATGTTAGAACTGTTTTCAGATTCGTTGTTTTTATTTTTTCATTGACTTTTACTCACCCATCATACGTAGTATATAATAAGTCTTGTAATCGTTTTGAAAATCTAAAAAAAAATTTTTTACCGGATTTACACGTTTCAGACACTAGAGATTCCGAAAAACATATTTTTAGAAAAAAAAAATTGCCCTCCGTCTGTGTGTCTGTATGTCTGTGTGTCTGTGTGTCTGTAAATGCTCTATCTCCCGAAAAAATTGAGATAGAGACTTGAAATATGGTATGTACTCAGTATGTAATAATGGGAAGAAGCTTATTGAATTTCAGAAACCTCGATTATCTGGAACTATTTTTTTCGGACTCTCGAAATATTCGTTCTGATAAAAGGTATATAAAAATTTTCGAAATTGTTTATTTTAAGGGGTGAATATAAAATACAATAAAAAAACACAAATTTTGCAGAAAGCATGAAGTCGATCTGATTCACGCTTGCGCAGTGAAACATTTTTTAGTAAACCTACTCATTTTTCCTCCAATTTTTATTATTTTTTAATTCTGATTGCAGAGTATTATGTACAATTTTGTTTGACATATTTTCTGAAAATAACTCTTTTTTATATTAAGAACTCTGCAAATTATAAGCAAAAAAATAGGCGAAATTTGGGACTGTTTTTATAAAAACCTTAATTACTCTACGAGTATTCATGTTATCCTCATAAAAATAGACACAGTATATTACAATAAGCCGCGTATTAATAATCTCGAGTTTGAACGTCATTGCTACATTAGTTTTTACAGGGTTATCTAAAAGATATTCGTTCTTTTTCAATTTGTTGACAGTCCCCTATGGGGTTTCGTGAAAAAGTCTTCGTGGAAATATATAACCTATACTATACTGTTTACACACCTGCAGTTTCAGGATAATTCCTCATGTATTTTTCTAGATTATTAACAAAACGTCTAAAATCGCAAGCGATCGGTCACCTTTGGCAATATAGTGTATCGCGGCTTGAAAATTCTGAAAATTATCGTCGATAGAATAAGCTCAAAATCCGTTGTTCCCAAAAAGAAGCAAAAAAGATGAGGGTTTGTATCAAATATCTGTTCATTAGTGACAATATAGCGTACACAATATTTGGATACAACCCCTCATATTTTTTATTCCTTTTGGGAACAACGGATTTCGAGCTTATTCTATCGACGATAATTTTCAGAATTTTCAAGCTATGATTTTGAGACTTTCACAAGAATTGCTCTATATACTTAGCTAATACATTATGCATATTATATTTTGATTGCATTCGCATGCGCAGTGAAACAGTTTTTAGTAAACATGCTCATTTTTCATCCAATTTTTATTATTTTTTTAATTCTGATTGCAGCGTATTGTGAACAATATTGTTTGTCATTTTTCTGAAAATAACTTTAAAAAAAAAAAAATAAGAACTCTGAAAATTATATGCAAAAAACTAGGCGAAATTTGGGACTGTTTTTATAAAAACCTTAATTTCTCTACGAGTATACATGTTATCCTCATAAAAATGAACACAGTGTATTACAATAAGCGACTTATTAATAATCTCGAGTTTGAACGCCTTTGCTAATTAGTTTTTACAGGGTTAACCAAAAGATATTCGTCCTTTTACAATTTGTTGACAGTCCACTATGGGGTTTCATGAAAAAATCTTCGCAGAAATATATAACCTATACTATACTGTTTACACACCTTGCAGTTTCAGGTTAATTCCTCTTGTATTTTTCTACATAGTTAACAAAACGTCTAAAATCGCAAGTGGCTGGTCACCTTTGGAAATATAGTGTATTTGTAATCCTATTTCCCACACTCTTCGATTTTTCATGACCCTGTATTTCATCCAAATTTCACTTCAAAGATATATTTTAATTGGAAATGAGACGCTTAATCAGATGCAATAAACCGCTTGTTAATAGGATTCTCGTTTTTGGAGTTATAAGGATGTTTCTTTTAAGCAATTCAGTAATCGAGCCTTTAAAGTTTATGATGTCATCAAGCCAGGATTTTATTCGAATTGCAATGCATTTTATATGTAGTTTCACATTTTGTATTTTAATATTTTACATTATGCATATCCATGATGGGTAAGTATTACGGTGTCCCCTAGTTTCAGATTTATTTGCACACATCCTGTTCCAACATATGATTTCAGTTTAAAAAATAATAAAATTACCTTAATATAAATTATCTTATGTGATATAATTTAAAATCCATTCAAAGTAATTTTCAAAGCAATATCACGATAGATAGTTATCATTATTATTTTATTTTTTATCGATTCATCTTATAATATTGAGTAATTTACTTAGTGGGTGTTTGTTGTAATCCAAAAGAAGTAATATGAAGGCAGCTCATTGCAAATATATTACGATGAAAAAAGTTCTTATTTTTTAAAGATATTTTATGAAAAAATATAACAAATTACAACACCTTGTAATAAATTACTTATTTTAATTGCTAAAATGTGTAAAATAAAAACATTATAAACAGTAAAATAATCTTTATATTGTTGTTGCTTGTTTCGGCTCTATTCGAACCATTATTAAAACAAATGAGAATATTCTATAATTGCGTGGTCTTTGGAGTTATTACTTGTAATCCTATCATTTAATTATTTAAATGTAATGTAATTTTTTTTTCATGTAACGAAGCAGTATCATTTAACTTACTGAATTTATGACTCGATATACTCCATGGTTACAAATATGGAAATGAACAACCAAGTAAATATAAAAAATAACTTACTTCAAAGACCATGCAATTATAGAATATTCCCATTTGTTTTGATAATGACACGGATAGAGGCGAAACATGTCAACAATCTAATAATTTTTACCGTCATTCGTTTAAAAGTAACGCACGCTGTACAGTAGGATTAGAAAATGTAATAATGTTAAACACAACATTAATACAGAGTTTTTAGAGAAAAAATATAATGTAATATTGAATGCAAGTTTTCAAGTGTAAAGTTTTAATGTTTTTTTTTTCTATAAAATAATTTTATTTTACAGCCAAAATAATATAAAAAAATAAGAAAAGATGCTTTACAAAATATTAATTAATAAAAATGAAAGACGAAACATAAAAAATGGATATTTCTGATGTAATTTGCAATAAAATTAGACATAGGTGTATTTAATCTTTATATAAAGCAGATAAAACTGACTATAAACTTTCTGATATTAAACTTCTATTATCTATCCGTATTTTACGCTTGTGCATCACTTTCTATCAGAAGAATATCCCCCATTACTTTTGCATTTTATCTGTCTTTTACTAGATATCAGTCAAATATTGTAGTATATAAAAATATTCTATGAGTTTATCACTGGCAATCCAAAAATATATCGTTAAATTTAAACCATTTGTTACACACCAATATCACAATCGCATCCTCATTTCGTCAGAGAAAATCCACGCAACATTTTTTGATTACTGGAGTTGTTCGAATGTGCCAGGCAGATTGTATCAGATTGCACAAACATGCCAAAGTTCCAAGATAGCGAGAAATGGGAATTTAATGGTGGACATTTCTGACAGGAAAATGTATATTTCGTTATGGTTTTGTTACATAGAAATACGCAAAGGCAACTTTTCTTTTCTATGAGATAGAAAGAAGCAAAGCTAGGCAGCATATAAAACTTATGTTTTCTAAACCTTCCACAGAATAACTTTTTTATATGAAATATACTTTATTTGTATTATTTACATTATTTTTTTGTCTTAACTTTATGCATTGTTTTTGAATATTTGTACTTTATTTGTATTTAAATGTACTTTATTTGTATTAATTTAACATTTTATCTGAATTCAGATGATTCGGTAACAATGAGTACAGATAGTACAAAAGTCTTATATGTATAATAATTGAGCAAACTAATTAAGATGAAAGCATCTGTAATGGCAATGATATTAAAACTAGTGATACCATGTTAAAACCTGTTTTTTTATGTCTGTATTTGTCATACATTACACTTTTATTTGGTATATTTTATAAAATATTCATATCTTTAACTGCAGTAGAAAAATGGAAGTATACAGAAAATTATTGATTTTCTCTGAGATGGCTATTTTTTGTATAATAACGCCCTCCCCCCCCAAAAAAAAAAAAAAAAAATCGGACGATGGAAAATACACTATTTTTAAAAGTCACAGAATAAATATGTTTGCACCAAAACGTATTGCTTATTATTTTCTACAATACTGTTATAAAGACACTTTCTAGAGTTTTTTACCACATAAATAAATTCTCTAAATCCTTAAACTTTTTATTACTCACACCTAATTATGGCATCATATTTCGAATCTCTTGTAAATTTTACTTTAGGATACCAAACAGGACGTCATACCGTCAAGTGAATTAGTAATTATGTAGATTTAAAGTTTGGAACTCTCATGTTAAATTCGTTTATAATCGTTGCAAAAGAGATTGCAATGAGTGTAGTTTTATTCATAACACAAAAGGTACTTGAACGAATGAGCCGTTCTTTTGCATACACACATCAGAGGATTATAAAGATCTATTTCTCTTTAAATATTAGTAGGTTACAATTCGTATATTTTTAGGAAATTAATTTCGATTTTTTTATTTTTTACTTTAACAGTTTCAAGATGTTGAGAAATTTTCACTATTGTGTAAATTGTAAACAAGAAGAAATGGTTCAAACAATTTTATTTTTAAACTTTTAAAAATGCAGTATTGACCATAATTCGTATTATTTGTGTTGTTTACTGTGCATCATGATTTCCACACTCCTACAGGTGTGGCGAAAAGAATGACTAAGGTTTTTATGTATTGTCCATCTGCGCCCCACGTCGAAATATTACTGTTAATAAGTGGTTCAGTGGTGTACCATTATTTTTACCAATTTTGCTAATTATTTTTATTCAAATATTCACCAAAATGTTTGAATTGTAATACGCATCTTATTTAATGAAGGATTATAATATAAGACGAATAATACTATTCTGACATTCTAATAGATTTTGCAATTAGAAAATCTGCTAGATTGAAAACACTGATTTGTGGCATAATGTAAAGTAGAAGAAATTATCTTATAAATCGTGTTCACATGCATAATATTAGTACTGTCTGTACCGAGTTTTAAGCGCGAAATTCAAGGTACAATTATTACGCGAGGGAAATCTGATACTCATTAAAATTCTCATGCTCGAATGATCTTCAATCTGGAATTTTTAATTTTTATTTATTGATTTGTACTCCTTAGGATAACATTTATTTTTAAAAAATGTTGGATAAAGTTTTGTAAATATTTTTTTTTCTCAGAGCACGTAAGGTTATTTGTCTTTTTTTCATGGAAATCTCTGTTAGATTACTTGAAAATGATAGCATATAGATGATTATTAAGACTAATCCCAAAATAATGATAATCCCAATAAAAACGCAGTTTTAGAAAATTACATAGATTCAAAGTAAAATGTTAGTTTTAAACAACAATACTCGTTTGCTTCTGTTTATATATTTAAAAATTATAGCACAAATGACTTTTATGCCTCATCCCAAAATAATGATAATTTCAATAAAAATGCAATTTTAGAGAAATGCCAAAGTAAAATGTATGTTTTAAACCACAATTGTCGTCAAAAATCTAACAATCTAATCTAGTGTTAAATTATTTCAAAATGATAGTATAGATAATAATATTATGACTCGGTCCAAAAAAAAAGATAATCCTAATAAAAACGCACTTTTAGCGAAGTTATATCGATTCAAAGTAAAATGTAAGTTTTAAACAACAATTGTCGTTAATGTGTGTTAAATTATTTGAAAATGATAGTATAGATGATTATTATGACTGATCCCAACATAATGAAAATCCCAATAAAAACGCAATTTTAGAGAAATGACAGCCATTCAAAGTAAATGTAAGTTTTAAACCACAATTGTCGTTAACGTGTTTTAAATTATTTGAAAATGATAGTATAGATGATTATTATGACTGATCCCAACATAATGACAATCCCAAGAAAAACGCAATTTTAGACAAATGACATCCATTCAAAGTAAAATGTAAGTTTTAAACCACAATTGCCGTTAACGAGTGTTAAATTATTTGAAAATGATAGTAATAGAGATTATTATGACTGATCCAACATAATGGCAATCCCAATAAAAACGCAATTTTAGAGAAATGACATCCATTCAAAGTCAAATGTAAGGTTTAAACCACAATTGTCATTAACGTGTGTTAAATTACTTGAAAATGATAGTATAGATGATTATTTTGACTGATCCCAACGTAATGACAATCCCAATAAAAACGCAAATTTAGAGAAATGACATCCATTCAAAGTAAAATGTAACTTTTAAACCACGATTATCGTTACTTAAAGTTACACAGAACAGCGATATATAAATATTCAGTAGGATGTTCTATGTTTTTCCATAGAAAAATGACGGAAATAGAGTGTCCGCTGAATTTAAAAATTATTCTCTGAAAGAAACAAACGCTCTAAATATGTTTGCTACTCTTTAATCGCTAGAGTGCCCGTTTCCTAATAGCTTCGAAACTGTCCTTTAACTTTCGATATGGATAATATAGCAAATTGTTAATAATCTCTTATATATAATATATTTTTCTATAAATTATTCGTTGAAATATATAGGTTTAATAAAGGACAGTATAATATATATTAAATGATTTACGAAATTTATACGAAAACCTTACAAATAAAAAGAACTTGATTTCCGATAGGACTTGGAACAAATAACTAAGAAAAGAAATATGTTGGTCTGAAAATCTTGTCCTATGTCATGCTGTAATTTTACTCCATGCCAACAAACATATTTCAAACAATACCTCCTGTATGTTAAACATCATTTATATTTTTCTTCCGTTACACTCTGTTTGATACAGAAATAGCAAGAACAATATTTTTTTTTCTTTTTCATGTACTTCAAACTTAAATACTTACACGCTTTTCGTTTGTTCTGGATTTTCTGTATTAAAATTACAAATGTATATAATAATGTATAGAACAATTGTGGCCATTATTTATTTTTGTTTCCTTTAGTAGTGTTTTTATTCTGTAGATTAATAAATTTCGATAAGAAACGCATCTACGAGAACAATATTCATATGTTTTATAATAAACATATCAATATATAGAAGTTTTTTCAATTAAAGGTACGACAAGAAGGTATAATTTGGCAGAAAGATAGTGTAAATTTTACTATTATATTTTCTTTGAACACGTACTGAAAAGCTACAGTTAAATCTGTTATAAACTTTAAAAAAAGTCCCATGCTTCCCTTCTCACCTCCGCGACGTGAACTAATATATCCGTTCACTATTCTGTAGGTTTCACTGCAACAGAAGCATTTTTAATATAATTCTTCAGATATAAAGTAGTTTTAAAGCACTGAGTAATGATTAATACTCTCAAGGATTATTTTCATATACATAATTAAGTTTTTCATATCACGTTGGAAATTTCATCTTTTTCAGCATGTATAAAAAAGTACAGGAAAAATGGTATTACAATTTTGCAATGTCCCTCTGCGACCAGATAAAGTAAGTGAGTATAATACAATGAAGACCAAAAATATATGATAATCTCTTATAGTAAATTTTAACCCATTAACCGCCAAAACTACGCGGGCGGAGCCTTCAATATTTTTACTGAAATTCGTTTCCCACCAAAAATTCTAAAAGAGAATAATCGGTATCTTTAATAGCAAAGTTTTTGTCATTAAATAAAGTATTTTTTAACATATTAAATTAGTGGTGGTTTGGAAGAGTTTTTTTGTATACACTTTTATTTTGAATGTTGCGTAAACGCAACTCCAGCGGGTAATGGGTTAATAGGATAGTTTCTTCTAACGCATTCAAAAAAGGGAAGTTCAATCTATCATACATCGTAAAAATGACCTATGTTTCTTAATCTACAAAAATATAATAAATAAGAAAAAAAATGTATAACAATCTCTTATTGTAAATTTTACTACGATATTTTCTCTTAATACATTCGAAAAAGGAACAGTTTAATCTATTATACACTGCAAAAGGGACCAACGTTTCGAAATGTATGAAAATATAATAAAGAGAAGGAAATATACAACAAACTCTTTCGAGTTGCCCATGAAAGCGTTCTTTATCATTAGAAATAATAGCAACCAATATATTTTCAAAAAAAAAAAATAATATAAAACAAGAAAGTTTATTTTGCTGCCAGTAACTTTTGGAAACATATACGAGTAGCTTTTATAGTATAATAATCAGTGTTTTTAAACCAAAATTAATGGATGAAATATTGTATCACAATTATCATATATTAATTCAAAAATATTATACAGGGTGTTTCGTAAAAGATGGTCAAAAATTTAATAGATGATATTACACATCCAAACAAACAGCTTTCATCAAAGAACGCATGGTCGGAATTAAAACGCAAAAAGTGCTAGAGGGCTCCGAAGGTGATGTTGTTATACGAGGCAAAAACACACACAGGACGTTTAACTGACAAGTTTAATGAAAAGCAATTACAATAAGTGTTCAAAACAATGACCAGCAGTGTTTATGCATGCGCTACAATGGCAAAGAAGGGATATGAGAACTTTCTGAAAAGCAACAGGAGTACCATGCACTTCCCCTGAGGCGGCCGAAAGTCTGGCGACAATGTCTCCAGCAGATTCAGTGGGGGTCTCATAAATAAGAAATTTCAGCTATCCGCAGAAAAAGAAATCGAGACATGTAAGATCTGGCGAGCACGGCGGCCAAACTGCAGGACCACCTTGCCCAATCGGCAATGTTATATCCAGGCAGTTTCACACGTCTCGTACAGAATGGCTGGTGCTCCATCTTGCTGGAACCACATTACCCGCCTGATGTCTGGAGGTTGGCGTTCAGCATGTCTGTCAGCACCTGTTGGTATTTTTTCACATCAAGGCGTTCTGGCATACCAAAAGGTCCGAGTAAGTAGTCTCCAATTATTCCTGCACAAACATTGATAAAGAAGGGTAGCTGATGAGCATGTGAATAAGTAGCATGTAGATTTACGTCCGACCATACATGTTGATTGTGGACGTTAAATGCACCTTCCCCGTGTGAAGGTACATTCATCTGTTATACACACAGTTCTCCCAAAATCCGAATTTACAGCGTTTTGCTGCAGGTGAATTCAACACGACGAGAATAATTCTTTTCAGTCAGTTGCTGGACTCATTGAACATGAGAAGGATGCAAACAGTCAATATTTGCCATGTCATGGAGTGAGACACATGTAATTTCCTAGCCAATGCTTGTGTACTTGTACTTGCCTGATCAGCCACCATATCCAGAATGACTTCTACAACTAACGTTTTGACAGTGTATGCACGACCTGCATCCGACCGGGAAGCGAGATAGGATCTCGTCTCACACAACTGTCGGTACAAGCGCTCAAATATTTTACGGCAACCGTCTGTTGGGAAACCGTTCTCCGTACAATCGTCGAGCCTCTTATCCATTTCCAATTTGAAGTTCCGTAGATGAAATGCATATCAGCCTTTTCCCTATTAGTGAAAGACAGCATCTTCCGATACGTGCCTACCGCGATTGACAGTGGCAAATTCGAATCAGCGGCTTTTATCTATTAATCAAGGCGAAATTTACCAAACGTTTCTTCTTCCATCAAATGTGCATGCTATTGGTGTCATTCTTCACCCCAGAACTCGCAACAGGAATGGAACTTTAATGCTTGCATGAACTAAGATTCTAAATTCGTGAGCACCTTTGCCTTTTATTTCTGACCATGCATTCTTTGATGAAAGTTGTTTGTTTGGATGTGTACTATCACCTCTTAAAGTATTGCCCATCTTTTATGAAATACCCTATATATCATAATTATATTTGAAATGGTTATTATTAACACTGCAGGGAATAAATGAGCGCCGAAAATACTTTTTTACATAATGTATGAATTGAACAAATAAAAGTTATTTAACTTTAAATTATATATTTTTTCAATATATATATATATATATATATTTCTAAATGAATTAAAAAATAGTAACTTATGATACTTTTAGCAGGAATTGATTTCGAGAAGCTTGAAAAATAATAACACAAAATTACAGCTCATTACGTCAAATGGTATTTGAGTTTTTTTTTTAACAACTTATGTACCAAACTGCTTTGAAGCAAAATAAATTTTACAGTAAGAGTTCCAAATTTTAAACCGTAATAACTCCTAAAATATTGGACCAAATTTCTTCTTGTTTGGCATTCGTAGTTATAATCTACCAAGAACTCCAAATGTGCTGCCAAAAGAGGATTTTCGTATCGTTAATTTCGAAGTTTTTATAAATTAAATATCTTTTTTAAACTTATTTTTTCAATTTAAATAAAAATAAGACAATTAACATTCGAATCGATGTTTTTGTTTTTTGTGTGTGACAATTTGGTGATTAAAATGCATGGAGAGTATCGTTTATTCTGACACAGACTGTCCTTCAAAATAATTTTTTTTATTAGAAGAGCACTCGCAATTCATATATTTTATTTTTATTGTCACGAGTCTCAAAATTTAACTATTACTTTCGCTACTTGCAGTAAAATAAATATATACAACAATATAAAATCGCATATGTAACAACAGTGAGATAAAACCTGATAATGTTTCGCATTACACTGCAAAGTTACTGCGTCTTTCCATGTTTTATTCATCTAATTTCCTTTGTACGCCATATAGACTTCAGGATGTGTTTCTATAAAGCCTTTTCAAACAAAATATATTTGTTTTCTAGAGTTAAAGAAAGCTACCGAACAACATAGAAAATTCTGGAATATACTATCTTAGTAAAATATGATCTACAAGTAAATTACATCAACAGCTAGTCAAAATATTAAAGAAACTTAATTATTATTTTTAATTTACTTCATAAATATTATTTTACTTAAGTTTTTAATGTATTTTTTACGAAATATTAACTTGGTAGGATGTTTTAATAAATACTCTTAGATAATTAATTTTGGATGTTATACGAAAACAAAATTATTTTTTTTTTCATGAAGAACGTACAATTTATATTTAATTTCTACTAACACTATTTAATACGATCTCCATTGTCCCCTTCGCAGCTAACAGTTACGAAAATGTGTGGCAATGTGATCGTAAAAGTAACAACTGAAAGATATAATCTGATAAAGTGTAAAATTAAACTCGAAAGTTTCTCGGATTTACCAAGTTCCAATAATTCAATTAACCTCTGTGCGTTGTTTAGACTTGTATTTTTATTTCGAGAAAGACTGATAAAACAAAATATATTTCTTTACTAGTGTAAAAGAAAACTACTGAGCAACTTGACAAATTCTAGAATAAATTTTTAAAACAAAATCTATTCAATGTTTGTTCAGAAAAGTACTTCAACAAATGTAAAAAAATAAAAGGGATATAAGTTCTTTTTATTTTTAATTTCATTCGCACCGAACACTTAACGTAATTTAAATTAACTTAATATGAATTATTAACTGAATTGCATTTTGTAAAATACTCTGCGCAACAGTACTTCAATAAAATAAATGAAAGTTTGATAAAAGTAGATAAAGCATAATAAATGTCACAAAATAGTTTATGTTTAAGGAAAATCGAAAAACTTTAAATACATTATTCAATAAATATTTATTAGTCTCTAATCATACACAACTTAATGATATATTTCTGCATCCAAACACATTTTTTACATTGAAATTGTTGAATTTTATAAAGAAGTTTACAAACGATTCCGGATCAATAATTTTCTTCGTAAATTAAATTTTGTTTTAAGAAAAAGGCTATCCTAAACATAAAAATTAAAACTTTTTTGCTTGATTGAAATTATTTAACATGAAATAGGAAATTAACACCTTATACGCACTTAATTTTTGTCAAGTGTGTTTATACAATATTTAGGAATTAAGTTTTATGTACATTTTTTATGTAATCAATTTAAGATTACAACTTTTATAGTTAAATAAGGATAACAAAGTAATTTTTTTTCATTTTAAAACTTTTAATACATTTATAGAACAATTAATTATGTCCTATTCATAAGCAAAATATGTAATGAAAAAGCAAAATAAAACGTAATATCTCTCCAAATTATAAATATTTCAAATCTATAATCACAAATTACTTTGAAAGTAATTTTTTCCCTAACTAAAATGTATCATCTTAAGTAACAGAAATAATATAAAATGTAATTGAATTTGTGGTAGATTATATATTTAGTTTTACTTTCCCTGTATATACTTGTATTAAAAATTTGATTTCGGAATCAGGAATTCAGAAGCTAAAATTCTAAAAAGTTCCATCATCAAATAAAATGAATGGAAATTGCAAATAAATAAATTACTTTCTAACTTATAGAAAATTCAATTAATCTTCAGTATGATTTTACGGAATTTCATTCAATAGAAAGTTCCATTTAAACATTTTTTATATTAATGGAATCCTTGCTCAATTTTAACAGAATGAAAAAAAGAGGAAAACCAATTAATAAAAATCGAATTTAATTTTTACTGAACCTATTGGTAAATAAAGATTGATCTAAATCATTTTAAGGGGTAACACCACTTTGGCCGGTTAAGAATTTTTAATTTCTTTTCGCTAAAAACACTATTTATACACAAAATAATTATATTTTATTAGTTACAATTAATGTTCAAAGTTAAAGGATAACGTTGAATTTCTTGAAGTAGATTAAAGGAACAGTAACGAAAACATTAAAGGTTTTTTCTCGTTTTTAGATCAGAATTTTCCATATCAGTGTAATGTCAAGTTTCGCCAGTTATTATTAATAATTCCTTTTGGATACAAATATGGATCTTCCACTTTTCTATGCAACTTTAAGTATGGACATGTTTGGTTGAATTTTTCTATATTATTTTTAAATTATGCATTTTCCCCCAAAATACATACTTTGCAAAATGGTTGCTTATTGCACTAGCTTTTGAACTAACAAAACTAACTTTTTTGTTTCACTCTTCTATATCAAATCTACGATGAGTTATTCATGACCTCTGCTTGACCCCAATTTTTTGAGGCAGTTCCACCCAACAGCTATCAAGCCTCCATTGTTTAATATATCAACTACAAAATACAGTTTTTTATAGAAATATATATATAATAAATTTATGTAAACTGATTTTTATAAAGTCTTCGCATTTCTTAAAAAAAACATTCTCGAAAAAGTCCTACGTTACCTCTTATTCTATTAATGTTCTGACTCACTAAAGCGAATTTCTTCCTATAATTTCTTCCTAAAGATATAATTAATCACTTAATATTTATTACTTTTTTACTACAACATTACCTTTACACTATGGTTACTTATTTTCTTTACTGGGTACTCTCATTATCAAATTTTCATTAATCAGTCAAAATTAATTTTAGGTAAGAGTTAAAGATTTTCTAATAAATGAAATCTCTTACCTGCGGGTTCGTGATGGGATGCTTCATGCAGGTATCTTGATCATATCAAACACACACATTGAAACTTAAGTCTTTTTAAAAACACACAAAAACATTTAATCACGTTAACAAAACACAACAATTAAATTATAAATCCTTTTCATAATCGTACACAGACAAAAATGGAGTTACATCTTTGTTCTTTGGTCTCAAAGAGCCAACTGCTCAAAATATTTCTCTGAAAGAAAAAAGAATAAATTAGTATTAACAGGTCAAAGTACAAATTCAAAAGTGAGTCTTCGTGGGCGGAAAAGAAAGTGTTAGCGAAATGTAGAGGCACAGTCTGCGGTTTTAATAGTTCGAATTAAAGTTCTTTTCTTCACATTCCCCCCTTTGAGTTCACTAGGGGACAGAACTCAACTTGAGCCAACCCCCACTTGAAGTCTATCGGGAGGACGTACTGTCCGCCCTCGACGAGTAGACAGACAGGTTTGCAAAGCGGGAGCATCCCGACTTTCTCCTTCCCCACGCACTTCTAGAGGACAGAGTTTTTTCACCGGTCGAATAAGCACTCCAGAAGCTGTTTTTACCTTTGCCACTCGGACAATATCGTCTTTACTAGGATAAAGTTCCAAAATTCTGCCAAGTGGCCAATTTATTCTGTTACTGTTGTCAGTACAGATGAGCACAACATCGTCGCCAAATAGGGATGTAATCTTTTTACTACTAAATACGGAACACTTGAGCGAACAGAGATATTCATTTCGGAATCTAGATCTTAAATCATTCTTAATTTTACATCGGTAGATGTATCGTTTATTCAGTTTCTTTGGATCGATACAGTCTAATTCAGGAATACCTAACTCTGTTATTTCTTGCAAAAACATAGATGGAGTTATCAACCTAAGGTCTTCATTATCATCAGAAACATAAGTTAGAGGGCGTGAATTTATTATCCCCTCACAATCGCAAAGTACGGTCGATAGTTCCTCGTAATTAAGAGATGTTTTCCCTACCACTTTTCTTAGCATTCGCTTCAGGATTCCGACGAGTCTTTCCCAAAAACCACCCCACCAGGGCGCAGAAGGTGGTATGAACTGCCAGTCTATATGTGAAAAAACACTGACAGTTTTTAGTTTCTCAAAATCAATCTTGCTAAATAAATTACGACATCCAGTAAAACTGGTGCCGTTATCAGCGTATATTACTGAAGGACGGCATCGTCTCGCAATGAGTCCAAGGATAAACCTGTCTGTTGAGATATTATACAATAGTTCGAAATGGACTGCTCTAAAAATTGCACACGTTATTAATAAAATCCATACTTTGGATTCATCTTTCAAATAAAGAGGACCGCATATATCCACCCCTATTATTTAAAAAATAGCCGCTTCTCGCACTCTGTTTACCGGTAAAACACTTTCTTCAACTTTCGGGTGTTTCGAGGCGTGTTTCTTGCATACGACACATTTACTAATCACGCTTTTAATAGTCTTACGACTTTTGAGAATCCAATATTTTTCTCTTAGCACAGTCATCAAAAACGATGCATCACAATGACCAAATTCTAAGTGCTTCGAAAATATAAGTTGTTGTACAACGTGGTGCTTTGAAGGTAAGACGACAGGTAACCTAAAGTTAAATTCATCTTCTCGATGAAAAATTTTAGTTTTCACACGGATGATATCTTCCGAATCTGTAAAAGTGCGTAAGCATTTATATCTTTTATCGTTCATATTTTCAAATGATTCCTTTTGTACTAGCTTTAAAATAACTGTTTCTGCCTTCTGAATTTCACTGTTAGTCAATTGACCGAATATTCTGTCGTTACTACCCCTTTTCGAATTTTGAATAAATCGCAGAATCCAACCAGTGATTCGCAAAATTTTACTGTACGAAGAGTAGCGATTATAAAATTGGGGGTCATTACTTTCTAAATTAGAGGCAGTTACAATTGTTTTTCGTTTTTCTGTATTTACTATTTCCATGTTAGGCAAAATGTTAGACTTAGGCCAGTTTTCTTCGGAATCCAAAAGCCATGTCGGCCCTAACCACCACTGAGACCTAATAAGGGATTTCGCACAACAACCGCGTGACGGCAAATCTGCTGGATTCATATGTCCAAGTACGAAATTCCACGAAGCGGTGAATGTAAGTTTTCGAATTTCCCTAACTCTGTTTTCTACGAATGTAGCCCAAGGTCCTTCCCGTTGTATCCAATATAACGCGTCCATAGAATCTGACCAATAGAACGTATCACTATTTTCTAGTTTCAAATCTACTTTAATGCTTTCGGTCAATCTAGCTCCAATGCAACAAGCTAGTAATTCTAGACGCGGAATCGAAGTCTTTTAACGGAGCTACTTTAGAACGAGCCTGAACAAGTTGACAGGTGACAAAATTCGATTGCTCATTTCTGAGAAAAACACATGTAGCATAAGAAGATTTACTCGCGTCGCAAAAGGCGTGTAGAGATAATTTTCCCATTTTTACTGAACAGTCAGATAATTTTTGAGGTATTTCAAGATTTTCTAAATCCTTAATTTGGTTACTCTATTTTTTAAATTCCTTAACTATCTCATCGGGCAATTTGGAGTCCCATGAAGCTTTCATTTTCCAACATTTCTGCAAAAGCAATTTTGGAACTAAGGTCACGGGACAAGTGAAACCGATGGGATCGAATATTTTATGCGTTAAGGACAAAATCGTTCTTTTCGTGATGAGCTCATTCTCAACTTTAAAATTCCGGAAATCACACGACAGCGTGTCCTTTTCGGTATCCCATATTAAACCAAGTAACGGAATTTTTATATCATTCCCATCGTTCAAATAACCCTTGTCATTATGGCCTAATCCAATGTCGTCGCATTGATTATAACACCAACCACGAAGATCAAATTGCGCTGATGCCAAAAGTTTTCGTGCTTCATTTCGAAAATACTCTAACTCTTCCCTCGACTCTACAGTGGATACACAATTGTCTACATAAAAGGATTCTTTAAGTATTAGAGCAACATCTTTAAGATTTTCTGGAGCTTGATCTAAGTGATGTGTCAGAGTAGCAGCCAAAAGGAAAGGCCTACAACTAATCCCGAAAACTACCCTATAATGTCTATAAATCTCAAGGTTTTCGGAATTCCCATCTCTCCACCAAAGAAAACGTAAATAATCCCTGTCATTTTCATTTAGAGATATCTTCAAAAATGCTTTTCGAATATCTGCTACAACCCCTATCTTTCCTATTCTAAATCGACTTAGGACGGAAGGAATTAATTCAATTAAATTAGGTCCCTTTTCTATACAGTCATTTATGGAAACGGAACCCCTAACATGTGCTGAACCATCGAATACCGGTCTAATTTTGGTTGTAGACGTAGGCTTGATTACCGCTCTATGAGGGAGATAGTGGATCTTAAAAGGGTTAAATTTTTCATCACAATTCCCTTTTTCAATGATCTCCTCCTCTTCCCATTCATCCAAAACTTTTTCGTAATCTTTCAGTAAACCGCAAGAATTAAGATTTTTGATATTATTTTGAATGCTTTTTTCCGCTAAATCTTTATTACTAGGAATAGGAGGGTGTTCATTTATCCAGGGGAGAATTTGTATCTACCGTCATTTTCTCGGCTTACGGTTTCTTTAAAATGTTGCATAACCAATTTTTGAACTTCTTCCTTAGATTGTTTTGCAGCCGGATCTACTATGCCTAAGGAATCTAGATTCCACAAATCCGTAATTTTTGCATCATTTACTAATAACGAAAGGACCAAAAGAGAACTATCCCTTTCTTTATCATTAATTTTCCCCATAGTAGTCCATCCAAGTGACGTTTGCATCGCAACTAAACCGCAAGAAAGATTCTCAATTTTCCCCGTAAACAAATTCGCACAATATCTGCTCCTAACAAAACATGTATTTCGTTAATATCCAGTTCATATAAACAATTTTTACTTTCCGGGCAGATATCGCTCAAAAAATATTTTTTTTCTTTTAATTCAGAAATACAATTAAGATTTCTAATCTTAGGAACAGTAGCGCAAATTTTGTCTTGTTCCATGACCTCAATTTTGATATTTTTTCCTCCCCTCAAACCCCTTAAATCTATAGAATAGCAATTATGATCAACCGTTGTTTCGGTACCTCCAAAAAGCCCATGCGTGATTTTTACTTTTCTTATACCTTCTAATTCCATTTTATTGGCCACAAATTTTGAGATATAAGATTTTGAATACGCGGTGTCTAAAATATCACGCGCTATATATTCAAAACCGTTATTCCTTATATAAATACGCATAGTTTGTAAATAAATAGTGCTCGATAAATTTTCGTTCGAAAAGAGGGTATTGTTGGACAGTTCTGGTTTTTCTTTTGTTTTTTCATTCGTTTTTTTTAATAGCAAAATAGCACATTATGGTTTCCCTTACAATGACAGCAGACTATTTTTTGTTTACAAAATCGCGATAAATGTCTTTTCATTTGCAGACATTTAAAACACGCTCCCTTTTTCATTAAAATGCTTTTTCTTTCTTCAAAAGTTAAGCCAACTGCGAACTGACATGTGGATGAGCAATGTTTTGAACTCTTGCAAAAAACACAATTCGACAAACTTAAATCTTCCTCCGTATTAGTCGCTATTAAATCATTCACAGTCGGATATATTTTATGCTTACCTCGCGAATCGTGAATCCCCTTATCCGGAAAAGCATAAGTTTTCCGGCTATCTTTCTTAATTGCATTTGACACTAACATCGCTTTCTCTCTAGCGTGTAAACAAGATGATAAAAATTTTATCAGCTCTTTAATTTCGTAATAACCTTTCTCATTTTCCGATTTATTTAATTCAAAGAGAAGGTCTTGAGGAATTGTTTTCAATATAGTGGTACACAATACACTTGATATTTCTTCAATATTTGTACCGAGACTTTCTAAACTTCTAAGTTCAACAGATAATTTGTCTAAATATTTTCGAAAAAAGGTATATATCTGCCGAATTTCGTAACGGCTTGGTTGCCAAAATGTTACTCATATGAGTATGAATCAGCATTTGTTTATTTCCGTATCTATTTTTCAATAGTTCCACTGCAGCATCGTAATTTTTTTCTGAGATAGGAAAGCCTTCAATTGTGCTTAAGGCCGTAGTTTTAAAGTGAGCTCGCAAATAGTTGAATTTATCAATTTTATTCAATGAACTGTTATTATGAACGGAAGATTCAAAGCAATTCCAAAAGGTAAGCCAGTCATTCATATTCCCATCAAATATTGGAATACTTAATTTACGAAGTTTTACCCGTACGGAATTCTCTCCCCTATTATTAAATGCAACGTCCGAAGCATTTTCGTAATTTACTTCCTGTTTTGACTTAAAATTATTTAAAAGTCCTGCTTTTATTTCTCTTATTTTTCTATTTGCGCGCGATTTCCAAGAAATTACGTTTTCAGCATACTTTTCAGCTGCTTCCAATTCTTTTTCTAAATCATCTGGATTAATCAATAATTCTAAGTTATTGTCCGTAGTTTTTAAAGACCTAAATTTGTCTGTAACCGATTCGACATATTCTTCTAATTCTTCAGCAGACACATCTTCTAACTCTATTGAGTTTTCGATTTTGCTTAATGCTTTAGTGACTGCTGATCGTAAAATAGTTCGTCTTTTTTTAAGAATTTCTAACGTTTCTGGTTGAGACATATTTTTGTGTGTGTGTGTGAGTCGAAATGATATATAGTTCAAATCTTTTTAATTCGATTTTAAATCTTTCCCAAACAATAAGATTTCAAAATTATCAAAATTATTTCTTATTTCAAAAAAATATTTCAAACTATATTCTAAACTATTTCATAATTCACAAATATTTACCCGCACTTCAAATTTTCGTTAATCAGTCAAAATTAATTTTAGGTAAGAGTTAAAGATTTTCTAATAAATGAAATCTCTTACCTGCGGGTTCGTGATGGGATGCTTCATGCAGGTATCTTGATCATATCAAACACACACATTAAAACTTAAGTCTTTTTAAAAACATACAAAAACATTTAATCACGTTATCAAAACACAACAATTAAAATATAAATCCTTTTCATAATCGTACACAGACAAAAATGGAGTTACATCTTTGTTCTTTGGTCTCAAGAACCCAACTGCTCAAAATATCTCTCTGAAAGAAAAAAGAATAAATTAGTATTAACAGGTCAAAGTACAAATTCAAAAGTGAGTCTTCGTGGATGGAAATGAATGTCTTAGCGAAATGTAGAGGCACACTCTGCGGTTTTAATAGTTCGAATTAAAGTTCTTTTCTTCACACTCCTAGACGTACAACTTATTCGATCAGAAGGTAATCTACAAACAACAGAGTTCAGAAAGCCGAATGCAAACGTTCAAATAATCTCAAAACACTTAAGAACTCATTTCCCATATAAAATAGCAGCAATAAATGCATTTATTCATAGATCTATTAATATATGTTCAACTGAAGTCCTCTTCGAACAGAAATAAACACAATTAAAACAATTGATAAGGATGCAGATTACGCTACAAATATACTACAAAAGTTAATCAACAAAGCGATGTCAAGATACGATAAGATACAACCAGCTCAAAAGGAAATAACATTTACAAGTTCAATCACGTTTGTAAGAGGTATTTCCCTAAAATTAAAAAGAGAAAAAAAACAACTTAGAATAAGTATACCTATAATCTCAGATTCATCGATTTTCAAGCTAATCGGATCAAATTCTGAGAAAATTACTTATTACAGACATCAGGAATATACGAAATTAATTTCCATGATAATGATGGAAAGGCAGTTTTACATATATGAATGACAAAAAGAAGAATCTAAGATAGAGTGAAAGAACACAAGCATGTTATAAACGTAAATAAAGCTACTGCTATAGCCAAGTTAAAAAATAAATCACCAATTAATATAGACTTCAGCAATGTCGAAAAATTAGTAAGTTAAAATAGTTTAAACTACGCATGGGAGGTCATAGAAATAATCGCAGCGAAATCTTAAATATGTAGTGATATGGAGCATACAAAAATTTATAATAGATGGGGCCACGTATACTTGGGAATGGTGAAGAATGGTGAGAAGTGACTACTGGAGAAGAAACAGAACAGCAATAACTTATGCTGCCTCAGACAAGGTGGCGAAATTTTTTTAATCTTTTGCAGCTCTTGACTAATCTTTAGTGTGTTTGAAGTTGTTTCTTAGAACTTATATACGTGTGTACTAGTTGTTAGTATGTTTTTATAAACAATATAATGTCTGAATGAAATGGGTAGTACAAGTAATTATTGTGATTTTAATGCTTTTACAAGATATTACCTAACGGACCCCTTAACGTAAAAATCCCCTAATATTAACTGTATGACACATAATGAGGAAAAAATTCCTTATCAAGTAGCTCAAAAGTTTGTACACAGTATCGTGAAAATATACTTAAAATTATCTTCTGTGCACTCTCAAATACAAAGAACAATCAAATGATCTTGAAATTTCCAAGCACAAGTTTTTCTCGTTTCAATACAGAAATACACTTAAATACAAAAAATCAAATATTCTCAGATGTAGTTTTAAACGTTTAAAGAAAGAAATCTTCCTTCTTAGAGTTTATTTAGACATAACGTTATACTATGTATTAAAAGTAAATATGCGGAGATGTTCAGTTAAAAGAAGTCGTTAAATTATACTTGGCTTGAATTACCGTACCAATCAATCGCAGAAAGATGAAGTCATTTCACAATGATGAGTGACTCAGATTTCCCTCTATTATATTAAACTCTGACTGTGTGTTTTTGACTGCTTATTTTTAAAGACTTTCGTGAATTTAAGAACAAATACATATTTCAAAATAAAAGTATTTCTTACAATTTTAAGAATTAAGTTACAGTTACATATTTTCAAAAAATATTTATAATTCATAACAATTATCATCAACTTAAATATATATATATATATATATATAAATATATATGTCTCTCTCTCTCTCTCTCTCTCTATATATATATATATATATATATATATAGAGAGAGAGAGAGAGGGAGTTAAAATATGTATGTTCTGCTAAGTTCACCTTAAAGTTATCTTTTAATTATGATTTTTATTTTGTCTTTCCAACTATTTATCAAGCAAAATGTCTTCTTTATACATTTGATACTTCTTTGACCTATATGTACAATAACCCTAATATATATAATATATTTATTACAATTTTAAATATTTAACTTAAATTTCATTTTGTAAGTATTTGTATTGACTTATTTATCATATTTTGTCTTTTAAAATCCTCAGAATTCGAGAAAAGTTTCTCAATAATATATCGAAGAATCGCATCAACGCAGTGTGTACAGAATGTTTTAGAATTCTAAGGAATTGAATGTTAAAAAGTATGAAATTGGAAATTAGAATACTGCAACTTAAAATGTGTGTAGTCTGTAGAAAATGGACGTTTGTGTAAGCCGTAGATATTAAAAAGGTTTGTGGAATACCCGTTTACTAGTAACTTTTTTAAAAGTTTCTTAAGTTAATTCTGAAATGAACTTGGCTATTCAACTGCAATAAACACAAAGCATTGAGATCTAAATTAGTAGTACTCCTTTTTTTAGTTGAAAAGTTAATATTTATACGGGTTTTGGTCAATAACTTTATTTGTACTCGGTTTATATTTGAAATTTTAAAGTCAAAAGGAAGCTTGAAATACGTATAACGATATAAAAATGGTTCGATAAATTCACCTCTCTTGTGAACAAACCTTTCAAGTGTTCTCTTGAAACTTGCAATAACCTTAAGAAAAGTGGCTGGTGAAATGTTTTCTAGCACTTCTTGTATTGTTTTTTTCTGATTCGTCGAGATTTGACGGGGAATTTTGATAGCATTTATCCTTTTGATATCCCCAGAAGTAATAATCCAATGGATTGATGTCAGTGGAATATGGTGGCCACTTATTATCACATCCATATCGGCTTTCGAAAATCAGACAGATAACTCTGCCATTAAAGCTTCAATGATGTCGTGACTTTCGTGAGAAAGGGGAGGAGCTACTCCATCTTGCATAAACCATGGTTCACCTTTTTCGAATCATGGAAGCAAATAATGGGTGTGTTCTATGCCATATGTTTCTGAAACGCCGAACAGTACTTTTCTGAATTAACAGTGTTTCTGTAAAAGTATGCTGCTAGGCTCTTTTTGAGCAGATTGCTATCCAGGTAGCTTTTTTTTGTGGATGTAGGGGCTTTTCAATAGGCTCATGACGATTTTCTCTATACCAGTACTGGTAATTTGACTTACTAATGTTCCCGATCAGATGAAAGTGAGCCTTACTATTAAACCAAAAGTTTGGAAGCGGGATTTTGTTATCTCGTGATAGCCGAAGAACCTATTCAGCGAAAACAAATCTCTTTTCCTTGGCATTTGCAGTCAAATTGTGCACATTTTGAATTTTGTATAGGTAAGGATGCAGTTATCGGATGCGGAAAACCCTTTCATCTGAAATGGCTATCTCTTGAGCAAGTCTCGAACTTGACAGATATGGATCTTCATTAAGATGTTCTTCTACTTGTTGGATATTTTCAGCGGTCCTCGAAGACCATGATCTTCCAATTAAATTTCCTTTATGATCGGCAACACTTTCTGTCTCCTTAAATTTGGCGATTAAATTGTTTATAGTTTGCCTTGTTGGATGTTGGTGTGCTATGTCTTCAATTTTGTTTTTCATAAATAGTACACAATCAAGAAAATTATCCAAAAGAAAAATCGTAATTCATGATTATAAATATTCGTTGCTCCAGTGTCAAAGGTTGGTTAGGCTTTTTGGTCCATTTTGGTCCGAATGACTGAAATTTCAAAACTGAATAACAATTTAACACTACCTTAACCCTAGAAACTATAAAATTTTCTGATAGCCTAAAATGTCAGCTTTAATTTGACAAAAAAATATGAAACTTATGGCACGCAACGTAGTGTGGTTAAATTGAAAAAACGCCTATTTTGCCCCAAAATTTTTAAACGAACATAACTGGAATGCAACAAAGTTTTTTCTCAAACTTTTTCTTTCTTTCCGTATGCATACTTTAAATTTCCGTTTAAAATGAACACAACCTCTCACACCACTTTAGTTTCCGCGCATGTGCGCAAAAACCATGTGTGATTCTTTTGATGGGCTCTGTAATATCTCGTTTACTTTAGTAATAATTCAAATTTCTCTTGTTTTAAATAATAAAAAAAAGAAACATTTCCATAAATATGCATTTTCTGCAGCAATTTAAGACATTTAAGATGATATTGAAAACAAATGCGTTAATCTATACAATTCAAGACATTTTTTGCATATTTTCAAAATACCTCGCTTGTTTTGGAAATAGACAGGTTTGCAGAGTTTTAGTCTCATGATCAGGGGATTACTGGTTCAACACCTGACGGTTAATGCAATGTCTTTAGGATGTAATTGCTAGTCTGGTTCCAATCCATGGTCCGTCTTCAAGCTCGGGATTTTAATTCCAGAGCTGACAACCCATAAAAATTGACATGATGTTTTCCTTGAAATGATAACAAAAACAACTTGTTTTTAAATAAAGTTTTTTAAACAAATTTTGCACTTCGTTTTAGAGAATAAATACTTAGAACTTACACAAGTGCAGGACTTATACAATTTATTCGAAAAATGTTTAATAATTTAGTTTCTATTTATCTCAGACTAAGGAAATTTTTGGAAGTAATGCGTTCTTAAGATAGTTGGCGAAAGAACATAATACTATAGGGGAAAAATCATATACGTAGTATAGTGTCTGTACGACTGAGCAGGTTCAATTTTGAATACAATTTTTCGACAATAAAGTAGTTGGTGAGGATTCGTATTTGTATAAAGCACAAAATCGGTAACATTTGAGTTAGAATTTCTTAATAAAGTAGCTCTTCTTCTTCAATAAAATTTTGCATAAAAGATTGCGTGACTTGCCAATAAAGAGAATATGCAAAATACATGCATTTGTTATTAATTTAATTGGGACGATATTCAAATAACTGTTTTGAACCACCGCATGACATAATTGCAAATCGTCTTAGAAGACGCTTATATGTATCATATAAAGGCGAAATACTTAACAATTAAAAAATATTCTATAATTCATTTCCCAACCAATAAATTATTTTTTTTTTGAAGAATGGTGCACAAATGATGCAATAGTGTTCAAGTATAGAAACATAAACAACGTCTATATTAAATTTTAGTAAGTATGCAAAAGGTAAAAACGCCGAACACTACACGGATCAAATTTTCATGCATAACTGTTTTTGAATATTACCTAAATCAACTCATAAAAAATAATTTTTAAAAATATACTTTCAATATCTGAAATATTGTAGAATTTTCTATAAACATGTTAATAATTTTAGCTAAGGTATTTTTAAAAAAAAACTACATTTCTGAATCAGATTTAGACAAAAAATTCAGAAATTTTAATTAAGTTTTATTAATTTGATACTTTTGTTATCCATTTTTCCCTTTCGTACACGTTTATAAAATTATTGTTATCATTAAATTGTTGTTTAATGTATGGTTTTATGGTAAGCAATGTAGCATGATATTAAACCTAAATATCTAAAAACGATTTGACTATTTAAATTTACAGACTAAAGTATTTTATAAAATTAGTACATAATAGTATAACTCTGTTCTGACAATATTATTATTTATTTTTTTAGATGGATGAATTAAAGATGTCTTTAAAAAAAATAATAATCTGTTGATTTTACTGTATGAAAATTGTCAGCCAAACAGTGAGTAAAACGTATATTTACAGATAAAAGTATGTTTTTATACATTAAATATTGTATTCAATTGCTTACAAAAAATGAAAGTTCGTAAAAAAACATTTGTTGTGTAAAATTAATGTTGTTTTAAAAATTGATAGAGCACTTTTTTGTGTTATTAAAATATTTTTTGTAGCGTAGTAAATTGTACCTTTTAATATAACTTTTATAGATTTTAAACAGCTGCTATGCTTCATACATTGTTATAAAAATTTTCAAAAGTTGAGTAAAAAATACACATTAAAACAAGTATATTGGTGAAATAGTATTTTAAGATCATTTTTTATTTCTATACATATGTGACGTTTCAGGCTTAATTGTTCCAAATTATTTTGTATACCTTACATCATTTTTCATAAGATATTGGAACTCATCTATCATGAAAGTTTTTCTTCTCTTTAAGTTAAGTATCTCAGATTGATTCTTCGTTTCAGTATCTCAGCAAGTAAGAAAAAAAAATAAAATTTCGAAAATGAATAGCATTTATAAAAAATATTTACAATGATGTATCATTTTTATTCTGAAAAGTCAGTACATTTTCTAATGGAATTATCTGACTTTGTTAGAACAGAAAAGGGCGGGATATTAGAAGGGAAATTTTATTGTTATTGAAGTTATGGTTTCATAATAATTTACGATAATTGGCTTATTGTGAATTATAATCCAGATTTCCTTAAAAAAGATTAATTATTGATATCGTAAATTGTTTGCAATTCTGTATATTTTGTATGATATCTATATTATACAGGAATAACATGTTTGTGAGTAACTCTGACGTCATTTTGATGGTAGCAACAAATTGACCAATAATGTTCGATCTTACTGCAATTTTTGTAACTTCTAGCTATCACACAAGTTCAAAAAAGAAGAAACTGTTCTTTCAAATACCATTTGCTGAAAAACTATATCTCAGTTTATTAATTTTGTATGAATTTTATAATATTTTGCAGCTTTTTTAATATATCGCTGACGCGCGCACGTCGGTTACGAAAGTTTGCATTTAAAACAAAATAAATATTTCATCAGTTGCTACTTGTTAATTTTCCTGAATAAAAATTACATTTTATTAATAAATAAAGGAATAAATAACATCTATTCATAGTTGAATGTAAAAAAAAATCTACTTTCAAATGCAATTTCTCAGAAAACTACAACTCATGTTATTGTTATTTAAGTGTATGTTAAATAATATTCAAGCACGATTTAATCTACCACAATAATGAATATTTGTCCAATAATCATAGCTAAAACCTTCGCAAAATAGCCTGTTCGTAGGATCCCGAATACGAAGGATATAATAAGGTTAAAAGTAAGCGAGATGGAGAGCATAAGAAATCATTTTTGCTTTTGATGTTTTACATTTGTAAAACATTCTTTCGTAACATACAATTATTTTATACAACATCGTAATCATTCAACATATGTTCAGACAATCTCTGGAATTATAACATTTTCGATTTCGTAAAGTCACATTTTCAATAATATAAACCAGCAAATAAAACTAAAGAGAAAGTTGAAGCGTTAGTGGAAATTGTAGTTGACTGGCCATGAGTTTTTTTCATTTTTTTCAGTACTTACATATATTTTGTCGTTTGTGAAAAAAAAGTGTTTAATTATTATCTTTTATATCATGTTGGAACAAACATCCTTTTTTAGATTTACAATTTCAGCAAAATATTACAAAGAAAACAACACTTCACATAGCAAAAATCTTCAATTAAATAAAACGAATATTTCTATTCGAATATAGCAGTATTCAAACATAGGGAGGCTTGACAGCTATGTATTACTTCTGTTTCGAGTAGACTATTTCTATTTCACGAAACAGCGCTTCATTCTTAACAACATATTTGTTTTGGGACCATATTTCTCTAAAGACATATATATATAAAACTAAGAAAATTGTATGCATACGTTCATAAAACAAATATTTGAAAGAAATTATTTTTCAAAAATAGAAATAATGGAAATTTGTAAATTTCATTATGAAGAAATGCATGCTTGGACATAAAAATTATTTTCAGTATTTATAGATTACATTTCCTTCACATTTTCAGAATTCATTAATATTATTATTTTTTGTTATTCATCTTAAATTGTATGATATTTTTTGGTTTCTTAGTATGTATAATATTAATACATTTTTTGATTAGGGGAATGTGGCCTAAAATGATCACCTTATAGGTTAAAATTGTGTAAAATAACATAACTGTTTAAAAAAAAAACTTTGCCCCTTTGCTAGTATGTTTTATACTATATTTTGCATTATAAACATATTTTAATAAGATTTTAAACCCAAATTATGTAATGAAAAAAATAGATTTTTTTAAAAGTGTCCAAAGAATCATTTTACCCTCACCAAACGGCAAAATTGTCCTTCATTTAAAAATAATTGTGAATTGTTTTTTATCGGCAAAATAAAGGATATAAAAATAATTATGACAATACATAAGTGTAATTCACGTCTAAAAACATACTCCATTATGTAAACCAAGTCATATTTCTGTACAATAAAGACTGTATATCTAAATAAATATGAAAGTTAATGCTTACCTTATTATAACAGATGTTATAAAACCCAATTTTTTGAAAAATTCTATTCAGACGCGTAACACTTCGATCGCTTGAATACCGTCATTACTTCTTCTTCACTTACTACAACTAGTTTATGCATTACCCTATAAGTAGCGCGACCTGTCTGAAAGAAAACATATGTGGATAATTTCGCCCGTTAGGATCATTTTCGGGTACCTTTGCCTACGTTAAATCATGGAGCGTATATTTCTACCCCAATTTTTGAATATAATTTTAACCATTTTTTAACCACGTAAAAATGTTACAAATTCTGCTATTAAATGCCATTTTTTATGGAAAAAATCAGGCAACGATTGTAATAGTATGAAATAGTAGTAAACAATATGAAATAGTAGTGCTACAATCCTAGAAAATTATGAGAAGTGGACGAATTTAAGTCACCCGCTTGGATATTACACATGATTCATTATTTTTTTTAATACTAATACATTTGAGGAGGTCGGGGCAACAAAGAGTCAAGACACATTTTTGGCGAAATAAATCTAACACTGTAATCTGTTGCTTATTATTTCAAATTATAATATCGTACATATTATTTGTTTATAATGTCACTTGGTGGCAGCATATGTCCTATATACTGCTATATATTATATACGATATATACTATCTCAGAAGATTAAAAATGTGGCTTAGCACTTTCTTGCCCGAACCTCTCAATTAATTAAAATCTCTATGCCAATACTTCGTGAAGCTTTGTTACTCCACATGCTCATTTAATGTTTCCTTAAAATAAAAATACCTCTTTTTTTAAATCAATATTTATCTCAGGACAATTATTTTCTAAATCTGTCATGTTAACCTTTTTCTTACGCGGGCCACAAACACATGTTTGCACACATGTTACGAAACAAACACGTGTTACGCAACACAGGTGGTCCACAAACTAAGGTGGTTCGCAACACACTACACCCTTATAATTATGTAAAAAATAATAAATTCACAAAGGTAACAAAAACGGTACGGAAATAAAATTAAAATTAAGAAAATCGAGCAAAATTTTATTTTTAGTATTAACTACTTAATAAGATTAAAATTTTAAATAGTAATACAGAATTCCCAAGTTCTAAAAATAAAAAAACGAAAGAGTTTCTTAAAAAAAGAAACTAGAAATTTTCTAAATATATTTTGTTTGATTTCTTTAATCTAAAGTATACAATGCAAATTTATTAAATTTTAAATAATGTTTGACTATTTTTGAAGATTAAAAAATACATGCACTACTATAACGCAAATAGGAATGGTGCAATAATAAGTTTTAACAAAACAAATAACATTGATGATGTTTTAACACAATTTAAATTTAAATACACAGGTCGGCAAAAATAAATAACTTTTTCCTCCCTATAAAAGAAATGGGTGAACTTTCTGAATTTGACTTTCCTATTTCCAAACATGTGATCAAAATTTCTCAATCATGTACCATTTTTAAGACAGACAGTTTTAAAATTACAGTATCAAATGTAAAATTAGTACAGTCATCGACCATACAAGAAATCAATAAAAGCCTGTAAAATGATTTATTTTCATTACCTTATTTGAGAAATGAACAAAACCTGTTATGGAAAAGTAATTTTGCTGTTAGTTTTATTTTGTATTTTTTTGTGTGTGTGTGTCTCCTTTTAAGTTTCTGGTAGTTATCTGCCAGCGTACATTTTTTTCAATTTGCCACTGTATCTATTTTCTATTTCAACTACATCTTTGTGGAACATTTCTACATGTTAATAAGAAAAAATTCCCATTTTATCTAGAAAAGTCCAATTGAGAATTTAAGAAGAGCAAATTTAGAGACATATTGCACCCCAATGTTCTAAATGAGAAGAAGACTTTCCACAATTTCTTTATAATTCTGAGACTTTCTGTTTGCAAAACAATTTTTACATCCTTTTTTAAAAGTATTGTTTGTGCTACTTTCTAGACAGCATTCAGTTTATTTTTTGAAGTAGGATCTTAAAGTTCTATTTCAGGTCAAAAATACCTTCTTTCATTTTGGCCCCGCTCATGCGTGGAAATTTCCTCATCAAATATATAAATTCATCACAGTCTTTATTCATTGCTTTAACAAATCCTTTTATAAGTCCACTATTCATTTGGAATTGATAAACATATTTTTGCCTTGTCAATTATTTCTGGTGTGTAACGTTTTTCATGCCAGGTATATTTTTTTCTAGTAGCGTCCATGTGTTCACGCAGACACGCTTATTTATCTCTTGCTCAACTATCCCATTCACATAAAAAACAATTAATTTTATGAAATTTTGTTGTCAATCCATTAGAAATGCTAATTAATTATTTCGCGAGTTATTAACTTTAACAAAAGACTATGTGCGTGCCTCTGAAGAGTTAAGATGTGCATATCCCTTCAGTGAGTAAAATAGAGTGTCACTTGTTATTAAATATATGCAGATTCTGATCATTGAATTGCAGAAGATGGTAGAAATATTTTTCAAATAAGTGTAGAAAAAATAATGTGCAGGATAATCCAAAAATAAAATAATAGAATGAGTTTAGCGCTAACGTTTTAGCAAGGGAAAACTATTTCAATTTTGTTGGTGACGCCCCCCCTCCCCCACCACCACCACCAAAAGAAAATTGGTACGTGATGGAGCAATTTGATTGCCAAATTTGATCACTGTATTGTTAAAGCTTTCAGAAACATTCAATATTTTAAAAGGGAGAATTTTGGAGCCGTTATTAATAACACGGCCGCTTTCGTATTTGTATGAAAAATATATAAAATAGTAAATATGGATTAATAAATGTATATCTGGTACCATACATAAAAGGTCAGAAGGCCGTTTACTACCTGCATACCGCTGATAGAGAATGGCTGCTATGTAGAAAAGGTGAGTAATTGCATATATTTATGACACATATTAGGCAGACACTTATTTTATAAGAAAAAAACCTTTGTGCGTCATTATGTTGAAATAAAATTATTTATATTTTCGGAATTTTGTTATGATTATTTCCATGTTTGATTTTAAACATTTACTGCTTCAGTATTAAAAGGAATGTATTAAAAAGTCGATTTTATAGTACATGATTATAGAATTTAATTACCGTTACTTTTTTATCGCTATCTTTAATAAATATATTGTATCCCAGTATTTATAATATTAATAAAAAATTTTATATAAATTAGAATGAATTTTCTTCAAGAATATAATTATTAGTTATTTTAAAATAGCAATAAATTCATCAAATATTGATCCGCGAAGATATAAAATACATATTATATAGCTCTTATTTCGTGTAGACTTAAAACACAACAGTGTTTTATTAACAAAATATTAGCTTCAAGACGATCATTCCCTAAAGAAAAGTATACAATCAAAAACATTTATGGTACTTGTTAAGGAAACAAATATTTTATACGAAATTTATCGTTCTCGAGAGAAAATGGAATGTATGTGTGTTTATTGAGGTATAAATTTCATTATGAAGATCTACAAGTTCGAATATCAATATTTTTATTTAGCATTTCAAATAAATGACTACATTTGCTTCACTTTTATGGAATTGCTTACTGATTTTTATTGTTTACTATAAATCACATAATAAATCTTCAAATTATTTGTATGTGTATTATCAATAAACATTTTATGTACATGAAATTGAATATCATAATTGAATATCACCCTCTTTTTTTATCAGTATTGGTAACTAATATCGCGATGCTAATACTAGATTTTATTTACGTTATTACTCTTATTTAATGTTGTTTTAACGAGTAAAATGTTTCGTTGTTTAGAGAAAAAATATTCTCAGGTTATCATTATTATCCCCCCCCCCCCCGAAAAAACAGAAAAGAAAAACATTCAATTAAATTATTATTATTTTTAATTTATTCACTTATCACAAGAAATAAATTCTTGTGAAAAATTCTATTTATGTGTGTCTGCTGAAGTCATATTTTTTTATAAATACGTACATGCTTAATCCTATATCCTTTTCAGTATTTAAAAAGATGTCTTAAATGCCCTTTTATATTTCGCGATTTTAAAATATTTTACCTTTTCTATTTAATTTCAACGTATTATTTAATAAATATTTTGTATAGTACTAATAGTATTTTGTATTGAGTAATATTAATAACTTTTAAGTGTACTGAACTAAATATTACGCAAGTATGTAATGAATTCGTAGATATATACATTTTTTAAATATAAAGATATATTCAAATAATATTGCTTCTTCTTTTTTTGTGAAAACATAATGCGCACGTTTAATTAATAACAAATATTTCTTCTGGAGTGCTTATTCCCAAAATTAATCTAGATAATTAAGAAACATAAGATACTTGCTAAGGAAAGAAAAACTCTATACAAACTAAACCCTTCTTGTAAGAAACTGGAATTTGCCTTATGATTTATATTTGCTGAGATCGAAATTGCCTTATGAATATTTACGTTTTCAAATACATATTGTTTTTCCATTTAAAATTCAAAATATGGTATTATATTTGCTTGACATTGTTTGCTGTTAATAATAACTTGGTTGTTTGCTGTTAATTATAACCTTGCTTCTTGTTAATAATAACTTGGTAAATCTATGACTGCATTATATGTGTAATGTTAACAAAATTATAAGTATGTTAAATTGAATGTTACACCTGCATATTTATTTTTTAAATTTCTTGTATATTCAATTAACATCCATATACTGATGTGTTATATATTTATATTAAAACTCGTATTTACTATACTTGTAAAGAGAAAGTGTTTTCTTATTAAAATATTTGAACAAGATTCATTATTCAGTAAAGAAAATTACATAATTCGAAGAATTTATAATACATATTAAAAGAACAAATAGTCTATATGTAATAAATATTTACCATTATAAATATTTAAATTAAAGTATTTATAGGGTTATTACTTTTGAGTACTATTATTTCGAATTTTTATTAATCACCATATTTAATCGCCCCTTTTTCCCCCTGAAACAAAAGCGAAAATTATTATTAAAAAATAGTGGTAATACAACGTATGAACTGTATTATTATTCAATTAAATAATCTTTTTACTTCTCAATTGCATCATACTTTGTTTTGTAAAGTTAATATTAATAGAACATTTTTTAGTTCACTTACTACTATTAAAGAAACAAAAATGTTTTGAAATAAACCAATATTCTAAACTAACATTCCTCTGCATTACAAAAATGCATTATAACTTTTATTTCGTTTGGTTACTTCTATTTCGTTCGAAATAGTTTAGCATTCTTAAGGATAGGATATATAAAAAAAAATGTCGAATTTCGACCAGCATGAAAAGCAGCTGGAGAGACAAAAAAGAATGTAAAATAAGCAGATGAAATATGTGTTAGAGGATTGGCTTCCATTATATGATGTCATGTCTTTATATGATGATATGTTCGAAATTTTCACCTTTATTAGAATTAATGTAATTATTTTTATTTTTATTTGTGTTAATTTTTCATGGATTACATTTTACTTTTTTTTGTGATCTGAGAATTTCAACTAGACAGTCTCATAATATTTTCTGCTAGTTGAAATTTATATAGTGAAAAACTACAATTATCTTATGCGTCGGTGGCGCCCGCTTTTCTCTTCTGCTCAAAAATAGTTTTTTAAATACACTAGTTACATACATAGAGGTAAGGAATATTTCCACTTACCTTATTCTTATTTGGAGATGTGCAGATGTCCATAATTCTATTCCGATGTATCCAAGTAGTTTAATCTATAGGGTGCAAAAATACGAGTATCCAGAGAGCACTGGTTTCGAGAAAACGCTGCTTATATTTGGAAAATATTTATTAGTTTTAGATAAAATAATTATATCCATTTAACTATGACTTAAATTTAATTATATTTATTCAAATGTTAGAGCGATTTGAGGAGTCTTACCATCTCCTCCTCATAATTTTAAGCATCACAGTGAGATACGCCCTATTCGGTCTGCAAAAATTTAGAGCATAAAAAAGAGTTTTTAAATGCACTTGGTAAATAAATAGAGGTAAGGAATTTTTGCACTTACCTTATTCTTATTTGGAGATATGCAGGTGTCCATGTCCATAATTATATTTCCATGTATCCAAAGAGTTTAATCCATAGGCGGCAAACGCACGAGTATCTAGAGACCACTGGTGTCGAGAAAACGCTGAATGTATATATATATATATCCTAAATTAATTTTGTATATAAATAATATCCACTAAGATATTCCTTCCGCACACTTAAACAATAAATTAATTTCAAAGTACGCACGCAAAGAGCATTTATAAAAATTCGTCTACCAAATCTCATCTTTCACACCGTCAAATTACTTACCAACGAAAAGATTTCCGGCTTATCCGATTACCCTCCCCCTATGACCCCATGCAATCAAACATTTACCAAGAATAGTGGCTCCATGGATAAGACGCTCGACTTCCAAACATGACACCCTCAGTTCGAATCTGATATCGGCAAATAGGAAAAAATATTATTTTAAAATATTAACAAATAAATACTCTAAGATGGCTCATAGATGTCGCCAATAAAGAAAGAAAGATTAACAAATAAATTTTTTGCAAAATTACTGCAGTTTAAAAACTGCAGTAATTTTGCAGTTGTATCAACCTCAAAACATCTGTGGTGGAATCGGCCAAATCACTATAGTTTTCCATCTTTTTTTCTTTTTTTTTTTTGCAGATTTTATGCAGATTAATTTTAGCTGGGATCCTACAATTTTTTTTCGAATGCAAATAGATGTCAACATCTGTCCAGGTTTCTGTTTTGCCACAAATGTTTCTAGAACGTTTTTATCAGAAAGAAAGTGTATATCATTAAAGATATCGTAAAAATAATGCCATTTGCTATTCAGAATATCTCAAATATTAATGAGAGATTGAAAAAAAACTTTATATTTTGATTTGAATATTTCATCTGATTTTCAAACTGACATATCTCAGAAGCTTAAAAATGTGGCTGAGCACTCTTCTGCCCCAATCCCCTCATTTTACACATACACTTTACTATTTATTGATATTATAAATCTTATACAGCGTTCCATTAATATTATTTCTCACTGAAGGAAAACATTTAACCTTTTAGCTTTAACAGAACAGCCAACTTGTATGACGTGTTTACGGTGTCATAGTCATAACTGTGACCAAAAGACAACTACTTTAATTCGTCACATAATGATCTCTCAAATGACTATTTTTGATGACTCGTATTTAAAGTCACTTATTTTTTGGTATTTCAAAGTTGCCATTAAAGGAGATATAAACATGTCAGATTCACATGGATAGGTTTGCCATCTACGTCACGAGCGTATAAGGAAATAATAAGAGTGTAATTTTGATTATAGTATTATAAGCGAAAGACACTGCATAAAAATTTAACATTTTTAACTTTGAAATTCTTGAAATTAATGTTCTGAAATGGGTAAATTATTTTTTGGCTTTATTTCACATGTTTTACAAAAATAAAATATGAACTATGTAGAAGAAATGACATCGCGAAACGTGCTAGAAAAATTAATTAGGAAAAAGCTGTACAAATATTCGTTTAATGTTTCATAAAAAGTGCTATAAAATGTTTAATAAAAAACAGATTTTTAAAATTTCGCTACTTTTCGGCCCTTAAAATCTTCTTAAAAAACAATGTTATACAGTGTGCGTCAGAAAAATATATACGTACACTGTTTAACGTGTCATAACTTTCTAATTTTTTTTTCTTTTCAACGTGCAATTAATTAGAAATAATGAGTGGACCAAGATTATCTTTGAAAAAAGAAAATTTATTTTAAATTACTATTTTAACGTTGCAGAAGTACACTGATAAAAAAATTGCAGTAAAATTATGGGCAGAGGCCGGCAGCAGAGATTCCAGTCATAACCCGAAAAAAAAAAGAAAAAAATCCATGCCCATCATTTTGTGCAGCCCGTAATTTTACGGGGCAAAGTAATACAGCATTATAATGCACAGGATATAATGCACTTTAAAACACAATAACACTTTACTTACTGTTCCGTAGCACGTAGCACGTTAGATAATCATCACAGAATCGCTGTTTTGGCGGGTTAAAATTTTTGAAACACGAGTAAAATGAAGGGTTACACCCTAGCGGAGGACAATGTATGGGGTCGTACCGTATTTTTGCTAACATATGGGCTAGAACTGTAAGAATATGTGGTTTGCTCTTAATTTTCTAAGTATCTAAGGGATAAGGCCGCTTATTTAGTGGATCAGACCGTTTTTCATCAAATAAGGCTGTTGTCCGTGGAAATTGAAGGGTAAACGTAGCAGAAGTACAAACAATATCGCAGGAAGTTTCAAGTAGATCCCTGACTTCAACTCTAGTCGGCAGATCAACTTCAGCTCAAAAAGTCATTGTTTTTTTTAATCGCACTTTTCATAATTTTTAGCATTTTACAATCCACAATTTAATTTTATTATATTACATATACATTTATAGGCATATAAAATACTTCGTAGGTTTCAGAAATTAGAAGCGTTAAATTAAACACAGTTTATGCAATGATATTCTGAAATTCGTATAAACTTCTTATTCATGTAACTTTTAACATAAAAAAATAAACTTGTATTAAAATAAATTTTTTATTTATGTCAAAAGAATACAAAAATAATTTATTTTGATAATAAAATATTATAGTAAAGTAATGCGAGTTACTTGAATTTTATTATTTTGATATTCTTTGAAATATAGTTGCTATGCAAATAATAAATTAAAAAGCAAAGTAAAAAGGATTGCATTTTAAAATTTGTATAAAATATGAAAATAAAATGTTTTATATTTCCCGAAGAGATGCAAAAAATTTTCCAATAATTACGACATACAATTCATCGGAAAAAAATAAACTTGTATTAAAATAAATTTTTTATTTATGTCAAAAGAATACAAAAATAATTTATTTTGATAATAAAATATTCTAGCAAAGTAATGCGAGTTACTTGAATTTTATTATTTTGATATTCTTTGAAATATAGTTGCTATTCAAATAATAAATTAAAAAACAAAGTAAAAAGGATTGCATTTTAAAATTTGTAAAAAATATAAAAATAAAATGTTTTATATTTCCCGAAGAGATGCAACAAATTTTCCAATAATTACGACATACAATTCATCGGATAAAATGTGATTTTGAAATGAATGGATGTTCATAGGCTAGGTTCCGAAACTGCAATTGAACAAGAATGCGCTACAACACAAAATGAAATATTTGTGGAAGTTTGTGAATGAATATTCCACCGTTATAAGCAGTGTATTTACCAGAACGGTAATAATTTTTAACATACCGGAGGAAAAGTTATACATCGTGATACATCGTATTTAGATTCTTTTGCAAATTAAATATTAATTATATATGAATGAAAACTTGATGATACAATTTTTTAAAACTATCCCATAAGAAAAAAAAATCAGAGATTAACTTTAATATAAAAACCCCCTTGGTTTATATTTCACGTCAAAAATAAATTATTTAATCGAGAAAAAATATATAACATTCTTAAAAAAATCTCCTACATTTAATTACTTGTCAAATATCTCTCCACAAGCTCATAGCGTTTCCGCTCTATCGCCTAAGAGTTTCATTTATTTTTTTCTCTTCGTGTTTTTAGATTTAAAATTTTTCTTTCTCTCTTTTTTTTCTACTCCATAAGCTTAATAAGGAATGTAACAATATCGTCAGATTTCATTCTTCCTCTGATATCTTGTGTTTTCACTTGACTTAGAAAGTCTTTCTTTTATCACAGCGGATATTATTTTGCTAGGAAATATTACTGTTTATTTTATTTCAGAGGAGACCAATAGATTTTTATAGCCGTTATTTATGGCAATTTCGATTTCAGATACGAAGTTTTTGGGTTGAAATCTGGTATGTATTTATTTTTAATTCTTAATAAAAGCATTATTATTTGTAAGTGTACTGGTCCGTCAATTTGTATTCTATTTTTTGTCATTTTAATTTTTTTCCAAGCACTTGGTATTCATTGTGTTCATATTTTAAATTTAAAATGTAATTTGTTATGAATGTGTTATGAATTTGTCATGTTCAGTTCTTTTCATTTAAGCTTAGTTGAAAATTAAGTATTATTAGAAATCTGAATCAAGACGTGTCACGTAGTTTTAAATGAAAAAGAAATGCGAGTCATCCTCATCATCATCATCTTCTTCTTCTTCATAATATAAATATGAACAGTATAAATATCTATTTTAAGAAAACGTCCTAATCCCGAAGCAAGACTGTCAATTTCAGTGTGACGTTACACTGTAACATTACTACTGATGTTAAAAATATAGAGAAAATGCAACAACCTGATAAATGAACCATTTCATTTCGGTATGTATAATATCTTCACAGTAATACACGCTTATAGACCAGGAATGTCAAACTCGTTTAATATTAAATGTTTAAGTGTTATAAATACATTTTAGAAAAAGAGATATGTTTATTGATCTAGCAAAAAGGTATTCGAATATATACTATAAACTTTCCTCAGTTACCAGCGATTCTGAAAAACGTTACCTTATTTACAGAAACCACCCTATTTCCAAGATTTCAAGAAACATTTCTGGAAAAAAAAGTTTACTTTGTTCCCTTAAATTCAGGAACGTTTTATAGTAGTTTGTACAATATATTAATAGGTTTTTCTCAACCCGAAATACATATTTTTACGATGCTACCATTTCTGAAGTAAACATTTTCATGTTCAAGAAATCTGTTCAACATATAAACATGCTAAATTAACATCATTTACAAATAAACAAGATTAACTTTAAAATAATTATTATTTTGATAATCTTGAATGTATAAAATCTGTTACACAGTTGAAAATATTTACTTGAGATTGGAGAGCATCTAAAAAACGAATATTCGGGGTTGAAAAAAGTGATTAATGTAAAATCCATTCGGAAATATTTTAAAAATTAACGTGCAAAATTTTTCTTTTAGAAATTCCTCTCTAAATCTCAAAACTATATTAGTATTATAGGTTTATAAAGCTAAAGAACAGTTTTTTTAATCGTGGGTAACTAAGAAGAAGTTATATTCGATATTTTTACTGTAAATCACACTCCAGGAGGAATGTAATGATATATTCCTTTTGTAAAAATATTTATTTTTGCATTTGAACGTTCTTAAAAGATTTAGACAAATGTGAAACTTTGCACTTTCGTAGAAAAAAAGGAAAATACTCATAATATTTGGAATAATATTCAGTGTGTCAATTATCACTTTACATAACAGCGAACAACCAACAGAGTGAAAAAATGTCCAGACCGGGGGACATACCAAGAGATCCGGGATCTCTGGTCTGGACATTTTTTCACTCTGTTGGTTGTTCGCTTTTAAGTAAAGTGATAATTCACATCCTTTGTATTTCAGTAATTTACAGCATAATTTATACTCTGCTGAAAAATTAATTAGTATACAAATATTCACCGATACTGGGTTTGATTTGTCTCATGTATACCATCAGGTGTTGTTCTAATGATTGACGTTCCATCTTGTGCTGCAAGGTTGTAGCCTAGCCATATAAGAATGGGAGGCCGGTAAAGTGATAAGGTTAAGTAAATGATAACTCACATCCTTTGTATTTCAATAAATAGCTCATTTAAAAAAATATTAAGTTAATATTCTGTTTTACATACGTCGTGAAAAATATTCTTCTTTTCTTAAACTAGTTACATTTTTTTAGAGATCTGACTCTTACAGTTATGGAGCACATTTGTAAAAAAAGTTTGAAAAAAAAATAATGGAAGAAATTCAAAATTGTACGTGTGGTTTATTTTTTTTTAATTAAGATTTAAAATTTTACTGTCAGAATATTTTTTTCTGGATTAAAACATTGTCTATCATAAAACAATTGAATACTATTTCAGAAAGGTACTATAGAATAATTAAATATAAAAGAAATGCATATTCAAAAGGTGCATGAGTATATTTATGCATCTGTTCTGCAGATGCATAAATACACAGGGTATTCCGTTAATTTGTAGATAAAATGAGGTATATGATAGTATTCCCCAAGAAAAATAAATTTTGTATAAAAAATCTCGATCGCAATTCATTAAAAAATACAGGATATATGGCAACAATTAATTTCGGAATTTTCGTCCATAACTCGAATAATGAAGAAAATTTAACACAATTTTCAACGCTTTCAAAACTCTACAGATGGATGCAGACGTCTCAATTTATTGGAGATCCATCATTGTTCTCAGACAGGCTATGTTAATTTCAATTCAGTAATTAAATGCTGCACTGCAGTCAAATATATAAAGTTGCTTGTGCATAAGTTTCTTGTTTCGTGCAAATATAAGAAATCACTAAAAAATCAGTTACGCATTTATTTCTGTCATTGACTTTAATATTTGAATACAATAGGATTTTCCAACTAGTATACGATTTACATTTTATGATCATATGATTTCCCCATGCTGCAGTAACTTCTAAACATTACTTTAAGTGGAGACAGAGTAACCCCTAAGTTTTACTGAATAAATGATCTTTTAAATCGCTGTGTCTTTGATATAATTTTTTCCGATGTTTTGAAAATTAAAGAATATTTCACTATTTCATGACGTTGCATGCTTAATACTCTACATTACGTGAAATATTTTACTATTCGTGCGATAGTATACTTTTGGTTAAGGTCGGTTTTTTAAATACTTTCGAAATAAAATAGAATGTTGATTTTAAAAAATGCACATCGGAAGTTAATTAATAATAAAACAAAGTAAAAAACTATCTTTGTATTTTTCAATTTGAATTTTGACAGGAAATAATTTCACGCATTAAAATATTATTGTGGATTTTTATTTATAGAGTGCAGTGTACAAATATATCAATAGAGTCACATGTACTAACTCAAACAGACGTTTCAGCATATAATTATTCAAAAATCACAGAAATCAAAATCAGATTACTAATACACAAACGATGCAGTGACTAATCTAAATCTAAAAGTATCCGATGCGGCCGCCTATTGTTTTTATGTAGAAGCGAAATATTTTGAAAAATATTCAGCAGTAGATCGCAACTCATCCACTAATAAAATATTCCATTACTCCTGCACTTTCCTCCAAACAAAGTTTATCGAAAAAAGAAAAAAATGCAGCCAGCAAATTGCCGAGCCATCCCTGTGACTGGGAGACATTTTTCTAGCATTTGATAAATTGCTATTCTTGGACTGTAAAATTTTAGGATTTTTTTACCTGAGGTTTGTAAATAATTCACATCCCAGGGGATAAAGAACATACATAAAAATTCGATTTCTAATACGAAAAAGTACTAAGCAGCACAGATGCTAAAACATTGTTATGACTTGACGAAAATGCAGCTTTATATCATATGATTTAAGGCAATTTTTCCGTTAGATTAGGCAATTTGTTGTATTTTCAGATAAAAACAATGAAAACAAAATGGACATTTCCATGTTTTAAAGAAACATATTCAACGAAAAAATTCGTTCAATTCCCATATTTTTTGGTAATGTAAAGAGATTTATTTCAAAAGTTTAAACTTTTGTAAGGTCTTTTGTATGTTTTGTATGTTTTTCATATGTTTTCGCACTGCTGTATATTTTGCAAACTCATTATAAGATGATTACTCAGAATAATTGATATGGTTAAGACTGATCAGTACAGCGCATATTAATGGCCTCTTAAGTGGTCTGACAGACATGTTTTTGATAATTTCTGCAGAACATCTGTTCTTTTTGCTGCTTCATGTTTTGACGGTGCGTTTGATTGGTGATTTTCACAACGTCATCAATAAAATAATGCGATATTTTGTAAGTGGCAAATCTTATCTTAAACATAATCGACTGTGGATATTTCATTCTTTCGATAATTGCTAGTACATAAACAGTAACTAACAGTCTAATTTGATTCTTGCGTAGATTATGACGAAGTCATACTGGAAATTGTTTTAATATTTGTTGCTGTTGATTTGTGGCCTGTTCTATAGTTTTATACACTTTCTTAATGTTTCGCATCTAAATTTTCTTACACAGACGCATTTTGTAAGGCTGTACGTGGAATTATTTCAGAATCGGTGGAACCATCTCCTGACTCATGTGTCTCGCATTTGTGATATTTCTCTCGAAATGTTAATAATGTGTCCAATGGCGTTTCCTAGAAATATTTGCTCATCGTTTTTCAAGTCGGTATGGTTTGTTCCTATAATGGCTAAGAGAAATATTTTCCGGTATCAGAAACAATGCAATTTTGAATTTCCAGCATTCGAACCAAATCTTGTTGCTTCATGCTTTCAGCATACACAGCTTAATATTTTCAAACAACTCTGTATCCATCGGTAATTTGTTCTGTAGTATGCCTCGTCTCAAATGTATATGGATTAAGAATGTTAATGAAAATTTAGTGAAAAAAAAGTGATTTGGGTTATTGCATGTGCCAAAATATAGATGGAAATTAGAATAATATAAATTTTTAAACTTTCATTTAAGAATCATTAATGTACATTTATGACCCATTAATGTACATTTATGACCGTATAGCGGAAAAATACAATGATATAGAAGATTACAAATGTCATAATTTTGAATAATAAGTTACGATAAAATATTACTTTTAAATTAATTAAATCAATTATTTTTTTTCTGCAAATGAAATTAATAACATGGAAATATTACTTCAATAAATTGGTATATTAAAATACGCACAGGCACTAAAAGGAAATATTCAATGCAAAGTATGATTATGCCAGATTATTAATTTACGGAGAAAAACACTTAAATATGAAAAAAAGGCAATTGAATAAAACACATTAAAAAATGTATGAAATATTAAATAAGTAAGTCAGTGAGTGTTGCAACGAATTTTAAGTGATGAGTGCTGGAATCAGCATAATTTATCAGCAAATTTTATGATGTTCAAATTCGGCCTTATAATATTAACGAGTGCATCTTACTTAGAGATCTTTCCTCTAATCATTTAACATATACCCTTTCGCTGATCCCTAATTGATGATATTACAATCATTTAATTTGAAAATTGACACTGTCATCATGTGTGTAATATTTTGTTTATTTTAACACATTAAGAATAGATATATGGTATCACCAAGCTTACTTAGCATATTCACTTATGCACTTATCAGCGTAGCATATTTAAATCTTATTGAAGAACAACACCATTTTTACGCAATTGGAACGATTAGAAAAGACACGTAATGGATCAGCACTAAACTTGATATTCTTTCTTAAATGTGTAAATAGGGGACACATTCTATCTCGTCATATAAGATGACAAATCTATAGGAAACTCAGATGATAGGAATTCTAGATGAACAGCAGCACATCGGATATCATCTTTATCAAGACACTGTAGTTCGGTGAACATGCAGTCCGAAAAACTAAAACGAATTTACATAGATTAACCACAAGATTTAAATTCATCAATTCTTTGTAATTTGAGATTACTTTCGTAGTGAGATATCTGGAATCAACAAAAGATAAAAGGTCTTTTGAACCTCTCTGCGCGCGGTCGACAATTCTTTCACATGCGATTGCTGCATGTGAACTTCCTGCCCGGTTTCGAAAAAGAAAAAATTGGTTTTTCTATACGTCGTTCACTGACTGAAAGGTACGGCAGAAGGAAAAGAGGTAATTCAGACGAAACAGAGGATTTCGTGAATATAGTGCTTGTGTCAAAATTGGACTGACTTCACATCAGTGGTGTTCATGCTTTAAAACAGTGATTTTATGTGCTTGTTACATGAATGTAGAAACTTCTTCTCTACAGAGGTCAAAATATAAATGTATTTGTTTAACTATCGAAAACAAATGACTGTACAAGATATATCACTCGGTCATTGGGACCTATATGAAATATATAAGATTAACCAAATTACAAATTTATTACAAATTTAAATTGCTTTATACTAATATAAAATAAAATTCAAAATAATCTATATGAAAAAATATAGTTCAAATAAACCTTCGAGCCGAATAGACCCGTCTTGGTAGTCGAAATGCTAACCTCATTATAAATATGGTATGAATTGAAACGGCAACAATTTATTTGTATACGTAATTATAAAATAAATTACATTTAATTCATTTCCTGTCTTTTTTATTTGAAGACTTATGTTTGCTTTCTTGATTTTCAGAATATAAATTATGAAATAATAAAAGAGAATATAAAAGATAATTGTATTATCATATGACATTCAAATGCAAATTTTACAGATTAACACTAATTAAATAATACACGCACTTATGATGTTCTGAATCAAAAAGCTACTTCATTATTTCAATTGAGGATTTCGAAAAGTAACACTTAAATATTGTTAAAATAATTTTATTTGGTAAACTTATTAAAATAATGAACAACATATTTATTCAAATTAAATAAAGAAAATGCAATCTGTCTTAAGGTTAAATGAATATATGTTTGCTCTTTTGACGCAAATAAATTAATTTAAATTACAGTTTTATCATTGTAATTAAAAAGGGAAAAATTTATTACTGTTCAAAACTTGAATAATAACGAAATGAATAATTATGACATATAAATAACGTGAAGTTTCCTAGACTTTTAATTAACGAATTACAAGTTTCAGTACTCACTTATCTTTATTATTCGACTTCATTTAATAGAAAAAGAATTATAAAATTGATAAGACAATTTGTTTAATACGATATAAGTCATTTCTATTGTTATGATATCTTTCAAAACATTATGTGACTAATAACATTTCTTCCTAACGAATTGAAATAATACAATATTAACATACGTAACAGTTTTCATTAGAAGAGGAAAATACCATTTTAAATGATTTCTGGATAAAATTTTGTGTCTGATTTTTACGGAAATTTCAAAAAAAGTTACACAATTATTTTAAAAGAATGGACTCTTTTTTTGTATCAGACAATTTATTCAACTTTTGCTAATATAGTTTTATTTTAGTGACAGGAAATACATTCTCGAATATGTTGGGCGTTAAGGGTGTAGACTCACCTTAAGAGCCTACGCTAGTCATCCGTAGAAACTCGAACGCTAATGTTAAGTCTATGGGCAGGTTCTTGACAGATTTCTCGCTCGCATTTTAATATTTTTAAAGTTTTTTTTAATAGGATAGCTGATTCCGATCCCTAACGTTGTTAGTTTTTACTTTTTCCATTTTGGTTCCAGCTTTTTTATATAAGGGTACTTTCACTTTCAGAACTGGTTCCAACCGGTTCTGAAATGGAAAATATCCGCTTATAAAAAAATGTAACTAAAATAAAAAAGTAAAAACGAACAACGTTAGTGAGCGGACGCAGCTATCCTATGCCCTCCCCCCCCAAAAAATAGTAAACATTTAAAAATATTAAAATACGAGCAAGAAATCTGGCAAGAACCTTTCCATAGACTTAAGAATAGCTCTTCTGACAACAACTCTTCTGACTTCCTGCGACTGGATAAAAGTGTCTTTTTCTTTCACTCAAACTATTAACAGTATTACGAATTGCCCATATTAACTGCATTGGTATATTACCATCAGATATCTTGCATATTTTGCTATCTTCTATTATTTAATACTATGAAGACAAATTCGACTAAATACTTTTTTACAAAATCTTTTATCTTTATAAATAATGACCAACGACAAAAGTTTTCAACCATTTAAATGAAACAATTGTATATAAAAAACAATAATCTATTATCATTTTATAATTAAAACACTTTAGAAACAATTACAATAAAAACTTTAACATTCTCTTAAAACAATTTACCATTTTCTTCATTAAAAGAGAAATATTACACCATTACAAACTCAAAGCAAACAATATAATATTTTAAACAAAATTTACACAATGTCTTTGTGAGTTAATTTAACGCCGATTTAATGAAAAAAGCTGTAAAACTGAAAGCTATGAAAATTAAAATGAGATATGTTGTAAAAAATTTGAATAAGAATGGGAAATAAGTTAAACTATAACTATTTAGTAAATTTCTTGATTATAAAATTTATTCCTGAAACACTAACTTGCAGTGAACATAACGAACAATTACGTCCATAAAATGTAAAGATATGTGAAAAAATTCAAATGTCATTATCATAATAAAGAAGAACGTGTTTTATCTATTCAAGTTATTTTAGAATTTAAAAGCTTTTATACTGAAATTAATAAATAAAATCTTGTTTCAGGTTTCCACTCTCAAATGATGACATGAGACTGAAAAAAATGGTGATAAACATATAAAATATCTTAATGTGATTAACAAAGTTTTAGTACTATAAAGAAACCGGTTGCTATAAACAAGAAAGAAAAAACCTGCATCATGTGTAGTTTATGACACTCCCAAACTTGTGAAAATAATACTGTGTAACTTTTTTTAATTGCATATGTTACGTATATATATATGTGTGTGTGTGTGTGTGTGAGTTTTGGTGTAAGATGTGAAATGTGATCAGTTCTGCCTATCGTCATCTTTATATCAGAATGAGAAATTAACGGATATTAAACACGTTTCTAGATTTACCAAGTATAACACAAATTGTTAAAGTAAAAAATAACATAAATAAAGAATGTAATTACGTGTATTTTCTTGAGACAAGTTAAAAAGAAATCTTCAGTGTCAGTATTTTAAAGTATTTCATTTCAATATTTGTTTTATTTTTCATTAAACGATATAAATTTAGAGGTCATTCTATAATTATTTAAAACTGGAGTATTAATCTGATTTTTGGATTACAAACTTATATTGTTAAAATTTTTTTTAATGAAGTTAAATGTCCTTTTCTTGTTTGTTTTTACTAGAGAAAGACTTTCAACAGCTACATTGATGTATAAGACTTCAGAATTTTTTTTTAAAGATTAAAACGACGAACGTTTTCTAAATTTTTTATTAGCCTTATTTTATTTGGATAACATAAACGTGTCAAGAATGATTAATGGCTAGATATTTGAAGTGAATTCTAAAGAGAAAAACCCAATATTTAAATTAATGACTACAGTGGCAAGTGCCAATTTAGTGTAATGTGTTTTATAGAATTTTACTGTATAATATGGATTAGAGTAAAAATGGATAACAGACAATTGTGTTTGCGGTAGGACTCTAGAATTTGTTTGAAAACTTGAGCTTTTTTTGGGCTAGTATTTTTCCCTTTTTGATATCAGAGAGATCACTGTGCAGATACTGCCCAGGTGTTACACTACGTGGAGTATTATTATTATTTGCAAAGTAGCTTCGAACATTTTAATTCCTACGCAAGTGTTAGTACCCATTGTCTATCGTATGCATAAATATGGATTTATACATAATGTTGCATAAACTAGTTCACCAATCATCATCTGTTTATAGCTTTTTAAAATTTTTGTGGCGATAATCGAATCCGGAATACATGAATAGTTGATCTGTATATTTTTTTAAACGTTTCTTTCTGTACTGTCAAAAAGAAATATCATAAGAACCTCTGTTGTTGTACCTACATTTTATGCGGGAAAGTAGAATTTTTTAACAGTTGTTCAGTTTATGCTCTACTTGGGCTTAATATTTGACTCCACCTTTACGTCCTCCCTAGGAGTAGAATCCTGGATTTGCATAAAAAATTTCAAATCGAAGAGACATGTCATGGTAGAGAGGATACCAGCATTATATATTAGTATTTTATTTCGAAAAGAGAGAGCAGGATTCTTAAGGACAGTTGTAACATATTTGGAAGCTTTGGTTACCTTATATATTATGTTAAGAATATGATTTATGAATTTATGACTTTTATCAAAAATATCCCCAAGGTATCTAACCGGAAGAGGTTAGTGTTGCTAATGTTTAATCTATTGGAATAGGAGATTGTTCTAGAAAAGTAGTTTTGGATAGATTAATTTTAACTCGCGAAAGGTTACACAAGTTCATGCCATGTCAAGTCTTTGCAAGTTTCTGTAATATCAATTGTATATCAATTAAGATGGTACGTATTACGAAGGTGTGCTTAGGTATAGATAGTGCTATCGCCCGCATATAAAGCAATATATAGTAAGATAACACTGTACGAAGTATATTGTTAAAAATAAGTTGAAAAATGTCGGTCCAAGTACCAAACTAGGAATTTTCCTGAAATTAAAAAATGGAGAGTAAATAAAGTGTTATTAATGCGAACGTAAAATGTACGTTCGCCATGGTAAGAGTATATGAAGTGTAGTAGTCCGGACGGGGTATTTAGCAGGAATAAATTGTAAATGAGGACGTCGTGCCACACTTTGCTAAAGGCCTGAGCGATGTCAAAGAATATGGCAGCAACTAGTGTCTTTGCATTGGAAATCGCCGACGAATTCCACATCCCGAAGCAACTGGTGTTCTGTAGAATATTTAGCTGTGAATCTAAATTGTTCAGGCATTAAACTGTTTTTATTTTGTAAAAGTCATGGAGCTTGAATTGAATAATGCTTTCATGAACTTTACTTAACCATAAAAATGTGTAATACTTCGAAAGTTAGTGGGGTCAGAAGCAAGTTTTAAGAAAGGAGGAATGGTGGATATTTTCTATGTGTATAATTGTTTCGCTCAGACGTTCAGAATAAGCTTTTCGCACTATTAATGTTATGTTTTGCTAAAACAATTCATAGGATAGAGTGTTTATGATAGAAGGTGGTGGCAAATTGCATATCTCCGTATTTTAAACTCATTCCCTACGACAAAACATCGTCGAGATTTTCAGAATAATAATGTTTCTTTTAATACTAATTTTATCCTGATAAGTGTTTTTATGTGAGCAGATCTCCGTGTGGTAACTAATAATTTAAAACCACATCCCAAAAGAAAACACTTATCCTAGTGGTTACCATACTGCCTATAAAATAAGACGTTTGGGCTCATGTTCGCGGTTGCAGAACCAGCGAGGTCTGGGTAGGGTGACAGTGCAGGGTTTACCTTTTGTCAGAAAGATAATTAGTATAGCTTTTCGTTCAAATGTCCCCTGAATATTCCCCACTTGTAGTATTATGTCTAAAGCTGCCAAATTCTTAAAAAAACACATCCCATCCCCACTTTTTAGAAACGAATTTTGCTGAATTCTTCAGAATAAACTTTGGCAAAGGTCAAGTTTATGTTTTCGGGAAATAAAATCTGTATATATATATATATATATTATGCTGTGCGCTCCTGGGCTGTAAATTGCATTACTATATAATATAAACTTATTTCCCACGAACAAAAATTTTACTCAAAATCTTCCGAATAATTCTTTACGATAGTCAAATTCAATGTTTTGATTTTTTTACCAGGCTAGTGGGTCTGCCCCCTGCTCGCTACGCTCACCAACCCCCGTTCTGATTTCACAGCCTCTTAAAACCTGGTAAATGCAATGTATCCTGTTTTAAAAAGATGATGATGATGATATCACGAACGGCGACTAATTTCTATAATCAAGTTATAATGCTTTTTCATTTAACTGGTTATAATGCTTTTTCATTTAACTGGTTATAATGCTTTTTCATTTAACTGGTTATAATGCTTTTTCATTTAATACATCTTTTTTATTTTTAATATTCATGTGTAAACACGATTTTTATGACGTAATTTTCTTTATTTCCTGCTTTCAACGCGTGATCATTTAATTATTATTTTAAACTTTCATTGTTGTTTTTAATATTCTCGCGCAAATACATTTTTTATTTGAGATAAAATATAATCATTTGCGCTTATTTAGAAATTGGCAACAATATAAAAAAATGACTTTTTCAATAAAAGATTTTTTACTCGATTTTTAATGATTTTTTGAGTTTTCATTGTCCGACCGTGATAATTTTTTGAATTTCTGAAAGCTTGTTATAATTCGCGTCTGGTGGTATGATTTTCAAATCCGTTGCAGAAAAAAAAAATCGCTCCTCAAAAAAGTCCCTAGTAAAAAAGCCATGGGAATAACCCGGAATATCCACACAGATTTTCATTGGTCCATTTCCAAACCATTACTTTTTTATATATATATAGAAGGATTTGAGTGTATGTCTGTAGTGCCTCTAGTGAGAAATTGCATAGTTATACAAATTAGACTTATTTTCGATTAATTCTTCAGTATAAGCTTCCACCATGGTAAATTTTATGTTGTAAGAAAAAATCTTAAATGTTGGATTTTTTATACTAAGTTTACACACTTGTGACAAAATTAATGGACCTTAAAGTTTTACCTTTCTCAAACAGATATTAAAGTAGTTTATCTTGTCAGACGTATATTTCTTGATAAAAAGACATATCAAGAAATATACGTCATAATAAGTGTGTAGTAAAACTCTGATGCCCTGTCTTTTATTTCTTCAGATACATGTGTAGAAGTTATTAATGATATAGAAAATTGCCATTTTTTCTCTATAACTGAAAGACAAATCTACTTACTGTGTTTTATTTAAATAAAATTCAGAAATTATATTTTTTATTTATATTAGAAGTATCATATTAAAATAAAGCTTTAGATATTTTGTAAACAATGAAATATTTGGTATGTAATTTTAATGTTATTGCTGTAACTTTTACAATTTTTCTCACTTTTTATTTGAGTATATTTGCTAAATTACGAAACTATACATGATCTGGGAATAATTAACTGTATTCAGACATTCCATTAAAATCCCATAATTACACGTAGCACGTTTCTCGGAGTTTCACCTGATTGGTATTTGAAATTGAAATATCCAATAATTAAAGTATCAACTGCTTTAGTTGCGCTTCTATTATACGAAACAAATTATTAGTTTTATTTCCAACCGAAACTATTTATTAAATAGAGTGCTTTAATAATTTCAATGGCACACTTTCTGAGAATCTGTAATTTAAACTAACAATTCTAGTTAAGAAATAAACGAAATGAAGAAAAACATTTGACACTTTTTTAAAAATGTCAGTATTTGTTTAATATTTATACTTAATAAATATTCAAAATCAAGAATGTACTTTTACTCGTATCACTGAAAGAAGAAATTCTTCATGCGTTGTGTAAAAGTCCCTCATGTACTATCAATTGTACTTAATTAGACAGACCTATACTGTTTTCATTTCTTTCTGATATATTTGTGAATAGAAGGAAATGTATCCTTGCATTTTAATCACAATACTTTAAAATGCATTTAAAATATACATTAGTAATAGCACACTTTCTGACGAACGGTTTATATTTTAATTATTAATATTTAGAAAATAATTAATTTTCGTTTTTATTTGTACACAGAAAAATCTAAATAAAATAAATAAATAAACATAAACAGTTTGCAGATTTTATTTTCGACTGGTTATGTTTGATAAATAAATAAACACTACCCATATTTTACCCATATACATTATTTTTATATAAATGAGTCGTACATTTTTAATGTATAATTTAGCCTTACGTCAAATATCCAATACTTACTTATCACCTTTAATTTCTTATGTCATACACACATACTACATATTTATATGCATCTCAATTGAAATACTCCTTTCCACGGAATTTGCTTGTTTTCATAGAATGCATATGATTTACATAACTATGTCCCCACTCATCTGTCTGTAATCGGTAATATAATCATACTTAAAATGCTTAAACACAATCTCACATAAGGTAAAGCCAGGAGAGATGGCGCAGTCGGAGAGATTGCGCACATAGAGGTTCGGGGGGAAGGAGTAGAGTGAGAGCGCAGCGACTCCAGGTAGTTGTACAACAACAGTAGTGGAGTGTCTACTTGAAAGTGCACGTTGATTGCTTTGAGCGTCTAAGATAAAGTATTGCTATTTTGTTTTGTTTTCCCAAAGTAAGAGCTTTAATTTTCATAGCTATTCATCAGAATTTCTATACAATGTCAATAGTACAAAATATTTTCAACTTAAACGATTTCTCATAAGCTACTAATCTAGACTAACAATGTGAACATCAACGGTTCGTTTTAGTAGCGGCCATGTTTAAATAAAAGGCCGCGCAATCTCTCCTACCGAAATTGGAGAGTTTGCGCATCTGCTACTTAGGATAGATGGCGCTTTGTACCCATTAGCTTCTATGCTAGGAGAGATTACGCAGCTAATTGGTAAATTTGCATAAAAAATGAAAAATGAAAATGGACTAATTTGAAGTTAAACGTGTTATCAAGTAACTTGATGTTATTTTGTAATCTTATCTGGACTTGCTTTTTCTGATACTTTATTTTTTTTCCTTTAATTAAAATTTTTTAATCGTTTTTAAAATTATTTCCTTTTTCTGATTCTTTAAGCATGAAGTTGAAATATTCACTCCCAATACAATAAAATTTGTTCACAAAAACCTTACAGCAATGCCATTTAAGTGTAATTATTATATTTAACAATTTAATTGTAGTTATTAATAGTAACAATCTCTCTAACCCATGTGCGCAATCACACCAACCCTGTAAGGAGAGATTGCGCAAAATAACTTTCTTGGTTTTATTACAACTGTTCCATTAAATTGCAACATAACAACAAAATAGCAATGGAAATGCATAAAAAACAAATGAAGTAAAAATTACTCATGGATAGTTTAGCAAAAAATTAATATTTAGGTTTTGTATTGTTATCCTTTTGAATTGTGCGCAAACTATCCTAGCTTTACCTTACATAAAATATTCTAATTTATAAATGGAAGTGAAGATTAGTGATATGATGAGATAATGCAATTTTAGTTTTTATTCTTCAAATATTCAAGATTTCCCCATGACAAATTTTTGTTATAAAATGCATATGATTTTCCTCCTAAACATACATCAACCTCATATGAGGCCAAATAGCTTGAATTATATTTTAGATTTCGGTTTGTTTAAAATCAGTTCAATAGACAGTTTACAGTTTACTTACTTCTTGCACATATGGTTTGTGGATGACCTCGAAGTTTAGTTTCAGATATAAAAATATTTCACAGATATAATATATATACTATATTATATAGGTTCCACAGCTTCTGTCGGCAGGTTATTCTACTTCGTTTTTATTTTTGCGATAGACAACTAACTTCTTAAAATGCTAACTTTTAAAACAACAAACAATTTATTTGAATGTTAGGTTAATAGTGAACAACTGGTTTCGGGATGGTTGACATTTGACATTTCACGAAGATTGCTCTGAAATCTATGAGCTACAAGTCTGTTTGTATCGAATGATCCATATTTTTTTATTCACAGAAACACATAAATGATTTTGACAATTACATAAATCTTCTAGACGAGATAGCACAAGGAAATAACAAAGAGATACAACCAGAAGCTCCACAAAGTGCGTGCAATGGAGCTGGCGGGAGTTGAACCCGCCGGCCTTGATTCCTACGTTCACAAGCGATTAGAAGAATGGTGCCTTAACCACTCGGCCAGGCAGGCTCCCGGGATGGTTGTATGTCATAATCGGTCTAACACTGGTTTGGATCGCCCGATCTACCGTGACGTCTAAATTCATCCCTTAGGAATTATCTCTAGGATGGTGTTTTCTGAAATGGATGTCTGAAAATATTTTTATGTTTTTGTTAATGTTTAATAGACATTATTATACTGACTTTCTTTATTTCTGAAGTAGTTATTATTTAGTTGCTGTACATAAGTGATCGATGTCTCTGAATATATTTGTAAATAAAACAATGTTTAGAAGGAATTGATAGGTATTAATATATTTATATTTTATAAATTATGACATTGTTATTGCTTAAATATGCACTGTATGATAAAAGTTTAAAATAGTATTGAAATATGCAAAAGGGGGGCAAACGCGTTCCACTTAAAAATATATTCTCGCAACTTCTTCATAGTTAAAATTTATACAGACCTGAAGGATGCATGTTCAACTATAAAGACGTACCTTTTGTTGGTTTTAGGGGATATTTAATTTTTATGACGCGACTGGGCAAAAATATAGAGCTCCCCCTCCTTCGTCATTACAAAAAATAAATGTGTGTAGCTGGTTGAAACATATAAGAAACAAATGCAGCATTTCGCATACCTCCCTTTCGCTCATTGTTTTTCCACCCTCAACGTAGCATATTTAGTATATAGCACGTCATATTAACTTTCACTTATTTTTAATGGAATTATGAATGGAATAATTAATGGAATTATGGAAATATATAACCATTATAGGTTTTATAAAATTAACAAGTGACACAATCTGTTTCAAAATACTTTTTAATATTCACTTTGAACTGTAAAAACTGTAAAAATATTTTTTTTCTACAATTGTTTACAATATTGCAACTGTAACAATTGTTCCATATATTTAAATGGTTTTGCAAGTATTTCATTTTGTGTAGAAATGAAAATAACTAATATTATTTATTCTTAGTATTTAGTAAATAAAATATTTAGTTTAGTACAAATAATAGTATTTAGTGACACGAGTTAAAGCTTTACAACGTTAAAACACACAAATACAAACTAACTCAACATCAGAACCACATGCGACCGTTTCAAGGTTAACTCAGATGCCTCTCATCAATGTAAAACTGAAAAGAAAAACAAAAGATTAAAACTGTTCAAAAGAACCACGGTCGGCTATAGCCCCGAGTACTGGTTTATGAAATGACCAAAAATGCCAAAGCCAAGAGTTTATATAGTGGCAGAAAAAACAGACTGTTCTGGTACTATATAAACTCTTGTCTTTCCCCTTTTTGGTCAGTTCATAAGCCAGTAATTGGAGCTATAGACGAGCGTAGTTTCTTTTTAACCCTTTTAATCTTTTTTTCTGCTTTACACTCGTGAAGAGGATCTCAGTTGCCTTTGAAACGGTCGTGTGTGGTTTTAATGATGAGTTAGTTTGGATTTGTGTGCTTTTAAAGTTGTAAAGCTTTAGCTCATATCTCTGAACCGACACAACGTGATCATTTTCTGGCTACAATAGTATTTAGTTTTGACTTACTCCTACCTCCCCTTCCCTAGAAATATTTGTTTTCTCATGCATTTAATAAAATGGTTCGTTTCTAAAAGTTGCTATTTCTAAGTTAAAAATATGGGATATTTCATCAAATATATTCTTCAAGATGATACCTTACTCTTGTTTGGTAAATTTTTGTCTTTTTATCCCTTAATTATTTTTATGGAATTTAATCATGAAAAAATTCTTTTCGTTTTGTTTATGAACTAGAAAGATACACTGGTTTCCATACAGTTAAGAAAATTTCTTTCAGTTTCTATGAGATTTGTATATCCCAATCTTAAATTAACTCATGTTAATCTACGATTAAAAAAGCTATACTAGCTTTACCATTGAAAAATAAACATGTAGTGTCATAAAATATACTTATTTAAAGTAACATTATTCCTTACAAGTGATATCTAATGCTACATACACACTTATACATACTGGCTATTTCAAAAAGATATAAGCACAATTTATTTGATAATATCTGACATGTTCTTTTCTTTTTTCGAGTTTAATTAACTTCAAATAAAGGTGGGCATAGTCTAAGTATTGCCTGAAGGAAATATATGTTAACCCTTAACTGCTGTTATCGGTCACACAGACCACTGCATTTTTCGCTTTTCAGAGCTTAACGTTTAACTTTCTGTTTAACTACAGATACTAGTGAAAAATGCAGTACAGAAACAGTATCTAATCGTTAATCGAGCCTTTTATTCATCTTTCGATCTATCGGTCTCAGCGACCGATTCATAGTAGTTATGCAACAATTTTTATCACAGTAGTTAAGAGTAAATGGAAATGTTAATGGAAATTTAAAATTGTAGCTGAAAATTTAACACTGTTTACGAGAGACTGAAAACAGACTGCCCGCCTACGCGATATACAACTGCTAGAATTGGACATATTAGTTAGCAGATAGAACTGTTAAAAATGTTCACAAGCAACGTTAGAGAGACCGCATTTATGAGAAAACCTCTCAAATAAAGAGAGGCTAATAGATCTGTTTGTAAACCAGCTGGCGTGGTAGAGCTACAGCACCTAGAATACATAGTGTGGAAACCGGCTATCCTTGTAATACTTTAAAAAAGTGCTAAAAAGTTGTAGCCTATAAATGTGCAACGGTGCTCCTACGATAATAATCTCTAATGAAATCGTATTAAGCTGCTTATAAGCTGGCAGATGGCACTGCGATCCCATCGTTATCTTTTCAGCAACGTTGTACATTTATTGGATTCAATGTTTTAGTACTATTTTGTAGCAGATTTCCACACTATGTATTCTAGGCGCTGTAGTAGAGCTTTCAAAACCAAATGTCGATTGCATTTTAAACCTCTCACATTGAAAACAGTTACGTTCAAATCTAGGCCATGTTCTCAATGACGTTTATAGACATCGCTATAATGCTTACCGTTATACTCGTTTAAATTATGTATATAATTTAAAAAGAAAAAAACCCGTATAAATATTAATTTACCGTACTATTGTTTCAACAACTTAACAATTTACGACATTTCCAACTAAATTCTATGTAATTTTTATCCATTTAACCCTTAAATGCCTGATTTTTCAAAAATAAACTTTAAAATGTTTTTCGGCTTCTATTTTTCAAATAAATCATGGGAAAAATACTTTAAAAAATCATATTCTGTTTTAAGTATGGTTTACGACTAAAAGCAGTTTGTTACTAATCGGCAATACTGGTCTTTAACTAAAAAAATAATTTAACTTCATAAAATTCTATAACATTAAACACACATGAATTTTAAGAACTATGATGAGAAATAAATTTTACTTGCTCACAGCAGTCTAAAATAGGGTATTTTGCAAACTTCCAAGTGAAACAAAAAGCACATTTAGCAACAATTGAAAAAATAAATTGTCTTTATTCTTAAACAGCACAATACTTGTCATCTGATTGTTGAAAGTTGATTTAATAATATTGTCAGTATGTATGTTATTGGCAACATTAGGCTTTAACCTTCAGTATTATTCTAATATTATTTTTAAAGACTAAATTGGGTATGTTGCCGAAAGGCAACACACGGCATTTAAGGGTTAAATTTTGTGCTATCATATCTTACAGCAATAAAATGCCATTCAAGAATTTCAATAGATTCACACTATCATATCTCATATTTGAATATAAAAATCGCACATTCGTAAATTTAAAATCTTACAGATGCTACAAATGAGAGGATTTTTTATTTTTACGGTTTCATTTAAGCAATGTGTTCTCACGTAATGCAATTATGTAATGTTTACATCCGTTGTTCCTTTTAATACTTCAATTTAAATTTAAAAAAAATAGCTAGACTCATCTGACACCGTAGGAAGGGTGATTTCAGCATAAAGTATATCAACAGGGAGATATTTGTTTTTTATTCTAACTTTTCTTAAGTTATCCTTCTAGATGTGAATTTAGATACGTTAAGAATTGCACAATACATTTTAAAGGTTTATTAAGAAAAATATAAAAGGCCTAATTCTAGGATAGTCAGCAAACACTGATTGATACAATATACATCTATAAGTGCTTCTTGACATCTTCTACAACCACTTTGATAACACTATCTTCGTATCGCATAGGTTTTCCCTTACATACCCATGAGACATGTCTAAAACATACGTAACTTTATTAGTTTGGTTCTTGAATTCGACCGTATACCTATTTTACGCCATATTTAAAAAAATGCAGTTATACAGTAAGCACTGTCGTTTAACAATAAACGTTAAGTCAAATTATTCTAATCAAATACAATGTAAACGTAACTAAATAAGAAAGTTGTTGATCAGGTGGTTCTGTAACAATATGTTTTTGATGGTGATGCTTCTGCTCGCAGACGTGTAAATAATACCAGGAAAACGTTTTTTTTTACAGACAGTAACCTTGCTTATCTGAAACCTTTCACACTGAAACAATACGAAACATGATATAGACAAATGAGAAACATGATATAAACATATGGTATAATTTAAATAATTCTATGAAAATAATAAGTTTTATAAGATATAATTGAAATTTATCCTCTAGTTGCCTCACTATATACAAATACACCGACAGGGGGATATTCCTTATCATGGAAAATTAAATTGTTTTGCTAAAGAAAATATTTACCTTATTAGCTAATTCATTTGTTATTCGGCACTAGATTTTATTTTAACATTTTATTATCACAAACCTGAAACATTTACAGTTATTCAGACGATTGTATTTGTTTGATGTAAATGGGTAGCTGAAATCAATTAAATTGTGTATTTATTTTGACAAATATAGCATTAGAAAACTCAATAAAAAAAATGGCAGAATATATTTGTTTTCACTAATTGAGGAATCTATCACAATTCTTTAGACATAAATATATGAAACTAATTACGCTAATTTACAGAAAATATGTATGTCTACCCTATAGAAATAAATGCTAATTGATAAAGGCATTCCTTATAATACTGACATTTATCTCGGGAAATAATATTTATCTGAAGAATGTCAACGTTTGCTCGAGAATCCCCATAACTAATTTATTGTTTCATTTTCATACATTTGTTATTTCGTTTTACTAGAAACTATAAATTTCACTTTCAAGAGTATAATGAAGTTGTTCGAAAGTTCAAATCATGTTTATATCTCTGAAACAAATAAATTAGTTTAAAGGGGATTGACAAATTTTTTCCTCATCTATTGATTTTGCGAATGAACATTTTCCATTTGAGTCATTTCTATACTTAAGCTTGTAAATGAAACTAGCGATTACAGAATTGAACAACTTTTGGATATTGTTTTGCCATAAATATGTTTTAAAACTTTGTAAAAATTAATTCTTGTAGAATACATATTTAAACAATACTATATATTCATTTCAGATTCGTTAAAACAAAACTATTTTTAATTGTTTTACAGATGAATGCATTTTTCTTGAATACTACTCATTGCCTATAATATAACATATAAATCTTACACGTTTATATAAAAATGTAACTCTTAGAGTTTCTGATACAAAAATATCAATCTTACTAAAATTATTCAATTATAACAATTTCAGTGTGGAGTATTACTTCTGAGAACTAACTAATAATTGTAGAAAAACATAAAATAATAATAATTTCCTTTTGGATAGACTGCATATTTTCACTAATAATAACTTATATTTTTGTCCTAAAAGAACAGCTAAGATTTTTCAAAAAACATGTAATTTTTTTTAATCTCTGCAACGCCACTGAAATAGATTTAAAGGTTGATAAATGCCACTTGTTATCAATTTAAGAACAATTTTAATTATATTAACCCATTAATTGAAGAAAATGTAAGGTATGTTTAACTTTTTTCTGTCTTCTACGATTTTCAACAATTCGTTGACTACAACATATCCTGAAAAGTATATTTGTATTATTTAATCGTAAAGTATATATCATTAAACAAAGCATTTTTTAAATCTAAAATTGTATTAGCTTGAATGTTAATTAAAGTATGCGCATTTTTTTATTGTTTCGTCAACGCAACACCAGTGGATATATATATATTAAAATTTTTAATATATTTTTGTATATTTAATTTGGCAAATTTGGCAATTTTTACCTGATATTACAGTTTTATTTAAACAGATGTGTGAAACAAATGGAAACACATCACCAAATTTAATCATGATATATTTTTAAAGTTTTGGTAATATATTTAATTTTATATGCATACTAGCAAGCTACGCCCGCTACGCTGGTCAATTTCTTATAACGAACTTTTAATCCAACAAAATATTGACACTTCATAATTCACTTTTATATTTTAACAGAATAATAAGGCTACTATAATTTGTGACTCGTGGCTATAGCCAATATACACGTCAGGACACGTCGCTCTTATCATTATCTTTTAACGCATGAAGGTTTCGCTATGGTACTCCATTGAGAAATTTGGCAATATTTGAAATTTAATATTTGAAAAACGACATTATATTTGAAATTTATACCAAGAAAAATACATTTTTTTACCTTTCAAACGCAGTTCAAAACGCTAACAATTTTCTGACAAATACTTTTCGAGCTATTATTTTTTTTCAGTAACTTTAAATGTTTCATTTTCCGAGATTAATCTGTGACAACAATTAGCGAAAAACCCAGTCGTCAGCAACGCATAGTTTTTTATTAAAGAGGCTGTTGGAGTAGGGATTGTCACCACTAATTGGCCACTATCACTTTTGAAATCGGTTCGGTAGTTCTAGAGATTCCCTAGAAATTGTAATTTAGAATGTTTTTAGAACGCTTTTCGCTCATTTCACAATTTTAAATTTCGAATTTTTTTATTTTGTTCTTAGAGAGCATTTACATCTTATAAGTAAATACAATGCCAAATTTCAAATTTCTAGTTCCTTCAGTATAAACAAAATCGCAATTTTAGAATGTTTTTCTCTCCTGCACCCCCCTGGGGATAGTGGCACACACAAAAAATATATCCTATGTTGGAGCAGGAGTTGTCACCATCAATTTGCCACCATCACTTTTGAAATCGTTTCGATAGATCCAGAGAATCCATACAAATTGTAATTTATAATGTTTTTAGAACGCTTTTCGCTCATTTCACCCTTTTAAATTTCTCATTTTTTTTATTTTGTTCTTAGAGAGCATTTACATGTTATAAGTAACTACAACAGCAAATTTCAAATTTCTAGCTCCTTCAGTATAAAAAAAGATCTCAATTTTAGAACGTTTTTTACTTCTGCACCCCCCCCCCTGGGGTTAGTGAAACCGACATAAAATATAGCCTATGTTGGAGCAAGGGTGGTCACCATCAATTTGCCACCATCACTTTTGAAATCGGTTCGGTAGTTCCAGAGATTCCATAGAAATTGTAATTTAGAATGTTTTTAGAACGCTTTTCGCTCATTTCACCCTTTTAAATTTCGAATTTTTTTTTATTTTGTTCTTAGAGAGCATTTACATGTTATAAGTAACTACAACGCCAAATTTCAAATCGGTTCGGTAGTTCTAGAGATTCCATAGAAATTGTAATTTAGAATGTTTTTAGAACGCTTTTCGCTCATTTCACCCTTTTAAATTTCGAATATTTTTTTTATTTTGTTCTTGGAGAGCATTTACATATTATAAGTAACTACAACGCCAAATTTCAAATCGGTTCGGTAGTTCTAGAGATTCCATAGAAATTGTAATTTAGAATGTTTTTAGAACGCTTTTCGCTCATTTCACCCTTTTAAATTTCGAATATTTGTTTTATTTTGTTCTTAGAGAGCATTTACATCTTATAAGTAACTACAACGCCAAACTTCAAATTTATAGCTGCTTCAGTATAGAAAAGATCGCAATTTTAGAACGTTTTTCACTCCTGCACCCCCCCTGGGGTAGTGGCACCGACATAAAATATAGCCTATGTTGGAGCAGGGGTTGTCACCATCAATTTGCTACCATCACTTTTGAAATCAGTTCGGTAGTTCCAGAGATTACCCCCTACAAACAAACAAACAAACAAACAATCTTTACTCCTTTATAATATTAGTATAGATTTCCTGACCCAGTAGTCTGTAATACTAATTTTTTTGCAAAAATTTTAATCTTTTATATGCAGTAAATATCGGGTTATGACGAGGAATATGTTTTGCTGAAACCTATAACATTTCTTCCCTACGACTTACCACGCTGACTTAAGCTATCAACATGAGTAAGGTTATTCAATGATCGCTATTCCGAAAACATGCATACCTTTCATAGAAAAGGCACTATTATTGGATTCTTGATTCATGTTGTGGCCAATGTAAATATATAAATACATCCACTTTAAGAATAGAATGCATTTTCTCGATCAGTATTGATCAATATTTTTCAAGTTTAAAAGTTAATATTATCAAATCTTATGAATTTATTTTCATCGTCCAATAAGGAGGAATGCATGGTAGAATGGAGACATAACAAATATGATTGAATGCGATTGTTTAAGTACTTTGTTTAAACGAAGTAATGATTTTACAGCGGGAAATTTGATTTGAAATATTTTATTTGGATGAAATCGTAAATATACATTTACTAAAAGTAAATTATTGGAATCTAGTAATGAATTTTAGTATGTAAATGTATATTTTCGAAGTTCTTTTTTTTCAATACATAAATTAATCCCTAGTATAACGAGGCCTTTTTTATTTATACTAGCACAGTGTTTAAAGAAATAGGTAGTGTGAATAATCATACAAGATACATACTTTTAGTTAAGTTAATTAAGTTAAAACTTAAATAATATTTAAATAACAATTAAAAAAATAATAATAGATAATAAATAATAAATATAATATAATAATAAGATATATAATATAAATATAATATTATATATATATTACTCTTATCTATATGTAATAAATATAATATATAATAAATAATCGTATTTAAAACTTAAGTAATACTGAAATAATAATTAAAACTTATGTTAATAATTAATGTTAGTTGATTAATTAAGGTAAATAAATAAATAAATTAAATTAAGTTTTGCTAATTAGGTTAGTTAAGTTAATTAAGTTAATTACTTTTCTTCTTTAACATAATGAAGTATAAAAAAGACCGTTCAAGCCTGATAACATATGCTTGGAATTTTTCAAAGAAATCATTAAATTCTTTAAACTTTGAAAATATGATAGCACTTTATTTATAATAAAAAAAAACGTAGACATACCACCGCCATAAAACTCTCAATTGTCTTACTTGATGTAGGAAATAAATATCATTGGAATTTCCAATTAGTATAATAAATCACTGCGTAATGCCGTACTCAAAGCGAAAGTAACACAGTTGTCGAGCCATTTTGATCTCGACTCATCATTTCTTTTTCAATTATTTCTGGTATGAAAAATTTATTAAACCATTGTCTCGTCGCCATTTATAGTATACTGAATATTAATTAAAGTACGTAGCCCACATTATAAAAGGAAATGGTCGAATAAATAATTTTTACACATTTAATGAACTTCATAAAACATAATATGTACAGATCAAGATCAATACATGGCATAACTGCAAGTACATTTTATGGCTAATGAAGCGAAACAAATCTTAGAAATATAGTTGTCGTTAGTGAATGGAGGACATACAAGTCTTACAATACTTTTTTGTTGCTGCCCTCTACAACTTATTTCCTGAAGTAAAAACACCGCGTATAGTAAATTAATATGATATATATATATATATATATATATATATTTATATATACAGGGTGAGTGTAAATTGTTTTAACAAAATAAGAGGGGTGATAGCACCCCCACTAAAAAAAATCTGAAGATTATCTTAAAAAAATATCTGTAGAAAATCTGCAGGTATTTGGCCCACTTTTTTTCAAATCTTCAAAATATCTGCAAAATGTCTTAAAAAATTCTGCAGATTTTTTAAAGGTAAAGTTAAATCTGCAGAATTTCTGAAGAAAGTGGCACAGTGGGGACCCATCCACACGATCAATAATTAACATTGAACATAGAGGCGCATTCCACTGTGAGAAGTAGAAAATAGTAAAATCAGAATTTCTTCATGAACTTAAAACAGTATTGGGAAAGCGACTGGACGATACCAAAAGGTTCCACATTCTGATTTATTGATCATAGAAAAATTCACAGCAAGTGCTCAGAGGGACGGCCACGCGTGTCGTTTCAGAGTTCACACCGGCGAAGGAATGACTGGCGTATCATCTCGAAGATTCCTGATGTTGTGCTAATTTTGTCTGCTCCAACAACGATTGTCGCTACGAGATCTTCAGCCGATTCCGCAGGCGTCTCGTTCACTAAAGATTTCAAGTGCCCCCGGAAGAAAAGGTCCCGTGAGCGAGGAGGCCAAGTCAAAGGTCCGGCAAGTCTGATATACCGTGTGGGACACGTGGCATTAAAGAAGTCCTGAGACCGTTGTGAAAATTGCGCTAGGGCTCCATCGTGCATAAACCACAAGTCGCTTAGGATATATGCTATGTAGGGAGGTATAAAATGACGTCAGTGGCAATGACTTGTTCATGCTCGTCGCGTTGCTACTTTACCCTTTTCTGCCTCTCAGCGTGGAATGCGACCCTATGTTCCATGTTCATTATTGCTCGTCAGGATGGGTACTATCACCCCTCTTATTTTGTAAAAACAATTTAGACTCACCCTACATATATATATATTCTTCTTAAATAGTTATTAAGCGATATAAAATATTGTTGTAATATATATATTTATTTAATTACGCAAAATAAATGCATCATAAATAGTAAAATATTCATAATTCATACATAAAAAATAACAAAATGTTCTGGAGATATTAAATTAAATGTTGCATTCCATGATATGGTAAACATACTAACGCGTATAAAAGATTACCGGAGTTAAATCAGTGGAATTAACGTCAGATTTGTTTTCACAAAAACAAGATGTTAGACAACATGTCTTTGGGATTTTCATCAGATTCTAACAACAAGTAAAAACAAAGAACTTTCCGAATACTTGTTTCAATTAATTTTATTTATCTAAACGAAACACGGCAAATAAACTCTTATAGTAATTTGGATAAATAAAAAATAATAATTTATTTATAAAACTTTTCTTAAATATGTTTTTTTTTTAAATACGTATATTTAGATAAAGTTACAGAAATAATAATTAGTTATTTATATGAAAACTAGAAATAGATATTTCAAAACAAAAAATCTATTATTGCAGATTTCAACATTACATTATTTGATATGTTAGACACAAGAAAGCGAAAGAAGGATTATGGGGGATTAATTCGACAAAGCAATCATGAATAAAATACTTTAGCTTAATCTGCTTCAATAAATCTCTCATCACTACTTAGAATATATTTATTTCGATAAAAGAAAAAAAATCAATGATAATAATATTGCTAATTACCCGTGTAACAACTGACAAAATATAGTTTGTGATTTGGATTTTATGCTTAAATAGAAATCTTACTCTGATTATCAAAGTGAGATACATATTTTAAATAAATTAATAAAATTAACATACGGTATAAAATTCATATATATGGTATTTGGATATCCCTATATTACTTTATGATGTGCCATAAAAATTATTACTCATATAACAGATATTATGACAAAGACGTTTGTCATATATCTTGCTTTCAGTTCAAATTCCCCCCCCCCCTCAAAATTTTAACATGTTAACATAAGCTTTTCCATTCCTCTCCCAACATCTAGCATGCATGTATTGATTTCATGCTTCTCCTCCTCCCCCCCCCCCCAAAAAAAAATAGAGATAAAAAAAATAATAAATTCATAAAGATTCATTCATTCCCCCCCAAATAAATAAATAATTATAAATAATTAAAAATAATAAACAATTATAGTTTATAGATTTTAAATGTCTGTAATCCCCCCCCCCAAAAAAAAAAAAAAATTCAATATGTTAACTAAAATCTATTTCTGATTTTATTTAGATAACGAATCTACTTTCTTCATTCTAAAATGCAAGTCACTCGCATACATCAGAAACCTCTCAGTCATTCACTTTGCGGTTATGCTAAAAATAAGTTACAAAATGTTCACATATTTCTAATTCAACCGTTTCCTTCTCATGAAATCAAAAGTGCATCTGTCTTAAAAATTAGACAAAATATATAAGCAGCTGTGCTCTACTTATTAATGTAATGTAACGTATAACCGATATTTTTTATGCAAGCATTAGCACTTCTCATCCGCTCTCAAAAGAATTAATTAAAAAGATTAAAACTGTAATATGCAAGCTCATATCTTTCACACCCTGTTATTAGATTCGAGTCATAAGTAACCGTTAATTGCAGCTGTCTTTTAGCAAAATCAAACGCCAATCCCAAAATTACTTTCTTTTCCTTTTCCTTTTTGTCTTCATGAAAGAATCTTTACAACCCTTCCCCCCATTCTCAAATGAATGCATAATCACAGACAGAATCTAGCATTTATCGTTTTTTCCCATACGCTTCCGACATTGTCTCCTAAAACTCTCTCGCCAAGTACTGGCGATTTTATCATGCTTTCCGCGCCAACACCCGTACATGTAACTTTTAAAACTTCATCACTTCGGCCGTTTGATTTGACCAGACCAGCTGTTAATTTCTTCTGCTGATTTTGTGGAGTACCTCCCCTTGCGCTTTTCGTCTATTTGTTCTTGATGTCTAATACTATTCTTGATTATTGGTTCCAAATAAATCACCTTCATCGCTAATCATGTTTCTTCTTTGTGCCCGTGTATCAACTGCCTTCCTTCATGTGCTGTCAACAACCGTATTTACGTAACCATCTTCAACGTTTCAATCACCGAAAATCTTCTTTATAAAATCTGGTGCGTCTTCGCCGTTCTCTCTACCTAGAGAATACCTTTTTTCCAACAAGGGGAGGTACTCATGTACTGCTTGAACATTTTTCCGTTGCAAAGTCTCACCCTCCGTTCCTCTGATCGGATACGCTTCACTCATCTCAACGGTGTTTTTTTCCTGCCTCCGCGCGTCACCCCCCCATCTCTTCGCAGCGCGATGTACCTGACTCCGGCCTCGCTTCAGTTTGAACTCGTCATCACAGCCCCCCCACCTGCCATGCTGGATCGCTTTTCTACCGGGAGTCCTTCTCCACCCCCTCATCTCTGCTGACAACCTGCCCTTTCTGGAAGTGCTGCCCCCGCACCCCCTTCGCCGGATTCAAGACAGTCGGACTCTAGTGTTTATCTGCGTAACTGAAATTCTCTCGCCGATCCTCATCTCTGCTAACTCAAGACGTGAATGCAATATTGTAGTTTTCCTCCAGTGCTTTCCCCTCGTCTAAAAGTGTCAGTATGTTGTGCGAAAATTTGTGTTTAAAGAAAAAAAGTGTGGTTCGTTGAAAACCACAAGTGTTTCGTTACCGTCGTTGCATTATAAGTGTTAAGTTCCATAAAATCAAGGATCCTCCTCTTCCCTCCATCTGCGTGTGCGATCAGTGGTGTGCGATTTTTTTTTATCAAAATGAAATCACCCTACAAATTTCATGTGTGCTGCTACTTAAAATTTTCCTAAATTATTTGTGCCTTCAAGTGCTTCAATGCCGTTGAATGTGTTACGTGTATTGTGTATGCGTTTCAAAATAGTGGTCCAAAAATTAAAATTCCAATGCTCTCAGCAACAGTGTTATTATAAGTGATCCATGTGCAGTTTCAATCAAAATATTTTGAATAGTATACTTTCCGGAAGATCAGTGCTACTGAGTTCGTGATTCTTTTTTTAACGCTGCTGTGTTTCAATAATCCTAAAGTGCAGTTTTAAATTTGAAACAAAATAAGAAGATTAGTACAAGGATGTTTTGATATAATGTGATGTTCATAAAAAAAAAAAATAAAAAAAAAAAATAAAAAACCGTAGTAAACAAATCATGGTTGCACCAAAAAAAAAAAAAAGCGTTTTATTTTATTTTAAATTAATAAGTATGAAGGATGAATAGAATGTTAGTATATTGTAACTTTCTCTCACTCACAGTAAAAAAAAAAATTTCTTTAAACAAAAAAAAAATAAATAAATAAACTTTGGTTTTGATTAAAATGTACATTTCAACCTTCATACTTCTCTTGTAATATATTTTTTTTTTCTCTCTCAGTCAGTAGTAAATTTCATTTGGTTAAAATATTCCATTACCATTCTTAAAAGAATATATTCAATAACAGAGTTTTGGCTATGTTCTTTTTGTGTTTGCCTTCTACCAAAACCTTCTTAATTAAATATGCAGGTTGAAATTTAAGTTAATTTAATTTTTGAACTTTCTCATCAAATCGTATAAATATGATTATTTTATCTTGCATTTTTTTTTAGTTGTTGTAAAATATGATATTTTCATGAATATTTAAGGCAAGATTGTTTTTTTAAGGTGTTTTGGATACAAATATTAATCTGAGTTTTTAATTTTTAGTAAACCAGTTTAAAAAAAAAATAATAATAATAACTTAAATTGTCTTGCAATATTGGTTTCATTTTTTTTAAATGAATAAAAGAAATGTTAAGTTTCATTCTTAATAATTTAAATAATTTGCATAATTTTTTTTTACTTTTATACTTGTGTTGATAAATCCCAGGTAAGATCTATTCACAGTATCTTATGCTATACAAATTGATTTTAAAGTTATAAAAAAAAGGATATATTTTTTGTGTCCTCTATTTTTCTCTCATTCATCGCTGTTTCTTTTTAAAAATGAATTAAAATGAGCGTTAGGGATCTATACGCTAAAAAGAAACAGTGATCAGTCATTATTATTTATTATGATATAAATCCAGTTTACATTTTTTTCTTTCATGTTATATTTATTATCTGCTAGTGTATATTGAATTTTTTTTAGTTATTTTATTGTGCATGCAGTGTTTCCTTGAATTTCATAGATTAGTTAACTGTATTTTTGGCCACCATGGCTTCTCGGCAAATACCAATTAACTTGCCGAACTTTGACGGTGATCATGAATCACTCAAATTCTTTTTCGACCAAGTTCGGTCTATTAGTCAAATAAATAAATACAGCCCGCAAGCAACAATTGCTTTACTTAAAAGTAAACTTACTGGTCCTGCATTAAAATATTTAACACAGAACCCTGATTTATTAATCTCAAATGACATAAATGTCATCGAAAGAGAATTTTCTAATTTTTTTTCACCTCCTAGCAAATCACAGGTAGCAGTCGAACTTGCAAATTTAACGCTCTTACCCGCAGAAACCATTAAAAACTTTGCCCATAGGCTTAATGTTCTGACTGCAACAGTTTATTCGGACATTCATGACGCCAATGCGCGTGACAAAATTAAGTACATGAAATTCCTGGAAACCATTCCTTCCAATTTAAGAATTAAAATTCAAGAGGAAGGAATTACAGAGTACCAACCCGCAGTTTTGAGGGCCCAGGCACTACAAGATATTTTGTACGGAGAAAAAAATTTGCATGCTCACCCCACCCTTTCCCCAACTGATTCAATATTTGCCGACCAGCTGAAGCAGCTAACCGAGAAAATAAACGGCCTTTCTGTAAATACCCAAACACAACCAGAAATTAAAGAAGACGCGGCAACTTACAAAACTAAATTTGCTGGCATGCACAACAAACGGAAATTTCAAAATCGCAATTTTAACAAACACCACTCTCCACATAAATCTTACAACAAATTTAACCGCACTACTTGCCAGCTATGTTTCAAAAGTGGTCACGAAGCGCAAGCCTGTTTCAAATGGAAACGCTTAAATACACAAAGACGAGGACAATTTCACAACAACAACAACCGACAACAGGAAAACTAAGTCAGAGGTGTAATTTTGCTGATGGCTTTGCACCTCACCCCACTACTGTTTACACATCAGCCAGATTTTTCACAGATCCGTCCTTACCAAAAATGTCACTTAACAGACTAGTAAACTCTGTAAGCACACAAACATGTGATATTGTAAAAATTTCTAAGCATGAAACGACACAAACAAAAACAGAACAATATGATGACACTACTACAAAAATTATTTACAATGTCATTAAAGACTCAACATCACTCCCCCTTGTAAATGCCTCAATTGCAAAAAAAGATATTACTCTACTTTGCGATACAGGAAGTACTATTTCGTTACTATCACAGTCTTTATTTGATGAATTAAAAACAATTTTAAAATATAAGAGATTATCAACTGGTGTTGTCATCAAAACAGTCAATTCTGATGTAGATTTCTCCGCATGTATTAGAACCTCCATTAAATTACAGCACAAAAACTTCAACCACCACTTCTATGTAGTAGACATACCAGATTCATCTAGTTTCCAAGGTATTATTGGCTATGATTTCATCAAACGATTCAATATTGTTGTAAATACTGTCAAAAATCTTATTCATATTGACAACACTTTATCGATTCCTTTGGTAAACAAACAAACTACTCCATCATCTGAGATAAATCAATGTAGTACACAACCCACCGCCTTCAAAAATCAAATTGTGGCTTTGACTCGTAGAGTTTCCTTAAACCCTCAGGAACAAAAATGGATTTCAGTTTTCACAGATACTATTAGCACAGACAAAGATTATTTATTTCAATACAATTCACCCGTTGACAACTTAATAGGATTTGATGCTATAATAAAACCAAAAAATCCAAAGCGAAAAAGAAAAATTCCACAACAATATACATTTTTTCTGATTTCGGTTAAAAACAATTCTGATAATCCCATTCACCTTCAAAAAAAAGCTAAAATAGGTCAACTTTTTGAGGTCGAGGAAATAATTGAGTACTCCCCAGATAAAATTAGTCAAGATGACTCAGATCAACAATTTTTAAATCTCATTCAAGCTTCTAAAGACATTCTCAAAAAAAGAAAAGAAGACTTATCTGCAACTGATTTCAATCTTGAACACTTACCATCCAATGAGGCTGAAATTCTAAAAGAAATGTTACTCAAATATTACCCTGTATTTTCAAAATCTCTAAATACACTTGGGCATACAGATAAAATTATTCCAGATTTGAAATTTATTAATGACTATCGTATAAAAACACTTCCTTTTCCAATACCTCAAGCATTACAAAAAGATGCATTAGATCAAATTAATCAATTACTTGAAGCTGGAATTATACAAAGACATTGCTCGGAATGGTCTTGTCCTATGTTACTTGTTAGAAAAAAACCAGATGGTACTGGTAAACAAAAATTTCGCCTCGCACTTGACCTTCGAATGTTAAACACTGTAATACAAGGCTCATCTTACCCACTACCAAAAATTCAAAACATCATCGCTAATCTCTCTTCTTACACATTCTTTACAACACTCGACTTTCATCAAGCATACCATCAAATTAACTTACCAGAAAAATTTCACAATCAACTAACTTTTACCACCATGTTTGGACCTTTTTCCTACCGCAGACTTGTCTTTGGTTTAAAGACAAGTGCCTCAATCTTTCAAGCTCTAATGGAGTCTTTAATTGACGAGCTACACCTACAAGATGTTTTCACTTATCAAGATGACTTTATCATTGGTGCGAACTCTTTTGATGAAATGTGTTCTAAACTTGACAAAATTTTTAACCTCCTTTCCAAGTACAATCTCACTCTTTCACCTAATAAATGCAACTTTCATCAAACAAAAGTCAACTACTTAGGTTTTCAAATAGAAAATCATTGTATTTCACCAATCCATTCTAACATTGTAAAAATAACTTCATTTCCTACAACAACTACAAAACGACAACTAAAAAGGCTTATTGGTTTGATAACTTTCTATAAATCATTAATTCCAACATTTAACAAACTAGTGCAACCACTTATTGATTTAACTACTCCTAAAACTAAATTCATCTGGACAGAAAAACATCAGGACATACTTAAAACAATACAGAAAATTTTCTTCGGTTCACCCATGGTTAGGTTACCAGATTGGAATAAGAATTTTTATTTGAATACAGATGCATCTAACATTGCCATCTCTGGCGTTTTACTGCAAGAACATAATGGAAATCTTCAACCAGTAGCATACTTTTCTAAATCCTTAAATTCCTCTGAAAAAAAAATATCCTGCTTTAAAACTAGAACTCATGGCAATTTACAAATCTGTTATTGCATTCAAATATTACTTATACAACAGAAAATTCCTAATCTTGTCGGATAGCAAACCTCTAAAAAATACAAAAAGACTACAAACCCAGCAGACATAACCACCCGTTGGCTAATTGACCTTTCAGAATATTCGTATGATTTTGAACACATTCCAGGATCTTCAAATGTTTTAGCAGATTATTTCTCTCGCTGTAATTTTGACAACAACCAAGAAAATTTATTAACCAATCCTAACCTTATCCATGATCCTCAACCACTTCCAATAGTTGATCATGAAACATCTGATATTTGCAAATCTGTTAATAACAACAATTGTCATGTAAATTTTCTCATCTCAGGTGAACGAGCAAAACGAGACCCATTATTGGAGATATCAAATCAAACTTTTTGCACTGAACAACAAAAAGACCCTACCTTAGCTAGTATTTATGATCATATATTACAAAATAGACCTTCTTCAAAATTCCCGAATTACTTCATACATCCTGATTCTAAAATATTAATGTTCAAAAAGGAAGATATCATAAATAATACTTTCTCATATCACATTGTAGTCCCTGATTCACTTAAAAGTAAAGTTTTAACTATATCCCATCTGTCACACTTTGGTATGGCCAAAACTTATGAATTTCTTTCATCCAAATATTTTTGGAAAGGCATCTATGTAGATACACTCAACTTTGTAGCTTCATGTGTCAAATGTTTACAGGCCAAACACCATAACACTCCACCCGCACCTCTTCAACCTACATACACACCAAGATATCCTGGTCATACAGTCAGTACAGATTTACTTGGTCCTTTCTCAAACAATAAACATGTTTTAACTGTAACCGATCACTTTTCAAGGCACATTGAACTCTATCCTCTCACTGATACTTCTGCACCCAAAGTTGTAAAATGCTTATTTAGTTATATAACTACCTATGGGAGACCCGTCTGTATTTTGTCAGATTTAGGCCCACAATATACTTCTCATATCTATAATGCATTTAATGATACTCTTGGTATAAAAATACATCACAGTTCGGTCTCGCACCCACAATCTAACAGTATTGCCGAGCGAATTAACAAGTGTATTAAATATTCTGTTACCACATTACTACAAGAAGGACACTCTTTTGAAAATGCTCTGTTCATTCATAAGTCACTTTATAATGGTTCGACACACTCTTCTACACTATTTTCACCTAACTTACTTCATTTTGATCGTGAACTTTCATTAATTTTTGACACATATGATCATAGTACCAACCAAGCATTTCTAGATAAACATGTTGAAGTTTATAAATTACTAGATGACTTAAACAAAATATATGACAAAGCATATAACAACATTAAGACTGCTCAAGATAGACGTTACAAAATTCACAGTCGAAAAGCTAAATTAAGAAATATATGTTTAAAAGATATTGTTTATTTAAAATCAGTCGACAAATTTAAACCTAAATATACCGGTACATATATTGTAACATTTAAACACTCTCCTGTTTCATTTTCAATTAAAAGATTATATGCTCATGATGATACTGCATTTAGGGTACATATTGATAGACTTCTTCTAGCACCACCTCGATATGGACATTTATGTGATCCTGCAAGTCATGTTATAGATAATAATTCTTCTAACACCATTCTTGCCCCTCGCTACAATTTAAGAAAAAGATAATTTGTAACAAATTAAAAATAATAATAATAATAAATTTAAAAAAAAAAAAAAAAAAAACTTAAATTTTTCTATGATCTGATACTAAGTGTTTTATCCCTGGCCAGGATTCTACGTATACTGTGCATAACTTGTCTTCACCTGACTTCACGGCTGGTCCATGTCTTCTTGTGAAGACCACTTTTACACAATATTTTGTATCGGGTCACACCATTCTTTTAATTTGTCACTCAATTTTATAAACAGTAGATAAATATAATATTTTCACATTTTTTCCCTCACACTTTAAACTTTTATTCATGCTGAATACAACATTGCAAATATTTTAAATAAATAAGGTCTTTTAAATTAAAAAAAAAAAAAAAAAAAAAAAAAAAAGTTCTTTTAAACAAACTTAAAGCAGTTGCTTACATGACTTGTACAGTTTCACTTCATCATACCCGATTATGACATATTTTAGGTCTCTCAACACTCTAGGACTGTCAATACATTAGGATTTGCATAAGATACACTTGTATCTTGTTTTTTTTTATTTTTTTGATAATTCTTTCCCTTCAGGCTAGTGGTACCGTTCTAATTTTTTGCCCTTAGGTTACCACACCTCACCAGATTGTGTTTAGAGAGACAATTGTGATTTAGTTTACTAATTCACAATATTCCCTTTTCCCAAAAGTACATGTGTTCCCGAATCGTGCTCCTGTGTGGGGATCAGTGCGATCTTCATTGGGGAGCAGGGAGTTCATGTTGTAATGATGTGGACTCTCATCACTGCCCTCCTCACCTAGGTCGTAAGGCCCTAAGCCTGAGACATCACACTTGTCATGCATTGACAAGATTTAGGGCGGTCCCTTTTTATGGGCGTGCCACATGCACCTCTTTTTTTACCGTCCTGTGCTTGCACGAATTTTTAAACCTTTTTCAAACAACTTTTCATTACACGACACTTGAGTTAATCCATTTTCACTTTTTAATATAATTCAAGTTAATTTTTAAGGATATATGTTTATGTTATGTGTTATTTGTATTTATTTTTTTTAATTGTTTTCATTTGTGTTTCATATTATACTTAAGTAGTAATTATAGTATTTAAGTGCAACAAATTGAGAAAATGAGTACTGTTTTGTGCTCAGTTATCATTAGACATGTCTAGTTAAATAGTAACTTTTTAAAGCTGGTACCAGAAAGAAAAAGAACAAAACAGAAAATAAAAGGACGAAGATAAAAAAAAAAAAAATCTTCGAAGGTAGTGCACTATGTTTTATATTTTATGGACTGACGTTACAGACTATTGAGGTAACAAAATACTTTATACTGTTGCAACTCATATAATTTTACAAGTATTTTGTTTTATGTTATGTATGTATTATTTTAAGCTTGGGGAGAGTATAATTGTATTGTATATATTTTTTAAACTGTACTGTAAACAGTACAGCTTTTCTGGTCAATGGGGTGATATATATGACAAAGACGTTTGTCATATATCTTGCTTTCAGTTCAAATTCCCCCCCCCCTCAAAATTTTAACATGTTAACATAAGCTTTTCCATTCCTCTCCCAACATCTAGCATGCATGTATTGATTTCATGCTTCTCCTCCTCCCCCCCCCCCCAAAAAAAATAGAGATAAAAAAAATAATAAATTCATAAAGATTCATTCATTCCCCCCCAAATAAATAAATAATTATAAATAATTAAAAATAATAAACAATTATAGTTTATAGATTTTAAATGTCTGTAATCCCCCCCCCCAAAAAAAAAAAAATTCAATATGTTAACTAAAATCTATTTCTGATTTTATTTAGATAACGAATCTACTTTCTTCATTCTAAAATGCAAGTCACTCGCATACATCAGAAACCTCTCAGTCCTTCACTTTGCGGTTATGCTAAAAATAAGTTACAAAATGTTCACATATTTCTAATTCAACCGTTTCCTTCTCATGAAATCAAAAGTGCATCTGTCTTAAAAATTAGACAAAATATATAAGCAGCTGTGCTCTACTTATTAATGTAATGTAACGTATAACCGATATTTTTTATGCAAGCATTAGCACTTCTCATCCGCTCTCAAAAGAATTAATTAAAAAGATTAAAACTGTAATATGCAAGCTCATATCTTTCACACCCTGTTATTAGATTCGAGTCATAAGTAACTGTTAATTGCAGCTGTCTTTTAGCAAAATCAAACGCCAATCCCAAAATTACTTTCTTTTCCTTTTCCTTTTTGTCTCCATGAAAGAATCTTTACAACCCTTCCCTCCATTCTCAAATGAATGCATAATCACAGACAGAATCTAGCATTTATCGTTTTTTCCCATACGCTTCCGACATTGTCTCCTAAAACTCTCTCGCCAAGTACTGGCGATTTTATCATGCTTTCCGCGCCAACACCCGTACATGTAACTTTTAAAACTTCATCACTTCGGCCGTTTGATTTGACCAGACCAGCTGTTAATTTCTTCTGCTGATTTTGTGGAGTACCTCCCCTTGCGCTTTTCGTCTATTTGTTCTTGATGTCTAATACTATTCTTGATTATTGGTTCCAAATAAATCACCTTCATCGCTAATCATGTTTCTTCTTTGTGCCCGTGTGTCAACTGCCTTCCTTCATGTGCTGTCAACAACCGTATTTACGTAACCATCTTCAACGTCTCAATCACCGAAAATCTTCTTTATAGATATCATTAACAGAAACAGGTCAACAGTAATAACAGACTGTAGACTTATTTTCATTTTAAATTCTAAAAGCAGAAACATAGTACAATCCGGCTGTATCAATACAAAATATTTTACTACTTTCGCTGTCAGGGACTATCGAATCAACGCTTAAAATATGGCGTTAACGCTGCGTCCTCATAATTGATATATTTAATTTTTACTAATCTGTAACATACTCCAGAACGTTGAAACCAGTAGGGTTACAACATATTACACCAATGTTTCGATTTAAAATTATGTAGTAATAATATAATTATATAATGATGCAAAAGAGAGATTTAATAACAAAGAGGGAATATGACAAAATTATTTTTCAGAAAATTAACTTAATAACAGATATTAACAGAAAAGAATAAAGTAAATGTATTCAAAATACACCAAAGTATATGTAAAAGAGTTTATTAATTGGAAATTTTAAACTACTTCTCAAAATTTTTAAGTAGCTACCTATTGCAGCCGTTCGGGGGAAAGCAATTCCAAAACATTTGGTATATTTTCACAGATCATGACTCCCAGACCCCCAAACCACCCTCCGTTTAAATATATATATATATATATATATATATATATATATATAGGGTGTAAAGTATTGTAAGTTGTCGGGGTGTAAAGTGTTTGGCCTAAAGTATTTTGAGGTATGCGCTCAAGAATCACGTAAAAAACAACACTTAAATTCTAACAGTTACGGTTACAGTGACAAAATTTCGAAAATTTCAAATGGCAACATCTACTTTTTTTTTATTGGAATGTGATCTTCGTAGTGAAAAACCATAAAAAGCATTGGAACGGTACCTGTAGCACGAAAATCGCCGGCGCCAGACAGACTAAGAAGAAAAATGAAAACAACCAATAAAGGACAGAGAAGTAACAGAAAGTAAAACATTTTATTGTTCAGTGCTATCCACCATCTTCCGCATGTAAAGTGTCGTCGTGTGTAAAATGGAAAATGTATGAAACATAATAAAATGTTTTGTTTTCTGTTGCTTCTCTGTCCTTATTGGTTGTTTTCACTATTTTTCTTAGTCTGTCTAGCGCCGGCGATTTTCGTGCTACAGGTACCGTTCCAACGCTTTTTATGATTTTTCACTATGAAGATCACTATATATATTTTCACTATATATATCTGACATATGCCATGCTGTAACTCTCTTATTTATGAACCGATTTGGATGTGTCTGAGTATCTGTATAGGACATACCAAGGTATCGCCCGAGTTCGTTGGCCAGTTTCATTCGCCATTCTGTTTCAAAATGACAGCCACTTAAAACATTTTTAATTCTTTAAAATTCAAAAAGATGTACAAAAAAATTAGAACTTGAAAAAAAAGGTTCTGTTAAGTGTTAGATCGTGATACAAGGATTCTAAAAAAAAATTTGTTTTTGCTATATCTTAAAAAATGGCTGAGATATGGCAGTTTGAAATTCTAGAGTGGCTGAGATTTTGAAACGATCTGATATTTGTTATGCTGTAACTCTCGTATTTATGAACCGACGTACATGTGACTGATCATGTGTACAGAACATACAAAGGTCTCGACTGAGTTCGTTTGACAGCTTCATGTGCCAACTTGTTTCAAAATCGCGGCAAGTTAAATTAAAATAAATTAAAATTCAAAAGGATTTTCATAAAAATATAAATTGAAAAGTTGTTTCTATTAACCCATTTTCGGCCAAAGGTGCGTAAACGCACCATTTCAATAAATATATTTTTATTAACACTGTCACGTATATTTTTCACTAATTTTATTTTTCTGCTATTTTTAAGGGTTCTGGAGACATCTATAAAATATTAGTAATTCAATTGAAGTAATCACTTTCTGTTGAGAAATTTTCAAAATATGCTGGTTTTTTTTACTTGAAACGGTTATTGACAAATTCGACTTTTTGAAAATGTATAATTATTCCACTTGAGATTGATCATATGTTTTTATAATGGAGTAAAGTTGCAAGTTCTGTAAATAAAATAAAAATAAAACAAATGCCATAAGAAAAACTTAAATTTTTTTATTTAAATTTAATAGTAAATTATTACTAATAAATTAATAATGGTAACGTCAAATTGAATAAAATATTATTTTTCATGCACGAAACTGTTTTGGTGTCTTAATGAATGTAATTTAAGCAAATTTCAATGCAAATAATACCACATTTTATAAAATTTCTATGCTTGGCCTAAAACGGGTTAATTGTTAGATCGTGATACAAGGATTCAGGAACATTTTTTGTTTTGCCTTTATCTTAAAAAATGGCAGAGATAAGGAAGTTTGAAATTCTAGGGTGACTGACATTTTGAAACAATCTGATTTTTGTTATGCTGTAATTCTCATGCTGAAATTCGTATTCAAATTCAGTATTAACGAAAACCGGAAATGATTTTTCTATAATCTTGTTTCAAGCAATTTAGATTCGGGTGTTTGAATAAAATAAGTTGAATTTTTAAAAACATGGACTATGAAAGCTACCTTTTCCTCCCGGTACAGGCCAGAAGGACTTTTTTATTATCGTACCGTCAGGTAGACGAATGTTCCCTATTCGAAAATTTCTTGTTGTTACCAGGAAATCGCTCAGAAAACCTACCTGAGGTCCATTTTGTGCTGTGACTATTTTTATCTTTGATTAGTACCATTGAACGTACAGCTATGTTATGTTTATTTTCCCATTAATTCCGCTTCTGTAAAGTGTTTAAATAATCTCTATTCCATAATTTCATTATTTTTTATTGTAATTTGTTATTTGTTTTCAGTTGTTAAGTTTGTTTTCATAAATTTCAGTAAGTTGGGACTCAAAAATAAAAATAATGGGTCTATTAATGGGAAAATGACATGGTGACAAGGTCTCGAAATCTTCGAAAGGGCGTTAGGTGATGGTAAGCGTAAGAGGTTTCATGATTTCAAAACGCTTTAAATTTAAAGAATTACTCTTAGAAATTTTTTTAAAGATGAGATACGCGTTATCCATAACGCGTTTAAGATGGACTTAATAATTCAAATTAAGAATGATTGGCTTAATCATTCAACTTCTGCCTGGCAAAGACCACCGAAGATAGGCGATTTCGGGAGAACGAAGTTCCATTCTGTATTCTTTCGTGAAAATAATCAGTTAATGTTTTGTCTGGGTGTATAACCACTTTGTGGAGTTTTTTTAAATCTATGCTTGTCGAACAAAGTTTTCTGCATTGCTAGAGAATATGTTTGATCACTCCCCATCTTCTGATAAGAAAATGTTTAAAATAAGCACTGAAGGCTGTAGAAGTGAGATCTGATACGAACGTTTTGGTGCTGAGACAAACAAATATACACACATACACTTTATTATATACACTCTTCCTATATATTTTTTGAATTTAATGTAAATTTACAGCATTAGTCAGTTCCAACTATGGCAAAGGGGAATAAATGCGTAACGCATTTTTTTGGGCAATTCTCCCATAGTTTGACTGGACTCGCTATTACAGATTTGTTTTTAAAAGAAGTGACACATTCAAATATTATTTTACGACAGATATTTCATCCATTATTTATCCAAAATTTACGACGGATATGTTATGACGGATAATGTGTGTTATCCAACATACAAATACTTCAAAGTGAAATTATCTTACAATATTTAAGGTACAGGGATACTTAATTGGCAAAACTATGTTTCTAATTTGTTGTCAAATACGAGTTACACAATCTACTTCCAAATTTTAAGACATTGATCTTATCTAAGAAACAATTTGATGAATATAATTTACTTTAACCTGAGACAGAAGTGTCTTTCTGAAGCCATTCTATTTCTTCCTTACTATGTGTTTGCAGAATCATCTTTATCATTAATAATTTTTCCCCATTCGCCTCTTTTGAAGCGAGATGATCTTTCACTCTATAACTATTTCGATCATTATAGATAAACTTAAGCACATAACATAAAAAACGAATGATAGTTAAATAAGTATTACTGATACTAACAATATAATAAAACATGCTGAAGAATTACAAAAGATATAGTGGCACCTAATTAGGAACGAAAATTGATGCTAACCTAATTTTATAAGCATTTTTAAAAAAGTACAGGAAAGCTTCAGACGTTGCGAAAGTTTTAACGGAGATATCGGCTTCTCTTTGCGTTGGCAGTCACTAAAACTAAGAAAGTTAAAATACAAAAAATGCAAGCAAGTGTTTTTAAAACGCGTTCAGTTACCTTATGTTGTTTACAAAAGCAAGTTCTTAACAAATAGATAATTCCTTATGTTTATGAAATTTGATTCACAACGGAATAGATTTATAACATTTTTAAAACTCGAGTCCGCTATATGGATATTTTGAATATTGGTCTTGACTTGTTTTTCTTGCACGGCTTAGTAACAAAGACATTTTTTCATAATATTTTTGTTTATATACCTTTTTAAAACCTATATAACCGACTGAATTAATTTTATTGTTACATTGAAATTTAAAATTGTCATACAACTACTTTACTGTTTTCAGCGATTTAGATTTTGATAACACGATTTTATAAAGGAAAAATATTTCAATCATCAGTTTCAAAAAAAGAAAAAGATTTACGAAGAATCATCGGTTTGTTAATGATAATAAAAAATAAAATAGAATTGTATATTTTTTTATTAACACTAATATACGTCACACTACGCTTATATTTTAAAACATACACGTGTAACTGACATTCCTAATAATTGAATATGTAATTCGTGTACATTTTATGTATTACAAATAGACATGATGAGGACTTGGCAAACGTGGTCGCCAGGTTGTAATTGACGGCCAGCTTTTTTTATCTGGCGATCAAGTTATTTAATCTGACGTATCTTATTGTACAAGAATTTACCTAACAGCAGTGATCTTCCGCTTCTTTCGTACTTTTAATGAAAGAACCAAATTAAAAAAGCATTTTCCATCTCATGCACAGAAAACACAATTCTTTTCCGCTCTTGACAGCTAGCATGTCACATGATTAGAATGGGGAGGGCGGAGGGAGGAAGTTTTAATAAAATAGTAAGAAATAGTGCTAATCCAGCCTCAGTTACATCTATAATCTGACACAAAGCTTAAAAAATGCGCACTTTTTTTTTTTTTTTTTTTTTTTTTTTTTGTAAGTTCCAAATTAGATTTTTGTGTTCAGAATTAAAACTGACTAACCCATCACATTCATTTTAAAGGATAATAACATATAAGTGGTTATTAGTTATTCATTTGAAGTAAATCAATAAAACTTAATTAAAATCTAGAATAATTAATTTTTACAAAACTAAGTAATAATTTGTATTTTTAAAATATTTCTTCCTGGCTTGAAATGCTTGGCGCCTTTTTTATCATGGCGCGTGTGTGCAGCACATACATTGCACAATACTTCGGTGCCACTTTTGTTTGTAGACAAGTGACTGGAAATTAGTTGTTTATAAATGTTTTTCTACAGAGGGTTTCGGTTTTCAGTTTTTCAGAGAATTTGCGTGGGAGGGATTTGCGAGAGAGAATTTTTGATTGCGTGGAAACACTATTTACTCAAGAATATTTCATAATCACATATGTTTGAATTATCATCTGCAGCATATGGAAATGAAAAATCATTTATTACAGTTCAGTAGGCTAAGTTAAAAAAAAAATTGATTTGTCCTGAAATTTTTATCGTAGATTTTTGGATCAAAATAAACCTTCCTTCCCTAATAAGACTGTTTTATCACATATTAAATTGATCCATAGCTGGCGAACTAGTTATTATCTTTGTAGATTTTTCACGTCGGAAGGCGTTGGTAAAGCAGGTACATGTCAGAGAAACCTGGTTTAAGTACTAGTGCCCGGTGCCCCGATAGATTTTCTATTTGCCGAAGCTTCCGGGGTACTCGGGTGCGTCCCAAAGTGTTTTGCGGCAGTTTCTTTTAGTGCATAGGCTTAGATGTTATAGCGACGACGTCGTCAATGTCTTGGGTGTAGGGGAAGTGACGTGCATTGAGTGCTTCTACTTGGACGTAAGAGTGTGTACCTGTGTGTGGTCCCGGATAAATTGGGCCCAACTGGCCCCTCGTGGTAAGCTCTGAGAACCTGGAAACAGCGGTAAAAAGAGCCCTGAGACGCCCCTCAGTTTTAAATATCTGCAGTAAATGGAAATAAAAAAATCATTCATTTAACTTCAGAAGGGTAAGTTTTATATTGGTGTTATTTATCTTGAAAATATTATAGTAGATTTTTGGCTCAAAATAAACTTTCCTCTCCAGCTGGCTGCTGATTCCGATTACGTAATACCAGCGTGGAAGAATGCTTTAGTTTAGCAATGCGTATTTCTTAATAACTCTTGAGTTAATATTCAAATTTTAATTGCTTAAAAGGCGTATAGCCAATATAGTAAATAAGTATCCAAGACGGGACTCGAACCAGGCTCATCACTATAGCGCACTGACGTATTACCAACTGAACCACTTGGAAAGACACCCAACCTGGCACTACTCACTATCACATATTGGAAAGGCTACAAACGCAGAACAAGATTGAATATTTTTCTGTGAGCCAGCAACCCTGGGGAAAACACGAAACACAAAGAGAATCCAGCAACGATAATTGAATAAATCTATCCATACTGCCAATGCAAGGCGTGAAAAATTTTCTATGAAAAAATTTACAAGTATTAAAAACTCTTGAGTTATTTTCTAAAAGTAATTAATTTTGATATTTATCATATTGAGACTTATTTTATAAGCACATCAAGATTTTTATTATTCGAGCCAGATTATGTATATAAGTAAGCTTATTTTTTTACAATAAATATGTTTACGGCAGGTATGTGCGCGATTACTATCAAGAGCAGAATCTGTGACTCATGTTAGTCCCAATGTTAAATAAAAAATTTCATAAGATGCCTCATTATACTTGTTTGAATGTTACGAAATGTAAAGAAATAAATTTAAAAATTGTAGTCAGGCAAAAATATTTTACCTTTTATTTTTAATTTGTCAAAGATAAGTTTATCAAATGTAAATTTTAAAATACTAAAAACAGGCATCGACAGAAAAATAGACAATAGAGTCTTTTCTGTTTAAAGCATATAGCAACAAGAATTTTCCGAACATTTTCTCAATGAATTAAAAAAATAATAATAATAAAATAAGGTTTTTAAAATTTAATTGTGGGGAAGGGTTTTTTGTTTGTTTGTTTGTTTTTCTGGCTACCAGATTTTGTAAAATTTGTAAAATCCCGCTCATGGTGATAATCTAATTTGCTTGTTTCAAGAAATTGCAAGGATAAACATAAACTTATCTTTCAATAGAAATTTTACAAGAGTGATTTATTTTATTTTATTAGATGTAACGTTTCTGCAGTTATTGTTAATCTTTATTTTTAAAAAGAAATGTTATTATTCATGCAGAGACAGATAGGAGTGCCGAAATTATAAACACTTTTCAACAATTAACCCATTAAGCGCCTCTGTATATATTAAACTATTTTTTATGGAACAGTTGTTTTTTCTTTATGAATAAGAAGTCTTTAAAGTATTTCTGAAGAAAAAAAATCAAATATTTAAGAAAATAGCATGTTCCCAAAATGGGAGCAATGGCTCAAAATGGGGGTAAATTTTTTCAAAATTTTTACTTATGCCTCCGTGCGTTTATGGTTGTTATTTCACTGTTCTTTAGCTATAAAAGAGGTAATATCATTCTGAAACTGATATTTTACGAATAATTCATATAAATTAGTCCAACATCTACATTTATAATAAAAATAAAACATAAAATTACCGATTCCATAAGCATTTTCATTATCCATCTCTTTATTTTTCCCATTTACATAATTTCTGTCCTACTATTTTACATGAAAATGATGGAACATTTTTTATGCAGCATTATATTATTTTTTTGCGTTTTCTAAATTTGATTTTCTAAATTTGTTTTTTTAACTTTTTTTTTTTTTTTGCTTAGTTTTTCCATATTCCGATTTGAAGATTCGTCTGAACTATCATCTGAAATATCAAGTCTGCTTTTAATACTTTGTCTATTTTAAACTCTAAATCAGATATTTCTTGATTGTCTGTTGATTTAGAATTTACGGAAAGTTCTACTTCACCAAATATAACATGGGATAAATCGTCGCATAAATTATTTTATATTACATACACTCTTAAAACTGTACCGCTTATTTAAAAGGCACAAGCACATTGTGCCTTCTATTACTTTAATGTAAGAGGCACGTAGACAGTGTACCTCTGATTAGGAGAAAAACGTTAGAGGCAGAATGAAATGAAAGGCACCCATAACACAGCGAAATATCTCAGAGGCACACAGTTCGCCTCTGACAGATTGGTGCCTTTTAAAAAAAACATGTCGCGTTTCAGAGGTACACTCAGAAACGGACATGTGCTACAGCCGTTTACCCGTCATGCATTGGGATCAGTGGAAGGGAAGCAGAAGCAATGGCCGCCAATGTAAATACGCCTGTAAACAACGTTGAGTCGAAGCAAATAATGACTCTGGAATAAGTAAGTAGTATATTTAACTTTGTATTCTTTTCTGTGAATGTTATAATGTAAAACATCATTCTTTACACATGGAGACACTCGTGATTAGGGAGGGGCAACGATAATTACTTCGTCAAACTCTTAGTTATTCAAGTTATATCTTACTATTTTCAAAGGTTTAGGGGAATGGCGGCATTACCCTGCACCCTCTACCGTACATGCATGTATATGTATATATTATGTATGTGTATCTCTCAGCAAATCTTTGTTTTTATGTGCATATAAATAGGACTTAATAAATAATAAAATGAATAATACATAGTAAATCATTTTTTAATCATATATAGTATTTCCAAAACCATAGTCAGATTTTTTTTCTGGTGTTTGTGTGTGTGAGGAGGGGGGGGGGGGCTACCTTGTAGATGTTAAGCTACAGTGCCTTTCTTTTAAATAAAAGTATAATATGAATTGATCCTTCCTACTCACCTGGCTACAGCCTTGAATACTTTCTACATTTTATAAAGTTTCATAAATCGCAATGTTGATTCAGATTTTGCACTCTAAAATATTATTTGTATATTTCAAGTAAAACTTCCTTAAAAAAATATTATTTGTTTAAAAAAAATAGAATTTAATTAAACTGTCATTGATCATTCTCCCTGTTGATGAAAATGAGAATATATTTTTATTTTATTTTTATTGCATTAAATTTTCGTATAATAATTTATTGAAATTTTGAAAAATCACCGTTTCTTGGCTTCCATAAATGTTTGCAATTTTAAATATCTAAAGTTCTATCAAATGTAGAAAATTTTATGATCCCTCATTTTAAAGAGGAGCTTATAAATTTTAATTTAATATTAAAATTGACTATGTTTAGTTTTAAAAAGTAAATTTTGATTTTTTTTTTTTTTAATTTTTGAAGAAAAAAAATGTTTGTTATAAAATTATAAGCTTAAAATTATGAAATTTTTTGAGTGGGATCTCAATGGGATCAGGAGTTGTCAAATAGAAGCTAAAAAATTGCAATTTAAATAACAATCGCCTGCATCATTTTTCATGTTTTTAATGTTTGTCTTATTTGTTTTTAATAAAGCTTTTATGCCTTTTTATGTATTTTGTTGTGCACAAAATAAATTAAAATGTTGACAAGGTTCTTTATTGAACCACAGAACTGACTTAGGCCACATGGACACACATTTTAATATTTATTTCATATTTATTTCAATAAATTGGGGGTGAGAAAATTTTCTATTATACATAGTATTCTGTCTTAGACAAAATTTAATCTATGTCTTCGGATATGCCATGCTGGGAAATCTTTCTGCAGTAGACAGAATTTAATGTAAAGATATAAATTTAATATAAAATATAATTAAATTACAGTCTGCACCTCTTATAATGGTGGCACATGCATGTGCCACCATTATAACAGGCACAGAATGTATTTTTAAATAAGAGGCACTTGAATATATAAATTCAGTGGCACACTGTGCCTCTTAATTTCAAAGGCACTTACGCTGTGCCTCTGAATCCCAAAGGCACTATGTACCTCTTAATTTCAACGGCTCCACGTGCCTCTTAATATTCAGAGGCACATAAATTCAGAATGTACCTCTTAAATCAGAGGCACAGTTTTAAGAGTATATGTAATAGAAAATAATTTATGCGACATACATATGAGGAAGATATCTTCCTTGTATGTTGGAATACTGCAATCAGGGGGGAAAAACGATTTCTGGAACAGCCGAAAAATCATCCAAATCTAAAAAAAATGTTCAATCATCTTCCATGTAAAAAAATCAGAATAAAAAAATAATGTAACGATGAAAAATAAAGAGATGGATAATGAAAATGCTTATAGAACTAGTAATTTCATTTTGTTTTTTTATTATAAATGTAAAAGTTGGACTAATTTACTTGAAATCTTCCTTAAATATTAGTTTCAGAATGATATTATCCCTTTTATAGCTAATAAACTGAAAAATAAATACCATAAATGCAGGGAGTCATATGTACAAGTTTTCAAAAACATTACCCCCATTAAGAGCCATTGCTCCCATTTTGGGAACAACTTATGCTTTCGGTAATTGTGATTGATCAATTATACATATTAATTCCGGATTGATGTTGTTTAATATAATACACTGTTATAAACATATTTTAACTAAAAAATATAATTTTTATTATAGAGTTTTTTTTTCTTTCGAGTACGGCCAAAAAGCTATTTTTCGCCTTTTTTAACTCAATTTAAAAAATAGAAGATTTTAATGAAACTTAAAAACAAAAATCAGAAGTCGTCTATTATATTCAAATTTCAAATAACACGAACCTTTTAACAATATATAAAATACTCACTTTAGAAAAAAATCATAAAGCAATGTTTCCAAAATGGGAGCAATGGCGCTTAATGGGTTTAAAAAAAGTGTTTTTAATAAAAATACGTAAATTATAATTGATGGCAATTAGACATTTTAAAAATATTACATTTAAATATTTTTAGGTCGTTATAATTTTTTAAAGTGTATTTTAGAACGTTTTTAAAATGTGGATTTTTTAAGAAACTTGAGTAATTTGTACCGTATTTATTAAAATCTTAGACTCACTCTTTTTTCATCCGGATGCCATTTTACTGCGTGTGTCATGATATCGAGTACGAAAAAAGCACATTTCTTTAAATCAAGATGTGTGAGGAACATTTTAGAAATTTTTAAACATTTGAAGCTATTAAAAAAAACATATAATTTAATATCAATGTCATTGCTATCATGTGATCATGAATGGAATGTGTAATTAAGAGGAACCTACACTTTTCGTGCTCAGGTTATCGAATCCGTAAGTCTGAGTACAATGGACACTAATTGTAAAAAACGTGGAAAATAAAATTGGGATTTTCTATATATCATAAGTTTCATGATTTTTTATTTCTTCCACAATTTCAGTTTTAAGGTTACTACGCTTAAAAAGTGGTTTTCGAACAAAATTGTCAAAACGATTTTATTACATTTTATTAAAGGTCAACTTTTTACTTTACCAAAACTGTATTTATTTTTATTACACGATAAATAGAACAGGAGTTGTAGCGAGTTTTAAACTACTTAACAGCTGTCACTCAAACTGGAAGTACATTTTAAAGGACCGGGAGTACTATTTAAAAGTAGTGACCTGGAGGGGGGAAGCAAAAATATGACTTTCTAGAAATAAACAAAGGCTCATTACTTGAAAAAAAGAGTACGGCTCATAAAAACAGTGAAGTTTAGATGCATATTACTGTGTAAATTTCAGTAGTAAAACATGAATCTAAACTTTAAATGCATTTTTTGGAATATGTAATTTTTGGTGAAAATGCTATCCGCAAAACATGATTTCTCAAAAAGTTATTAGAATATCACCATGAAATTTAAATTGCATAATGTTTACGCTATTGGAAAGGCAATTAACTAAAGATTTAATTTTAGAATAAATATTTTTAGTTTTATGGATGTTTTCGTGGAATGACATCGATGAATTTTATGAAAACGTGTAAAAAGGTGCGATATGCTGTAAGTTTTGAAACATTTAAAATATCTCTTAGATTTTAGTTCATTACATTCACCAATGTCATAAGCATGAAGTCTAAAAAGGAAATTCAGATACATACAATAGAATTTTCTGTAGAGCGTTTTGCATATTGGGCCAAATTTCGGTAAATTTTACTACAAAACCCCTCATTTACCAAAATTTCCTCAATGAATGCAATATTTTTTTCTTTTTTTGACAGTTTCTAGTCATAATCTTAATAAAAATAAGTTCAAAAATAATTAAATAGCTTTTTTGGTAAAAAATTGCTCCGTACGTAGTCAGACATCTTAAACAAATATCCTTAATTTCACGGGTAAACAATAAGCTGCGTTTTGGATTTTAATAACTACTGTAATTCAACTTTCAAACTTAATTCATAAATTAACTTCTTACTTGTAAAATTTGACATTTGAATTAAACTAATGAGGCTGTGATAAAGGCTTTTACGTGTGGGTAATATAATACTCTGCAAACTCTCTTCATAAATTGGAACGTTTTGCGAACATAAAATATTATCCTGTTGATTTTTGAGTTTCCTAAGATGCAATTGAGCACTGCAGAAACTGGGTTTACAGTAGAGCACTTATGATAATACATTTATATAACATGTACGTCAAATGCTATACAATATGTAGTATTCTCTGATATAGTGGGTTTTTTTGGCCATGCAGCAGTGATTCATGAGTGAACAATCACTACCTTCCGAGTGTCTAGTTTGTATCAATTTAACAGTTTTATACTCTACAATATAAAAAATATATATTCACTCAGGCTAACCATTTTTAGATATTTTAATTCCGAATGTGTTAATTGTTTTCAGAGTTCATGAAGCACTAGACTTCTTTTTAAGGTTTCCGTAATTAAAAATTATAAACGGAACCATCATAAAATCACCCCTGTGTCTGTCCGTCGGGCTGTCACAGCCGTTTTTCTCGTAAACTATGCGACATGGAAATTTCAAACTTAGGAAAGCCTTTTTACTCACATATTTTCAGATTATCAACCATTCACAAATATGTTTAGGAAACAATTAGGCAGATAATTAAGTTACTTGAAAAAAAAAAGCTTTCTTTTTGTATATCGTGTGAAAGATTTTGTAATACCGAACTCAAAAATACATTTCTTTTAATTTTAGGTATTATATTTTCAGAGATATCGTCGAAAATACACTGCAAAAATATGTCCCGTCCCGCCCCCTCTATTTCTGTATCTACTGAAACAAAAATTGCGATTTTCCTAGGTAAAATAGCTTTTGAGAAAAATGCATTTTTCCGTTATACACAAACTTTACTTTTTGAGCTTTCAGCGGGGAAGTTGACGGGAGCTCGAGGAATTTATCGACGCAGAACCATCCAAGGATATTTGATCATGATTTTAAAAAAATGTCGGTAATTAGCCGAGATATTAATTAAGTTACTTGGAAAAAATATTTTTATGTATCATGTAGGGTATTGTTCGAAAGATCTTGTAACATCGAACTCAAAAATATAATTGTTTTAATTTTAGGTAGTATTTTTTCAGAGATATCGTCGAAAGTATACTGGAAAAATATGTCTGCCCCCCACTCCTCCTATTTCCGAATCAATTGCAACTAAAATTATGAAAAAAATAAGGGTGGTAGGAGTTTATTATTTAATAAATTTAATGTACGGAACACTTTGAGCGTAAGTTATACTCACGCACTTGGTTATTATTATTATTATTATTATTATTTATTTATTGTAATATAAAGCGGTATTGTGAAGGATAGTGTAAAGTTAATTCTATGTATGTTTGTGAGAAGATATATTTTTAGTTAGTTTAATTGCAATAGATTAAAATGTATCTCGCATACACCGATGAGCTCTTCCTGTATACAAATATGTGTTTTGTTGTTTGTTAAAAAATATATTTAAGTATTTATATGAATTTCTAAACATGCGTCACGTTAAGATAGGTTGTCACAAGGCTTCTAGTTGTTCATTTTTATGTGTGTTTAACAAATTGAGCTATGAACATTAATACCAAAGCTGGGATTCAGTGTTAACTTACTATTAATTGGTACAACCCTGAAAAATTATAAATTCATATCTACAAAATAGTAAGTTCCCCGGTAAAGTAACAGAAATCACATTTTAAAATTCGAGAAAGTTTGAATATAAAGTTTCATATATATGTAATAAGATGATATGTAAACAGTTTATTTACTGGAATTATATGAACAACTAAACGTTGAATAACAAAATATAAATTTTAATACAGTCCTGCAAGATAATTCTACAGTACTTTACTAATAATTTCTTCACAGCTAATACACTTCTCGCCCAATATATACAATATATTTATTTTCCAAAAGTCCAACTAGGCCAAACAGCGCCTTTACGGGCTATTTCCCATTTCGACGCTTGATCCACAATAAAAATTAGAAGACTGGCTCTTTTTCCAATTTTGAAGATGTTCACATCTTGATCTCGCGATCCAAAATATTTATAACTCGTGCATTTAAATCATGGATAATAATAGTAATAGAGCGTCATTTAATTTGGTGATCATGCACGTCATAAAGGAAATAAAGTGTTTAAACTGAAATCCTACACACACACACACACACACACATATATATATATATATATATATATATATATGCACACAATATTCAATTTAATAACACTGACGTAGGAATTCATATGTTCGGCACAATTATACTAATAATTTCTTCACAGCTAATACACTTCTCGCCCAATATATACAATATATTTATTTTCCAAAAGTCCAACTAGGCCAAACAGCGCCTTTACGGGCTATTTCCCATTTCGACGCTTGATCCACAATAAAAATTAGAAGACTGGCTCTTTTTCCAATTTTGAAGATGTTCACATCTTGATCTCGCGATCCAAAATATTTATAACTCGTGCATTTAAATCATGGATAATAATAGTAATAGAGCGTCATTTAATTTGGTGATCATGCACGTCATAAAGGAAATAAAGTGTTTAAACTGAAATCCTACACACACACACACACATAGATATATATATATATATATATATATGCACACAATATTCAATTTAATAACACTGACGTAGGAATTCATATGTTCGGCACAATTATTCAGGCTTTAACTTGATGCATTCCTTTATTTTAATTAAATACATTTTCATTTTTTATTGTCCGTATCGGATAAAACTTGTACAGCATAATTTCTGTAATATTTATTTCAAATATTAAGATGATAGAAACATATTTTTCTAACTCAGATTTTTTTCCCAATATAAAGCAAAGTTTCTTTTCTTATCTAAATCTTAATCGGAAGAAGAAATAAAATTTCATAAGTAAATCACAACGAGATAAAAATAGAATCAGAAATATTTCCTTAGGTCTGAATGTCATCAATCAGGAAAAATGATTTATGACGATGATTCCTCAATTTTATCATCATGAATATCAACTGAATATTAACTTTTAGTTACAAATACTGGGAAAAACAAGTAATTTAGTATTCGTGTTTCTTTTAAGCTGTTTTAACATATTTAACATATACTAAAAAAAAAAAGATTAATAATATTTATGTACGAAATATCAGAATAAAAGATTCTATTGCCATGGAATATACAGGGTGGTTATAATTGAAGTATCTCTATTTGGAGCTGTTTGTAGCTTGAAGGAATGATCTGAATGAAACCAAAATCGGTACACTTACTATTCAAGAAGGGGGAAGAAGTATGAAACAATAATTGAAATAATTGAAATAATCACCGACAGATGGCGCTACTGAGTATGAAATGTAATATGTAATACAAGAACAAAAAATTAAGGCGTCAAACCAGATGGCACAGCTAATTTATTGGAAAATGTCACAGTGAACGTTGTTACACTTTTTCATGCCAGTGTCGATCATGTTCAGGTTCTACATAGTCATTTTGCTGGAGGACACAATCAGGGCGGTACACGACGTGCTCAACTACGGAATGTAAGGCATCAGGAAGGATGTTTTGCACATGTTGTGATATACACAATATTATACATTACATTTCACACTCAAAAGCGCCATCTGTCGGCGATTAGTGCAATTATTTTTTTTATTGTTCAGACCTGCCAAGTCTCCGGCTTTTTGGATACCAGTAATTTAGTACAGAAAATGTTGTTTTATTTAATCGGAGCATTTTGCAATTTAAAAAAACAACATTTTCTCACAAAAATTACTGGTGTACAAAAAGCCGGAGACTTGGCAACTCTGATTGTTCCATCCTTCTTCCCCCTTCTCGAATAGTATGTGTACCGATTTGTGTTTCATTCGGATTATTCCTTCAAGCTACAGACAGCTCCAAATAGAGATACTTATTTTATAACCACCCGGTATATATACACTAGAGGGCCATAATTGATGGGAACTTTTAGTTTTAGACATTTTTTCGGATATTTTAAAATATACATGTCAGATTCTTTTGGAATTTTAGGATTAAAAAGAACAGGTTTGACTTCATATTTACCAACGTCAATTTGACAAGGAGGACAATTAGGGAACCAACAAAAAATTAAAGAAAAAATAATACTGGGGATCACCCTGTAAAATAAAATGCACGAAATGATCTATCTCTACAGAATATACATAGGCAGACATTGTATAATATGTGTATTCATTTGTGTAAGAATAGCATGCATATTAATAGAAATATAGCGATTTTTTTAATTAAAAAAATACAGGGTTTTTAACCAAATTTAACGTCAGTTTCAGAAAAATAGACAAAATGTAGTACAAATCATATAGTGTGATGAAAATATAAATATATTAAATATTTAAGGAAATATGGGCAGTTGTATAAAATAATTTTTATCTGCGCATGCGCGAACGATAACAAAGAACTTTTTGCATAATTTAATAGTCAACACTATGGAGCAACTTATAAAAATAAAATCAGTCAAATATCGTAAAAATTCAGAGAGATATCAGCGTTAGTGTGAGCTTATTTTTAGTTACTGACTAAAACTCGCTGAATGATAAGGGTATGTTCACAAATTGTTTTTTTTTTAAGTTATCTGGCAGCATTCGGAACAAATTTTTAGAAAAAAACTATTTAATTATAATTTACGCTTGTGTTTAGGAAGATTTTGACTCTAAACTACGATGAAAAGGAAAATATAGTCCATACATTCATTACATTTAGGTAAATTGCGGAGTTTATGGTAAAATTTTGTGAAATTTACCGAATACGCAAAACACTCTACAGTAAATTCCATCCCATATATATGTATTTTCTGTATACACGTAATTTGTATGCCAGTAGTGAAGATGATAAACTAAAATCTAAGATATATTATATATTTTTCATAAGTTATGAGTCAATAACTTGCAATTTAATTTTTATAGTGATATTTCAATACTTTTTGAGAAATTACATTTTGCGTATTAGTCCAGACAAATTAGAAAAGTTTGCCATAATAAATGCTAAGGAGATAAAACTTGGTACAGTTGTTCATTGATGGCTACTGATGACTATGTAAAAAGTCAAGATGGATAGGAGGTGAAAGAGGGGCGGGATGTGGGGGGGGATATACTTTTTTAGTTTTTTACAAATATCTCAAAAAGTGTCGGTTTTCATGAAAAAATTACTCTGACATAAATTAAAGAACACAAAATTCTCTACAAATGACAGGTATTTACAGTATAACCTCGATTATCCATCATTCAGGAAACCTGAGCTTCGACGGATTTTCCGAAAAAAATCACTTTAATTTCATATTTATTTACTTAATATCTATTCAAATTTATTAAATATTGTTGTAAAAAAAGGAAAACAGTAAACACTCCAATACTGTAATATTGCATGAAATAATGCTAGGTAAGTTGTTTATGAAAGATAAATATTTATCATTAATGAAATGTTTATTAATGTGAAATATTATAATTGCGAATATCAAACATGACGAAAACTAAATGTAGGTACATATTAATTTATAATTTAATAAATATTATGTAATTATGAAAGTGGATGGATCGTTAGAATTCATAATCATCACCTCATCTTACTCCTTGTCCTGTTGTTATCACCTTGGTACTGAAGACAAATATTTATATTTATCATTAATAAAATGTTTTTTTACGTGAAATTTTATAAGCGCGACAAAAAATAATTGAGAATAATGAAAGTACTAATTTATCATTAAGCTAGAAAAAGATATTTCAATGGCTGCTGTTACGATTAGGGTATCTGCATCGGCAGTACTCTCCCGGCAAGATATTCCATTCTCCTTCAATTTGGAAGTAAGCACAGCAATTAATTTTGACTTGTTATTTTCATTTGAAAGGGAGCTTTCTTGCTTGACGGAAACCTCTGTGTCCCCGTTGAAATTGACATCCACGGACTTCTTCAGTGCACATCTTCGGTTTTGCTATGCTGATTTCGTGCTATTGGTAATGACGGATTAGCCATCAAAAACCACTGTACAGCTTTTTCCTTTACAATGTGTAGAGATATATTTGTTGTAACATTCACAAATTGAAATAAACGTGGAACCTCTTGACCAAGGGACTTTGTGAAGAAAGAAACCACCATCCATAATAATATCACAGTTTTGGAAATCAATGGGTTGTTTCAATAGTAACTTTGATGTAATAAATTAGATGATAATCTGGCTTGACTAATATTGTTTGCAGATATTTTTAGTCCTTAATTTTCCTTTAGAAAATTAAACCTGAGTCTAAAAAATATTAGATATTGTTTAAAGATATTAGCCGCAGTGCGAAATTTTCGCACTAATCCATTGGTATTTAATAAATTTTAATACATATTAACTATATAAATTTGAAATGAAAGTGATTTTGTTTTCGGAAAATCCGTCAAGGCTCTGATCTTGTGACTGACGGATAATCGAGGTTCCACTGTATATACCTGTCATTTGTAGAGAATTTAACGTTCTTTAATTTATGTCAGAGTAATTTTTTCATGAAAACCAACACTTTCTGAAATATTTGTAGAAAACTAAAAAAAAGTACTTTACTTTCCCACCCCCCACGCCCTGCCCTCGCTCACTTCTATCCTTCAGGACTTTTTACAAAGTCATCAGTAGCCATCAATGAATAACTGTACCAATTGTTTATCTCTGTAGCATTTATTACGGCGACATTAAGTAAATAAATTTGAAATTAAAGTGATTTTTTGCGGAAAACCCGTCAAAGCTCCGGTCTCCTGAGTGACAGATAATCGAGATTCCACTGTATATACCTGTCATTGTAGTGAATTTTATGTTCTTTAATTTATGTAAGAGTATTTTTTTTCATGAAAACCAACAATTTTGAAGATATTTGTAAAAAACTAAAAAAGGATTTTGTCCCTCCCTCCCTCCCCTCGTTCAACCCCAATCCATCAGGACTTTTTACATAGTCATCAGTAGCCATCACTGAACAACTGTACCAATTTTTATCTCCTTAGCATTTATTATGGCAAACTTTCCTAATTTGACTGGACCATGATACGCAATTATACATTAATTATTTATTTTTAATTATACGCAAAACGTAATTTCTCAAAAAGCTATTGAAATATCAGTATAAAAATTAAATTGCAAGCTATTGACTCATAACTTATGAAAAATATATAATATATCTTAGATTTTAGTTTATCATCTTCAATACTGGCATACAAATTACGTGTATATAGAAAATACATATATATGCGATAGAATTTACTGTAGAGTGTTTTGCGTATTGCACTAAATTTCACAAAATTTTACTATAAACTCCTCAATTTACCTAAATGTAATCAATGTATGCACTATATTTTCCTTTTCATCGTAGTTTAGAGTCAAAATCTTCCTAAACATAAGCGTAAATTATAATTTAATAGTTTTTACTAAAAATTTGCTCCGAACGCTGCCCAATAACTTAAAAATAACAATTTGTGTACAATCCCTTATCATTCAGCGAGTTTTAGTCAAAAACTAAAAAACAGCTCACTCTAATGCCAATATCTCTCTGAATTTTAACGATATTTGACTGATTTTTTTAAATAAGTTGCTCCATAGAGTTGACTATTAAATTATGCAAAAAGTTCCTTGTTATCGTTCGCGCATGCGCAGGTAAAATTTTTTTTATACAACTGTCCATATTTCCTTAAATATTTAATATATTTATATTTTAATTGCACTATATTATTTCTACTACATTTTGTCAATTTTTCTGAAACTGGCGTTAAATTTGGTTAAAAACCATGTACTTTATAAGCAAAAAACATGCAAGCATTTTTTATAATAAAAAAAAATCGCTATATCTCTATTAATATGCATGCTATTCTTACACAAATAAATACACATATTATACAATGTCTGCCTACGTATATTCTGTAGAGATAGATCATTTCGAGCATTTTATTTTACAGGGTGATCCCAAGTATTATTTTTTTCTTTAATTTTTTGTTGGTCCCCTAATTGTCCTCCTTGTCAAATCGACGTTGATAAATATGAAGTCGAAACTGTTCTTTTTAATCCTAAAATTCCAAAAGAATCTGACATGAATATTTTAAAATATTCGAAAAATGTCTGAAACTGAAAGTTCCCATCATTTATGGCACTCTAGTGTATAAGGGGCTTTCTGTTCAGATCCTTAAATTAGCAATGTGTTAAAACGTTATTTAATAAGCGATTATTCTTGTAGAACATTCATCATTGAATAAGAGTATGATTTAACTCGAGCTATTTTGAAATTATTATTTATTAATTGCATTAAACATAGGGAAAATATATACTATTTAATATGGTTATTTGTAATTAGTAAATAAATATAGCAAATCTAATAATTATTTATGAACTCCTTATTTAATATGTAATTTTTTCAAGTGACATTTTTGCATTCAATGTAGTAGTGTTCAGCTCTTAAATAAAAAAGTTATGAGTACATCGTTTTTTAAATGTCTAAAATGGTAATTTATATCTTAAAAATATAAAGTTATTAAATGTAAATCGATACGACAGTCGTTTTATATTTGACACTTGACTTATAACCAACGATAAATCATACATGAAAACGAAAACCATGTCGAATCTGATTATCAAAGTGAATCTGTATTGATCGTGGTTACTACTTCCGGAGATAACTTCCAGGTAACATTGGACCATAGATTAATTTATAAGATAGGACAGCTACAGCTAAATCTGTAACCTGCAACAATACTTTCGTTACTACGTAGTGACAAGGGGAAAAACTATCAAGACTACGAAATTTATTTATGTATACGAAATATGTTTATGTTCCATGTTTTTCAAATCTATTCTGTTCTCTTCGATACACAGGATTCCTTTCAAATTGTACCTTGATGCAATGCATAAGTTTCTTTTTAAGCGACTTTATTTTTATACTTCCGTTTATTATTATTGAAACAATAGTTCTTTTTAGAACTTTTTAGTATGTCTAAACATGTTAAAATATGTCAGTAGAATCTTATTTGCACACAAATTGAAATTCAAAATTTTAGTTTTTCGCTGTTACTACAAAGTTGAAAACGTAAACATGTAGTACTTAAAAAAAGAAAGATTTTAATAAGAAAGACGTTCAAAAGCAGAAATATTCTGTGTATGATATGTTTCTTCCCCCTCGTCTCTACAGGCGTCGCGATCGTCATCGCGTTACCATTACGCTCCATAATAGTGTCCTATCTTGTATGTTAATCTATGCATTGGAATACTATTGTCTCCATTTGTATGCCGCATGCACGTAAAATCAGAGATTTGCAAATTCTTGCATCTAGAAATTCGCACGGTGGCGTAGTTTACCAAAATCTTGGCCAAAACGCAAATCTTTTTCTTTTTTTTTTCCTGAAGCAAGCAAATAGTCAGAATGGTTAGTTGTGTTACAAAATAACTGAAGTTATGTGTTTTATGAAATGTATCGTTGAAAGATACAATAAAGTGCAATTGAGTGATTTCCGGTACTTCATTAAGGTCATTTGGTGCATTTATTGAGGGAAATAATTAAATATTAAAATGCAGTTTTTCTCAAAGTAGTAAAACGTAGCTAGTAAAATAAAGCATATTGGAAACGTAAGACTACAAACTGTTTTCCTCATTTACTAACTGGACTGGATGTAGTTGCATCTAGAGTTGCAAAGGCTAGAAAAAAACCCGGTTTAAACCTGGGAATAAACTGGGTCTTTGGGGAATAAATCAGGTTTTTTGGGAATAAAGCAGGTCTTTCGGCAATAAACCTGGGGATAAACCAATTTTTTGCAACTCTAGTTGCATCGCCCGTATTTTATATACATATATGTAGGAAGATATGCAATTTCTCTGGCTTTTTTAAAAAAACATTAACGCGTACGAACAAGATTAACTAAAATGAAGCTTTCATGAAACACAGTTCTTCATAAAACACTAAAAGTTATAGCTAGAACAGATTAATTTTCAGTGCATTATTTCAAGAAACGAAAATAATTAATTTTCAAAATATTCAACATCACCATGTTGTGAGCAAAAATAGACGAACCGTAATTCTTTTACGTTACACAAAAAAGGTGAGCGAAATATATTTGAAAGATTTTGATATACAATTATGTTAAGTGAGCGCAGAAAGAGTGTACTTTTTATGTCCAGGTTATGACCAGCATATTGGGAAATTATGACACTATGCATCGGTAAGTACCGAGGAATGGCTCTGAGAGTCAAATAAACCAATATAGATCGAAATTGGAAGGAAATGTTTAGTCAACTCAGTCTGTCTATTTGTGTTTAGTGGGGTAGAAATGTGATGAATATTCAAGGCAATTCATTCGCTTTTTTAACGGAGATTGCAGTTCGAACATTCTACATTAGAAGCTTTTTATACCGTTTTAAGAGAGTAAAAGAACTTCCTATTGAATCTCGATATGTCTTAAGCTAAGCATGCAGGTTTTTGCAGGCTATATTACAAATTAAATATGAAGACTATTTTTCTACAAAAACAAGTTACGATATGCCGTTAATTATAGTTACACTTTCTACAACTGATTCACCATTTTTCAACGATTTTTATACAATCACAAGTATAGCGATGTTTGGGCCAGATGTCCAGCTGTCTTCCATGAGTTTGTTGTATAAGGTTTAATGGCACAAGGTCCGAATGGGGAAAAGCTGCGCCAAAGTAAACGTTAAGAAAAAATATATAAAAAAATCCACAGAAGGTAATGCTAATGAAAAAAAGGAAAGGGAAACAAAGCTGAATACGAAAATTTTCTGGATGGGGTTACCCATCCAGATATAGTCATACAGTGTATAAAAAATATTATGAATTCTTAAAAAATTAAATTAGAAAAGTAAAAGTATTTCATTATGAAATACTATCTGGATGGGGTACCCTATCCAGATGTCAAGTTAAACAAGTTTAAACTAACATTGTTAAGTGATAAAACATGAATGATAAGAATAAAAAAAAACTATGTCTCTTAATAAAAGGCTGCATACTTTAAAAAATGAAGGAGTACCCGATGAGGTGTTTCCCCAATGAGGTTTATCAAAGTTGTTGATGATGAATTAAAATGCAATGTACACAAGTGCCGGGTGCCCGGACAGTCAGTTAAAATATGATTAATAGTCAAGAAATCAAAGTGACAGTGAAGACACATAGGTTCGTCCTCCTGAAGTAAAAGATGTTTATGAGTAATTCTCGAATGTCCAATTCTCAGACGAGTCAGCAGAACATCAGTGTTCTTTTAGGATAATTTATAGACCGGATTGTTATTGTGGGTTTAATATGATGTAACTTACTATTGACTTCGGTATCTCAATTTTCCTGCCACTTTTTCTGAAAAACGTTTTATTATATGCTAGCTAACCTGCCTGGCGTTGCCCGGGCCCGAGATAATAACAATCTCAGAGAAGGCGTCAATCCCCCCCCTCCCCATATCCGCAAATATAACGAATAATTTGTACAAGAATTTAGATCATTAAGAAAATAATTATTTTTTTCTGATAATTAGAACATAACGAAGACGTACGCTAAAATAGCCGGCATATAACATCCCTCCCCATCCTCAATTTCAAATCCATATCTTAATTAGTTATCTAAATTTTTGTTCATTAGTAAAAATTGGCAATTATTTCCTTTCATTTTCTTAAACTAAATGGAGGGAATCGCTAGAGAAATAGATGTCTTTGAAGTTCAGTTTTTAATGAAAGCAGATGACTGTCTGAAACTTTCTCGGATTTTTTTCTCTGGTGCCGGCAGATTTTTGCATAAATTAAGAAAAATTACCGGTCGAATTTTTCAAAAATTGCATAGTCGGATGCAGAATTTTATTTTACATATGCTCAGAAATTTTCAAATCGCTATATTATCTAGTTTTCTTACAATTCGCTAATTAGCAAAATAATTTCGAATTCGTTCATTTCCCCTTGCAAATCCAGAACAGCTGTGCTTTTCTTTAGCCATTTTGATTTAAAAGATTACATTTTTAATATGATGATTAATGAGATTATAATTAATATGTTGGGCAATTATCAAAATATTAAAATTCTGATACTCAAGTGCACATGGCAAGATCTTGGACTATTCACACCTAAATTTTTAGATTTCTAAGTGGGCTAGATTTTGCTAGCCACCGCAGACAAACCGACAAACACACACACAGAGCGAAACTTTATTTTATTTTATTAGTATAGATATAACATCCATAAATAGGATCTGATGGAGTAATGGATAAAAGTATGATTTGCCGCTTCATCTGCTTTCTCATTACCTGGTAGACCCATGTTTCCTAGCACCCACAAAATAATATATTATAAACATGTCTGGTAAGTTAATTAAAAAGTTTTAGAATGCTTGAGGCATAGGCAAGGCTTTACAAATTTGATAAAAATGTGGTAGACAGCAAAGTAATCTAGTCGCCAGTAAACCCCCCCTCCCCTTTCCCCGTCATTTTCAAACAACAAAATGTTTATTAGGAATTAATTGAGAAATAAATAATAACTCACTTAGTTTAGAATTATTAGTTACATAGTTTAGAATGGTACACAATTTAGAAATGTAATATCTGAGTTTTCTTGATGAAACTTTTCAATATTATAATATCTCTGGCAAAAAAAAAAAAAAAAAAAAAAAAAAAAAAAAAAAAAAAACTGTAAAATCTGCATTAAAAGGTATGGTCGGAAAATACTGATTTTCAAATGCTACAAATTTTATATCTGATAAGGGGGCCGTTGATAAAATAGTGAAACAATAAAGAAAAATTATAAAACAGTAAAACATATTTTTGCCTATTTTCTTGTCGAAGTCAATCAAATTATTCTGAATTTATTATTTTAAATTCGCAGTTGATGAACTTACTTTAGAAAAATTAAAAAGAAAAGTAAAAAATATTTTTGTTTGAATATAGTTTCTAAGTTTATCTCTTAATATTGGGGGGGAGGGGAGAAAGAAAAATACCGTTTGTGTTATTTTCTTAGGTCAATTTTTATACCAAAGAAAGAAAGAAAAAAACACCACCGGATTAAATAACTTGGTCGCCAGTGGCGACCTGCCGACCGCATTTGTCAAGCACTGGGCATAGGAATAATGTAATGTATAGTTGATTTAATATCATCAATAAATCTGCATAAATGACGAACGATGCATGATGATGGTGAGAAAATAACATAGCACTTTTTATTGCAATTACTTTTGCAGTAAACAATGACTGTTATTCATGAGACTGGAAATATAATCTTTCCCACGTTATCAATTTAACAGTCTATTATTCACCAGTGCAACTGCAATGAACTACATATCAAATACATTGCTTCTTTGTGCTCTGTGTTTTAAGTAACTCATTTAACATGTTTTCGACTATAACGTTAGCCGCGATATCACGAGGAATACATATATTTTAACTCATTAGAAGTTATATGACTATCATCAGCTAGCATTTTACAATAGTTAGATAACATTCAGTCAGAAAATGAGCGCTTTTCTTCTAATGCTTATTATTCAGTTATTACATTATATTTTAAGTAAGATGCATAACCTATCATTTCACGCATGCTAAACTTTAAAAAAATAACTATGTATATATTATGTATTTTAGATATAAACAGATTTATATTCTAGATAAAAGAGTGTCATAAATTTAATTATTTTAATATTATATTCACTTAGTATTTAAAATACGTTTAAAAAGAACAGTGATTTCAGGAAAATCATACATTTAAGATCTTATTACAAACATTACAAAGAAAAAAATCACTATTTGGTCAAAAAACATTTTATGCGAACTATTTATTTAAAACGAATAAATATTGCAATGCAAATATTTTTATTTTTATCTGCTCAGCAGGTATTTTCGGAAAATGATAGTTTAAAAATTTCCGATTCATCGCTTACGATATGAAGCTCTTTGCAAAATTTCGTAATTTCATGCTTCGTTTCCTTAAGTAAACTTACGGAAAAACAAATAAAATGCATGAGAGGTTTTTTTTTTTGTATCGTTGAGGAATTTTATTTCAGATGCATTTAATTTTTTTTGTTTTATTTATTGTTTTTATGCGAACCGTTTTATATCAAAATATTGTTTGTTTTCTAGATACTTAGATTTTATAGCAATAGAAAGTACATCAATCTTTTAAAATATTTTATATAATTAAAACTTTTAACGCAAGCATCATTTAGTGTCAAATATTTACTGCTTCTTTTTTTGAAAAAAGTAACTTGTATTTTTGCTTAAGGTCTAACAAATATATATTTGCATAATATAATTTTACTTAGTACAAAGGATTAAAAATGCGTTTATATATATATATATATTTTTTTTTTAATCAAAAAATCTTTCATACAACTCCCACTGAAATATGCAAAATATCCTTTAAAAATAATCGCAAAAGTAAAGTAAATTCCATGAAAATTTCATTTTGATACATAAAGTTTAGTTAATTTAAAATTGGAAATTTTAATACTATTATAAAATCTGTTATTAATATATGTATTTAGTGGAAACTACGTATTACGATCGTGACAAAAGATTGAGGAGAAAAGTTCTTAGTCATCCGCGGATTTCGATGTAACATATTTTTATATAACAATAATGGTTTATTCACACCCAGAAAAAGTAATTGATTAAAACTACAAAACATGTTTTGTTGAGTACATTTCGGTTGTTTTAGCAAAATTCAAGTAAAATTTAAACATTTTACTTGAATTAACAAAATATTTTTTGCTGACGATATAAAAATTTTGCTTGGAATTGAAAAAAAAAAAAACATTTTTTTTTTTGTTGATTCAAACAGAATTTCCATTAACCTATATTTAAACAAAAAGTTTTGTTGGGTCAACCAAATTTTTGTTGATTCAACAAACCTTTTTTCTGTGTGTAAGAAATTAAAGAGGTTCTAGTAATTTATATAACGATTATAATAATGTGCAATAACATAAACAACATAATTGTACATAATTTTTTTATTATGTTTCATTTACAATGTTTTAATATAAGGTAAATACTTATTATAGTAATTCATCATAATTGCAGTAAGGAACAGGTTTTCTGTAAACTTACAAGTACCGTCCAACAGGTTTATGACTTTTCAATTTTACAGAGAATATTTAAATAAAAATTTAAAAAAACATAAATTTATTTTTCAAAACTAAATTTAACTATTGCAAAATCTATACATTTTGATTCTATAGAATATTTTTAATAACTATTCAGTAAAAATATTACAAACTATAACAACTTCTAATAATATATTTCTGTTAAATGCAAAAAGGTGTAAACCAACAACATAATATACAGTAAAATAACTTTTATTAGATTGATGACATATTTCGGCTCACTCCAAGCCATTATCAAAAACAAATAAAAATATTTTATAATTGCACGGTCTTTGAAGTTATTATTTGAAATGCTCTCATTTAATTTTCAAGTACTTTTTATAAATTACGCACGTTACCTTATATTTTTTAACTTAGTTATTTATTTTCATATTAAATCTATGGTTACAAATATGGAAATAAACAACCAAGTAAAAATAAAATAATAAAATATAACGTGGGGTTTTTTTTAAGTACATGAAAATTAAATGATAGCATTAATGACTTCAAAGACCGTGCAATTATAGAGTAATCTTATTTGTTTTTGATAATGGCTCGGAGTGAGCCGAAACATGCCAACAATTTAATAAAAGTTATTTTACTGTATATTATGTTGTTAGTTTACACCTTTTTGCATTTAAATGAAATATAAACTATTCAGCATTTTATTTTTGTAATTTGTTTTTAAGTCAGTTTCACCCACCCACCCACACACACACACACACACACACACACACACACACACACACACACACACACATATATATATATATATATATATATATTAATATCTTTCAAGGAATTTATTAGATGAGTTTTCAATGTAAGATGTATTTTTAATTTCTTCCAAGTTGCAATCGTCATGTCATCCGAATGTATTTCTAAACAAATTCATCACCACTTGATTCAATTGCACTTTTATATATATTATTTTTGATTATATAGAATAGTATTAATATCTATTCAACATTTTTGTAATTTGTTTTTAAATCAGTTTCAAATACTTTGTAAATAGCTCTCAAGGAATTTTTTTAATGAGTTTTCAGTATGAGATAAAATTTTAATTTGTTCGGACTTGCAGTAGTCATGTCATTCGATTGTATTTCTAAAGCAAAATAATCATCACCAATTGATTCAATGTTATCTCGTAAAAAACATTAAGTATTTTATCAGGCGTATATCATACGGATGATGAATGAAGATCTCAGAACTTTCTTCTTAACATACGTATATACATTTTAATTATCCAATCATGTGTACCCTTTAAAGTGCGAATAATAAGATAAACATATTATCAGTGTATTTTTCTAACACACACATACACACATTAAATGTACTCATCAGACAAATATGGGGCAATAAACAAAAAAAGACACAACATAGCATGTTACGCTACCAAAAGCATTCGAAAAATGTACAAGATAACATTAAAATTTCAGACAGATTTTATGAATTATGTTCTCTATAGTGTTGAACTTTCTATTTTATGAATTAATAATACATTAAAAATGATAATTCAAACACGGTCCATATTTTTTTTAAATAGTTATCTTCTATAATTAAATTGATGCTCCACCGTCGATTAGTAGTAAAGATAAACAATTATATTGACTCATTTTATAGTGCATTGATACCAACATCAAAAGAGAATGACTATGATTTATGATTTATGATTTTTTGCCAGTTTTCTGTCATAGATTAAGTTTTGGTGTATAATGCTGATAATTGTGACAAAAAAGTCAGAATACTTTTATGATTGATGATAATATTAAATAAGTATATATCTTTGTGGATGTTTTGGATGCTTTGTCTCATATAAAAACTAGCTTTTTGAATGCATCGATTGAACAATTCATTTATGCTAAAATTTAAAAAATATATTAAATAAAGGCATTTTTTATTATCTGATTTTGTAAATATTTTTTTTATGATACAAAAATTTAAAGAAAAAATTTAGAAAAATAAAAAATAATGTATTTTTTTAAATAAACTCAATCTTAACATTCAATTGCTATGAAAATATATTTCTCTCTATACGAATATTTGAATATTCTGTCTTTAATTAAAAAGGATTTAATTTTGTAAAAATGAAATAATTTACCACTGGTTTAAGCTTATGCTTTACAAATTTGTCATGTTCCTGATTTTCTAAATTATCCAACACATCAAATTCTTTAAGGCTTGTTCTGGAAATGTTTTTTCTAATAAAACTATTGTATCAATCTGTATTTTAAAAGGAATCCTCAATTTTAAACGCTGACACAATCAAATTTTGTCCTTCATATTTGTTTAAATATATACAATTCCGGATTAAACAAAACAAATAGATGGAAAACATTCAAATTACAACCATTAATTTGATTGTGTCAATTTAAAATTGAAAATGAGTGACTTACTGCTGTTGACTTTTATCAAAGCATTCATTTTTTCCAAAAATGCGTTTCTTTTTTCTTTCCCACACTTTTAACAAATATTTGCAAAGAAATAATTTTACACAGAGATTTTTGAAAGGATTTAATCTCCAATTTCTCAGTATACCTACAAAGTCTAAGATTTAGATATTTGTGTCACTATTAATCACATAAGGCTGTTTGGAATTTTTTAAATATTCCATTTTAAAACTTCAATTAGCTTCCATATAGTTTACAACTGAGAATATCAATGGGCTCACTCCCTTTCATCTTAGTAGTTTGAAAGTATGAATAATTAAATTTAGAGTCTCTTTCATGAGAATAGTATCTCTTGGAATATATTTTTTTTAACGCGCACATTTTTCTTTGTTGTAATTGATAATTAGTCTCAATTGTTATCTATTAATTGATGTTTAAAAGTAATCTTTAACTATTATGCCTGATTAGATGAAGATTTAAAATAAATACTACCATATAATTACAATTTTTTTTTCTATATGTGTTTGAAAAAATGTTAAAATTTATATTTTTAAATTAAATGTTGTTCCCATTTGCATATTTTTCATCAGTCATGCTTTATTTTGATATCTTTACTTTTTACAATCTTCAATTTATGCGAACTTGATATCCATTAAATGAGCGGAATAAACAAAATGAAAAACTAACTTTGTAAACGGGAACTAGCGTTTTCTTTATACTATTTTACACATGTTATCGTTGATGAAGAGATAATCTAAAAAACGTTAGCTTTAGAGGTACAGTCGTGAGAAAAAGCTTAACACCCACCACTAACTCTGCAACAAATTATCGTAAAAGTAAGTTACTGGTACCTAACGATTGGAAATAAAGCCTACTTTTAAATAATGTATATAAAATTTGTTTAGGGGGCCAGTACATATCAAACCAGCCCGAACGTTGTATTTTTTTCAGCCGCAACACACATTTTTGACACGATATTTTTAATCATCGGTTCAAACTATACCCAGACACGAAATGTCATGTCAATTGGCTGATACGTTAATGAATTATAAACATTCAAAATTTAGAGCTTCTAATGTTAAATTACATTTTCTTATTAATATTAATATTAATTAATTATAATTGTAATTATAATTTCAGGGCAATCCGAGTGCATTTACGAGATTTAAAGCACGGACGGACGGACAGTCAAACCGAAGTCACACAATTTTCAACTATGTTGAAAGTGTGAAAAAGTATAATACTAATCAATTTCCAAGGCAGCCCTCACTAAACCTTGGTAGAACGCCTGTCAGGCACGCTGCGTCCGACCGAGGGTTAATTTCGAGCGTAGACATATTGCGTTAATGTTATCAAGAACTAAACTACGATCCGAAATTTTTATTCGTAATATTTTAACGAAAATGATAAAAATAAATAAATAAAAATATGAATAAACCTAGAGTACTGATAAAAAGTTTCCATTTTCAAATTCAATGACTAAATTAGCCTTGTAAAAACACAATGCAAATACATTGATAAAAATTTGTTTGTTACTAAAATAGGTGCAATAATTAAAAACACAGTTTTAAAACAAACATTAAAACTATTTATTATGTAATGTCAGATGTCAAAATTCATAAGCGCTTTCGAATAAACATTAGCCTGCATCAGATGATAAAAACCAGTAGAAAGAAACAGTTCCGAAGAAGTGCACTGGACAGGTGAAAAACGGGCGAAGCTAACAAGCTGTGAAATGGGGGCAATGGAGGACGGTACTACTAAAACCTGGGGGAGGGGGGGGAGGGGTTAGCAAACACCAAAAAACCCCAGTGACACCAAGTACATTATACCAAATACGTGGGATCTGATAAGACAATACATCATTACACACACACACACACACACACACACACACACACATGTATTATCACCTCTTTTTAAAATTTCTAGGGACTCTTTTTATCATCTGATGAAGACTAATGGTTAGCCGAAAGCGCTTATGTATTTTGACATCTGATTTTACATCATAAATAGTTTTAATGTTTTAAAACTGTGTTTTTAATTATTGCACCTATTTTAGTAACAAACAAATTATTATCAATGTGTTTGCATTGTGTTTTTACAAGTATGATAATGTGATTTTGACGTTCCTAATATATGGAATTTTCTATATATTTTAAATTAAATTAGCCTTACTAATAAAGATAAGTCTTCCCTCATACTTTTAATGGAAGAACCCAGTTTGAAAGGCATTTTCACAGAAAACATCATTCTTTCTGCTCTCCAGCTATCGTGTCACTTTATTAGAATATGGGGGGGAGAGGGGGGGGAGGGAGTTTTCAATACAACAGTACGAAATAGTATCATGTTAATAGTGTGTGGCATCTAAAATGGGATACAATGATGAAAAATGCTCAATATTTTTTGTAAGTTTGAATTCAGATTTGTGAGTTCCGAGTCAAAACTGATTAATCTATCATCACATTCACTTTAAAGATTACTTTACACTATTTCTTTCCCCTGCATTTTTTCAGAGATATATAATTTTCATAAGTTCATTCAAAAATTTAGGTTATATAATCTTTCTAAAGTATGTACTATTCTAAATTATGTGACTAATAATATGTATACTTGTTACTTTTGAACTATGCTTGTTATTATTTTCTTTCAATTAATTCATTAAAAAAATCTGTTCTAAAAATTAATGGCGGGAGAAGTAAAAATTTTTTACTGGCGACTCAATATTTTTGTTGGCTGCCAGATTTTATTAAATTTGTAAAGTCCTGCTTATAGCTTTGTAATAAAGATAATAAATTAAATTGAATACCATGTGAAAATGTCCCTCGTCACTGTAGCGATATAGCCTAAAACTGCAAATCTTCCAGAGTGTTCTGTGTTTGGTTAATCAAAACAATTAATTTTAGATGCATTTTTTTCTTTGTATTTTGGCAATATACGAAGATGTTATGAAACATTGCTGTATTGTCGGAATAATTGGAAGAACAATTGAAAAATATAGTACAAAATGAAACTCCATCTGATTTTCTACGCTTTTCTTGTCATACTCATGTAGAGGAAATGTGTGCCAAGATTTTAACATCCGTTACAATCGTGTCTAGATCTTAACATAAAGATATGAATTTACCCTGCAATGTTATGCAAATATTTGATACTGAAAAAGACTATAAGACAGTGCGTTGAATATAACAAAGGTTGTCAAGGGTTATAAAAGTCGATATACCATGTGGTGACCTTTAGGTAGAATTTGCTTAATATAAAAAAACATAAGTTACAAGCTGTGTTTTTTTATTTTATGCTACTTTATGTTTAAGTTGTAAAAGTTTGACACCCGTGAGCAGACGGAAAACAAATTCATTAACATAAAAGTCTTTTGCTGGCAAATTAGGCATTCAAAAAGAAAAAATAAATTCACTGTTACACATCAAACAAAAAAGTTTTATTTTCAACGTATAGTTATGTTCCATCGTAGTGTTTTTGTTTTCAGTGTTTTCTTCATTACTGTTTATTTTTTAAGAATTCTATTAACTTACGAAGTTAACTTTCTTGCCTTTTTCATTTTAAATATTTTTGTGCACAGAATATGTGCAATATTTATACTTATATTATGAAAAAAAATTAAAAATACTATTCAATACATTTAAATATTGAAAAAAAAACTAAGAAATTTTAGTTTTATTCAGTTAATAAATTCGAATTTTGTTCATACAATGAAATGAAATATCTAAATAAACATGAAAAGAATACAACACAGTCTAAATTCTTTTACAGCACTGGTTGTCCATAGCCTGTAATGAGCGAAATTCTTTTGTGCAGTCCTATATAGGATCAACAAACCTTGTAATACAATAAAATAGGTAAAAGTTTTAAAACGCATATCACAGCTGAAAACTCAGATCCAACAGGTATCATTCATAGTCAGTCATGTAACCGAATTCTTTAGATTGTCTGTGTAAAAAAAGATAAAATCTACGGACTCAACCATCTATAGAAAACATGTTGTAGTGCACCTCAATAATGTACCTATATCAGTTTTATTATGTTTGAAATAGTTTAATATCATTAAAAATCACTGCAAACGCTTTTCCCCCATAGATCATAATGCAATGCATATTTTTGTGCGTCACTGTAAACAAACTATAATTGCTACTTACTCGATACTCTAAAGATAACATATTTTAATCCTCCTCAGATAGGCATGTAAATTTTATTATGCTTGAAACTGTGTAACATCATTAAAATGCACTAAAAACGATTTTATACTATTGACTGTAATGTGATGGAATATTTTTATTGTCCCTGTAAGCGAACTATATTTGCTGATTATTCCATACTTTACAGATAACACACTGCCGTCCGCAAAATCAATGAATATCATTTGTTATATTTCAAAAAAGTGTACCAACGTTGAAAGGAACATAAACATAATTTCCCCTTTGACCGTTATGCAAATGAGTAATTTTGAGTGCCAAGTAAACTAACCATAAATGGTACACACTTTGTTTTCTATACCAAAAGTGCCATTGTAATATCATTAATATACATTGTGTATCTGAAAAAGTGGGCAAAATTTTACGGTGTGAAAGAAAGCAGCTATACGAGCATATTTCGTCATAGAATGTATGGCCACGCGAGCCACTAGGTGGGGTTTTAAATGGTATAAAAAGATTGGTCCTCGATGCTGCTGCGTCCGATTCCAACCCCCATCAAGTTGAAAATGTGGTTTCAACACGACAGTTGAACCTGCGCACTTTGCGCCTGCACACTTTGCCTGGGATGTGCGGAACACTTTAGATGCAACGTTCCCAGGGTGATGGACTGGTCGAGGTGGTCCCATAGCTTGCCCACCAAGATCGCCGGATCTTTCGTGTTTGGACTTTTTCCCGTGGGGCCATATGAAAAGCTTAATCTGCGAGTGCCCCATTGAAAACGATATGGATCTAGTCGCCAGGATTGCCGTTGTTACCGGGTATATTCGGGATATGCCTGGTGTCTTTGCAAATGTGTGTCTGTTTCTATACCGCAGGTGTGAAGCGTGCATTACAGCTAGCGGAAGATCTTTTGAGCAATTTCTTTGAGCATGTATACATTTATTACATTGCTGTTAATAATTTTTTTTCTAAAGTAACTCCTCTCATTCTTGTGTTAATTATTTAACTGCGACAGTGTAATGCTACCTTTTAAATTCTTTTGCGCTTGTGTTTGGACCATACATTCTATGACGAAATTTGCTCGTATAGCTGCGTTCTATCACCCCGTAAAGTTTTGCCCACTTTTTCAGATACAATACAATTCAATCACATGGCAATTATATATATATCAATTACATGGCAATCTGGGTATATTTACGCGTGTTAGAACACATATAGATAGCTAGACTTACAGACATATGGCCAGAGAAACCGAATTCCTAAACAATTTTCAACTGTGTTGGAAAGTGTTCAAAAAATTGAAATTTATTTATTCTTGTACTAAAAGAAAGTTTTGGGAATTGAACCGGAAAAAAATTATGAGAAAATATTATATATAAATTATTAAAGTATGATTTAATGAGAATGAAAATTAGAAACATTATAAAAGCTACCTGATAGTCTGTTTGCGACAATCAGATGCCTGAATACTTATAAAATATTTCTTTTAATAAGCAACAGATAGCACTTAGAATTTTAATATTGTCCAAATAAAACTTCACACATTATAACATTTATTTGTGTTTTCAATACGTTAGCTTCAATGCGATGTGTAAATAACGACTAGTTGACTCTATTAAATGACATTAATTACATATAATATTGCTAATGGATAATTTGCTTGAATGTTCGTTAAACATTTTGTCTTTTAAAAGATTTCCCTGTTATAAAATCACCGATAATATGTATTAACAAGAAATAATATGTGAGATGCTTTCGCAATATAATCTTTAAAATTATTTGCATATTCGTGTTTTCATTTCTTTTCATTTAACTGCAATTTTTAATGAATCAACGTGTTTTAACGAAATGTGGGTGTACCAAAGTTTGTAGAAACACCTTCCCAATGATACAAAATTTATCGTTGTGCGTTTTGTAAAGTGCGTCACAAAAGTTTATAGGCAACAGGGTTTTCTTATTTTACAATTGAAAAAGAGGAGGAACAATTTCACAACAATTTATAATTATAAATAATATGACAATGATAATATTATACAGAAATAATAATACAGAAATCACACACTTTGTGATAAAAATTATAACTTAAATTTCACTGTTCCAAAAGTTTACAGGCATTTCATTTCAAAAGTTTAAGCTGATTTACTAATTACTTCAAAAACTCGATCAGGCATACTTACAACAAGAGTTTGGAGAAATTTCGACTTAACTTCACTTTTTGCTTTATATCTTGAACCGTTGCAAATTGATGCCCATTAGCATATACGTCTCTAAATAATATTCCTCAGAGATAATCTATTGGGTTCAGGTGTGGACTTATGCCTGTCCAGTCCATAACAGTTACTTGGTTTTGTCTAAACCGCTGTAATGTAGAATTTGACATGCGAATGAAGCAATTATGTTTCTGTAATAACCATTTGTCCACATAGCAACTTTCCAAGTTGATGTGACTGTATTTCAAGCGTTTGCTGGTAATCTTCGGAACACTGAAGACCTTTCAAAAAAGCAATATCAGTTGTTCCATTATAAGCAAATGCTCTCTACATCATGAATGAACCTCCTCCTGGTTGTCTGCGGAAAAAGTTGATGGTTCTCTGAAAATATCGTTCCAATGATATACCCAACTATCTGGACCAAATAAATTAAATTTCTTTTCATCACCGAAATTAACACTCAAGATTCATTTGGCCAATTCATGAGATTTCGGATCCTGTTAACACGAGAGTCTTTATGCCGTTTTGTCAACTTTCACGAACGTCATATTTTGCGATAAACAAGAAATGTACTTGATTGCAGCCGTCTATGTACTGTGGATTCTGATACTGTAGCGCTTAATTCCTTAGAAACTGACCGTACCAGACAGGTTCTAGATTAAAACCAATCACAAAATAAAATCTATGTGTCTTGCCTCTTTAGTTGTTTTCCTTGGTACTCCAGAATGGGATTTCGTTTCAACATTTTCACCTTTTGACAGAATTTGGTAAATACCAACGCTAATGCGTCCAGTTTTTTTTTCGATGTCCACAACTTTTTATCCCAGGCCTTTAAACGATAGATTTGCAAAATTTGTTTTTTGTGAAACTGCACATTGCGAGACATCATTTCAATAAATTGGAAATGGATGGGCAGATTAGCTTTTATCTCAGGAAACTGTCGCGTCACAAATTTGGATATCAGTACTTAAATCAGCTTTTAACATCGGTTGTCTATACATTTTTGGGACAGCATATTTTTGTTTTTATTTTTTTATAATATACTGACTGTATTATACTGACGGATAAAAGTTGATTTAGCATTTTATTATTTTTATTTTATCATTATATATTTGCATAATTTATTTCGTCTTTCTTTCTCGTTTAGTTAGCTCTTAAATCCAAAAGAATTGTGGTCTATAAACTTTTGGGACGCACTTTATGATCAAGGTCATAGAAAAGGGATGTCGGCATCAGAAATTATATCTATAATTATACAGATTGTCCTTTTTTATTCTTGACCAGTAGCTCATTCATTAATCGCTAATTTTAGAAGAATAATTCAAGTTGTAAAATGTTTTCAAATGTTCAAATGTTGTTCATTAACACACGGTAATTCATGTAAGTCAAAATAGTATGTTTTACTTTTACGAACGTTAATTTTTTATGTGGTAATAAAATATATGTTAAGAAAGAAGGGTCCCGATGTTCATCGAGGTAAAACAATAAACATGCATTTTTGCACATCCAAAACTTACCGAGACACAATACTTTCAATTTTATGAATTTCCGGTGTTATCTGACCCGAAAAATATGTTTTTAGTTTTTAGTGACGGAAAACGCCATAAAAATTAAAAGTATAACTCGTTCAGTTTTCAACGAAGCAGAATGAAATTGTCACTGTGACGTCATATGTTGTTTCCTACAGTAGCGAATGGCTTCTTTACTAGACACCACTTTTAAGAATACTGCAGAAGCCGTTCCGAAGTTAAGACGGTGGTAAGGGACTTTAGTGGACATACTATATATACTGTAGATATATAGGCCTTTGATGAATATATATTGGCGACATTTTGAGAATCTGAAAATGCGAAATCGATGACAAAATGAATACTGATTAAGATGGATTTCAGCATTATTTTAGGTAAAGTATGATCTTCAATGTTGACGAGAAAAATATTTTGTTCGGATTTTGTTTAACTTTAATTCATCCAATAACTATACCGCAGTAAATTTCACAATCTGGATCGGTTCAATGAGCAATATGTACACCTGTAGCTTACTAAAATTTAACTTTCCTCATCTGGTCAAGAATTTGAAGAGGTGTAGAATAATTACCGAACCTAATATCTGACAAAACCGCATCAACATCTTCACTTAGTCTGCATTGGGATGCTTTTACTTCTAGAAGAATATCACGGCCAATTTATATTATGTCTACAGACCATAGCAGGAATTTTACTAACAAGAGAACCAGTTTTGGTGCAGCTCGCACCTAGCATCGAAACCTGAGTCATTTTGTAGCTGTAAACATAAAAGTTAGAGAACCGATAAAACTTCTCTGTTAAAATCATATTTTATATATATTTTTTATTATTATTGGATTTGTAATTGTTAATTTTGCGCCAAAAGCAAGTTCTGTTGTCAAATAGGATACTTCGAATCCAAACCACTTTTCACTCTCACACAGCAGAAAAATTATGACATTCGGCTAAGGTTGCTGGGAAAAAGAATACAGTTATAAATAAAGCCAATATCGTGGCGCCAATTTGCAATTTTAACGTTGTATTCTTTCAAAATGGCTTTTTTCAATATTTAATTCTTACTATTAACTAAAGTGCATTTTAACTCTTCTTTGCATGAGTTTTCTTTTACAATTGTGTCTTTTATACATATATTAAATATTATACACCAGAAATTTTAAGATAGATTTTTAACTTTGCTCAGCAACATAGATCATGGGAAATTTACTGCATTAATATTTCTATATAAATATAGTGGTGGCGAAGATGTTGATTTATTTATTAAAAGTTAAATAAACAGTGATGGAAATTTACATCACTATGCAATTAAGTGTGAATGTACTTAAAAAAAAAGAAACTTCTATGTTAATAGTGCGATAAGTGGTCTCTAAAATTGCATTTTCAGGAAGTTATGCTGTTGTAACATAAAAAAAAATATGATTTTAACAGAAAAATTCCAGCGATTCCCAATCTTCGTAATATAGTGCTTCAAAAGGCACCAGGTTCTAATGGTAGGTGCCAGCAGCACCAAAAGTAGTTCCCTTGTAATTAAAGTAACACCAAGGCGTTTTATACAAGGAAAAAGCAAAATAGATGTTGAAAATAGATATGGATGCAGTTGTTATAACATCTGATAACTATGTTGTTATAACATATGAAACAAATAAAAGAAAAAGAAGGAAAACATGTTCCTAAAAAAAGAGAAATTCAAAGAATAATACTTTACCAGAAGAATCTGGAAGTTCATCAAATGATGAAAGTTATCACAGCAATGTATCCACTGATATCAGTTTATCGCGCAATCACAATTAATATTAGAAAACCTGTCCTACGAAGACATCACATCAACTGAAGCTTCTATTTAAAAAATGTGATAAAAACATATATACAATAAACATATATACAAATAAATGTACAATAAAGTCTTTCGAGTTACCCACGTTTCCGTAAATCGTTTTTCATCTTTATAAACCTTAGAAACGAATATTTTTACGCGATTTAAAAAAAAAATATGTTTTTTTGCTGACACTGACTTTCGAAAACGTTTCCGAGTAGTTTTTATAATGTATTAATAAATTTTCTCAACCCAAAAAATAAATCTTTGGGAATTTCTCATTTCTCAAGTCAAGGTTTTCAACTGCGTAAATTAATTTATACATGCAAGAATAACAAAACACTATTATTTTTAATGTTAATGCAAATTCTAATATTGACGCTGTTAAATTATTATGTTCGTGGACATGAATATGTTTAATAAAAAATGTCTGAACTATTACCTTGCTAACTAAGTGTGCTAACTAACCTGTAAACCGACACAGTGAAAAATGTTCAAGCCGAGAATCGAACCCAGACCTTCGGAATAACACTTCAACGGTGTACCATTGAGCTATGAGGACATTAGACCAAGCTTGGCATATCTCACTTCTGTATGTCGGTAAGGCTGCAGACGCAGCACAAGATGGAAATGTCAGTATGGGCGTACAAATCTGCGGCATACTTGCCAAGCAAAATACACAAGCCACATACAATTGCCAAGTGACATACCAAGCCACACTAACGTCCAGCATACGACCAACACATAAGAAATTTTTTAACTAATTTTAGGCAGCGACATTTGCCCGAAATCGTTGAATAATTCTTAACGCTTAATTAGCAAGGTAAAATTTCATATTTTAATATTCAACTACTTTGGGCGAATGTAACTGCTTAAAATTAATTTAAAAAATACTTATGAATATGTTTACTTGAAGACTGACAGAATCCGAAAAACCAATATTTCGGTTTGAGAAAACTGGATAATATACTATAAAAATACGCAGAAACGATTCCGAAATCAGTGCGCTCTTCGGGATCTTTAGTAACTCGGAAAAGGTTATTGAAAATTTTCGTTGATGCATAAAATATATTTCATCGCAATTTTTATAGTGTTTAGTAATAAAAAACTCACAAAATTAATTTTATATTAAGACTACTTAAAAAAAAAAATCCTTTAAAACATTTTTCTCTTCAGAGAAATCCATGAATTTTGAAAACATAAATAACACAATAAAATGGCTGATCAATTTAAATAGTAATTTACGTGTGATGCGTGAAATTAAACTTGAATCGAACCATAAGTCAAAAAATTACTTTTAAGTGCATTTTTAATCTGTAAAAGTTAACTCAGTAATTACAAAGAAACTATTATTTACACCCCAGTAGGCAAAGGAAAACTGAAAAGCAGGGAATCATTTCAAATATGTATTTTAAAGGAATTTTCTGTTTTTTTTTTTATTGTTATTACACCAATTCAAATTATAAGGTTGCAAAATAGTTTTAAACTTAAAACATTAGAAATATAAATTCGCTTCGCATTTTAAATACTGTATATATATATATATATATACATATATATATATATAAATGAAAAAGAAATATATATATATATATATATATGTTTACAAGTTTTTTATTTGTAGTTCTGAATAATCCGATAAGAAATTTGTTTAAGTATTTTAATTTTATATGCAAGAAAAAGCAGACTTGTAGTTTTGCTTGGCATTATATTTAGTTAAGGTATTGAAATTTCAGATGGGGCCTGCTACACCTTTTTGGTATATTTCTTTATTTTCACTTGTATGGAATGTAGTATTTCAATAATACACATTGTAAAAATATGCATTATTATCTATTTAATGTTTTGCTTGATTACTAAAATATTAAAATTGTGTGTTCATATGTATTTGTTTAGAACTGTGAATGAATGTTTTTTTTCTTTTAATGGATTCCAATTTTGAATCTAAAAATACAATTTTAAATTTGTAGTAAAATCAATTTTCAATTATGTATTATATAAACAATAATTGGATTTGTAGCTTTTTTTTTCTTCTGTGTAAACATCACTAATATATCGTGTTACACTGATAAAAATTTCACCGTTGGATTACGGGAAAAGCTTGGCAGCACAGACTCCAAGATTTTCCTGTAATATTACAGTTTGTACCGTAATCTATTTAGACTGTATTAGACCGTAAATAGCAGTAAATTTCAAGAACGTATCTGACCGTAAATAACCGTTACTTTCAAGAACGTATCTGACCGTAAATAACCGTTACTTTCAAGAATGCATCTGACCGTAAATAACCGTTACTTTCAAGAATGTATCTGACCGTAAATAGCCGTTACTTTCAAGAATGTATCTGACCGTAAATAGCCGTTACTTTCAAGAATGTATCTTACCGTAAATAACCGTTACTTTCAAGAACGTGTCTGACCGTAAATCACAGTAATATACAGGGTGTCCCAAAAACCTCCGTACAACTTCAAAAATTGATTAAAAAAAATAATAGGCCTACGGCAAAAATATTTACAACAGTACACAGAGTAACTTAAAAAGTTTTTTTCTACTACCTTAGTATACTTGTACATGAGATCCTTTCGTTGCACGAAGAATATCAAGTTGATATTCCAATTGCCTTCACGTGCATTTCAGCATGGTAACATCAACAGTAGTTACAACTGTTTGATGAAATAAAATGTTGAATTGAAGATGTTTGATGGATGAATGAAGAAATGTTTGATGAATAAAAGTTAATAGTCTCATGGAATTGAAACAAAAGATCCAAACAGCAGTAGCTACTGTTGATGTTAGCATGAAAAACGTTTGTGGATTGAATTGAAATATCGTCTTGATATTCTTCGTGCTACGCAAGTATCTCATTTTGAAGTTTACTAAGGCTGTAAAAAAAACTTTTTAAGTTACTCTATGCACTGTTGCTGTAGGCCTATTATTTTTTAAAAAATAAATTTCTGAAGTTGTACGGAGACTTTTGGGACACCCTGTAGATTATAAATTATCGTATATGACTGTAATATCAAGATTGTAAATAAGCATAAATGCCCATAATTTTCTACTCATTTACATATATCGCTGTAAATTGCAGTAGTTATCAGAACTGTAAATGACCATGAAATAGTTATTTCAAGAATTCGCATGATTACTTCAAACAGTAACTGTATATTTATACATAGGATGTCAAGAAATGCAACATTTTATTTCTGTATAAGAGATAAATAGTATAAATTGCAAAAATGTCCATAAGGTACAAAATTTCAATTCTATACTTTTCATCTCCATGGAGATATTTCCAAAATTAGTTTTTATACATTCTTTGTAACCAAACAGGTGGCTTCAGTACCTCCAAAAACCAGGAATTATCTCACTTTGCCATGCAATTCGAACGTGAAATCTAATCATTATTGGAGAATAATGTCTACAAATCTGATATTTAAATGTATTGATTAATAATAATGTGTTGATGTAATTGATGGCACATTAAATCTTAGTTTGTAAACATTTGCCAAGCTTGAACAGATTTCACTTGCATGCAAAGTGAAGCAAGTCACAATTTTTGACGCTCTGCAACTTCATGATGTTTGGAGATGATTAAAACCAATCCACATTTTTGCAGATTACATTATTTAGCCATCTCATATAGATACAAAAATAAACTGTATAGCTTTTTTTTTAGACAGCCTGTATATTTAAAACTTGATAATATTTCTAAGATTATTCTACCACTACATATATATGGTGGTTTGCATATAATTTTTTTAAACAATTAGCAACTTTCTCAATATTACATACTTTTTCTATTTACAACACTATACAGCTTACAAAATAAAATTATATTTAGCATTGAAAAATGACATGTGTATAAGTTTTATTAAACGTGATTGTTTCATATTTACGAAAAAAAAATTATGTAAAACTTCATATACAAGTGTAGTAATTTTTGCCAACATCTAAGTAAAATAAAAATTAACAGACACTTAAGCATTATTAACCAGGCAAAGTAACAAACACTTATCAAATTTGTTACAAATCACAAGCTAAATTTGTCCAAACCATAACACAATATCAAGTATAACTTTTAGCTCAACAATGCACACCTTTGAAAAATATAGGAAAAAAACAGAAATTGTTTAGTACTTATCTCTTATTTAATATCATACTCTGAATATTTACGATTATGTATTCGTAACAACAAATGAACTTATTCATGATTTTTTTTTAATGTAATGAGGAAGGTGATTGTAATAAACTTTTGCATAATAATGTATCAAAGACATAATTTAATGAATATCAAAATGTTAAAATTATTTCTATTTCTTTCAAAGAACTTTCGTTTTCAGTTTTTTGAGAATCACTTTGGTATTTATCTGCTTGCACATTCTTTTGCATTTTGATGCCTGGGTTCTTTTGATTTCTATTTTTTTGAATATTTTAAAAAAGAGTGCTTAAAAAATGCACATAGACATAACAATATTGTAAAATAAAGTTTCACATATGACTTAGATGAAAATTAATCCTTTTTTTACGTACTGTAACAAGAAATTTAATAGTTTAGAATTTTTTTTACTCAAAATTACAGTATCAAACATTGAATATATTTACCTCAAAAGTATCTAAGTTTGTTGACATTGCAAATATTATTTATAGTAAAGGTATAATACTGAACAAAAATCATCTTGAGAGTTTCTGTATGATGAATGAAGTGCGGTGTTACATTAAATGACATGTTAATTTTTCTGCAATAGTGAATTTTGTGGGAAGAGTTCTGTATCCTGTGCTGCTTGGCAGAAAAAATTGCACCAAAATGCCGTTTTGGCGACATGAAAAAATTTTCTAAGATTGCAGAAAAACATTTTAAAATCTGTATGTTATTTATAAATCAATGATTTTGCAACATTTAAAAAAAAGAAAATGATGCAAAAACATGGATTTATAAATAACAAAGATTTAAAAACGAAGTTTTTCTGCCATCTTGAAAAATTTATCACGATCCAATTATGCAAATAGTGGCTGAGAGGTTGTGCTCTCGAAGCTGGTAGACGGGAGGTGCTGGGTTCGATCCCAATCGCGCCCGTCGGCCTAATCGTTCGGAGTTTTCGTGGTTTTCTTCGAGCCGTGGATTTATCCATGCGTAAATACGGGTTAGGTTCCCTTAGAAAGACCCCCACGAAGGGCACTCCTCCCGGGCCTATATCCCAAGTGTAGATAATTGGCCGTCAATAATCAACCAATCAACCAACCAACCAATTATGCAAATTTTAGCAACATTCTAAATAAACTAACGATTAAAAAGCTAAAGAAATGGGATTTTTCAGATGAATATTTGTTATTGTCAGGGGGGCTCTGCCCCCCCTGAACAATAATGGGGTTTTTTTTAAATGGGGTGTTCCCCCCATTTTAAAAACATTTTGGACAATAAAAAAGAGAAAAAAAACTTACCAGAAATCTTTTGTCAATCTTGATTACACTAAATTCAAAACAATGTTAACTTATAATCTCGCTCACAACTGCCCAAAAAAAATTAAAAAAAAAAAAAGTAAAAGTAAAAGGATAAATATAATAAATACCAATAAATGAGACGGCGATTCAGAAAAAAGGGAAATTGCATACAAAAAATATATAAATAATTACACATAAAAAAAAGGGAACAGATGTGTTACACTGACGCTAAAATGTAAACTAAAGATTGGCGACTGTTTGGTTGGCGCGATTTCCAAGACTGCGCCAAGCTACTATTTTCCGTTGCCATTTTGGAAACATAAAAAACAGAACATTTATAATTAACGTATTCGAAAACGTAACAGAAAATCGTATTTCTACACAACAATTAAAATAAACCAAAAATACATTTTTTACAACATAAATTTAATGGAAAATGTTAATTACGTCATTTCAATCTTTTAAAGTGCACTACTATATTACAGTAATCCTTCGCTGATGCTAATTTTAATTTCACACAAACTTTTAGTTAAAATCATTACGTCATTTCAATCTTTTAAAGTGCACTACTATATCAGAGTAAACATTCGATTATTTAGTTTCTAATTCCATGACGAACACAACATTTATAAATAATGACGTATTAGTAAAACCAGAAAGTAAATATCAAAATAAACGAAAAATATTTTTTTAACATAAATTTAATATAAAATACATTACCTACGTCATTCTTCTATGCAAATTTATTCCCCTCCCATATATGGTTCTATAATACGCGACTCAGCAACCAATAACGTGCAATAGAACGTTCTTCTACAACCAATCCCGTTTTCTCTATTTTTTCATCATGAATCACGTAATACAGACATGCGCAAACATTTCCCTTAACATCCACGCAAATACGGATTACAATAACAAATTTCAACACCAGTAACTAAATACAAGCTTAATAGCCGGGTTGCCATAAAAGAAAAAATAGTCCCCAAATTTTTTCGACTATTTTCTTTTTTTTAACCGATTAATTTTTTTTTTAGCGTCAGTGTAAAGAATCTATGCCAAAAAAAGTTAGTATTTACAAAAAAAAAATAAAAAAAATAAAAATAATTTAATGTTTACCAAAAGGGATCCCAGTCAGGGTCTGAAACATCGTCAATGTAAGGCACTTCACCTTCTAACTGAAAAGAATTTAAATTTTGATGGACTTTTGGTAATGCACCCTCGATGTTTTTAGACTTTGCCGTTGGTCTTTGAAAATCCAAAAGCTTTAGCCCCTTATTTCCGTACCCTGGGTAGACTTGAATAATGTCATTTATGAGGATTTGCATTTTCTGGCCCGTCGTTTCTAAATGATCTAGCTCGAATCGGCGATAAAAATGAAGAGCCATATATTGTGACAACATTTTATCGTTCCTGCGACATTTTAGAGAATTTTTAAACCAACGATTTTCATTTTCTAGATCGTTCGCTTTATTGGTTTTTGACACAAATTCGCCTTTACTATGATTTGTAACTTTGTGTGTTGTCTGACTGGAAAATAATTTTTCTACATCATGGTATTGTTTGGCCGAATCTCAAACAATACCCACTAATTTTAATAAGTTAGATACTAAAATCAGGACGTCTAACCGTCCTTCAGCTGCATCATTTCACAGGGATTTATAGCTTTATCTGGATAAAAATCTATTAAATTGGGTACGTACAGTTTTGCCATTAATAAATCGTTAACAGTATCAGCGGATAAATGGTTACGTGTATCATCTATATATTTAAAACAGAAAGCGCATTTTGTCAAAATTTCACACGAATATCGTCTCTTTACGCATGCGTCAACTTTTTTTGAAGGATTCTCCCCTCAAAAACGATTGGACTGATTGATTAACCTGTTTAGCCTAGGGGGATGGAAAAGGGTTGATTGAAAACGGATGGAAATATATTTTTGCTCTGAGGTTAAAAGCTAAAGCTTTTCTTTTTAAGAACTCATGTTTTCACTACTAAATATGCATATTTTTCACAAAAGTTTAAAGAGAGCTTGGAGACGGTCGTATTTATAACCGATTGAAATGTCAACGAGTTCGGAAGATGAGGACTATTTTTTATTGCTATGTTACAGGAGCCGACGAGAAAACAAACAAACAAAAAAGCGAGAAGAAAGCATCTCTTTTACAACTGGATAACAATATTTTTTCCCGACATTTGTACACGGGCTGTAAAACCGTTTTATTTATCACCCATAAAGATTTAAAAGAGTTAGGACAAAAATAACTTTTTATTTTAAAACTATGAAACGATACTGCGTAAAAAAAAAAAAAAAAAAAAAAAAAAAAAAACAAGAAAATGAGTGCTTTTATCACTAAATATCAATATTTTTCGCGAATTTTTCTTCTTAAAATATAATTTCATACAAAATCGGGTTAAAGATGTAAAATAATAAAAGATTTTTTTTTAAATTATTATTATTATTTATTTATTTATTATCACGGGTCCGTGCAACGCCGGGCGGGCGTCAGCTAGTTTTTTATTAAATTAAACTGACTAAATCCCTTTTCACATTCAGCAGTGCTAAATGGCAGGTTCACTATTAAGTTTAGAAGTTTGCATAAATTAATAAATTCATTTGGATTTGTACACTCTGCTAAAATTCACTGTCTAACTGTCTCACATTAGAGTTTATGTTGGTGTGAGACCAAATTTTCAAAAGCGGGTGATTGGCAAAAACTAAGTGTTAAAAAAGCTAGGCGTCAAATTTCACATCCAGGAATAATTTTGTAGTCGTGAAATGCTATAATGTAGTTAGTTGCATTTGACGACTAACGACTGCCAATTTCGAACACTGTCTATCCTACATAAACTTTGATATTAAAATTCATTTTTAAATTAATAAGGTTAGATAACAAGATAAATAAATACCTGAATAAATCCGGTATTGGTACAGCCAGGCCAGGCGTGCTTCCTCACGGTCACGGCGTTTTCGTGGTGCGAAGCTAAACAAACATGGCGCGGCGCGTTCGTTGCCATTTTCCAAAATCAAACTACTCAGATGAGATGGCTGTAATCCACTGTTCGATTACGGTTTGCGATAGCAAAAATCGGTGATTTACTAAAATTGCCCGTGATCTGCCGTAAAATACTGTAAGAACCTGTATTTCTTTCTCTCTTGGCCGTAAATGACTGTTGGACCAGGGATAATCCTGTAAAAATGATCAGTTACGGTCAATGACAGAATTTTACAGCAAATAACTGATTTTTAACGAGTAAGGGCAATATTTACAGTAATACGGTAATGTACAGTAAATTATGCAGTAAAGCACCGTAAAGCAACGGCTATTTTTAACAGTGTATACTGAAAACAATTTTTTTTAAAGAAATTTAGTTTAATGTTATAGGTATCTTTATAAAGAATGACATTAATTATAGTAAAGTAAATGGAGCAATAAATTGGTTGAACTATTTCAAAATTAATTTAAGTGCGAAGCGTAAAATTAAACGTGACACGAAACAATAAAAGATGAAAATTACTTTCAGCTACAATTCAAAATTTCCAAAGAAGTTGAAGTAATTACAAATAAACTATAATTTACAATAGAGTTATTCGACCGAAACTTAAAACAATTGAGTACTTTCAAATATGAACTTTGATGGATTTTTTTTTTGTTTTTCCTACTTTATACGAATTTAAAGATAAAGTTGGAAAATAAATTTAAACTTGAAATTTAATAAATATATTGTTTAAAGTATCACTAAAACATCATTTTGGTGCCTTTAAGATTAAATGCGCAGCGGATTCAAGCAAATAAATTTTTAATTTATAGTCAATAATTAAAAGCTTATTACCAATAAAATATTCTTAAAGAGTATTTCTTTTTAGGTTTTTTTCCTTTAAGTGTTCTTATTTAAGTGTTAAATTGATAAGAAAAAATGGCTATAGAACATACTGGGAGCTGCGGTTCGAACTCTAACTTTGCTATACCTCCTTTTTGGACGCCGTTGTATATTAATAGCAACTCAGACTGAGCATTGACTGAGCATCTCACTTATAAAGCAAAGTCGAGTCAATAATCGAAAGTATTTTTAACAATATAAAATAATCGAGACGATGTATTAAAACATCTCAGAAACGCCCAATACTGCTTTATCGGTCTTTACCGGGGCTTCCGAGATGGCGCTGTTTGCTCTTTCTACAGGGCCTGCCACAAGTATTAGTGACATCACAAACGAAATCCATTTCAATGTATCCTAGCAGAAAGATTTACTAAAGAGAGCATTTCAGCTCTTACAATCTGTAATTGCATAAATAATATAAGTAAATTTCTCTATCGTAAATAAAAGGGAATTAATAAACATGTTTTATAAAAGAAAATTAAAAGATTTAAATAAAAATAATACTAAGATTAATAGATCTGATTGAACACATTGACTTATCTTTTACTAAAAACATTATTTTATAATAAATATAGGTACGAAAATATAATAAATCTGACAAAAACTTTACAAAAATAATCGCACCCCCCCCCCCTTTTTTTACCACTACATACCATAATTTACCAAAACACAATAAATACCAATTTAATAGGGAAATAATTATTTTTCAACTGTAGAGACCTTGGCATTAATTTAAATCTTGGAACAATTCGGGCTTCAGAAAATGAGATTTGTTGCCAAATGATACAAACAGCTATGCAAAAAAAATAACGAACTTTTATTTTTGTTTATACAGGAATTGTTTTTTTTATATACAATTTACTTCAGTTTGTATATAAAAATAGATAAATGTCTTCTTTATATTAAACAAATTGTATAAATACTGAAAAAATTGTTTGTGTATATGAAATAGTTAATAGGTTGTCAAAAAAAAATCTTTCCAAGGTCATTTTCTATGTCCTCTTTCGTAATCTTTGGAACTTAAAACTTTGATAGGTGGGATTGTAAAATTCACAAGAGCTTATTGCACTATTATCTAAATTAGTTCATTTTCTGAAAAAAGATGGAGAAGGTAATATCAAAACTTTATTGTTACGAATTAAAATATTTGCAGCATGAAACACCGGTAAAATGAATGTTTGAACACAAAATAATAAATTTACATGAATACCTTATTCGTTTCATGGACAAAAGTAAAAGTTGATGCTCAACTCATTTTAATTTTAAATATTTATCATCATTATAGTCAATATCGTTAAGACATTTTCCGACACTTTCAACTGTGCATAGTATTCTTCCTTCCAATGTTTTTCTGTTTTGATAACATATTTACAATATATTAGATTTTATGTCCTCAGTGCACCATTTAGCAAATTGTTTATAGTCTGCTTCTTTTCATTTTTTTCCAGACAAACATTCGTTCATATATGTTGGAATATTTTCATTGTCGTTAGAGTTAACAAGTCCAGTACCATCATCTCGTTTAATTTTATCTTCACGAATTATAAAATATTCATCAAAATGTTTAATGCAGATCAATGCTGCTGAAATAGGAGTAAAATAATCACGATGTAATTTTCTTAGCTACAATTTCTTCTTTTCACTATCCGCTGGGAATATGAAGACTGTAGCATATTGCTTTTTACTATCGTAGTTAGATTTGAAAACAGAAGAACAAAATTTCATCCCTATTATTTTATAGATATAATCCATACACTTTCCTTAACGGTTATAATCTGTAGTTATGTATAACATTACAATCTAAATACACTGAAAAAATATTATTAATTACTAAATAAAACCATAAATAATATGAAAATACCATTTTAAACAATCCATACGACCTAACAAAGTACGTGGAAAATTTTATGTAACATGGATCTCGCTTGTGACGTCATGCAAGTGAATTTGTTTTTTGTGGTTGGCCCAATAAAAAAAAAAAAAAAAAAAAAAAAAAAAAAAAAAAAAAAACAGTGCCATTTCGGATGCCCCCTCTTTACCAGCCTAGTCGGTCGCTTGGTGTGGGGCGAGAGGAGACGCTTTCTGCAGCGCAAAGTGCGGGCAGAGACCAGGAGCAACAAAATGCATTTTACATCAAAACATAAAATAAATAACTAAAGTACTTTCTTTTAAGCTATACAAAAGTAACTAATAAAAATATCAAAAAGCCTGTAAATAGATTTCGTGACATAAATAAATACTTTTATTCACGAGTCTTCTAACAAATACTCGTTCAGCCCTGCCCGTTTATAAAGAATCTACTAGGAATGGATAGCTTCTGGATGAAATAAACAAAAATGGGATAATCTAAGATAAAGGTCGATCTTTGTAAATAGGCGCCATTTGACTTGTACCCATAAACTGTTAATGCAGTGATAAAAATTACGCAGTCCTGTGTGTTTTGAAGACATATTTAATATTAATACGATTATCACTATAACGGGTCTCTGCGTGTTTCACGCCTCATAAATCATTAAAACGACAATCACCGTAACGGAGCACTATGCTTTTTGGATGCATAAAAAGTTAAAATTATAACCATTTTTGTAAAGTTTGACACCCGATCTCTAAAAGACGATAAGCGCAAAAACAATTTATAAAATATGAAATAAAAAAAGAATATACATAATCAACCTGGGAAAAAATGTCTTGCGCAAAACGTCTAATAAAAATCAGCAATAATTGTCTTATTTGTCTAATTATCCATAATCTTGTTCATAGCCAGTCTTGATGACAAATCTCAGTGATATTCGCAAGAATTTAGTTTCAAGATTATGAGATTGACAGCAATTGTTACACCAATAAAATTAGTTTTGCATTAAACCATGTATGCTAAAATGGACCAGTTGGCTAGGGACTCAATTACGAAAAAATATTCAGTTTTGTATCAGTACTTGTATCAGTTTTGTTTAAGTATATATATATATATTCAATGTCCACAACTTTCCATCCCGGGCCTTTAAACGATAGGTTTGCAAAATTTGTTTTTTGTGAAACTGCACATTGCGAGGCATCATTTCAATAAATTGGAAATGGATGGGCAGATAAGCTTTTATCTCAGGAAACTGTCGCGTCACAAGTACATGACCTTGTAATATCCAAATTTTGGATATCAGTACTTAAATCAGCTTTTAACATCGGTTGTCTATACATTTTTGGGACAGCATCTTTTTGTTTTTATTTTTTTATAATACTGACTGCTAAAAGTTGATTGAGCATTTTATTATTTTTATTTCATCATTATAAATTTGCATAATTAATTTCGTCTTTCTTACTCATTTAGTTAGCTCTTAAATCCAAACGAATTGTTGTCTATAAACTTTTGGACGCACTTTATGATCAAGGTCATATAAAAGGGATGTTGGCATCAAAAATTATATCTATAATTATATAGATTGTCCGTTCTTATTCTTGACCAGTAGCTCATTCATTAATCGCTAATTTTAGAAGAATAGTTCAGGTTGTAAAATGTTTTGGAATGTTCAAATGTTGTTCATTAACACATGGGAATTCATGTAAGTCAAAATAGTATGTTTTACTGTTACGAACGTTAATTTTTTATGTGGTAATAAAATATTTTTTAAGAAAGAAGGGTCTCGATGTTCATCAAGGTAAAACAATATACATACATTTTTACACACCCAAAACTTACCGAGATACGATACTTTCAATTTTATGAATTTTCGGTGTTATCTGACCCGAAAAATATGTTTTTAGTTTTTAGTGACGTTAAACGCCATAAAAATTAAAAGTATAACTCGTTCAGTTTTCAACGAAGCAGAATGAAATTGTCACTGTGACGCCATATGTTGTTTCCTACAGTAGCGAATGGCTTCTTTACTATAACTAGACACCACTTTTAAGAATACTGCAGCAGCCGTTCCGAAGTTAAGAGGGTGGTAAGGGACTTTAGTGGACATACTATGTATACTGTAAATATATAGGCCTTTGAAGAATATATATTGGCGACATTTTGAGAATCTGAAAAAGAGAAATCGATGGCAAAATGAATACTGATTAAGATCGATTTCAGCATTATTTTAGGTTAAGTATGAGCTTCAATGTTGACGAGAAAAACATTTTTTTCGGATTTTGTTTAACTTTAATTCATCCAATAACTATACCGCAGTAAATTTCACAATCTGGATCGGTTCAATGAGCTATATGTACACCCGCAGCTTACTGAAATTGAACTTTCCTCTTCTGGTCAACAATTTCAAAAGGTGTAGAATAATTACCGAACCTAATATCTGACAAAACCGCATCAACATCTTCACTTAGTCTGCATTGGGATGCTTTTACTTCTAGAAGAATATTACGGACAATTTATATAATGTCTGCAGGCCATAGCAGGAATTTTACTAACAAGAGAACCAGTTTTGGTGCAGCTCGCACCTAGCATCGAGACCTGGGGCATTTTGTAGATGTAAACATAAAAGTTAGAGAACCGATAAAACGTCTCTATTAAAATCATATTTTATAATTTTTTTTATATAATTATATATATATTTTATTATTAGATTTGTAATTGTTAATTTCGTGCCAAAAGCAAGTTAAGTTGTCAAATAGGATACTACGAATCCAAACCACTTTACACTCTCACACAGCAGAAAAATTATGACATTCGGCTAGGGTTGCAGGGAAAAAGAATACAGTTATAAATAAAGCCAATGTCATGGCGCCAATTTGCAATTTTAATGTTGTATTCTTTCAAAATGGCTTTTGTCAATATTTTATTTGTACTATTAACCAATGTGCATTTTAAAGTACTTTAAAAAAAAGACACTTCTATGTTAATAGTGCGATAAGTGGTCTCGGAAATTGCATTTTCAAGAAGTTATGCTGCTGTAACATAAAAAAATATGATTTTAAAAGAAAAATTCCAGTGATTCCCAAACTTCGTAATATAGTACTTCAAAGGGCACCAGGTCCTAATGTTAGGTGCGAGCAGCACCAAAAGTAGTTCCCTTGTAAGTAAAGTAACACCAAGGCGTTTTATACAAGGAAAAAGCAAAATAGATGTTGAAAATAGATATGAATGCAGTTGTTATAACATCTGATAACTATGTTGTTATAACATATGAAACAAATAAAAGAAAAAGAAGGAAAACATGTTCCTAAAAAAGAGAACTTCAAAGAATAATATTTTACCAGAAGAATCTGGAAGTTCATCAAATGATGAAAGTTATCACAGCAATGCATCCACTGATATCCGTTTATCGCGCAATCACAATTGATATTGGAAAACCTGTCCTACGAAGACATCCACATCAACTGAAGCTTCATTTTAAAAAATGTAATAAAACATATATACAATAAACACAATACATATATACATGCATATATACATACAATACATATACAATAAACATATATACAAATAAATATACAATAAACTCTTTCGAGTTACCCACGTTCCGTAAAGCGTTTTTCATCTTTAGAAACCTTAGAAACGAATATTTTTCGCGATTTAACCCTTCTTTGCATTGTGATGGAAATTTCCATCACTGTTTATTTAACTTTTAATAAATAAATCAACTTCTTCGCAACCACTATATTTATATAGAAATATTAATCTAGTAAATTTCCCGTGAACTATGTTGCTGAATAAATTAAAAAAATTATCTTAAAATTTCTGGTGTCTTATATTTAATATATGTATAAAAAAACAATTGTAAAAGAAAAACTCATGCAAAGAAGGGTTAAAGACGCATTTATAAAATTTAAGTTTCTTTGCTGACACTGGTTTTCGAAAACGTTTCCGAGTAGTTTTTATAATGTATTAATCAATTTCCTCAACCCAAAATAAAAATCTTTGGGAGTTTGTCATTTCTCAAGTCGAGATTTTCAGCTGCGTAAATTAATTTATACATGCAAGAATAACAAAACACTATTATTTGTAATGTTAATGCTAATGCAAATATTGACGCTGTTAAATTATGATGTTTGTGAACATGATGTTTAGTAATAAACATCTGAATTGTTACCTTACTAACTAAGCGTAAACCGACAGAGTGAAAAATGTCCAAGCCGGAAATCGAAATCAGACCCTTGGAATAACACTCCAATGATGTAACATTGAGCTACGATACGAGGACGTTATTCCAAGCTTGGCATATCTCACTTGTGTATGTCGGTAAGGCTGCAAACGCAGCACAAGGTGGAAATGTCATCATGGGCGCGCAAATCTGTGGCATACTTCACGTGAAATACCAAGCCACACCAACGTGCAGCATACGACAAACACATAAGTAATTTTTTAATTAATTTTTGGCAGCGACATTCGACCGAAATCGTTAAATAATTCTTAAGGCTTAATTAGCAAGGTAAAATTTCACATTTTGTTATTCAATGACTTCGGGCGAATGTAACTGCTTAAAATTAATTTAAAAATTACTTACGAAAATGTTTACTTAAAGACTGACAGAATCCGAAAAACCAATATTTCGGTTTGAGAAAACTGGATAATGTACTATAAAAAAGTCGCTAAAACGATTCCGAAATCAGTGCGCTTTTCGGAATCTTTAATAACTCGGAAAAGGTTATTGCAAATTTTCGTTCATGCACAAAATATATTTCATCGTATTTCTTATAGTGTTTAGTAATAAAAAATCTCACAAAATGAATGTTATATTAAGACTACTTAAAAAAAATCCGTTAAAGCATTTTTCTCTTCAGATAAATCTATGAATTTTGAAAACATAAATAGCACAATAAAATGGCTGATCAATTTAAATAGTAATTTAAGTGTAATGCTTGAAATTAAACTTGAATCGAACCATAAGTCAGAAAATTACTTTTAAGTGCATTTTAATCTGTAAAAGTTAACTAAGTAATTACAAAGAAACTATTATTTACACCCCAGTACGCAAAGGAAAACTGAAAAGGAGGGAATCGTTTCAAATATGTATTTTAAAGGAATTTTCTGTTTTTTTATTGTTATCACACCAATTCAAATATAAGGTTGCAAAATAATTTTAAACTAAAAACTATAGAAATATAAATTCGCTTCGCATTTTAAATACTGTATATATATATATATATAAATGAAATGAAAAAATAAATAAATACATATATATATATATATATATATATAATGCGAAAACCACATACCATACTTTCAAACTCAAAACATATATATATATATATATATATATATGTTTTCAAGTTTTTTATTTGTAGTTCTGAATAATCCGATAAGAAATTTGTTTATTTTTGAGTATTTTAATTTTATATGCAAGAAAAAGCAGACTTGTAGTTTTGCTTGGCATTATATTTAGTTAAGGTATTGAAATTGCAGATGGGGGCTGCGCCGGCTACAGCTTTTCGGTATATTTCTTTATTTTCACTTGTATGGAATGTAATATTTCAATAATACACATTGTAAAAATATGCATTATTATCTATTTAATGTTTTGCTTGATTACTAAAATATTAAAATTGTGTGTTCATATGTATTTGTTTAGAACTGTGAATGAATGTTTTTTTCTTTTAATGGATTCCGATTTTGAATCCAAAAATACAATTTTAAATTTGTAGTAAAATATATTTTCAATTATGTATTATATAAAGAATAATTGGATTTGTAGCTTTTTTTTTCTTCTGTGTAAACATCACTAATATATCGTGTTATACTGAAAAAAAGTTTTTTTTTAAAGAAATTTAGTTTAATGTTATAGGTATATTTATAAAGAATGACATTAATTATAGTAAAGTAAATGGAGCAATAAATTGGTTGAACTATTTCAAAATTAATTTTAGTGCGAAGCGTAAAATTAAACGTGACACGAAACAATAAATGATGAAAATTACTTTCAGCTACAATTCAAAATTTCCAAATAAGTTGAAGTAATTACAAATAAACTATAATTTACAATAGAGTTATTCGACAGAAACTTAAAACAATTGAGTACTTTCACTAAAACATCATTTTGGTGCCTTTAAGATTAAATGCGCAGCGGATTCAAGCAAATAAATTTTTAATTTATAATCAATAATTAAAAGCTTTTTACCAATAAAATATTCTTAAAAAGTATTTCTTTTTATGTTTTTTTCCTTTAAGTGTTCTTATTTAAGTGTTAAATTTATAAGAAAAATGGCTATAGAACATACTGGGAGCTGCGGTTCGAACTCTAACTTTGCTATACCTCCTTTATGGACGCCGCGGTATATTAATAGCAACTCAGACCAAGCATTGACTGAGCATCTCATTTATAAAGCAAAGTCGAGTAAATAATCGAAAGTATTTTTAACAATATAAAATAATTGAGACGATGTATTAAAACATCTCAGAAACGCCCAATACTACTTTACCGGTCTTTATCGGGGCTTCCGAGATGGCGCTGTTTGCTCTTTCTACCGGGCCTGCCACAAGTATTAGTGACATCACAAACGAAATCTATTTCAATGTATCCCAGCAGAAAGATTTACTAAAGAGAGCATTTCAGCTCTTATAATTTGTAATTGCATAAATAATATAAGTAAATTTCTCTATCGTAAATAAAACGGAAATAATAAACTTGTTTTATAAAAGAAAATTAAAAGATTTAAATAAAAATAATACTAAGATTAATAGATCTGATTGAACACATTGACTTATCTTTTACTAAAAACATTATTTTATAATAAATATAGGTACGAAAATATAATAAATCTGACAAAAATTTTACAACCATAATCCCCCCCCCCTTTTACCACTACATACCATAATTTAACCAAAACACAATAAATACAAATTTAAATAGAACAATATTTTTCAACTGTAGAGACCTTGGCATTTTTTTTAAAGCTTTGCACAATTCAGGCTTCTGAAAATGAGATTTGTTGCCAAATGCTACAAACAGCTATGAAAACAAACATAACGAAATTTTATGTTTGATTATAATGAATTTATACATATAAACATTTCATTGTTTTTTATATACAATTTACTATTGTTTGTATATATAAATAGATAAATGGTTTCTTTATAGTAAACAAATTGTATAAATACTAGGGGGCTCAGCCCCCTACTCGTTAACTCTCGTCAACCCCGTGAATTGCAAAGCAATTCACATTGCGGTCACACTACGCGGTCAAAACTCGCTTCGCTCGCTCGCCCCTTTTTATTTTTCTAGTAATTCTAGCCGGAATAAGTACTACAATAAATCATTTGAACATATGAAAATGACAATTTTTTTAATGTAAAAAAGTAATTGAAAACTCCGTTGAAAACACAACTAAAAATTCATTTAGTTGATGCTACTAATGAGCATATAAATCAGTTAAATACTATGAAAAAAGGATCTTGGAAACATAATTAGTTTAAAACTTATTGCACCTATAATATTGTACAGCACGGTTTAAATTCATTTAAAAAAAAAAAAAAAAAAAAAAAAAAAAAACTACGTGGTAGGAAGATAGTTTATCATCAATGATTGTTTAAATTTCATTCGACATTTTATTATTTTAATTGATTATAGATTTCTGCAAAAGAAATTATTTTTACTTCAATAAAACAGCAACAGATGGCAGCAGGGACATTCTACAAAGTTTATATTTTATTATCTCCGATTTTTTGTGTGAGTGAAATTCGTAAATAAATTCTAAATAAGAGTTGAGAATTCATTTGAAATTAACAATATTACTCATAATTAAATGAGGAATCATCTCAAAAGCTTTGGATTACGTTTATATTATTTTATTTTTAATAATTGTTAACTTGAGTTTCACTCCTCTGACACTGACCGCCATATTGAAGGCGGAGTTAACACAATCTTGTTTGTTCATTGGTCTGACCTCTGGAAACTACGGTTGTTGCCAACGGTAAGGTAGAAATTCAGCCCTATTTCCGCGCCATGTAAGACAAATATATATATATAGATTGAAAAAATTGCTTGTGTATATGAAATAGTTATAATAAAATATTGAAATAGTTATAATATGTTGACCAAAAAAAATCTCGTCAAGGCCATTTTCAATATTCTCTTTCGTAATCATTCAAACTTAAAACTTTGATAGGTGGGATTGTAAACTTTCGCAAGAGCTTATTGCACTATTATCTAAATTAGTTCATATTTTGAAAAAAGATGGAGAAGGTAATATCAAAACTTTATTGTTACGAATTAAAATATTTGCAGCATGAAACACCGGTAAAATGAATTTTTGACCACCACAAAATAAATTTACATGAATATATCGTTTCATGGACAAAAGTCAAAGTTGATGTTCAATAAATTTTTATTTTAACTATTTATCTTCATTATAGTCAATATCATTAAGACATTTTCTGACACTTTCAACTGTGCAAAGTATTCTTACTTCCAATGTTTTTTCTGTTTTGATATATAACAGAAACATATATTAACAACTTATTTACAATATATTAGATTTTATGTCATCATTGCACCATTTCGGAAATTGTTTATCGTCTGCTTCTTTTATTTTTTTTCCATCGATCATTTGGCTCTTATCGTTTTGAAGACTAACATTCTTTCATATATGTTGGAATATTTTCATTGTCGTTAGGGCTAACAAGTCTAATACCATCATCTCGTTTAATTCTATCTTCGCGAATTATAAAACGTTCATCTAAAGGTTTAATGCAGATAATTGTTGATGAAATAGGAGTAAAATAAGCACGCTGTAATTTTCTTAGCTACAATTTTTTCTTTTCACTATCCGCTGGGAATATGAAGACTGTAGCATATTGGTTTTTAGTATCGTATTTAGATTTGAAAACAGAAGCACAAAATTTGATCCTCATTATTTTATAAATATAATCTATGCACTTTCCTTAACACTTAAAATCTGCAATTGTTTATAGCATTCTAATCTAAATACACTGAACAATATTATTAATTACTAAATAAAACAATAAATAATATGAAAACACCATTGTAAACAATCCATACGATTGAACATGTGAGTGATGCTTGCAACAATTTAGTTTCAAGATTATGAGATTGACAAGTATTATCACTTGGATATTGAATTTCTGATATCTTTGAAATACGGGTTTTGTAAATTTGTTAGATTGCATTTAAGGTTCCTGCCTAAGGGTTGGGTTGGGTTGATTTTTGACGGCCGATTATCTACACATGGGATATAGGCCCGGGGGGAGTGCCCTTCGTGGGGGTCTTTCTAAGGGAACCTAACCCGTATTTACGCATGGAGAAATCCACGGCTCGAAGAAAACCACGAAAACTCCGAACGATTAGGCCGACGGGCGCGATTGGGATCGAACCCAGCACCTCCCGTCTACCAGCTTCGAGCGCACAACCTCTCAGCCACTGGTGGGGCGTTCCTGCCTAAGACCTACATAGGAGCTGGTATATGTGGAAGTGATTAAAAGCAGTCTATACATCTTTAATTCTCTCTAGTAGTTGCATTTAAAATAAAACCTTTCTTAATCGATCACTATGCAAATCTCTGACTTCAAAAGTTTCGACTGTGCATTGATGCATCAATTTTGATAAAGACTTTTGAAATATAGCTATACAGACATAATGTATTCCTTATTAAAATTACTTTTGCTCATTTCCGATAAAAAGTTATTTTCGTCAATTCATTTTTCGCAGAAAGTCACAAGTTGAGGCACCCACTGGGAGCTCTCTTTCGTGAAGCAAAGTTTGTCCTTCTCGATGAGATTCTCTGTTTGCGAAAATTTTATGTAATATGGATCTCGCTTGTGACGTCATGCAAGTGAATTTGTTTTTTGTAGCAGGCCCGGTAAAAAGAAGCAAACAGCGCCATCTCGGACGTCTTTACCCGACTAGTCGTTGCTTGGTGTGGGCAGAGGGAGATGCTTTCTGCAGCGCAAAGCACTGGCTGAGACCGGGGACAATAAAGTGAATTTTACATAAAACAATAAAATAAATAAAGTACTTTTTTTAACTCATACAAAAATAACAGATAAAAATATCAAAAAGCCTGTAAATAGATTCCGTGACATAAATAAAAACTTTTATTCTGGAGTCTTCTAACAAATACTCGCTCGGCCCTGTCCGTGTATAAAGAATCTACTAGGAATGGATAGCTTCTGGATGAAATAAACAAAAATGGGATAGTCTAAGATAAATGTCGGTCTTTGTAAATGGGCCCTATTTGACTTGTGCCCATAAAGTGTTAATACGGTGATAAAAATTTTGCAACCCTGTGTATATCGGCAACATTTTGTCAATACGATGATCACTATAACACGTCCCTGTGTGTTTCGTGTCTCATAAATCATTAAAACGACAATCACCATGGCGGAGCAATATGAATTTTGGGTACATAAAAAGTTAAGAAGAGGGAGGAATGTACTATATTTTGTGTAAAGTTTGACACCCGATCGCTAAAAGATGATAAGCGAAAAAACAATTTATAAAATATGAAATAAAAAAGAATATACAAAATCTTCCTTGGAAAAATGTCTTGCGCAAAACGTCTAATAAAAAATCGGCGATAATTGTCTTATTCGTCTAATCTTTCATAATCTTGTTCATAGCCAGTCTTGATGACAAATCTGAGTGATATTCGCAACAATTTAGTTTCAAGATTATGAGATTGACAACAATTGATACACCAATAAAATTAGTTTTGCATTAAACCATGTATGCTAAAATGGACCAGTTAGCTAGCGATTTGATTACGAAAATGTATTTAGTTTTGTATCTTCAATATTCTTTTCATCTACTTGGATGTTGAATTTCTGATATCTCTGAAATACGGGTTTAGTAAATTTGTTAGGTTGCATTTAAGACTCCTACCTAAGGCCTACATAAGAAACTGATATTTGTTGAAGTGATCAAAAGCAGTCTATACATATTTTATTCTCCCTAGTAGTTGGATTACAATATTTCCTTTCTTAATGTGTCCCTATTCAAATCTCTGACTTCAAGCGTTTCGGCTGTGCATTGATGCATCAATTTTGATAAAGACTTTTGAAATATAGCTATACAGACATAATATATTCCTTATTAAAATTAATTTTGCTCATTTCCGATAAAAAAAGGTATTTTCGTCAATTCATTTTTCGCAGAAAGTCACAATGTGAGACACCCACTGGGACTACACTTTTGTGAAGCCAAGTTCGTCCTTTGCGATGCGATTCACTGTTCCAAGTGATATCCCGACAATACTGGCAATCTCCCTCTACTTAATGCTCTGGTTATCACGAGTCAGTTCATTGACGTTCTCTATGCTCTGCACTGTCTGCGGTATTCGGCCGTCCACAGCGGGGCTTATAGTGCACACAAGACGTGACTGCGTTCTCCGACCGGCTTCCACGTACCCATCTCCTGATGGTGCTTATGTTCACACATGATTCGCCATATACAGCGGCTCATTAGCCTGTGGATATTAATTGATGCAACACCTTCCGCTGTCAGGAGTTCGATCACCGCCCGCTGTTTTAACCGTACTTCCATATAGTCAGACATTCTTCGTTTCACTATTTACACATCAGTGGTACCACTTGATAAATAAAAGCATCATAAAATGAAGCACATTTCAAAGTAACTTCTTAATGTAAAATATTTCATTTTGTTTTATTAATAAAGTAGTTACAGACGTGGAGGCAAAACTCATTGAACAACCGTCGTATATTGGTTACTGGTCTTTCTAAAGATAAAGAACGCTAATCGAAATCGTGGATAACTGGGTAGATATTATTGTACATTTTCGTTTGAAGTTATATAACAAAATTTCAAAGAACAGTTGTTTTTTACAGTGAAATTAGTTTTCGCTTATGCTTGCATTCTTCTCTATTTTTGACAGTTCTCATTTAAAACACAATCAAACATATCTGGTATAATATATATGATCTGCTAGAAACAATTTTATTAATAAAATGTATACATTTTAAAAGAACAACAATATAATGCTAAATAAAACATTTTTTATTGTACACTTATACTGTTTCTGTACTTTTTAAAATTATGTAGATTTGATAATCTGACCTTATTTATATAAATGTTTATGCATCTAGATTTTAATGTATTCATAGTTGAAAATATACGTTGAATTTTATTTGATTTAAAAAGATAATCATAAATTTTTCTTGTAACGGATTTTCATTCATTTTATCCAAAATTGCATTTTAATTCTTTTTTCAGGCCCTTATTAGAATAAAATAGATATAAATAAATAATATATAAATAGATTCTTTCTTTCGAATCTATATTTGTGATCCAATGCGAATGAATTAGCTCTTGGTTAAAATCCCAATTTATCATTTTTCTGCATGTTAAAAATAAGCATCGAGTATCGAGATTTATATTATAGAGTTCCTATTTGATCTTTTTTGTGACAATAAACAGCATCGGTATACGACTCAAACAATTTATTATTAAACAATTTATTTTAAATTATTTTATAAATGGACTATAAGTAAATTTATATGTATATTAAATTACTATATATGAAATTCTATCTTCTTAATAAAAAAATATATTACGTCATTTTTCCTTAAGAAAATAGTAAATTCCAGAATATTGTATATAATAATTTTCTACAAAGAAATAGATTTTCACTTTTCCTAATACAAGTGTCCCTTGAGATTTGAAAAGCAGAGCTCCAGAAAATCCGAAGATCTTCTTCAAAGATGGATGATTTGTCAAGCAGCTTAAAGTATTGCGTCCTTATTTGTTCTTTTCTCAGGGTAAACAACCCCTAAGAATGTGTTATAATTTTAATTTTTTTTATTTTTTGATTCAACAAATAAATTAAATTAACTAATTAATTTAATTTAAATAATAAATTTAATAATAAATTTAATAATAAATTTAATAGTACATTTAATTAATTAATTAAATGTTTTTGTTAAACGCACATTTCTCTAATAATTTCTTAATTTTGTAATTATATATTGAAAATTTCTTCCGAGTTTCGCGCATAATTTTGACATTCGTGAACCATTTCCGGTTTCAATGTTTTAGTCAACTGTAGTAATATCTGTCCTCTCAGATTTTTGAATTTTTACCGATTTTCTTCTGATTTTTTTTTAATTTGCGGAGATTTTTTTCACATTAGTAAAGTAATCCGATTTTAATCTTTTAGCTCAATATAGTAAATTCTGTCCTCTTTTCAATAACGTTTATTCGGATAACGTACAGCAATTTTCGAATTACTTTACGGGAATTTTAGAGTTATTTTCACGTTCCTAAGAGATTTTTTGACATTCGTAAAGGAAATCACGTGTTAATATTTCAGTCCAATATAGAAATTCTTGTCGTTTGCTATTTTTGCTATTTTAGAGTTTATTCGCGATTCACCGCGATTTTTCCGCATTAGTAAAATGAATGCGTTTTCAATCTTCTAGCCCAGAATAGTATTTTTTTTTTCTTTTCAGTCAGTGAAGATTTTTCGGAATTTGCGCAATTACTTCAAAATTTTTCTTTATTTTTTACTGCGATTTTTAGAGTTTTTTCGTGTTTTTTTTTTTACGAGTCCAGGTAACGCCGGGTGGGTCAACTAGTTATACATACAACTATCGATCTATGCCAACTTAAGTAACAATTTAATATAAATGATTAAAACAAAAGAAAAGGGTTTCTAATAACAGAAATTTTTTATGAAGATTTATGAACATTGTACATTTTATATTTAATTAGAACCAAAGAAGATGTTTAAAATATAGTTCAGCATAAAACACTGGTGCGTAAATAACTAATGCTCACTTTCTGTCTATAAGTTTAATTGTTTAACATCGCTATTTCGTTTACGTAAAGTTTACTAGTTCTATCTACTGCCATTAAATATAATCTATTAATACTTATACATATATTTGTGTCTATTCAAACGTTTCAACACACACACATAAAGCGATACCTATGTAAATGTGTATAATACTCGCCAGACTTTGGAATATCTCGTAAAATAATGAATTTGATGCAAGAACTCTCAAGAATTAATACCAACCCCTCGTACAGACTCAAATTATAATGAAATTTTCAAGCAAAAACTAGCTAAATAAAAACTATTTTAATATGTTATTTCGTAAATTGATAACATTGGACGTACATTCAGTATGATATACAGGGTGTTTCACAAAGGACCCCTAACTTTAAAAATTAATCACCCGGAAACGGTGATAGATAAAAACATGAAACCAGTGGTATGTTTATTAAAAAAATCGTAAGAATCTTATATATAAATATCAAAAATTAGTTACAAATTGCGCCGATAGATGGCGCTGCGATAAATAGGCTTACCAAATTAAAAGTAATTCAAAATGTGCACCTTTTACACAACAGGCATGTCGCAAACAAAAATGAAATTGTCAGTGACTCTCTGCTGTATGTCACCGGCCTGTCTGTTGAAATTTTTTGAAAAGCTCACGAATTGTTTTCCCATCTGGGCCTTTTGCGACTTGAAATCGCTTTTGAAAACTTCTCCTTGTGGCAGTAGGACTCTGATTTAACCGGTGATACTCCAACACAATAAACACACGTTCCTCGACGGCATACATCACTTTCGGAATTATTTTCACTATACGCTAATAGCGGTCAGATTAAAATAGCGAAATATTCGAAGGGTAGTCTTTCTATGCTTCTGAACTCTCTTTAGAAGGATTCTTAACGCTCTCAGCGCCATCTATCGGTGCTATTTTTAATTAATTTTGAGATTTATGTATAAGATTCTTACGATTTTTTTAATAAACATACCACTGGTTTCATGTTTTTATCTATCACCGTTTACGGGTTATTGATTTTTAAAGTTAGGGGTCCTTTGTGAAATATCCTGTATAAACCTGAAAATATAACATACATAATGAGAATTTATATATATGTTTTATAAATATTTAAATACCCTACATGGGTAAAAAGGGATTCATAAACTTAATAAGAAAGCTCATTTAATCTATTTCGATACAAAATATTAAATATATATATATATATAAATAAAATTTTGGGAACAAATTTTCAAATGAAATTATATCAACTGTTTTTGAATGTATAAAAATATATAAGCGGTCCCATATAATCATTTTTCATATTCCATCTGATAGAAAGATGTTTCAGATGTAAATTCTTACTTTAAACATAAATAAATCACAATGGATTTAGAAAAAGCTAACTGAAATCATCAATTAATTCTATAAAATCGCAGAAAGTAATTTTTCTCTTAGTTTACGCGATACATATTAAATAGAAGTAAATTATCAAGCAACACTACCCATATTTTGATTTGTACAAAGATTGTAGAAAACACGTTCCTAAAGAAAAAAAAATAATGAATATTTTTTAATAAAATATTCCGGTTGCTATATTTTTCTATAAAGCAATCATAAATATTTTAGCTGTTTTCAAATCAGGTTCGGCTATGATATAAAAATCCGTGCATAAACTCAAATTAGTTATTTTCAAACTGTTAAAATGAAATATTGGGATCCCTTTTGCAGTTACCGACGTTTGTACTGAAAAATTTCTTATAAATTATTACTTTTTCTTTGGTTATTAAATTGTATATAACGTAAAGGTTTTTGAAGTGGTTATGTATTTAGAAATATCGTTTAGATTTCCTAAAAATGTATTATTCTCTCTTAATATTCTTAAAAAAATTTGAAATATTACAATTGTATTTATGAATGTGCGTGGCGATTTGCAATAAATTTACGATTTTAATTTTTGATACATTATGACACAGCAAAAAGAGCGTTGTTGGTTTCTCTTCATGACCATTTATTACTTACCCATCATACGTAGTATAGGGTAAGTCTTGCAATAGTTTTGAAAATCGAACAAAGATTTTTGACGGTTTTCACGTTTCAGAAACTGGCGAAACATATTTTTAGAAAAACAAAATCGCCGTCCGTCTGTGTGTCTGTGTGTGTGTCTGTATGCCTGTATATCTGTGTGTCTGTAAACGTTCTGTCTCCCGAACAAATTTAAATAGAGACTTGAAATTTGTTATGTACTTAGTATGTAATAATGGGAAGAAGCTTATTGAATTTCAGTAACCTCGATTATCCGGAACTATTTTTTTCGGACTCTCGAAATATTCGTTCTGATAAAAGATCTATAAAAAATTCCGAAATTGTTTATTTTAAGGAGTCAATATAAAAGACAATAACAAAACATAAATTTTGCATGAAAAATGAAGTCGATCGGATAATTAGTTGCCAAGATATTTATAATCCGATTTTCAACACGCTTCGATTTTTCATGTCCCTGTATTTTATTCAAATTTCAATTAAAAATATTTTTTAATTGGAAATGAGACGCTTAATTCGACGCAGTAAACCGTTAGTTAATATGATTATAAATTTTGGAGTAATAGAGCATTTAATATTTACGACGTCATCAAGCCACGATTTTATTTGAATCGCAATGCATTTTATAAATAGTTTACACATGTTTTATTTTCATATTTTATATGATGCATATTCATGATGGGTAAGTATTACGGTGGCCCCAACAACTAGTTTTACGTTTCATAAAAAAAATGATACCACAAATATAGATTCCTTTTCGACAATTATGGCAGATTATACTGATAACGAATGATCGAATGTGTGGTCTATTAAGTTTAGTATAGATTTTAAACACAAAGTTACATAACCTGATTATCACATCATTGGTAATTATTTCAGGACCGAAATACTCATTAACATAAATTTCCATTTATTGATCTAAAACAAAAAAACATTTTCCCAATTCTTTACGATTAAACACAGTGCTTCGGACGACAGACAAACTGCATAATACTTAAAATGTAGAATTTTATGTCAAATATGTTTAAGGCAAGTGCAAAGATTTTATTGCATCTAAGTAGTTAATTGTTAATTGGTGAGAGTATAAAGTTTAGTGGCAAACACAAACAAACCTTTGAAAAATCGGTACTTCTCTATTATCCCGTCGACCACTTTTCATAACAAAAAAAAAAAAAAAAAAAAAAACTATCGCCAAACTGTAACGCCAAATAAACGGAAAAACGTTGCCATTGAATTATCAAAATAAATAAATAAATAAAATATAAGAATTTAAGGACACAATTGTTATTTTAATTAATGAAATAACTAATAAATGAGTAAAACTTAATGAAAAGTACACGCAAATGTTGAATTAAAAACCATTTGATGATATAACAATTATTTATAATGCTTCTGACATCAAGTACATGGGACAGCATTTTTGGCGTTTAATCTTACAGTTTGGCGATAGTTTTTTGTTATGAAAAGCGGCCGACAGGATAATAGAGAAGTACCGAAAAATCTTTATAGATTAATTACTAATGTATAGCCAATCTAACGGATATCTTTAAATAAGTCAATATTATTGGTGAGAAATATTTTTTATTTGTTTTTTAAAAACTTAAAATATTTTCTTCGTTTTAATTAAAAGAAAATATGGTTGAAATTATGAATAAAACTATTATAATAGTCTTTGTTTGCTTTAAAGTTTTAACCAAAATATAAAATATGATGATATTAAACATAAATTTGAAGAGAGAAAACTCAAAATAAATGTGTTGTTTGCTAATCGATATTTGTCAAAAATGTTTTCGTCAATTGTGCTTTGAAAAAAAAAAGAACATTTGGTATATTTATGTTCTGTAGTATATCGGAAGTTGTAATTTCAGTGTTAATAAATCATTATACATTGGTAAACAACAGTACAGATTTTATAAGTATCTATTTTTTCCCCCTTACAAATATCATCCAAAATTGTAACTGCATAAAATTACATTTCATGGGGTTTTTCTAATTTTATAAGTTTATGAAACAATTATTAGAGGGAGGCATTATTCATTCCATGTGACCATATAACTATGAATGTATACAACTTCCTTCTATGACACAAAATTAGTCCCCATTGGCTGTATAAACTGTTCCTGAAAGGTATTCCACACAATGGATTATGTTGGTACTTAGCAATCCGGTTCACATCCCTCATATACGTATTAAATAGTGATGACAGACTTAACCCTTATGCGAAAAACGCATGTCATTAATGAAGAATTATTTCTGATTGCTTTCGTGCTTTAATGTTCAGGTCATTGCTTTGTAGCTTTATTTTAAATATCTATGCATTGCACTTATATTGCAAATATATCTACTACATTAAAGCTATAATAAAAAAGTATGTTTAGTCAACCGTCTTTATATTAAAATATGAACAAAACTTTAACATTTTCGAATGTGTTGTCACCTATTTTTGCTATCATCAAGTATAGACAGGAACCTGAACTTAATCTAAATATAAATTTTACGATGATTCTGCAAATAGGTTCAGAAGGTAATAATTGGTAAAGAGTGAGCTAATTTTGGGGGTTGTTATGGTTCTTAAAAGTGAATATTTTTGTTAGTTTCAGACGTATAAAAAATTATATTAATCAGGTTGTAAAATTAATAAAGTAAACGCTCCAGAAACATTTGAGTGAATATATCTATAGTTTTGGAAAGATTATCCAAATGTATAAAAAATATTATGAACTATCATACGGATATGAAGCGCCCGTACTTGCAAAATTTCAACCATATCTTAAACACGATAAACAATAATGAAAAAAAAATCAATTATAAAACTCTAGAACGTTCTCCTGTAACTTAAATGCCCTGAAATGTAAGATTTTTTATATTCAATTAACGTTTTATATAAGAACTAATCAAGTGCAAGAATGTGGTATTATAAAGTGGATGAACATTTACTAATACATGTAAAGCATTTAAGTATGATATAATATAATGTAATAAGGAAACCAATATTAACTATGCTAAATGCGTTCACCACCGGCAGCAATATACGTGCATTTTGAGCATAATGTAAACATTCAGCATACTGATACAATGATACCAATTTAAAAATCCCAATCTAATGGCAACAAAGGATATTTCGCAGTTTAATAGACATAAAAGCACATTGATATTATAGATATAATCATTATGTATCTGTAAAAAAATGCTCTTCAGATGTTTTTTTCTTTACCAGTCCGTGCAAACACTTAAATTATGATTTTACAATAACGCATGAAATATTCAAAATTAATTTCAATTTATCTTGCAGCAAACATTATCTTCTTCAAATTGAATTACTTCTAATTTTATTATTTTAATGTAGTTTATTATATATATATATATATATTTATTTATTTATTTATTCATTTTTTTTCACACATACACACATATATACAGAGAGAGAGAGAGAGAGGTTATATATATGTACATAAAATTCAAGGCAAAAAAAATATTTGTTCAAGATTTATTACTGGCGAGTCCCTATAATAAAAATATTACTCCAAATGCGGTTATGTTTTTTTTTTTCGTGTTTCTACTTGTGTAAGGATATGATATTCTATGTGTAAACTTTTGTAGTAAAATAATTTCTTTTATTCATGTATTTTTTAGAGTTCACACAAAAATTATCTTTCTGATTTACCACATTTATAATTTGATAAGAAAATATATACTTAATTCTAAGTTCCTTAATATACTAATACTCAAAGATGTAGCCTGAAAATATCATCCCAGTTTCATTGACATATATGATATCATCCTATGTTTTAGATCAATGATGCGAGAAATTATTTAACACACATGAATAACACACATAAATCTTCCAATAAGATCCGATTAGATGATTCAGAGCCAGTTTCATTGGGCCCAAAACAAAAAGCGTGCTGATAAATCGGATATGACATATTTTATGTTGCACCATTTATAATATGTAATGCATAAGAGTTTTTTTTTTTTTTTTTTTTTTTTTTTGAGATGTGAAAATAATTTTGAATGCGTTAAAGCCTTCATGATTCTTGACTTTTCTTCCTTATTTTACTTTATCGTTAACATTTGAAATAAAGAAGGTACTTATTATCTAAGTTTTATTCATTTGTGATAAATAGCACGTGTATATAAACAGAGACTATAACATACATTATTATATAATTATATGATAAGTATATTTTAAAACTACCACGTAAACCCACTTATAAAGATTAATTTAGCTTGTATGCTCTGTCCTCTTAAATGGTTAAATACAGTTCCAGCACTGCTTTCTAGGAAAATCCTGAAGCGGTTTTAATATATGTGTTGCTAATAAAATGAAATCTATTTTTATAATTTAGTTTTTCTAGGGACTCATACAAACAGACAAATTCATTTTTCTGATACTTAAAAAAACACATTATCTTCCAATCTTTTTTGAAAAATATTATTTTTACAGGAATCTTATTACAATATCCCTTTTTCTGTATTTTTTTCAGTTGCAGTTATTCTTTATGATATTTAAAATAAAATAAATGTAATTTATCAATTATCCCGCGGTGATATCCTACATAATATAATCATGTCAAATTACATGGTAAAAGCGTAGCACGACGGCTTTTCGTAAATATTTTAAATTATTCCGGTAAATTAAGTTGAAGCATTACTTCCGTAAAAAATAAAATTTTTAATCGTAAAGGAACATAAAAGTGTTTTTTATTAATCAAAATAATACATAAAAATACACAAACATGTAACATAAAAGAATTTGTCATAAAATATTTTATAAAGTCTAAGAACATAAGAGTGCATTAAATTTGAAACCCTTCGGATAGAAAAGATAGTTTTGATCATAAAATGAAAACGGAAGAGAACGGGTAATTTCTCTAGGAGTAAATTTCGTTAATACCTTTGTTAATGTCCTCTTTAAAGTTTTACGGTTTCTGAACGTTTAAAATAATAAAAAAGTGTATTTAAAAATCATGTTAATGTCCATTGCTGAGTTTTTAATTTTTACGAAAACTTTTAAGAATACTTTTTAAAACATAATTATGAATTTAAGGTATCTGCCTACGTTAAAATAAGCAATCTTGTGAAAATTATCTATTTTGTTATTATTTCATTTGAAAATACAACATTTTACGTTTCTGAAACTAATTTGTTTTTGTTCCTGCCATTTTTATAACAGAAGTTGTAGTCAATTTAATAAAGCAGTAGTGATAATTTTGAAAACCGGGGACCCTCTAAACGGACTAAAACACGTAAATATTGCAGTAAAACTTAATTTTATTAATTAATACTTTTATACCAATAAAATAAATTAATTTCGATTCTATATTATTCAATTTATTAAAGAACTGTTTCATGGGAAAATGCAGAATGCGAACGAAAGCTTCAATGGTGTCCTGTGGAAATTCATCCCAAAAATGTGTTTGTTGAGATACAAACTCTCAAATTAAGTGCACACATGGCAGTCATACAGTTGATTAAAGATTTTTAAGGATTAGTCGACATCCTTGAAATTTTTAGTGTTTATCCTAGTGCTAACACATTGAAAGTTTGGCTATGATATCATATACTCACGCACAGTTTTTTTTTTAATCGGTTATAAAAAGGAAAAAAGTCGCCAAATTTAGGGGATTTTTTTCCTTTAATGGCAACCTAGCCATTGTATTAAGTTATACGTTTGACGCGGTCTTCAAAATTGCGCCAACCAAAAAGTCGCCAAACTGATGTTTATATGTTTGCGTGAGTGTAAAGCATCTGTTCCGAAAGTTTTTTCAATTATTGACACAAGTCGAGTGAGCGATTCCCAACGTCACTCACTACCTACCGTACAAATTGCCAGGAAAAAAAAAATTAGGTTAGCAAAAAATGGCTAAAGAAGAGCAAAAGGAGGAAATAACTTATAAATGGGGTGAATTTTAAGTTGGTCAATTTATTATTTATAGTAAAAATATACTAATTTAACACTTAAATGCAAATTTCTCAAAATTGATTTTTAAACAGAATTTACTCACTTCAAAAAAGATAACTAAAAATATTATTATCATTCTTCTATAAAACTTTCTGAGCTTTGTCTATGTATTGTTGTCTAGTGCATCTACAAAAAGAATTTAAATTGTATGAATATTTTCAAAATTATGGCCTGTTATTTTAACAAAACATCGTAAAACTGTTGAAAATCATATAACTGACTGATCGTCATCTCAAAAATCTTTATTTAGTAAAATTTCATTTAACTTAAAAGCTTACAGTTTACTTTAATAGTAAATATTTTCTAATAATTTTTTTTTTTCATGTAGCATTTTTCAAGTTTTTGAAAAACATTTTTAAATTTCCATACATATTTAACAAATTTGTAAATTCATAGGGATATATATATATATATATATATATAATTATAATATCTTTGAATTTCAAAAAACATTTATAAACTTTTAAAGGTAAATTATTAATTTTTATTAAAACTACGAGGTTTTTTTTTAAGTAAGGGCCACTTGAAAATAAAATCAAAACGAAAGAAATGTTTCAAAAACCAAATTTATTTTCAGATTGTACAGACATTACACTATTTTTCAACATAGCTACCAATATTTTTAAACACTTTTCATATCTTACAACTAGATTTTGAATACCCTCTTCATAGAAACTTGCCGCCTGCTCCGATAAAAAAGAGGTCACGGCCGTTTTCACGTCTTCGCCATCGTTATAGTAGTTGCTGCCGAGATGATATTTGAGGTAATGGAAAAGATGGAAATCGTTCGGCGCAATTTCGGGGCTGTATGGGGGTGGTTCAAAACTTTCCAGCCAAAAGAGTCCAATAAAGCTTGGGTCTGAGCTGCGGTGTGAAGCCTTGCATTGTTACAGAGTAGCAAAATTCCCTCTGTCAGCAACCGCGTCTTTTGTTTTGAATTTCTCTGCGTAGCTTTCGCAGGGTTTGACCGTACCACGCACGTGGCGGGCGATTCCATAATCTTGACCATTTTAAAGTCACAGAACAGACGATACAGGTTATCTACACTGCTGCAACTGAGCACAGTTGTTTCCAAAGAATGCCGAGATATGACGCATGCACTCGTTGTGGCGCTCACGCCACCTTTTAGCCTATGCAACAAAATGGCCCTTACTTAAAAAACACGACTCGTAAATCTAAAAATGTGAATACAATTTTACTTTGTAATGTTTTTTTTTAAAAAAAGGAGGGCTTTGAACGTAGGCAGATACCTAAGTGATATATTGTCGTTATGAGAAGTAAATATTAATATTTATAGTCATTTCATTTTATAACACTCTAAAGATTGCAAAATATGGTCTAAAAATTTTTAACGAGTTTATGTGAAATTTATATCAAATTATTTTAACACGTTAGTCTAATGTCAATACTTATTGCTCTAGTAGTAAATAGCAATTAGTAAAAATATTTCCTTTATTGTTCTTAAAAAGGGTTTTTTTTGTAAATTTAATGAATTGATAATTTGCAAAATAATGAAAACTTATTATGTACTAGCAAACCTAAACAAAAAAAATTAGAAATTGCATGCAGCAGAATGTAATTTCAAAAATATGTCACAATGACTTTTTACGTTAAAGGATACAATTGCCGTTTTGAAATCTTCTGTCATAGTTTACCTATACTTAAAAAATAATTCTGGAACGAGTTAATCTGTCAAAGACAACATACATTAAGTTCAAAAATATATATTTTACTTCAGAAATATTGTAATGTACACTGCTAAAAATCTTCGGCAAACTGGCCATATTATTAAGCTTATCTGACAATGTTATTGGCCATATTATAGGCAGAATAAAGCTATCTGAACATATATTGAACAATATTCAGATAACAAAAGACTATTGTTCCAGTTTCGTATTATTTTACCAAATCAAATTTACTAATTTAGTAAATAATGTACCTAATAGAAGTAGGACAAGTGTATTTTTCTAAAGAAAAGTGAAGAAGAAAAATATACAATCATATTTATGAGCAGGAAAATAAAAATACTGTTTAGTATTTATAGTTCTCAAATCTATTAAAAACACATAGTGTAATGAAATAGTAAGGATAGAAACTAATTTATTGAATTAAATGTGAAACATGAATGATGAAATATAAAATTCATTTAAAAATTCTCCTAAGAAGAAACTCAATGAAATTTATAATACCTTGAAAACCTATATAATAAGTGCATTAATTTTCTCCTAAACTTTTCAATTAAAAATTTCATATTTCATCAGTTTAATTTAACTAATGAGTGTTTATTTCCTAAATTCAAAAGTTATAGCACGCATATTATATTGAATATATTACTCTAAATGATGCGTGATGATACAATTTTTTTTTACATTTTTATTTAAGTCTAAAATTTTTTTATTATTTTATTTCTTTAAAGTATTTTTATTGCTTTTATAACGATTATTAATAAAGGCAAACATTTTTTTCTATCTGTTTCTTTATTTAAGTTAATCCAAAAAAGCGTCCATGTCTATTTGAAATGTAATATTTAAGTAAAAATCAAAATTCTTTTTTATTACAAACAAATTTCGAAAGGAAATATGAATGTTTTGCCATATACGATATAAGGAAGGTGTATTTCTAAAGTAATTACATTAAAACTATTATTTTAAAACGGTTATGTATGGGATTTTACAAAATAGTTAGTAGGTTCTCGAAGACATTTAATATTTTGTATGCTGCTAATACAAATAAAATAACCTAAAATTTTAAACTCTTTCTTATGTTATTAAAATGCGTTTAATAATATTTTTATATACTTCCTATTTCTATAAATTCTGTTTTCTTTGATATCGAAACAATAAATTATTTCCTGTAGTAAGTCATTAATTAAATTAATTGCTCATATGGTTCAATAAAGTATTGTCCTGTTCATAATGTTTTTTAATATATATTTTTATGTCTTAAAAATGAATAATATTTAATTAATTAAAATCAAAACTGCAGTGTTATTTAGATATTTAAATATTTCTTTGAAACTTTGTAAAAGTTGATTAAAGAATTTTAACTAGTAATCTTTAAATATCCTCATTCTATATTGACAGATCAAAATTACGGTATATTTTTACATCTACACATGGGAAAGTATTTTGTTTAATTAACCTTGATACTATGCAAAATAAGAAATTTTTAATTTCCCATCAACTGATATTTTATAGATTCTTTTAAAATTTCGTTTTTTTTAGTGAGCATACGATGCAACGGGTCATATTTCATATCATCTTCATTATTATTTTTTTTAATTTTTAAAGTTATCTCAGACTTTTCTAAAAAATATGAAAAGATCGCAATACATTTTATGAAAGCATATTACCACTCAAATATAATATATATATATATATATATATATATATATATATATATAATATCTGTTGATTAGTGCCAAGAAAGCGTACACAATATTGCATGTACTACTATATTTGGATACAACCCCTCATCTTTTTGCTTCCTTTTGGGAACAACGGATTTCAAGTTTCTTCTATCGACGATAATTTTCAAAATTTCAAGCTATGATTTTGAGACTTTTACAAAAGTTGCTCTATATACTTAGCTAATACAATATGCATATTATATTTTGATTGCATTCGCGCCTGCGCAGTGAAACAAATTTGTAGTAAACCTGCTCATTTTTCATCCAATTTTTATTATTTTTTAATTCCAATTGCAGAGTATTATGTACAATGTTGTTTGACATATTTTCTCAAAATAACTTTGTTTTATATTAAGAACTCTGCAAATTATAAGCAAAAAAACTTGGCGAAATTTGAGTCGGTTTTTATAAAAACCTTAATTTCTCTTCGAATATTCATGCTATCCTCATACAAATTAACACAGTATATTACAATAAACCACTTATTAATAACCTCCAGTTTGAACAATTTTGCTACATTAGTTTTTACAGGTAATCCAAAAGATATTCGTTCTTTTTCAATTTGTTGACAGTCCCCTATGTGGTTTCGGGAAAAAATATTCACGGAAATATATAAGCTATACTATACTGTTTACACACCTGCAGTTTCAGGTTAATTCCTCATGTATTTTTCTAGCTAGTTAACAAAACGTCTAAAATCGCAAGTGACCAATCACCTTTGGCAATATAGTGTATATATTTTTTTACATTTTTATTTGCTCTCTTTATTGCGTTGGATTGATAGAAATTTGTGAATGGCTTGGATATGCAGAGACAGTGTTGAGAAAATGAAGCAGCAGATACGTCATCAGCAAATAAACTCAATGAAGATAATATAAAATTGTTGCTTACCGAAAATGCTGCAGATGTTTTTAACGCGGATTTAACGGTATTGCTATATCAGAAAAAAATATATTGCTAGCATCCGAATAAGATAAATGCATTTTGTACAGTTATACTCTTCATTTCAGCGAATATGACTTGTCAGTGAAATTGAATTTGCTTTTTATTGGAAGTTACCTAAATCCCATGTCCTTTCCAAATTGTTCCGAATGAGCAAAAGTTTTCCTCTGCATAACTATGGTAACAAGACTTCGATACCTAGAGACTTTCACGAAAAGGGATAAGAGATATATAAGGTAAAGCTACGATAGTCTGCGCACAATTCAAAAGAATAACAATAAAAAATCTAAATATTAATTTTTTGCTAAATTACCCGTGAATAATTTTCACTTCATTTGTTTTTTATGCATTTCCATTGCTATTTTATTGTTATGTTGTAATTTAATAGAACAGTTGTAATAAAACCAAGAAAGTTATTTTGCGCAATCTCTCCTTACAGTGTTGGTGTGATTTCGCATATGGGTAGGAGAGATTGTTACTAATAACTACAATTAAATTGTTAACAATAATAATTACACTTAAATGACATTGTTATAAGGCATTTGTGAACAAATATTATTGTATCAGGAGTGAATATTTCAACCTAATGATTAAAGAATAAGAAAAATGAAATAATTTTAAAAACGATTACAAAATTTGAATTAAAGGGGAAAAAAATTAAAGAATCAGAAAAAGAAAGTTCAGATAAGATTACAAAATAACATTAAGTTACTTGAAAACTCGTTTAACTTACAATTAGACCATTTTCATTTTTCATTTTTTATGCAAATTTACCAATAACCTGCCTAATCTCTCCTAGCATAGAAACTAATGGGAACGACGAGCCATATCTCCTAAGTAGCAGATGCGCAAACTCTCCAATTTCAGTAGGAGAGATTGCGCGGCCTTTTATTTAAACATGGCCGCTACTAAAACGAACCGTTGATGTTCACATTGTTAGTCTAGATTAGTAGCTTATGAGAAATCATTTAAGTTTAAAATATTTTGTACTATTGACATTGTATAGAAATTCTGACGAATAGCTATGAAAATTCAAGCACTTACTTTGCGAAAACAAAACAAAATAGAAATGCTTTATCTTAGACGCTCAAAACAACGTGCACTTTCAAGTGGACACTCCACTATTGCTGTTGTACAACTACCTGGAGTCACTGCTCCCTCACTCTACTCCTTCCCACCAAACCTCTATGTGCGCAATCTCTCCGACCGCGCCATCTCTCCTGGCTTTACCTTATAGCTATTTTTTAGCTAATAAGCATAAACTTGTTTAAATCGGACAACTGTCCTATATAAATCTATGCTCTTTAGGCGATCCATGTGGAGTATTTTCCATCTTATGCAACTTCATTTTTTCCCACTATAGATTAGTAAATAATCAATAGAGGAATAATACAAAATTTGTTTTTTTTTCCAAAGAGCAGTCCATAGTTTTGGATGACCAGAAGCTTAAATGATTGATATTCTTGGCGTAATGAATTTGTCAATCGGCGCACGGAATGATATTTCTGACACGACAATCTCTAATTCCTTTCGGCACGCGTGCTGTATAAGAAATATACATACCACAGTAATTCCATGATAATACATCTAACACCTTTTGTAAAGATGAGCTTAACATTCATGAACGTTGAAGTAGAATACAACATTTGCCAGAAATTGCATTTCAGCCTATTTAAATGTGCATTCGAATATCATATGCACAAAGACAATATCGGATGATATAATTATCAGCAACATTACCAATGAGAACGAGAAAGAACTTTCAGATCTAGAAGACGAAAAAAATGAAGTAACGCAAAGACCTTGACACAACCTTATAAGACTCTGGATGGACCAAGATTTAGGCTTTATTTAGAGAGGTGGTAATTGGAAAATGATTGTAGATATAGAAAATAGAGTTACGCGCTATTCAACATGTTCTTTTAAGACAAATATAAATTATTTTTATGCTTAATGTCTGCAGATAGGAGTGTACATAAAAATATTTTATATTTCTTGGTTATTTAGCCGTATCCATACTATTTTTTAAATAGTAATTAGGCAAAAAATGACTAATATAATTAAAAACACTGAGTAGTATTTCTAATCTGTCTAGGAAGAATTTCAATGTGTAATAATTTTTTATGCCTTTATAAATTACGAACTCTCAATTTAACGCACTATTTTCATAGTATTTGTGAGTTCTTAAAATCGGCTACTACACTATTACATAAAATAACTATTAATAAAAAGTGGTTAATTAAAAATTGGTATCATTAGAAATTTAATTAATATTTTAATAAGCATAGTTTACTAATTAAATCTCTTTTAATCTTATTAACACATTTAATTGTAGGATGCTACAATGTTCTTTATCAAACTTATTCAATGTTAAGTAATCAATTATAATTTTAAAAATCATGGAATTTAATTTATATTTTCTACTATTTTCTATCTATTATTTAATTATAATCTTTTTAAACACAAGAAATATACAAAATAAATTAACGGAAATCTGTAATTGTAAGTAATTGATAACTTCGCCTGACAATTTAGTTTTTAAAGAATATGTCGAATAATAATTCACAGTATATTTAAACGATGTTCAATCCAATTACATTTGTCGAAATTTAATTAAGTGCTCGAGGGATTAATTTTGGCTAAAGAGTTATTGTAATTTCTCTTTAACAGATGTCATTCCCTAGTAAATGAACGCCCTACGGACTATTATTTTAACTATAGTCAGACGCAACATTTTGAAAAATAAAAACATTTTGTATATTAATCTTATTTACGTTTTCTTTCGAATACATTTTTATTACACATTTCCCTCATGCAAGCATCTTTAGAATACAAAATAAAAAATAATAAATTTTTATGTTACTAAAACCACGTTATAGCTGAAGATGCGTTTCACGAATTGATATTATTATTAAATAATATTGATTTTAAAAATTTAAGTTATAATATTTAAAATTAACAAACTTACTGAGAAAGACACATTTTTTACTTCCACAGCAAAATTCTATGCTGCTCATGGGAAAATGATCTTTAACCATTTCAGGGGCAAAGCACTTACATTGCTAAAATGTTGAAATGAATGGCTGACACCGGAATTTACGAACACATTTATTTGAAAATAACAAAAAAAAATATATTTCACATACATAATAAACGGAAAAATTTACACAAAAATTCTGGTGTCATTCTGGAATTTGGGAATTAAAATTAGGTGGATTCATACACGCACCACCGCCCTTGAAAGGGTTGAGGGGTATTACATATATTTTTTAATGTCTGTATATTTTGACAATACCCAATTGGAAAAATTATGCTAAAAGATTAATACAAGTCAACAAACTGTATGCTGATAATTGTAGGCTTTCACAGATTTTGTCCAAAATTCTTCCACCAATCAAATTTTATTGTGCGTATGTAGCCACTATCTTTTGTTTAAAGGCACTCTACGTGCTCGTCGCTCACGATTTCGTCCAAAATCGTATTGACCAATCGAGTTGTACTGCTCGTACGTCGTCATTTATTTCAAACTATATTATAGTTGCTCATATCTCAAGTTTTGTCTAAAATGTTTTCAATCAATTTTTTCCTTTTTTTTCATCTTACTAAATTTAAATTCATTTTGTATAGTTACAATTCGGATAGTATATTAAGCAGGACTCAAAACTGTTTGGTAAAAATGAATTTTAATTTTGTTGTTTAAAGTAGTCAATTTCTGTTAGGACTGATAGGTTGCAATTATATTTGTTTTGAAAAAAAAATAAAAATAAAAATATTTTGACTGCTATAAACAAAAACTAAATACACTGGTGAGAAAAATTAAAGGAACAACTAATAAAAACTCATCGAAATTTAATAATTTTACAGATAAGAACATGAAACTTGCACAAGATATTTATTTTGTCATGCCTGACATATCTTTAAAATGCAGAACTGCCTATTTCAGTAAAAAATAAATTTACATAAAAACATAGGACTGTGTGATATAAGAGGGGATAAGGAAATTGTACTATTACAATATTTTAGAGACACCACAGGAAAAATCAATAAAGTATGTGGTCATTCCTGACCGAAATGCAAGTTTTACAGTCATTTTCCATACTGTGGATTAGATTAACCAGAAGTGCTTACGGTAACAATGTGTATTCAAGATGAATAGTGCTCCGAAACTCCTGTAGAGTGCTAGTTGGGGGTTGCCGAGATGCAAGTCTGCGTACTGGTGCGTCCCACACATGTTCTATCGGATTTTAATCCGAAAAATATGCGGGCCACTCCATTCGCTGGATTCCTTCGCCCTCAAGATAATCAGTCACAAGGGCAGCACTTTCAAGTCGCGCATTATGATCCATTAAAAGAAATTTATTAAAGATTGTACCCCTAAACAACTTGGCATGAGGATCAAGAACCTCATTTCTGTATATTTTAGCACTCACAGTTGCACTGATAAACTCGTCGTTGGGGACCACCGTAATACTTACCCATCATGGATATGCATAATATGAAATACGAAAATAAAACATGTGTAAACTATTTATAAAATGCATTGCAATTCGAACAAAATCGTAGCTTGATGACGTCATAAACATTAAATGCTCTATTACTTCAAAACTGATAATCTTATTAACTAACGGATTTCTGCGTCGGATTAAACTTCTTATTTCCAATTAAAATATATCTTTGAATTGAAATTTTAATGAAATACAGGGGCATACAGGGTCATATTTACCCATCATACGTAGTATGATGGGTAAGTAAAATATGTAGGTCAATGCTGCCATTCAAAATGATGCCCGCCCATACCATGATTCCAGGAACTTTGTATCGATACCTTTCACTGATGTTTGCAGCCTTATTGCGTGTGTGTTTCTCCCTCCATATGGTAACACGTCTGAAATTACTCTCCAAACAAATTCGGGATTCATCAGTACAGAGAACTCGGCTCCAGTGCGTGGTACTCCAATGACGATGCTCTCAGCACCACTTTAACCGGACGCATTTCACTGCCGTAGTTAACGGAATACAAATCATGGGTTTCCTTGCATAGTACCCTCTTTTATGCAGCCTGTCATTCACAGTAAATTTAGATAGTCCAGTTCCTGTTGCTGCGGCAAACTCCCTTGCAATCTGAACTGACGTCAATTGCCCGTTTCTTTTAGCAATCGTTGCCAAATAACGGTCCTGACATTCTGTTGTGGCACGTTTTCGACCTTGGCCTGGTTGTCTTTGCACATTACCAGTGTCTTTAAACCGTTTCCAGGGTCTTGACATGACGCTTTTGGCTATTTTTAAGTCTTTCCAGACATCTGTCAGTGTTTATCTTGCTTCCATTTCCCTATCGCACGCCATTTCTCGCAATAGGTCAAATGTCTTCTGGATGGTATATTCCACCAACTACAAGTGAAATTTTTATGCAACTACACGTAAAACCCCTCGAAATTAGACTTCAAATCACCCACGTGTACACCTTTTCAAACATATCGTAAGAACCGGGCTCAACAATTTACATATTGTTCTGTAGCAAAGTTTAATCTCATTGGACTATATGATAACGTTAGCATTGAGTTACAAACCAATCACCTTTCATTGAAGTTCCCGCAATAGAATTAACATAAAGCACATTTTTATGGTTGTTACTTTAATTGTTTTCGCCAGTGTATAACGATACTTATTAGACATTATTACAAATCGCTGGGTGCACTTCATGCTGTTTACGACAATTCGCGGAAGATCATGTCGGGATGTATATTTTTCACGGACAGTGCAATTTTGTATCATCACTATTAAGCTCTTTTTTCTATACCTGATACGTGCAATTTAATCCATATTTAGTTATCGTCTTATTATAGAACAGGACAAATGCAACGAAATATTGCAAGCAATATTGTATTTTTTATTTCGACTCCGTTGCTAAATGAATCATCAAGGTTGAAAAATATTACTTGCAAACATTAAAATAAGTTTAAAACATATTTTTATTGTAGAATGTCCAATTTTCTTGTTTAATCTACATGAGTTTTTTTAATGTCTCTCAGAAAATTTCCAAAATTCTATTTAAAGTTTATAAAGAAAAATTTACCTATTATTTCTAAATAAAACCATGTACTGCTGAGCAATTACGATATATATGCACACAATATATTGTAGTTTATTATATCATTGTCCTACATACAGGCAGAATGTAAAACGAAAACCTTTATATTTTTGCATGTTATTTGCATTTAATATTTATATTTGTTTCCTCAGTATTTTACAATACATCATTATATATATATATATGATATATATTTTATATATATAAAATATATCATTCATATATATATATATTAAAACATGCGTTAATATCAATCTTATTTCCTAACAAAAAATCGGCTTTTACGATAAATGTTCTATTTTATAAATAGATTTATATTTTATAATTTTTTTGAAGAAATATTATAAATCTCTATCCGAAAGTTCATTTACGTTCATAGCGTTTGTCATATATATATATATATATTTATTTATTTATTTTAATGCTTTCACTCTCAATACTCCATAACTATGATTTATTCTTCCTAACTTATATACTCACTTGCATAAAACATTGCAACACATATTTATGTACGTTTAATGTACTTACAATAAATATAACTATTTTTTATGCAATACATGGAAATGGGGGTTTAATGAGGATTATTTCATAATAATTTTATGTAACACTACTATAACAGTGATTTACCTCCGAGACAAGGGTGTTTTTACCCTAAAAGGAGTAGTGTTTAACCCATTGCAAGCAATAAGCAACTCTACTGCTATAAAAGTAATACAGTAGATTGCTTTAAAGCATTGAAAATGATTTTCTTATTTTACATTTTTTTTAAAATTCTGTAGATATAGCGTAAAAATCTTCTTTATTCAAGTAATCAACATGCAATATTCGTCATAATGAAGAGAGGAACAACGATGTCCAACAAAAAAGACAATTATGCCATCCAAGTTATCGTTGGGATAGCTCAGTTGGAAGAGCGTTGGCATGGCAAGCCAAAACATCCAGGTTAGAGTCCTTGTCTCGGAATTTTTAGCTCTGTTGGAATGTATCTCAATTAAGATACTCGAACCATTGTATATGTAATATTCACATTTATTACTGGCTTAATTATCAAATTAATGATTAACGGAAATTATATTAGCCCATTTCTTTGGGCTTATTTTCGCTAGTAATATTAACAGTTCGTTTGTAATCAATTAAAAAGTACTTTGAAATGCAATTTATGAAAATATAACATGATAAACTAGATCGTAATTTATGTTCGTAGATATAATTGTACTTCTGTTTTACCATTTGGCTAAAATATTTGCAAAAAGTGTCTCATTTCTTAAAAAATGCCGTTGTTTATTTAATAAAAAGATGTTTCTCTCGTATCACTGCAAGATACACATATTTTATCATGATGCCAGTTTACATTGTTGAGCTTCCTCGGTTATAATCCATCGTCTATGCAGTCTGTCTTGTTCCGATCACCCATAACAAGAATAACATACTAGTGTATGGATTTCTGAAGTTGTTTCTTAAATAAAGGGACCTTCGCACACTGGAATGATTCTGATTTATAAGAAGTTTTAATCCTCCATTTCCGATGTAGCTTGCGGTCTCCATGTATATGTCAAATGGCAGTTTTATAATATAGAATTTACAATTGAAAAAATAAATATAAATTAAATTAAAACTTTCAATTTTTTTTTTACAACAATAAAGATGAAAAGTTGATGAACTTTCTGTTCGAACAACAATAAAAGAATAATTACTGTAAATGATAATAAAACATGAAACAAATTTCATCACATTTTTAATTTTACTGATTAAAACAAACATTTTTTAAAACACTAAAATAATAAAACTAAATTTGTCATTAATATAAATGTCATTTGGTACATAAAACTCTCCATTTTTAGTTAATGTTTGGTATTTAATGAATTTGTTAAATAAAGGCAAAATGATAGATTGTAAAAAAATAGAAAGGCATTTAAAACCTGTACCGAATTCTGTTATTACACGGCCAAACATTTAAAGACATACGGACAGTGAATATTAGTATTTTTTATCAGTAGTATTCACTTTATCTAATTTCAGATTTTCTTTATAAAATAAGTCAAACGTTACTTAAAAAACAGTGCTATTGTCATGTAAACCCATGGTTCTGTAAAACAGTATTAGGGGTATATAACTTTAAGAATAACGTGAACTGTTCGGTTTTTAACCTATGTGCCGGATATTTCACATTTTCAAGAACATTCACATTCATGAAAATTATGAATTTTCTTTGAAATTCCACCGAGTATACATGGAAAAAGCGAAAAGAATCAAGATGCAAATGCTAAAGTTGTATTGAAATGCCATCGTACTGAAAATTGTCGTAAATCATCAAAATTTGTAGGGAATTTTTTAAATATTTGATTGTTAGTATTATAAATTTACTTAGACTTAAGAGCGGCTTTTAGTTGCTGTGATTTTGGGAGATTTCCTTTCGTATTATTAGAAAATAAAAATGATATTTGCTGTACTATTTAAAAAAAAATACATTTTCACTCTCACGTATGTGTAACTTATTTACCTTACATTGTATGACCTTACAATGATGTGACACGTATTACCACTAACATATGGATGTTTGCGGCATATTAACATTCTTTGCTTTTTAAAATTGTGAAAAAGAAAAAAAAAAGCGTATTATGGAAATACTTGTTTAGTTAAACCTTCATATATATTATGAATAAAACAACCGCATTCTCATGAAAAATATCTGTTTTCTGTTTCTTTAGTCTTTTCTCATTCTTCGAAAGTTTCGGATCCTGAATACGAACATCCTGGCTCCTAAAAGTAAGAACGTATTAATTCGGTAGAAAGTTTATAAATTTAATATAAAACAAACATTTCAGTGCAGTTATACTTAAAAAGAATAATTTTTTTTATCAATAAAAAGTACAATTTTTTAAAACTATGCTGTCCCTTTCTATTTTATTTGCACACATTAAAAATGCATTTTCTACATGCTACAATAAATAAATAAATGTAGAATTAGTTCCATATATTTATTACATTTTTCAGCTGAAACTTTCACTGAAGTCAAATAATTACGTATACAGTTGCAAATGCTAATAGGGAGAAAGTTGTAAGTGTATTTAATCCTCTCGCCCCTCCCTCCCCTGATCCTGATAGGAGGCTTCTAACTTAAATGATAAAAAAGCAAAGTTTTGGAAAAGGTTTTTGTATAAATTTTATTTTGTGTGATGTATTTAAAACATGCAGGTGTGATTTGTGCCATAAATGAAATTTTTATCACAATCTTTAATAGCATACAATTATTGCTGCAAATTCAAAGATGGATTAGATAAATAAAAAATAATGGGAGTGAAGGTTATACTAACGTATAATTATAGTAGCTTAATTTTACTCGTGCACAACGGAACTGCATACAAAACAAATAATATCAATGCCTTGTCCACCTGTCTTAACCCCAAGACTGAAGTTTATACCTCGTCTTATTTTCAACTAGTCTTTACATGAGGAAATATGTAATATAATTTCATTAATTTTATATCATTCAGCAGTACATAACTTAGAGTAAAGAGTTCCTACCCCCGTGCCTTATAAATAAGCTCATTTCAATAAAATATTTTATTTTATCTTACTTCACAAATAGTACGTAATCTAGATCTCGGGATGTAGAATGCAAATGCTACAGATTGTTTTAAAAGATTTGGTTGATGAGAGACACACAATCAGACAACAAAAAATCTACGAATAACACTTGTTTTATTAATTTGAATATATTTTTTAAATACTCCACTTTAAAATTTCTAAAAATTTTTAAATTAAAAAGGTCGATACAAACACGCAACAACATACTTTATTTTGAATAAAGACAAAAACAATTTTTTGTGTGCCATTTTGAATGAAAAATTTCTAGACTGAAAGACTATCTTTTCGCAAAGATTGCTTTTGCAACGAAACCACTTCCTTTGAATTAGCTAAAATTTGGCACGCGATGACCAATAGATTGAAAAAGCAGTAAAAATAAAAACAAATAATTTTTCACGTTTCCCAGTTTTGGCCAATCTAAGCACCTGCTATCCTTGGACATGCGATGCCGTAGTATATGTTTACTATTTTCAAAAATATGCGAGAATTTTGTATTTATCATTAAGATCCGAAGATGTCAACGATAGTTGTGAACTAAACATATGTTATCTACATTAAAATTGTATTTTAAATATTCCGTGTTATGTTTTTATCACTTTAAGCATTATTGGACTTTAATTTAAAGTTAACAAGTGATTGTATTATGATATTTATAAAATAAAACTCGTTAAGTTTTCTTTATGAAGTAAAATATGTTGAACATTTTAAAACTTTTAATGTATCCACTATAATTGAAAATGTCAATTAATTTTTTTTTTACGTATTTGGGCGCTTAGTGCAATTTGTCACCTTGATACGATGTTGTCAACTGCCTATAAGGAAAAAGTCTAAAGGTAGTTTTAAAAAAAGAACGAGCTTAAAGTGGCTTTATTTCTTTTTAAAACCCTTTCTAGTGACTTTTTTGCCCGTTTTTAGCACTTATAAAATGTACGAAAATCACATTATTAAAACTGACTGGATTTGATACTAGGGGTAACAATATATTTAGCGGCTTAACTAGATAAACATGGGTTATATTTAGCCCCAAAAGATCAAAGTTAGCAGCGCTACCTCTTGACGTGCTATCGTTTGATAACGTTGGATCAAGATTAATCTTAAGTTAGAAAAACACAATAGTTTCAAAAACAACTGTAAATGAGTGAAAATGAAATAATCGCATGCCATTTCAAAACGTACTTTAGTCCAAGATTTTTCAGGAAGATTTACAACATGTCTGTTCTGAAACTTAATACATAAATCCTATACATTAAGAATTTTTCTGAAATATTTAAATATGTTTATAGATTATATGTTATTTTATTTTTTTAAATGAGAAATGAAATCAATTTCTCTTCTAAGTAAGAAGATTTTGTGTCCTAAAATTAAAAATAAACAGTGTTTTTTGGGTATTTGACAAAATACAAAATTATTTTACACCTGCAACTTTATCCTTAAATACTTGTGCAAATCAACATAGCAAAACTTTCCGTATGGTTATTTATTACACAAGATTTTTTTTTAAATAAGTAAATGTTTTATATGAGCAATTTTAAGGTAAATAAAATTACCATGCAGTAAAATATTATAAAAACCACATGGAGGCATAGTGACATTATTTTCGAACAATGCGCATTAATAGCAGACATATATTAAGTCCTAGCATCGGATAGCATACAAAATAACCAAGAACCAGTAAATAAGGTTTAATAATTGACATTAAGTGAACAGGTGCCAAATATTAAGGCTTTAAATCACTATTTTTGATTGTATATATATTCGCCGTGTTAAATCGCAGAAGTTTGCACTTAATGTGAAGATTGTTATTCGAAAACAATGGTATTCAAAACATGTATAACGTTTTACTTATTTCTTAAGACACATTCTTTTTCACCATCGTTGTTTGATCATATTTTCTTCTTGTTGTGTTTTTAGAGATTAGAATACATCTGAATTTTGTCATTGAGTAATGTTGTTGCTGTGGGATAATTTTATATTATGTATACAGGAATGTAAAGTTTGTCTACACACGTCATCAAGGACATGTTTGAAAAAAAAATACAGTTAAAAAAAGTAAACTTATGTACCTTTGCTATTACAAATTCAAATTAATTTTTATGCACGCGTGAAATATCTCTTAAGTATAAAGTATCTAGTGTCAAACTATAATCGTCCCCTCCCTATACCACCTGCATGACCATGCAATTTCTCTGATAATGTTTTGGCTTTTATTAATACATTTATTGAAAAATAAACTCATAAATGGAGATGGTCACATGCACTAACTAATTTCATTTTAATAAATTGTTGCAAGTATGTCTGCTTCCTTTTCCGTGTGCAATTGAGTCGGTCTTAGAATAGTTTTACATTTACAAAATATATTTTCCCTTTTCTTTCTAAAATTTACTCAGATTTAGAAATTTACATCCTATATCATATAAAATTAAAAATGGCTAGGAATTAGTTATCAATAAATAGATACAATACTTAAGATACCTCCATTTTTAAATTTTAATAGTTTAATTTTCAGTTTAAGTATAAACACTAGCGACATTTCGTTCCATTTGAAACCGTAGTACTATCACTAAAATTTCTGATTAAATGAATTTTAACTATTATAGTCTTGCAATTAAGGTTTACGATAATCGAGCCTTTGATTCATTCTTCGATCAAACGGTCTCAGAAATCAGTCACAGTTATTATCAGACATGCTTATCAAAGCACTTAAGGGTTAACAAATAATTTAAATTAACATAATTCCTTACAGATAAGATTAATCAGAATTCCTATGAATACAAATGGTAACAGATTGAATTAGCACTCACAAAACTTAAGGGTTAAACAAGCATCTTAAATAATTCCTGTCAGATAAACGTAACGAATAATTTTTCTCTGAACAGATAGTAACCCTGAATTTACAAGTCAACTTTGCATTAAATACACGATATTATACATAATTCCAGACATGCCATTTAATATGGAGTCTTAAAAATCTGTGCGCTTTTGTAGTTACAGTTTTTGTCGTAGGAGATAGTGGTAATTAATAGAATACTAGCGATATTTGAACACGCATTCATTAAGGGAGGGGGGGGGGAGAACATTTGTAGAATTCTATGTCAAAACATTGATTACACTCTTCTTGGGAACTATTAAAGCGCTATCAATATATGTTTTGATAAAATAATCAGCTAACTTCTGTTCATTTTGATTTTTATTGAAAAACATTCTATTCTAGTAAAGTCAGTTTAAACAAACCTATAATTTTAATCACGTATTTATTGCATTTATTTTTATCTATTGTTTAACAATCAACTTCTAGTTCAGCTGCAGTTAAAGTTGTAATTAAAATATTGAAATTTCTTCAGTAGTTGACAAAAAAAAGGGTACTTCAGTATCAGATATTTTCCATAGCATCTCGAAATGTGCTATTCATTTAAATAATTCCAGGGTGGATCAGTAAATAAATTTTGTTGGTCTGGTAAACCTGGTTTAGTACTTTCTGTAATCCTCTATTTAGTACTTTCTGATTATCTATTTTCATACAAGATCGCAGGGAACTTACGTTTAAAGATTTTTTTTAATTCATTTTTGCCATAATAACTTTTCTAAATTAATATTTTGTAAGAAATTTGTTTATTTCATAAATTTGCTTCGCATTATTACTGCCGTATGTCACATACTTTTTTCCGTTCCATAATTTTCAAATATATATACTTTACACTGATATTCAGACAACTGTGCATTGGAAAGCTAGAGGGTTTCCGAAAACCAAAGACGCCTTTACGGTCCGAAAAAAAGTCCATGTATCCTACAGATACAAAGATAATAATAGATGTTTAAATATGTCTCAGGTTTATGTTTTAAATATCAATTGAAACAGTTGATTACGCATAAGTATGGCTGGGATTGAATGGAATAAGTTTCATTTCCAGCAAAAAAACAAGATTTTATTATTATTCAGCTTTACTTAAAATGTCAATCGAATATTTTATTGTAGAGTGTTCATTAATAGTCTAATCAATTTTGATCTTATGATAAAATTAAAAATTATCTTTATTTCTTCAAACTCAAACTGTGCGTTTTTTGTACTATTTGAACACATGTAGTTATTTAATCTAATAATTTTAATTAGCTGTTAGAGGAACATAGATTTTTTTGCACCTTGAACTGTTGCATTATGGCCATTTATCTCCACAGTAGTACCGAGAGCTATCTTCCTATACTCATACATTGAATCCAGCGGGTCCGCCACCCCCCCCCATGAATTTCTGATGACCATTTTTGACAAAATACAGATTTTGTTGCTTAGAGAAATATGGGGTAGGTATTTTGAAATTGAATTATCTTTTTAAATTATGACGAAGTAGCTAAAATTTTCACGGATAAATATTATTTATGTAAAAAACTACAGATTTCATTTAAATTCATTCCAAATATTTAATTTGTAATTAGTTTAAAATGTAATTTTGTGTAAGTTCAACAAAAAAATATGAAAAAATTTTTGGTATTACTCAAAAAAATATTCAAAGGTTGTAGAAGTAACCAAAAATGATAGAAGTATGAGGAAAATTTAAAAAAAAAGAATTCCCATGATTTAAAAAATATATATAGATGCGGTATTTATTGTTTGTACGCATTGAAAGTGTGATGTGAACCGTGAGTTATCCCTCCGTACTATTATGGAGCTCTGCGATTGTGGCAGAATTGATATGGCAGAATTGATTTCCCAAAACAGTCCATTAATAAATCAGTTACGCAAGTATTTTATACGCCAATTGCAATAAACAACAGACAGTGGTCATTAAAAATGGCCAAATATTCATGGTATTTCAGATATTGTTGAAAATCAGCTGGTGAAATTTCTAACGAATCAAAACTTGTTTCCAGAATGATTAAAGCACAGGTTACAACATTGGTGTACAATTTAAAAATTACTTTTTTATAAACTGTCATTTATCTATTACGTATTTTTATAGATAATTGTATTTACACTAATAAAAAATCTGGAATGTCTCCAGTCGACTTTTCGAACACTGAGTTCCAGTAAAAATAATTAAACACTAAGCTAGTAAACACTAAGCCTTTCTTAATTTTAAGTTCAAGTGTTTCCACTTGTGAAAAATATCACTTATTCCAAGTAAAATAGCATAAAGCTGAAAGCTTTTAAAAAATATGACGTATTATTATATGAGTTATCATTCCAGCCAAGTTCGCGTAGCATGTCCCTAAATATAATTTTTTCCATAAAATCCCAATCAACCAACCATTCCACCTAAGTTGAAATTAAAACCTGTTAATTATAATATTGAAATTGAATGTTTATTTGTTATGCAAATAGTAGTTTTAAGTTGTTTTAAATATAAATAGATCGGCGTTATCACACCAACAACATGGAATGCTTACATTTCAATATGTTTGTTTTATGAATAAAACAATTATACTAGTAAAATAGGATTGTATCAAAATAAGATGGGCACAAACAATAAAAAAAGAATTAACTGAATAATTCAGTTAAACGCTCAATTAAAGAATATATTTTTGTTTTTTTTCGTCAGAAAATAATATTAGAAAAAATTTACGATACCAAACTAGTTGCCCGATTTATACGAAAAAGAAAACAGATGCTGCGAAATTAGCCAGTAATAGTCACCAAATGGGAGTTCAATCTAAAGCATAGATTGGGCGCGATCGTGCACGTAGATCGCGCACGCGATCGTACATGGAGTTCAAAATAAAAACATCAAAATTAGGTATAGGGTCCTAGAAATTTAAAAAAACAAGCGGTTAAGTGTGATCGAAGATCGCACAAAGGGTTTCGTTTAATATTCCTTTCAAAAATATTTTTTACTTTCTTTAATAAATCCAAATAAACTTCATTTTTAAAAAAGAGTTACGTTTTTTTTAAATTAAAGATATACTGGTCTATTTTTCAAGTTTTTACAAAACTCTGAACCTTAGGGCAAAGCCGGCTATTATACTCGGTCATAATAATATCCGTCATGTGGACTAATTGCGATAGTAAAAAAATATCAATTTCACAACTAAACATGTTGTATAGAGACCTTCATAATGTTACAATATGTCAATATTTCCATAATCGGGTTTTTATCATGATTAAATACGTTCCTCAGACTCATATGTCATAATTACTTGCTGACGTCATATCTACTTGATTTCTCTATTACGCATATTGATACTCTGTTTGAATTATTCTTAAATATTTGAAAAAATCCGTTAAACTTTCAATACGATATCTGATTAATTTTCTTTTTGATTCTCTAATGACTTCATAGAAACCTGCTTTCTGTACTTACTCATACCCATACTCCTTGTATTATTGAGAAATGTTTGAAAATTTGCGTTTTTTTTACCAATATGACATCTTATTAATCTTTTTTCAATTGGTGAAACTTTTAATTTCATGTTGATTTTTCACGTGGAAATCTTTCAATAAAAAATTAATTATTGTAGAAAGAATTTTATTGCTGATTAATTGTTGCCAACTGCTATGACGAAAAATTTTTTAATTTAATTTGAAAAATGTGTTAGATTTTTGGTTTTTTATGTGTATATTAAAATACGATTTTTTTAATTTTATGATTTGAAGCTTCATAGTAGGTATTCATCTATAAGTATACAAAATTTCACGTCTATAAGTTATGCAGTTATTGAGAACCGGCTCGGTGACGGACTGACCACGAAGCAGGACTAATAGTTTCTGGGTATGAACGAAACCCTAAAAATAGTGCCATACACAGATCGCTACAAATATTCCAAAACGGACTGGCTTCGGTGTATTCTTATAATCATCGTCGTGAAAATAATATTAAATTTCTTTTCCCCGTCCGATTTTAAAATTTACCTTATATCGCTATATATCAAAGTTTTATTTATTTTGAAAAACGGAAAAATAACGGCAAACTATTTAAAAATTGAATAAACCTCAACATGCAAAATTGTGCAAGTATTTCCTTAATGGGTTTTTATAATGATTACAATATTATACATACACCATAAAAAAAGGTTAACATCACAGTTTGTTAATTACACTTTACAACATATTCAATACGTTTAATGTCCCAATGAACATTACTCATGGGGTTCAATGGAAAAAAAAATATTTTCAGCATTCATAAAATACGTATTACACAGTTATTAGCAAACAAATGGGAAATATGTGAAAATAACTCATTGTTATACAAATAACTACCCTCTATGTGCTTTTATGAGTTATTGCATATAAAGGCCAAAATATTCAATATATTATCTTAACTTCAACTTACTGTTTGAAATAATATTTCTGTACTGTCGGCATACTCAAATGCTTCAGTTAATTTTGGTATTTCAAGGATTTCTGTATTTTTACAGTCATAGAAACAGTCTGTCAATTTATCTTCAAAACCTATTTCTTTTACTGTAATTATGCCTTCTGTTGCAATATCATCATCTATGCAAATAAAATCGTCAATATTTTCGATGTGATTAAAAACTTCTATTTCTTTTTCTACCATCCATTCTCTTAATGAAAATGCCTTTTCACTTAATCTAAACGCACCTTGAAAAACAGTAATAAGAAAACAATTGGTAATGTCTTCAGCCGTAATTTCGGACCAAGCTTTGTTTATCATTTTGATTGCTTCGGGAAACGACACTTGTAACAACTCATTGTTTTTATTCAATTCATTTAATGAAGTGATCAGTGCTTGCCTGTATAACATTTTAATATTGCGTATTATGCCTTGACGTAAAGGTGAATCGGAATTTGGAGGGAGAAAAACAAGTTCAATATTTTTCAAATATGGAATATCTTTGTGAGCTGTTCCCTTATTAATCAGAAGAAGAATTTTCTTCTCTTCCTTCTTTAATTCGGTATCCCATTTAATAACACATGTCGTAAAGATTTCAGATATCATCCAAGAATTAATATTATAATGGTAATCAACAGCTAATTCTTCTGTATTTTCAAAACTGTCGGCTGTTTTATTACCAATTATTAAAAGTTTTCGTTTATCTGTACCTGACATGTTACTACAAACAAAGATTGTGAAACGTTTTTCAGGCAATTCTCCCTGTTTGCACTTTTTCTGTTTGAATTCCTGTATTTTATCAGGAGTGAGATCATAAAACAATCCAATTTCTTCAGCATAGTATATATCATTTTCACAATATTTATTTCTAAAATCAATAAACATACTGCTGTTCCATTTTCTTGTAGCGTCCGATAAATCTGCACATTGTAGCAAGGATTGGTCCCTGTTAGTGTTGATATGAGTTTCGTCACTACTTAGCTCATTTCTTTTATCTTGTAAAATTCTGTAAACCAAGCCAGCTATAATCTCTTTGGAGACACGAGATCCCTCGCGGACAAGATTTGCAGAAAAAACATAAGCGTGTGCGCATAAACAACGATCTTCAAGAGATCCACCGGAGTTAACCCTAGATCCATACCAAGTTGCTAATCTCTCGTCTTGAACTAATGCCCTGGCCAAACGTATAATTTCAGTTTCGTTTTTCTTATATTCTTCCAGAATTTTTTCTCTTTGTTTCAAAATATATACAACATGCCATATTTTCACTCCCATTGACTTACAAATGTCTGCCTTTGTTTCTCCATTTTTATACCTTCTTATAACTTCTATTTTTTCAAAAATTGTTAATTTTTTCATTTTAGATATATCGCTGATAAACACACTTTGTAACTCAAAAGTTATAGTATTAATGCTTATATACTATATTGTCCAAAAACATTCTCACATCTATGTATTCCAAACGTACATGTTATCTCTGAACATCTTACAACAAGAATCCTAAGTTTGGAATTGTTTATTAAACTTTATACAGTGCCATTCATCTACGTATATCACTCCTACATTGAAATAAAAATGCGTTTTACCAAGGCAACGCTAGGTACCGGGCTGGCACATTCATTTTCATGATGTCAAAAATAGTGGCTGCCGCGTCAACGATTGGTACAAAGCGGCGCGTCCTCGTTTTGTGCCAATCGCTGTATGTCATTCGTCGCGACCACACACCACGAGGCTAACGTAAAGCCAGGCTACCGTGGTGCATTCCACTTATCTTTTTTTACAGGCCGCTAGAGTGACGTGTTGCTCTTTTCGTACACCTTCATTGATGCATTCGAGCATCACGTGACTCCCGCGGTCTGTAAAAAAAGGTACGCGTAAAGCACCGCGGTAGCCTTTTTTTTGTTAGCCTCGCACCCACCATTTGTGACGTTACGATAGTGTATGAGCAAACCCTGTATCTAGTGTTACCCTGGTAGACCTGGTTTTACCAAGGCAACACTAGATACCGGGCTTGCTCATTCACTCTCAAAACGTCACAAATGGTGGCTGACCGCGACCAGCGATTGGTCCAAAACAACGCGCCCATCGTTTTGTGCCAATCGCTGTATGTCTTTCCTCTTAGTCAGCCACCTTTTGTGACGTCATCATAATGAATGAGCAAGCCCGGTATGTAGTGTAGCCCTGGTTTTACTGTTAGTCGATTCTATGACAAATACGCAGCCGTTAGATATATTGCCATCCTTCTTTTTCCCTCGACCCATTGACCGTATTCAGTGCATGGATTAACATACAAGATAGGACACTATCTACAGGGCTACACTACATACCGGGCTTGCTCATTCATTATGATGACGTCACAAAAGGTGGCTGACTAGGAGGAAAGACATACAGTGATTGGCACAAAACGATGGGCGCGTTGCTTTGGACCAATCGCTGGTCGCGGTCAGCCACCATTTGTGACGTTTTGAGAGTGAATGAGCAAGCCCGGTATCTAGTATTGCCTTGCTATCTATCATACAGAGTAATGGTAACGCGTGACGATCGCAGCGCCTGTAGTAACAAAGGGGAAGAAACATCTCGTACACAGAATATTTCTGCTTTTGAATGTCTATCTTATTATGATCATATTTTTTAAAAATATTACATGTTTACGTTTTCAACTTTGTAGTAACACCGATAAACGAAAATTTTAATTCCAATTTGTGTGTATTTTTAAGATTCTGCCATACATATTTTAATACGTTTATACATACTAAAAAGTTCTGAAAACGAGCGTATGGAGATATATATTCGGTTATTTTCAAAAATGACACTGAACAATAGAAAATTTCTTATCTATAAAATTTGTTATTTGTTTCAAATTTCTCGCAAAATTAAATTTATGTTTGGTAAATCTCCTTTCCAAAACAGCGAAAAATTGACATTGATATCTTTCATAATATTGTAAACCTCTAATAGGGATTCTTTATTAGTAGAAAAAAAGTAGTGCTGTAGTACTAGGCTAATAAAAAAGACAGGCTACCGCGGTGCAATCCATTTATCTTTTTTTACAGACAGCTAGAGTGACGTGATGCTCTTTTCGTACACCTGCATTGGTTCTTTCGAGCATCACGTGACTCCCGCTGTCTAAAAAAAAGATACGCTTAAAGCACCGCGGTAGCTTTTCTTTTTCGTTAGCCTCAGTCAAGGCAACACTAGATACCGGGCTTGCTCATTCACTCTCAAAACGTCACAAATGGTGGCTGACCGCGACCAGCGATTGGTCCAAAGCAACGCGCCCATCGTTTTGTGCCAATCGCTGTATGTTTTTTCTCTTAGTCAGCCACCTTTTGTGACGTCATCATAATGAATGAGCAAGCCCGGTATGTAGTGTAGCTCTGCCTCAGCTGTAGTAGACATGACGTAACAAAGTATATCAGAAATTCTGGGTTTCCTCTAAACAATAAGGGGCGCATTCACGGATCGTAACCTGAGTTTCGTCATAGAATAACATACAAGATAGACTGTAAAAAATTTTCATCTTTTGCTGCAGAGTCACTCCACCACTTTTATAGAATATCTCTATTTTGACAAATGAAAATGCTCCATAATATAGTAAATTAACTGTTTTCTCTAAAAGCGATGGAGTGTGTCTGCAGCAAAAGCTGAAGATTTTTAACAGTGTAGGACCAGAGCAACACTAGATACCGGGCTGGCTCATTGGCTGGCTGCGCCGAAAGACATACAGCGATTGGCAAAAAATGATGGGCGCATCGCTTTGTACCAATCACTGGTCGCGGCCAGCCACCAGTTATGACGTCATGATAATGAATGAGACAGCCCGGTATTTACAGTAGCTCTGATATGACGCTATCTTACAGAGTAATGATAACGCGATCACGATCGCAAGCGCCTGTAGTGACAAGGGGGTAAGAGACATATGATACACAGAATATTTCTGCTTTCAAACGTTATCTTATTGTGATCTTTCTTTTTTTTAAATATTATATGTTTACGTTTTCAATTTTGTAGTAACAGCGAAAAACGAAAATTTTGAATTCCAATTAAGATTCTGCCGGACATATTTTAACATGTTTAGACATATAAAAAAGTTCTGAAAAGCACTATTATTTCAATAATGATAAAAGAAAGAATAAAGTAAAGTCGCGGGGTCTCCGTGGCCGCGCGATAGCCACAAGGAAATTTACAACGCAAGACAGTTACATCCCGGAACTCCACAAAGTGTGTGCAATGGAACTGGCGGGAGTCGAACCCGCCGACCTGACTCCTACGCTCTCAAGCGATTAGCAGAATGGTGTCTTAACCACTCGGCCACGGAGGCCCCAAAGCACACAAGTCAGATATATGTTCTCAATAAACAAACAAACAAACAAACGCTTCCACTAACGAGCATATTCAGATATATTTTCGGCTATTTTACAAGTGACAATAGCCAATGGAAAATTTCCTATCTATAAAATTTTCGAAATTATTTCAAAATTTTTGGAAAATTTAGGTTTAAGTTTGGTCTATCTCCTTTCCGAAACAGCAAAAAATCGATATATATATCTTTCATAATCTTGAAAATCTCTAATAGGAATTCCTTATTAGTAGAAAAAAAAGTAGTGCTTCGAAAACATCGAAAATATGCTTTTACGCTTGAGCGCCAAACTAGGTGGCCTGAGAGATGTGGGTAATGTTTTGATATCGTTGGGTTGCACACAACCATTTAGCAATATGATATTGTCACGATGATAACGACATCATCGATATCGAAATGTTTTACAATAAAGGTAGGACCTCACCCTACACTGTTAAAAATCTTCAGCTTTTGCTGCAGACACACTCCACCGCTTTTAGAGAAAACGGTTACTTTACTATATTATTGAGCATTTTCATTGGTCAAGATAGAGATATTCTATAAAAACGTTGGAGTGACTATACAGCAAAAGAAATTTTTTTTTACAGTGTACGTTACACACGGTCGGTTCATGACGTTTACAACGTTACAAGGAGTGAATCATCTTTAGACGGCGATTAGTAGAAGGGGTCGAGCCCATCGTTTTGTGATTATACACATCGTGAGATGGTTTAAAAGTCATGAACTGGCCGTGTATAACCGCCAGATACACGGCCTGTGGATGACGTTTAAAACGTCACATGGAGTGGATCCGAGGCTAACAAAAAAGACAGGCTACCACGGTGCATTCCACATTTCTTTTTTTTACAGACCACTAGAGTGACGTGATGCCCTTTTCGTACACCTGCATTGGAGCATTCGAGCATCACGTGACTCCCACGGCCTGTAAAAAAAGATACGCGTAAAACCCCGCGGTAGCTTTCTTTTTCGTTAGCCTTGGAGTGGATAATTTTACACTCCAATTTTTACACCCTGGCGCGTCCAGCGTTTTGCACAAATCTCTATGTAAAAATGATCCACTAAATGTGACGTTCTAAACGTCACCCACCAGCCGTATATAACGTAGGTCGCGGTACGACTGTTAACTTTTACATATCATTATGCTTTCCATATCGTATGAAATATACAAGGCAAACGAAAAAGACAGGCTACCGCGGTGCATTCCACTTATCTTTTTTACAGACCGCTAGAGTGACGTGTTGCTCTTTTCGTACACCTGCATTGGTGCATTCGAGCATCACGTGACTCCGGCGGTCTGTAAAAAATTATACGCGTAATGCACCGCGGTAGCCTTTCTTTTTCGTTAGCCTCGTGAAATATAGGCATGACGTAATAAAGTAATTCAGAAATTTTAGGTTTCCTCTTAGCTATAAGGGGCGTGTTCACAGACATCTGAATTATCTCATTGATTAACATACAAGATAGGACACTATCATACCGTGACCTACGTTATACACGGCTGGTGCATGAAGTTTAAAACGTCACCTGGAGTGGATAATTTTTACACAGCAATTGCTGCAAAATGGTGGGTGCGCTGCTTTGCACCAATCACCGGGTAAAAATGATCCACTTCTTGTGACGTTATAAACATCATGCACCGGCCACGTTTAACGTAGGTCGCGGTCATACAGCGTAATGGCAAGGCAACACTAGATACCGGGCTTGCTCATTCACTCTCAAAACGTCACAAATGGTGGCTGACCGCGACCAGCGATTGGTCCAAAGCAACGCGCCCATCGTTTTGTGCCAATCGCTGTATGTCTTTCCTCTTAGTCAGCCACCTTTTGTGACGTCATCATAATGAATGAGCAAGCCCGGTATGTAGTGTAGCCCTGGTAATGGTAATGCCATGACGATCACACTGTAGTGACAAGGGGCAAGAAACATCTCATACATAGAAAATTTCTGCTTTTGAACGTCTATCTTATGATGATCTTTCTTTTTTTAAATATTACATGTTTACTTTTTCAACTTTGTAATAACAGCGAAAAACGAAAATTTTTAATTCCAATTTGCATGCATTTAAGATTCTGCCAGACATATTTTAACATGTTTAGAAATACTAAAAAGTTCTGAAAAGAACTATTGTTACAATAATGATAAAAGAAAGAATACAAATAAAGTCGTTTAAAAAGAAACTTATACGTTTCATCAATGGTCAATTTTAGAGGAATCGTTTGCTTCGAACAGAAAAGAATAGATATGAAAAACAGATCCATAAACATATTTCATATACATGGGTAAATTTCGTAGTCTTGTTAGTTTTTCCCCCTTGTCACTAGTGCCACTAGTATTGCTGCATATGACAGATATTGCTGTAACTGTCCTATCTTGTAAATTAATCTCTGAGCTGAATGTATCACGTCACTTTCAAACGAACCAATGATCATCGTCGCTGTTTTCTGCGGGTCCAAAAAAAGCCTTGATCAGAAAGCTGATTCCCTGAATGTATGAACCAATGAGATTCGTCGATGTGGTAACTGAAGTTGTTGCTAAATGGCAAGCTACAAATTCAGCCCTGTTTTAGCGCCACGCATATATATATATATCGATTTTTCATCTATTACACTCAAAATATTAAATTTGCTTCTTTTTATAGAATTGAGTGCATTAAGTGAAACATAGAAAAAATATTTTTCCGACAGTAACGAAAAAGCTAAAATAACGACATTTATTCCTCTATTAATTGTAAAAAACTTTTTCTGAGATATTCAATAAATATAGTGCGAACGATACACATTCGAATAAAAATATAGTTTTTATTAAAGTAAAATGTCACCGGTAGTATTTCAGAAATTACAAAATCATTTTGATGGATTGTTGTACAAAAAATATCATCGGATATTTTTCAATGGATATGATTTCGCTGAATTATAATTTCTCAATTTAAGTTTTTCTGACTGTTAATCTTCAAATTTTATTAAAAATAATTGTGAACAGTAACTCACATTTTCATGTTTTTATAACAATCAATAACAAATAGTAAAATAATAGCTATTTATTAATAATATTAAATATTACAATAAGAATATAAAAACGAATGTTTATGTTTGATTTCATAACGTTAATATTACGTTTGATTAGATTTTGAAAACCAACCTTATCCATATCGTTGAGTTTCACATCCAAGATATCCATTTAAGACCTAACCTACACAAGTGTGTAGGTGATCCTACAGTAAAAGAAAAGAAAAATTTAAGCTTTTTGTGTGATTTAAAGCTGAACCTGCACATTTGTGGGAGTAAATTGGTTTCAGATGCTTTGATTAGACACGACTAGATGGCACCAACCGAAAGACAGGATTAGTTTTTATGCTTTTAAAAAGACGATATCATCTGACACAAAAGGACAAATAGTAAGTACTGTCGTAAATTCTTTTAAATAGGATTTTTAGTGTTTGCTTAGATTTCATTTTTATTTTAATATACTTTATTCATGATTTCAATTGATTTTGACTTTAATAAACTTAATTTGGCTTTACAAAAATTAAAAAACTAGCGACCTACACAATTGTGTAAGTCCGGCATTAACCATTTCAAGAAACGTTGCAATTCTTGATATTGATAAAATTCGTTATTTTTAAATTAATTTTTAATTTTATGTTTTTAACAATTATTTTTTTATTAATTTCATTTTTAAAACAAATTAATTTTAAATTAATACTAACAATTTAATTTTTTACTCCTTATGATTTCTATGTAAAATACATACTATTCGAGTAATAATATGCACATGTAACGAACTGTATGTTTCTGTTCTGAGTTTTAAAAATAAATCAGGAAATTTTTTCCATAGATGAGCAGATGATTCCTTTCTTGGGATGTGCTCCAGTAAAGCAGTATGTAGAAAACAAACCACGCCCTGTGGGTTTGAAGAACTTTGTTGTAACAGCATCATCTAAACTAGTTTTAGATTTTGTAGTATACCAAGGGAAAAGTACAGACCTGGTCCACAATGAGCTAGAGACCTTGCCAGTGCACAGTTTTGTGTACTTTGATCGGTATTTCGATACAATACAGTTACTGGAAGAACTAAAAAAAATTGAAGGGACAGGCACAATCTAAACAAATAGAGGGAAGGGAATCCCATTTGTCAAGCCAACAGATCTTAAGAGGGGAGAGAGAGTTGAGCACGTCTCAGACAATGGACTTGTTGTTGTCGAGTGGAAAGACAATAAAAAAGTTGTACTCGCGTCGACATGTACAGAATGTCACCCGCTGCAAACCATCAAGAGGTGGTCGAAGGGAAAAAAATCAAAGTCGATGTCTCTTATCCAGCCATCGTAAAGAGTTACAACGTATCAATGGGAGGTGTGGACATTTCCGATCAGCAAATGGAGGCGTATAGAGCCTGGTTTAAAACAAGGAAGTGGACCTGGAAAACAACGGTTCATTTCCTTGACCTGACTGTAGTTAATTCATGGTTTCTCTACAAACGAGATGCGAGAGCAAACAAGGTATCCCGTACACAATCTTGACTTATTATCGTTTCGTTTAAATGTGACTTAGAACCTGTTGGAAGCACCATTACCGAACAAGAAGAGATCAAGGGCTGTCCTCAGTGACAGCGAAGAAGAAGTGATTGAAAATAATGTTGCTGAGTCAAGTAGATCCAAATTTTATAATCCACCCGCAAAAATACCATCTGAACACAAGAGGTTAGATGCAACTAGTCACTGTCCTTGTATTGATAATCCTAATACTGCCAGGAGTTGCCGTTTCAAAAACTGTTCCAGCCGTACAAGAGTGAGATGCGCAAAATGTGATGTATATTTATGTCTGTCGAAAAACAAAAATTGTTTTAAAGATTCTCATTGTAAAGGATGAAAATTGTCTTAATAAACAGCATTGGATTTTGATTAAACTTTTATTTTTATATGTTTGCACACGTATTCCGAACCTACACAATTGTGTAGGTTTAATAAAAAATGGCTGCAGTAAGACCGAACCTACACAATTGTGTGGGTCCTCCCTCGGCATAACCTGACATCAGATATTTTTTTTAAATATTTTTTTTTCAATCTAATATGATCCTATCAATTAGTTAAAACCACCAAAACTTTTAATTTCTACCAAAAAAAACTCCATGGCTTAAAGGGATACATCATTTGGAAGTCTTTTAGCATAATTTTTAAACATTCCAATTATCCCAGATATTTCGCTTTTCAGATATATTGGGTCAAAGCGATTAACTTTTCGTTCGTTTAATAATAAAAATGAAATAAAGTTTGCATTTAAGCATAATTGCTTAATAGTTTCAACATACTCGTTTAGTTTTGTAAGGAATTTAACATATTTTTCTAGAGTCAAGGTTGCACTAAAGTTCATATACATCAGGGGTCGGCAACCTAAGACCCGCTGGTCACCGAATGACACATTTCATAATTTCAAGTAACCCACTTAAGTTCCGAAAAAAGTGTAAAAAATATAAAAGTTTATTTTGGAACTTTAAAAAGGTTTAATTTTAATTCAGAAATTCCAAACTATTAAATAACATAACAGAAATTGCACTTATTTGTTATAATGCATATATGTTTGCATCAGGAGAAAGTCAAATTCCTTCAGTTATGTTTCTTTTTATAATAATAATATTAATTTTATTTTTTGTGTGTAAAGTTTAAAAAGACGCATGATGATTATTTCCTCAATAAAATTTATCTTATTATTCCCCCCAAAAAGACTGTTTTAAAATGAAAATAGCACTGACCCGAAACGTCTTCTTAATACACATATTTTGGTTTATTGTGACCCGCAGCCGAAAAAGGTTGCCGACCCCTGATATACATGATAGCCTTTTGTGAGCAAGTAATAAATTATATATACTTTTTTTCTAATGTAAGAAGCTAGTTTTGAAAAGCTGAAACTTCAGTAATGAATATGCACATCGTGGAACTGAACAAATGATATGAATTCTTTGATTAAAAAAATAATAATGATGAAGGCAGATGGTTTACCATATCCGAGAAAATGTTTCATAATGTAATTAGATCATTCCTTAAAACTTAAAAACTATACTGTAGTTAAATATAAATTATCACTACTTCTATCATCATTCTTAATATGTCGGCGGAATTTTGGAACACCCTGTATATAAATATTTTCATACAACAGATATTATTTAAAATATTATAATTTTATGACATATTTATTCATAGTTATTTTACCTGTACAACAGATTAAATTAATCTATCGATATTCCACAAAAACATCATTTATTATTTTTTCTTTTACGCTATTTTTGTAATAATGTCCAAATTTCTAGAATGAAGACTATTCACGGAAATAGACAAATTTGTTTTTCTGATACTTTAAAAAGCATTCTCTTCCAGTCTTTTTTGAAAAATTTTGCTTTTACAAGAATCTTATTAAAATATACATTTTTCTACATTTTTTTCAGTTGCAGTTATTCTTTATGATGTTTAAAATAAAATGAATGTAATATATCAATTGTTCCGCGGTGACATCCTACATAGTAAAGTTAAATCTCTATGATTTTTTGGTATGCCAAATTACATGTTTAAAGTGTAGCAAGAAGGCTTTTGGTAAAGATTTTAAATTACTTCGGTAAATTAAGTTGAAACATCACTTCCATAAAAAATGAAAAATTAAATCATACAGAAACATAAGAGTGTTTTTTATTAATCACAATAAGACATAAAAATACATAAACATGTAACATAAAATAATATTAGTCATAAAACATTTTATAAAGTCTCAGAACACAATGGTGCATTAAATTTGAATTTTTTTTACATTAAATAAAAAATGAAGAGAACGGGTAATTTCTCCAAGAGTAAATTTCGTTAATACCTTTGTTAATGTTCTCTTTAAAGTTTTATAGTTTCTGAACGTTTAAAATAATAAAAAAATGTATGTAAAAATCTTGTTAATGTCCGTTACTGAGTTTTAATTTTTACGAAATGCTGAGTTTCCAAGTCACCGGATTTTTGCACACCAGTAATTGTCCAGAGAAAATGTTATTCTTTTAAATCGCAATATGCTCCGATTAAATAAAACAAAATTTTCTGTACTAAATTACTGGTATGCAAAAAGCCGGAGACTTGGCAGGTCTGCGAAACGTTTTAAGGATCATATGTAAAAAAAAATACTTATGGATTTCTGCCTACGTTGTAATGCCTACGTACGTAAGTATCTGCCTACGTTGAAATGAGCAATCTCGCGAAAATTATCGATTTTGCTATTATTTCATTTGAAAGTACAACATTTTGCTATTTTAAAATTGCTTTATTTTTGTTCCTGCCATTTTTATAACAAAAGTTTTATTCAATTTAATAAACCAGAAGTGATAATTCTGAAAACCAGGGTCCCTCTGAAAGGGATAAAAAAACGTGATTATTGCTGTAAAACGTAATTTTATTAATATTTTTATACTAATAAAGCGAATTCATTTCAATTCTAGATTATTCAATTTATTAAAAAAATGTTTTTATTGGAAAATGCGGAATGCCAACGATAGTTCCAATGGTGTATTGTGGAAATTCATCCCAAAAAATGTGTTTGTTGTGATAAAAACTCTCAACATAGGTGTCAACATATGGCAGTCATACAATTTAATAAAGATTTTTAAGGATTAGTCGACATCCTTGAAATTTTTAGTGTTCATCCTCGTACTAACAACTTTGAAATTTTTTTCAAAGATTGACATAAATCGAGTGAGCGATTCCAGACGGCACTCACTACCTACCGTAAAAATTCACTGGGAAAAAAATAGGTTAGGAAAAATGGCTAAAGAAGAGCAAAGGGAGGGAATAACCTATAAATGTGGTTCAATTTATGTGGGTCAATTCATAAGTTATAGTAAAAATATACTAAATTAACATTTAAATGCTATTTTCTCATAATTGATTTTTACACAAAATTTACTAACTTTAAAAATAACAACTAAAAATATTAGTATAATTCTTCCATAAATCTTTGAGAGCTTTCAATATTGTTTTCCAGTATATCTACTAAAATAATTTTAATTACATGAATATTTTCAAAATTATGGCCTGTTATTTGAACAAAACATCATAAAAGTGTTGAAAATCTTATAATTTACTCTTCGATCATCTCAAAAATCTTTAAACTAAAATATCATTTAACTTGTAGTAGTTGTTGCACTAGACAAAATCTTATAGTTTACTTTAATAGTATTTTTTTAACAAGTTTATTTGTTTTTCATGTACTATTTTTCAAGTTTTTGAAAAACATTTTCAAATTTCCATACATATTTAACATATTTGTAAATTCATATATATATATATATATGTACAATGCAAAGAAACATTGCATTCACATTATTAGATTTAGTTTTAATAAAAAATTATAATTCACCTTTAAAAGTGTATATATATATATATATATATATATATATATATATATATATATATATATATATGTATATATATATATATCATAGTAAACGCGGTAGCGTTTGCTACAATATGTTTAAGAATATATATACAATGCAAAGAAACATTGCATTCACATTTTTAGATTTAGTTTTAATAAAAAATTACAATTCACCTTTAAAAGTGTATGTATATATATATACCGGGTGATTATAATTAAAGTTACGATTTCAAAAATCGATAATTTTAAAACTACTGGTCAGAATGACTTGATATTTTAGCAGAACAATCGTGAGGCAATGGAATTTTGTTTGGCGAAGGAAAAAAATAGTTCCAAATTGTGCCGATAGATGGCGTTGTCAGGGTAATGCCAGGGGAAAGACCAAAAATGTATTCTTGAACCCTTTCCGGCGCGGAGTAAATTTGTTTGCAAAATGATGAAATAATAGACTGACACCGGAATTTACAAACGGGTTCATTAGTAAAAAGAAACTTGCTTATTTTTCTGGTTCTTAATGAAAGGAAAATTTTCCTTAAATACCGGGTGATTATAATTAAAGTAACGATTTCAAAAATCGATAATTTTAGTTAAAACTACTGGTCAGATTGACTTGATATTTTAGCAGAACAATAGTGAGGCAATGGAATTTTGTTTGGCGAAGGAAAAAAAAAGTTTCAAAATGTGCCCATAGATGGCGCTGTCTGGGTTCACATTGTCTGAAGATATGCAAATTACTAATACGTGACATGCGCACCGCAGACATAGCAACCATAAAAATGCAGAGCAGCAGCTCTTTGCCTGAATGCTTCATCATGACTCTGACTATGAAGGATCGCGCTCTGCTCTTGAAGCTTTTTTATAAGAACGATGACTGTGCACTTACAGCTATTAGGAAGTTTCGGACATTAAAATCCATAAAAAAAGGTCCAATAACAACAAATGGTCTGCAAAAAAGGATTGTTAAATTCGAAGAGACCGGTTCATTTGACGTTAAACGGGGTAGAGGAAGGAAACCAGTTTCAGCTGCGGCAGTGGAAGATGTGGCTACAGCATTACAGGAACATACTGACAGTGATGCTGGAATCAACAGTGCAAGGGGGATTGGCCGAATGCTGGATATGCCGAACAGCACGGTGCGTAAAGTTCTACGGAACGTCTTACGCTGTTATCCGTACAAGATAACTCATATGCAGGAGTTGCTACCTGCTGACATTGGAAGCACGTCAATCTTTTGCACTACAATTTCTTGCCCGGATGGAAGTGGACAACGGATGGCCATGGAACATTCTGTGGTCTGACGAGCCCACTTTCATTTGCAAGATTCTGTAAATACGCAAAATTGCAGGATATGGGCGACCGAGAATCCGTCCCAGCTACAGCCATTACCTCTTCAGTCTGAAAAGGTCACTGTGTCGTGCGGAATAACGGCAGTGTTTATCGTCGGTCCATTTTTCTTCGAGGAGATCACACCTGCGGGTCCCGTTACCTGCACAGTTACTGGCAAGCGGTATGAAGCACTTTTGCGTAACCATGTTCTTCCGGCACTTCAACAGCGTCAGTGTGTGGATCGCATAATATTCATGCAACATGGCGCTCCTCCGCACATTGCTACTACTGTGAAGCAGCTACTGAGTGATAATTTCGGAGATGATAGGATCATAAGCCGCCATTTTCCAACAACGTGGCCGCCACGTTCCCCCGACTTAAACCCGTGTGATTTCTGGCTTTGGGGGTACAGGAAGAATGTTGTTTATAGCGGGCGGATTCAGAATCTAGCCGACTTGAAGGCAAGCATCACACAACACACCCATTGCATTAGTACAGATACCCTCCGATCTGTTGTGGAGCATGCCGTTTTGCGCTTCCAATTAGTAGCGGAACAAGGCGGAGGGCATATTGAGCAACTTATGCCTTAATAATCAGTAAGGTGTTTGTTCCATGAAGCTCTTTTTTTTTGTCATTATCGCTGTCGTCGCTGTAAACACGTAGTCTTGTCTTTTCGCTAATAAATTTTTAGTAAATCTCTAAACTCTATTTTTTTCCTTTTGGCAACATCATTCCTATGTTTAACCCTTTAACGGGCGGAGGTCACAAAAAAGGACACCCAATTTTAATTCTAAAACTGACAAACGGCACCAAGAATATTTAATTACAATTTTCCTTTCATTAAGAACCAGAAAATAAGCAAGTTTCTTTTTACTAATGGATTCGTTTGTAAATTCCGGTGTCAGTCTATTATTTCATCATTTTGCAAACAAATTTACACCGCGCCGGAAAGGGTTATTATTATGTATGCAACAGAATTCATTCAAATTAAATAAATCACGTGTCAAACATGCTTATTTGTTTTTATTTTCTTACTAGCGTAAATGCCCGTTATAGAACAGTAATCGTAGGTAGAAATCGTGGTTTTCACATTAAATTTGAAATAACACTCATATACTATTCATCGACAATGAGGAAATCTATATATTGGAAAATTATATTGCCTAACAGGCTCCTGCTATTTACGTTCAAACTCACTAAGCATTTTATATGCTTGTGTTTCATAATTTCATGTAATTCACGTAAAATATGCGGCAAACAATTTTTGGTACTATTATCCCGTCGACCACTTTTCATAACAAAAATCTATCGCCAAACTGTAACGCCAAATAAAAGGGAGAACGTTGCCATTGGAATATCAAAATAAATAAATAAATAAAAAATAAGAATTTACGGACACAATTGTTATTTTAATTAATGAAATAACTAATAAGTCAGTAAAACATAATGAATAATACACGCAAATGTCGAATTAAAAATTACTTGATGACATAACGAACACGTATAATGCTTCTGACATCAAGTAAATGTGACTGAATTTTTGGCGTTTAATCTTTGAGTTGGCGATGGTATTTTATTATGAAAAGGGGTCGACGGGATGATAGAGAAGTACCCTATTTTCAATGTCGTCGTTATTAAGTCGTGCCTGTACAGCTTGTGCTGTATCTTTTATTTTGGTACTTTTCCGTTCTGCCAAAATGTTTGCTAATGCGCCAATTATTTCAACCCTGACCGAGCAGATGTTGTCTATAAATCGTGTTGTGTTGTCATGCAAACCGTGCCAAACATTTTTTTTTTGTTATTTATTGAATATAAAACATTTTTCGGTACTTTTTCGTTATACAAAAACCATTGTCGCCAAGCGTAATAGTAAGCGCAAAATGAAATTCCCGTGAATCAAAACACTTGAAAAAAAAAAAAAACTATGTTGAAACGAAAGTGAGCATTTGAAAAATATACCATTGGAAAATTACAGACTTTTAAGCACTATTTTATTAAAATTAAAACACAAATATATACTTAAAATAAGGAAACAAATAATTGTTATACAATAAAGGGGAAACTCCTGTGCCGGTAGATTTAGTGGGCTCTTATTGGCTATAAATGTTTGATGTGGTTGTTGCGATCTTGTGAAAATTCTTCAATCATATCCACATTTACACTGTATCTATATTGTTGCTATAATATCTTTTGGTACTTTTCGGTTAACCAGAAGCCAGTGAAGTATATATATATACACACACACACATATATATATGCATACATATATATATATTTCACTGACTCCCGGCTAGCCGAAAAGTACCTCATTTTTTTGTTTCTCGCTAACATTGTCTGTAAACTCGATTACGGAATAGTAGAAAATCTATCATTATTATCATCTAAACAGTCATGCATAATGTGCCATAATCAGGCTGCATATTATTACAATAATTTTCATGTATGGTTTGGTGAAACATTGAACGTTAAATTTTGTTAAAGACTGCATTTTATCTCGAAAAGGTGGACACCATGTTACAAAGTTATGTGGTATGAAACGATCAGAAAAACAAACTTGAATCAATGATTATAATCCCGCGGTTTTGTTCATGTGAGCCGCCAATGTTGACATCCAGTTTGTTGGAGAACCCAGTTTGGTGTTAAATCGTTACATTACACGTTATATAACCAAACCGAAAAAAAAATCGTAAGGAAGAGATTTGGAAGACCATTGACGAAAAAAAAAGTCTCTGTGCCAGATTACGCGCTTTTGCCAGATAAAACTTCATTAGTCGAGAAACTGGAAGTTACGAAGCCGTACACAAAATTCTTGGCCATAAATGTTTCTATTCATGGGATGCTGTGCAATACCTAAATACCAGCATGAAAAAAGACCGACGTAGAAAACTAAAAGTCACCATGATTTGGCTTTCTTGGCAAAAGAGGATGAACGATCTACTGAAATTTACTGTCGGAATTTTATTAATGATTATTAACCGAACAAATTGGAAAACATGTGTTTATACGAATTGGCCACTAGGTACTAATACGAACGAAATAAACCAGTCTGTAGAATATTACGAATTAAAAAAGAACCTCAGTTGGTTCAGAAAACGTTTGAAACCAGTTGTTTTGAAAACGCCCTATCATAACACGAAAACGGACTCTGGTATTGAGTTGTACTATCATCATTCTTTGCTGATTTTGTTCAAGCCTTGGCGAAACGAAGAATACCTATTGGGAGAATTTAAACTCTACCGTGAATACTTTGAGCACAATGTGAAAAAAATTTCAGAGATGGAAGAATGTCTCGAAACAAAACAACGATTACAAGCTGCAATCGACTTGGCTGAAAAGTTGCAACAAGAAAGTGATTTGCACAACCAGCTTTAAAATATCGAAGAACCAAATGAAGACGTTGATATGATAGCCGCAGATTCTGATAACACTGAAACTCACCAGGAAATTGTTATTAATGAAGATAAATTGAACAAAAAAAATGAATGCTGACCAAAGGAAACTATTCAAATCATTTATAAAGCACACAGAAGAACAAAAGAAAGACCCGTCTATTCTACCCATAAATCTGATTGTACGAGTAGTTGCTGGTAGAGGAAAAAGCTTTCTAATTTAATTACTCAGTCAGAAAGTTCGTTTAATGAGTCATCACAATAATGATGCTGCTGCAGTACTAGTACCAACGAGAATTGCTGCCTTCAGCATTGGAAGAAGTACAATTCACACGTTTTATAAATTGCCCGTCCAACATACGAATAAAGCAGAATAATTTAAGCTTGATTCTGACGATTTGAAATTATTTAAGCAACAATGGAAATCATTGGATTTAGTAATTGTCGATGAGTGCAGTATGGTTTCGAATGTACATTAGCGATGATCAGCTAACGATATAGTGAATGTTGTAAACACAAGCGATATTACTGTTTTGGTGCCAGAAACATTATTTTGTTTGGGGATTTATTGCAGCTAGCACCCGTACAAACAACATTTACATGATACACTACTTATTAGACATTATTACGAATTGGTTGGAACTAGTCATGCTTTTTACAATTTGCTTCAGAGAATGTAGAGATTAATATTTTTCACGGACAATGCAATTTTGTATCATCAATATTAAGCTCACTTTTCTATACCTGATACGTGTACTTTAATCCAAATTTAGCTATCGTTTCATTATAGGACATGTCAAATGCAACGAAATTTTGCAAGCAATATTGCATTTTTTATTTCGACTCCATTGTTAAACATCGACTCAAGAATTTATCATAAAATTGATAAATATTACTTGTAAACATTAAATTCAGTTTAATACATTTTTTCATTGTTGAATTTGGCTAATTTTGTTACTTAATCTACATGACTTTTTTTAATGACTCTCTGAATTTTTTTTTTATAATTGTCTTTAAAGTTTATAAAGAAAAGTTTACCTGTTATTGCTTGTCATATCTCAATGATTAGTATTAATTTGTAATCAGGGATGGTGCTACGGGTCCAGCATTTGGTTATATATTGCAAGAGTCTGAGATAAATTACGATGTGCTTACGTAAAGTAAGATTGGAGGTTTGAAGCAGTGGTTGTCTACCGCAATTGTACATAATGTATAATAAATCTATATAGCTAATATAGATATCTCCTTGCTGTACCATAGAATGAACTCACAATATTAAAGACATAACAATTGGCGACAAAGGTGATACTAATACAAGATTTAAAATAAATGTTGCAGACTTTTTGAAAAGAAGAAACAAAATGGCAGAAACGGAAGTAATTTCTTTGGGACGTCTAGAAGAATATAATTCTAATGTTCCCTGATCAATTTATGGTAAAAAAAACTGAGTTTTACTTTTCTGCTAATAATATAAATGATTCGGAAAAGAAGAAAAACATTTTATTAAGCTCTGTTGGAATGTTAACTTTTTCGGTACTTTTCGGTTAGCCGGGCGCCAGTGAAATGTATATATCTATATATACATATCTATGTATACATACACACATATATGTATGTGCATATATATATGTATATATACATACATGCATATATAAATGTGTGTATGTATAGATATTATATATGTATACATAGATATATAAATTTCACTGGCGCCCGGCTAACCGAAAAGTACCACTTTTTCCATATTACGAGATATTATTGTACCGAAATCGCATGTTTCATATATATTTCAATAAAAAAAAAGTATAAAGCTACCTATTGCAGCCGTTCGGAGGAAAGCAGTTCCGGAAAATTTCGATATATTTTCACCGATCATGACCCCCAGACCCCAAAACCACCCTCCGTTTAAATGTTGATTTACATATCTGACCTATGTCATACGATAACGCCCGTATTTATGAATAGATTTTGATGAAACTAATTGTGTGTATTAAGGTCACTAATGTCTCGACCGAGTTTGTTGCCCAGTTTGGTCCGCCATTTTGTTTCAAGATGGCGGCCATTTAAAAATTTAAAACTAAAATAAATGTACAAAAAAAAAATATAAATTCAAATTTATTTTTTAATTACGTGTTAGGCCTTGATACAAGGATTCCAGAGCATTTTTTGGTTTACCTCTATCTTAAAAAATGGCTGAGATAGAGCAGTTTGAAAATATAGGATGGCTGACATTTTGAAACAAAACAGCACATTAACGCGTTTACTCGCAAATTATTTTCTTTCATTGTTGTAATAATTTTCCCAATCATACGCATAAAACTGTATATTCATATCCGTTAGCGCCAAAATTGGCGACATTGGCGACAAAAGTGGCGACATTTGGCGAAATATCGCCAAATTTGGCGACCAAAATAAGTCTTCATAAATGAAGCCAATTTGGCTATTGCTCAATAATTTGGCGAATTTCTTATTCAAATTCAGTATTAACGAATCTTTTGTATACGTTTCTTTGCATTTTAACTTGCTGTTTTCGTGTAAAATTAGCTAAAATTTTAAAACGAAGATATAGGAAAGCTACCTTTTCCTCCCGGTACAGGCCGGAAGGACTTGAAACGAGGGTAAAAAAAGTATATATACATATATGCATATATAAATGTGTGTATGTATAGATATATGTATATATATGTATACATAGATATATAAATTTCACTGGCGCCCGGCTAACTGAAAAGTACCACTTTTTCCATATTACGAGATATTATTGTACCGAAATCGCTGCAAGAGATAAGTTATGATGATCTCTTAAAGAGTGCAAAAGAACATTTTCACCGTGTCCCAGTGAAATTGATGAACGATTTAAGTTCTAAAAAGCATTAAGAAAGCAAGGAGAAATCATAGCGAATTTTGTGAGAGATCTAAGTCGTCTATCAGAACACTGTAATTTCAGAAACACGTTGAGTGTTCGCCTACGAGACCAGCTCGTGTTTGGAATCCAAGATGAAAAAATTTGTCTAAAATTGCTAGATACAAAAAAAAAATCTAACATTTCAAATCGTTCGAATCAGCTGAAGCCGGTGTTAAACCGATGCAGATTGGTGGAGGAACAACTGTAATTATAGTTCAAAATGCCAGAATGTAGAAAACGAAAGTACACCAGTACTGCCGAAATCAAAAGAAGTGATGTACGCGCCTGTAAACCGGAACAGTCATAAAGAAAAAACTTGTTACAGATGTGCTAGGAATCACAAACCTGTTGATTGTCCATTTAAATCATCTGAGTGCCATTTTTAGAATAAAGTTGGGCACTTCAAAATTTGTTGCCGGAACAGGAACTTCTCTACAATAAATAAAAAGCAAAAAAAGAACAGTAAAATTAAAACTGTTCAAGAATATTCACTAAACTTTATGAGGGATGACTGCAATAAAATTTTGTGGGACAAATGTGTTAAAATTAACGAGATTAACATTAATTTCGATATGATGGAGCAGCTCATACTATCGTAAGTAAAAATATTGCCGATAAATTATTTTCAGGTAAGCCTCCTTTGGTTAAATCCAGTATAAAGCTGCAAACTTATACTAAGGATTCTTTAACTGTTTTAGGTGAATTAAATGTAAAAGTTTTTATTGATGATAATTGTATACATAGTTTAAAACTGTTAGTTATTAAAGAGGAAGGTCCGAATTCAATTGGTAAAACTTGGTTGAAAGCATAAAAATTATTTTGGCCTAATGTAAACATGATAAAAAGTATTTCCAAGGATTATTTAATAAAAAAAAAAATTCATAATATTTTGGCTGACGGGATTCGTACGATCAAAGGTCCTCCCGTTTCAATTAATTTAAAAAATGATGCAAAACTAGTTTTCCTAATATTTTGAACTGTTCCTTTTTGTTTGAGAAAAGGAACTGATATAGAATTGGAACGATTATCAAATGAGGGTATTTTAAAACCTGTTGATTATTCTGAATGGGCTAGTCCTACAGTAATTGTTCCAAAACCAAATGATACTGCTCGAATTTGGGGTGATTATAGAGCAACCGTAAATGCTAACACTCAAAATGATAACTATCCTCTTCTGGGAATGGAAGAATTATTTGCTAAATTAGCAGGTGGAAAATTCTTTACTGTGTTTGATTTAAAATATGCTTGTTTACAACAACCTGTTGATAATGAAAGTAGTAAAATTTTAACTATTAATACTATTAAAGGTTTATTTAAAGTTTTAAGACTAGCTTTTGCTGTAAAGTGTGCACCAGGTATTTTTCAAAGAAAAATTGAAAATATATTAAAAAATTTGATTATATTGGTGTATTTTTAGATGATGTAATTATAAGAACTCGATCTGAGTCAGAACACTCTGAAAGAAATGAATGTAATATGAAATGCTTTTCTGAGAATGGTATAAGATTAAATAAAGAAAAATTAAAATTTATGGTTTCGGAAGTTAGTTATTTAGGACATAAAATTTCACAGGGAGGCCTATTCAAGAAAAAGTTTATGCTATTTTGAAAACTCCTTTTCCTACTAATGTTTCACAATTACGTTCATTTTTGGGATTAATTTCTTATTATAGAAACATCCTGCCTAATATTTCAGATGTGTTAGAACCTTTGCATGGATTATTAGATAACAATGTATAGTGGACATGGTCAGAAAAGCATTAAAAAGGATTTCTGGAAGATAAACAAATTTTATGTAAATCACCTGTTTTAGAATTGTATGATATAAGCAAAGATGTCCTAAACTGTGATGCATCTGAATATAGCCTTGGTTGTGTGTTAAGTCACATTGTTTAGGGTAAAGAAAAACAAATAGCATTTGCATCTAGAACGAGGAATAAAACAAAGAAATTATGCCATAATTGATAAAGAAGCTTTATCTGTAATTTGTGGAGTAACTAAATTTCATCATTATGTAGCTGGTAAACAGTTTAAAATCATAACTGATCATAAACATTTAATTCGATTGTTTGATCCTGTAAAAAAAGTACCTAATACATTATCACCCAGAATACTGAGATGGTTGTTAATGGTAGCAGGGTATGACTGTACAATTGAGTATCGCGAAGGTAAAAGTAATAAAAATTATGATGCATTAAGTAGAAAACCTCTTTCAGAAACTGTAAATGTAGTAAATAATCCACTGGATATAATGTTCGTTTCTAGTAGTAACAATTAGCCTGTTACTTCTAAAACTACTGCAAAGTGGACAACTCAAAATCCAGTAACAAAGCAAGTTATATAATGGGCGTTATATGGATTGCCAAAAATGGTTATATCAGAGGAATATAAACCTTACTTTCGTAGACGTGAGGAAATTTCCTGTTTAGAAAATTGTTTATTATGGGGACATTATATTGGGGAGTAATTATACCAGATGGAGGTCACGAAAAATTTATATTAGATTCATCAGGGTATATCTAGCATGAAAGCTAAAGCTTAAGGTGTAATCTGGTGGGCCTAATATGGAGAAAAAATTGGACAAATGGTAACTTCTTATAGTAGATGCCAAATGTTTGCCAGGGATAACCCTAAAATGAAACCTTTAAAATGGGAATCGAAATTTTCTTGTGAACGAATTCGCATAGATTTTGCCGGTCTTTTTGAGGGTAAAATGTGTTTAATAGTGGTTGATTCTTATACTAAATGGTTGAAAGAACAGGTAGTACCCAGTGCTGATAGTAAATCATTTATTATGGTACTACGTAAAAGTTTTACTACATTTGATTTGCCAGTTGAATTGGTCAGTGACAATGGGCGTGCGTTTACAAGTGATGAATTTCAGGAATTTCTTAAATCAAATGGAATTATACATGCACATATTCCTTCCGCCGTATCATCAATCATCTAATAGACAGGCAGAAATGTATGTTCAAACTGTTAAAATTTGTCTTAAAAAGCTAGATAAGGATGACATAAATTTGTCAATTTAACGAATTTTAATGAAAAATCATTCCACCCCACACTCTGTCATTGGTAAGACTCCCACAGATGTTTGGAAGGTCTGTTTGAGCAGCTCTACACTTGGTATTACCATCCAAACATAAAATACAGCAACCCTTACACAAGTACAATATTCATGAATCAGTTTTTATTAAAAACTTCGGAAAAGGAGTGAAATAGATTAAGGGAAAAATTATAAAACTATTGGGGAGCAGATGGGTTTTAATAAATAGAGAAGACGGAATAATGTGTAAACGTCATGTTAATCAGTTGAGCCACAACAGAGAAATAAGTTATGAAACGTCACAGAAAATTAAACCGGGTCAGTCTGATAAACGCAAACAATGATTTTGATAGTTATGGTAGAGTTAATAGAAACAAGTTTTCTGGATATTATGTAAAACATAAAGAGCAATTTAATGTCCAAGAATGCTGAAAAATCTAGCCAATCTCAGTTTTCACATGATATTGTAACAGGTACAGTTATGAATAAAGATTGTGATGATACTATAGATAACAAGAACGAAAAATCATGCGTCAAGCATAGATTATGTAGCACTTTCCAACGCTTCCAAAATAATTTTACAAAACATACCGTTTAATAAGCTAAAAGATAACATCTAAGTAAACAATTTGGAAAACGCATAACATATTTAAAAACATAATTTCAGGAATTTCCAACAGATACAATATTCGGAAAAATATCCGAATACTTTTATTCAGCCCTGTATATGATCTATAGATTTGTATATGCTAGGATGCTAAATTTTAGTTTAATTAGGAAACGCGTAGCACAGTTTAAAATTATCTTACTGGAGTTTCTGTCAATAAACGGAAATGTGTTCGCGAAATTTTGTGCTGCCCTGTATAGGATCTACAGAATTTATACACACCACGTAATAGACAAAAAGCGAGTTAAAATTAAAATCGCGTAGAGTAACTTAAAACGCACTTCCAGGAATTAGTGTTAACAGACAGTAGAGAATTATTTTGTGTGTCCCTGTAAATGAACGATGACTGCTATAGACACAATATTCTGTAGTAAGCCTCTTGTAATTCACCTTAGTGATATATATAAATTTCAAAGCGTTTAAAATAGGGAAACATTATTTAAATAAACCGCAGACGATTTTTCTCCATAGACGTAATGTAACGGAATTCTTTTGAGTGTCCCTGTAAAACAACTACAAGTGCTATGCACACCCTATTACATATTAAGCTTCTTCTAATGCACCTTAGTGGTGAATATAAATTTCAATGCGTTTAAAATAGTGAAACATTATTTAAATAAACCGCAAATGATTTTTCCCCATAGACCGCAATGTAACGGAACACTTTTGAGTGTCCCTGTAATAAAACTATAAGTGCTACACACTTCCGTTGAAATAGGGAACATGCTATAGATAACGACAATAACATATAAAAATTGCAGAGCAATCCGAGCATATTTACGGGAGTTAGAGCACGGCCAGACGGCAGACGACAGACGGCCTGACGGCAGCCGGCCAGACAAACCGAAGTCATAAGCACTTTTCAACTAGGTTGGAAAGTGCTAAAAATGTAAATGGCAATTTTGTTAAAAACAATGATTTGGACTTACAGAAGAGTACCTATAAAGACTGATATGAAGGACAACCTACCAGTTCCAAGAAGCAACTATCAGATTAAACCAGTGGTTCATTTTAACTATGAGGGGAGGGGTGTTGTATCTCAATGATTAATATTAATTTGTAATACTAGAGATGCCGCTTTGAGTCCAGCATTTGATTATATCTTGCTAGAGTCAGTCTACGTAAGTACATCGTAATTTCTCTCTAAGATTGGAAGTTTGAAGCAGCGGTTGTCTTTACCGCAATGGTACATAATGTATAAATCTATATAGTTAATATAGATGTCTCCTTGCTGTACTGTAGAATGAACTCACAATATTAAAGGTATAATAATTGCTAAATAAAACCAAATACTGTTGCGTAATTGCGATACATATGCACACAAAAAAAATGTAGATTATTATATCATTCTTCTATATACAGGCAGATTTTAAAACGAAAACCTATAATATTTTGATATGTTATTTGCATTTAATTTTTATATTTGTTTCCTGAATATTCTCCAATAATTTTTTTGCAAAAATATATCTTTTTTTTTCCCTATATAGATTAAAACATGCGTTAATAACGATCTTATTTGATAACAATAAATCGACTTTTTACAAATGTTCTGTTTTACAAATAGCGGTTTTTTTTTTAGAATATAACATAAATCGCTTTCCCACATTTTATTACGTGCATGACTTTTGTCATAAATATTAATGCTTTCTCTCTAAATACTCCATAACTATGTTTTATTCTTCCTAACTTATATACTCACTTGCATTAAAAATAGCTATACATATTTATGTACGTATAGTATACCTACATTAGATATAACTATATTTTATGCAATACATGGAAATGGAGGTTAATGAGGAATCTTTCATAATCCTTATCCGTAACACGACTATAACAATTATTTTCCTCAGACAGGGATGTGTTTACCATAAAAGGCGTGGTGCTTATCAACCTATTACACGCAATAATAAACTTTGCGACTATAAAAGTAAGACAATAAATCACTTTAAAGCATTGAAATGGATTTTTTTATTTTATAGATATAGCGTCAAAATATTTTTTCTTAAAATAACCAACATGTAATATTCGTCATAATGAAGAGAGGAACAACGATGTCCAACAAATAAGAGAATTAGGCCAACCAAAACATCGTTGGGATAGTAGGAAGAGCGTTAGCATGGCAAGCTAAAATACCCATGTTCGAGTCCTTGTCCCGGAATTTTTCGCTCTGTTGGAATTAATCTCAACTATGATAATCCAAACAGTGTATATGTAATATTCGTATTTAATATTGATTTAATTAGCAAATTAATGATAAACGGAAATTATATTAGCACAATTCTTTGGGCTTATTTTTGCTAGTATTTAACAGTTCTTTTATAATGTATTAAAAAAGTACTTTGGAATGCAATTTATAAAAATACAAGCCTATGTTCATTTGAGGGTTATCATCAACGTATATGCAAAGATACAGGATCATTAAATGCTCCATTTTGACGCTGGCTTCAGCCTAACATTTGCACACAATCAGATTTATAATATTATTAGGATAACATTTTATTCATCGTAATTTATGGTCTTAGAGATAATTGTACTTCTATTTTACCATTTGGCAAAAACATTTGCAAAAAAAGCTTCATTTCTTGAGAAATGCCATTGTTTATTTAATAAAAAGATGTTTCTCTCATATCATTGTAATACAAACATCTTTTATCACGATCCCGTTTTACATTGTTAAGCTTCTTTGGCTAAAATCCATCGTCCTATGCATTCTGTCCTGTTCCGATCACCTATAAGAAGAATTATATACTAGTGTATCGATTTCTGAAGCTGTTTGTTAAAGGAAGTGACCTTCTCACACTTGAATAATTCTGAATTATAAGAAATTTTAATCCTCCATTTCGGATGTAGTTTGCGGTCTTAAGGTTTATGGCAAATGAGCTTTATAATATAAGATTTACAAGTAAAAAATAATCTTAAATAAATTAAAACTTTATTTTTTTATTTTTTTACAACGACGAAGATGAAAGCTAATGAAATTTCTGTTGAAACGATAATAAAAGAATAATTACTGTAAATTGTAATAAAACATGACAACAAATTTCATCACACTTTTAATTTTATTGATTAATACCAACATATTTTTTAAAAGACTAAAATAATTAAAACTGAATTTGTCATTAATATAAATGTCATCCGGTACATAAAACTCTCCATTATTAGTTAACGTTTGGTATTTAATGGATTTGTTAAAGAAAGGTAAAATGATAGGTGGGAGAAATATAGAAAGGCATTAAAAAACTGTACCGAATTCTGTTATTACACGGCCATATATTTAAAGATATACGGAAAGTGAATATTACTATTTTTTTCAGTTATCTTCACTTTATTTAATTTCAGATTTTCTTTATAAAATAAGGTGAAATTTACTTAAAAAACAGTTCTATAGTCATGTAAACCTACGGTCCTATAAAAACAGTATTAGGGGTACATAACTTCAAGAATAACGACGGCTATACGGTTTTTTAACCGATGTGCCGGATATTTCACATTTTCAAGAACATATTCACATTCATGAAAATTATAAATTTTCTTTGAAATTCCACCGAGTATGCATGGAAAACTCTAAAAGAATCAAGATGCAAATGCTAAACTTGTATTGAAAAGTCATCGTACTGAAAATCAATGTAAATCATCGAAATTTGTTATTATTATTTTTTTTTATTGTTAGTTTTATAAATTTACTTAGAGTTAAAAGCGGCTTTTAGTTGCTGTGATTTTGGGAGATTTCCTTTCATGTTATTGGAAAATAAAAAATTATATTTGGTATACTATTTAAAAAAATACATTTTCACTCTTACTTATGTGTAACTTATTTACGTTACATTCTATGACCTTACAATGGTGTGACACGTATTACTACTAACATATGATGTTTGCAGCATATTAAAAATCTTTGCATTTTAAAATTGTAAAAAAAATCGCGTATTATGGGAATACTTGTTTAGTTAAACCTTCATATATATTATGAATAAAACACCGGCATTCTCATGAAAAATATCTGTTTTCCCTTTCTTTAGACTTTTCTGATTCTTCGAAAGTTTCGGATCTTGAATACGAACATCCATGCTCCTAAAATTAAGAACGTATTGATGCAGTAGAAAGTTTAGAAATTTATTATATACTAGCAAGCTACGCCCGCTACGCTGGTCAATTTCTCTTAACGAACCTTTAATCAAACAAAATATTGACATTTCATAATTCACTTTTATATTTTAACAGAATAATAAGGATACTATAATTTGTGACTCGTGCTATAGTCAATATACACGTCAAGACACGTCGCCCTTATCATTATCTTTTTACGCGTGAAGGTTTCGCTATAGTACTCTATTGTGAAATTTGGTAATTTTAGAAATTCAATAGTTGAAAAATTGCAGAATCATTAGATCATTTTTTTTAGAAATTGTTCTTAGAGCGCATTTAGATCTTATAAATAACAATCATGCCGAACTTGAAGTTTCTAGCTCCTTCAGCATCGCAAAAATCTCAATTTTAGAATGTTTTTCGCTTCTGCACCCCCCTCGGGGTAGTAGCACCGACATAAAATATAGCCTATGTTGGAGCAGGGATTGTCACCATCCATTTGCCACCATCACTTTTGAAATCGCTTTAGTAGTTTCAGACATTCCATACAAATTGTAATTTAGAATGTTTTTAGAAAATTTTTTGCTTATTTCAGCCTTTTAAATTTCGATTTTTTTTAGATTTTGTTCTTATAGAGCATTTAAATCTTGTAAGTAACGACCATACAAAATGTCAAGTTCCTAACTCCTTCATTATTGAAAATATCATAATTTTGGAAAGTTTTTCGCTCCTGCACCCTCTGCGGGCAGTGGCACCGACAAAAAATTTAGCGTATGTTGGAGCAGGGACTGTCACCATCCATTTGCCACCATCACTTTTGAAATCGGTTCTGTAGTTTCAGAGATTCCATTGAAATTGTAATTTAGAATGTTTTTCGAACGCTTCTTCCTCATCTCACCCTTTTAAATTGCGAATGTTTTTATAATTTGTTCTTAGAGAGCATTTACATCTTATAAGTAACTACCATACCAAATTTGATACTTCTATCTCCTTCAGTACACAAAAAATCGAAATTTTAGAACGGTTTTCGCTCCTGCACCCCCCTGGGAGTGGTGGCACCGACATAAAATATAGCCTATGTTGGAGCAGGGATTGTCACCATTAGTTTGCCACCATCACTTTTAAAATCGCTTCAGTGGTTCCAGAGATTACCCCCTACAAACAAACAAACAAACAAACAATCTTTACTACTTTATATATTAGTATAGATAAGGGGGAATTAGCCCCTTGTTCCCCCCCCTTTATACTTAACCAATCAATCCCGAAAACTAATCAGAGATTCGCCTTAACACAGTGAACCTATAAATAAAAGTTGAAGGAAATGGGATAATTCTGCATGAAAAACCCATTTACATAAATTAAGGGGAAGGGGGAATTAGCCCCCCGTCCCCCCCCTTTATACTTAATCAATCCCGAAAACTAATCAGGGAAGCGTCTTAACCCAATGAATCTATAAACAAATTTTGAAGCAAATAGAATAATTCTGCATGAAAAACCCATTTATATAAATTAAGGGGGGGATTATCCGCCCGTTCCCCCCCTTTATACTTAACCAATCAATCCCGAAAACTAATCAGGGAAGCGCCTTAACACAGTGAACCTATAAACAAAATTTGAAGGAAAACGGAATAATTCTGCATGAAAAACCCATTTATATAAATTAAGGGGGGGGGGGATTACCCCCCCCCGTTCCCCCCTTTATACTCAGCCAATCAATCCCGAAAATTATCATGCAAGCGCCTTAACACAGTGAACCTATAAACAAAATTTGAAGGAAAACGGAATAATTCTGCATGAAAACCCCATTTATATAAATTAAGAGGGGGGATTAGCCCCCGTTCCCCCCTTTATACTTAACCAATCAATCCCGAAAAGAAATCAGGGAAGCGTCTTAACCCAATGAACCTATAAACAAAATTTGAAGGAAAACGGAATAATTCTGCATGAAAAACTCATTTATATAAATTAAGGGGGGGATTAGCCCCCCCCGATCCCCCCCCCCTTTATACTTAACTAATCAAACCCGTAAACTAATCAGGGAAGCGCCTTAACTCAGTGAACCTATAAACAAAATTTGAAGGAAAACGGAATAATTCTGCATGAAAAACCCATTTATATAAATTAAGGGGGGGGGGAATTAGACCCTTGTTCCCCCCCCTTTATACTTGACCAATCAATCACGAAAACTAATCAGGGAAGCGCCTTAACTCAGTGAACCTATAAACAAAATTTGAAGGAAAACAGAATAATTCTGCATGAAAAATCCATTTATATAAATTAAGGGGGGGGAATTAGCCCCTTGTTCCCCCCCTTTTATACTTAACCAATTAATCCCGAAAACTAATCAGGGAAGCGCCTTAACACAGTGAACCTATAAACAAAATTTGAAGGAAAACGGATATTTCTATGAAGAGTTATCGCATTACGTACGTACATACATACATACAGAACCGGCTGCCAAGCGACCATAGAAAATGTCAAGTTCCTAACTCCTTCATTATTGAAAATATCATAATTTTAGAACGTTTTTTGCTCCTGCACCCTTGGGGTTAGTGGCACCGACATAAAATATAGCCTATGTTGGAGCAGGGGTTGTCACCATCAATTTGCCACCATCACTTTTTAAATCGGTTCGGTAGTTCCAGAGATTACCCCCTACAAACAAACAAACAAGATTTACTCCTTTATAATATTGGTATAGATAAAAACATTTAAGTGCAGTTATTCATAAAAAAAAATATTTTTATCAATAAAAATATAATTTTTTAAAAACTTGCCCTTTCCATTTTATTTCCACACATTAAAAATGCATTTTCTAAATGTTATAATAAAATAAATATAGAATTAATTCCATATATTTATTAAATTCATCAACTGAAACATTCATTGAAGTCAAATAATTATGTATACAGTTGCAAATGATAGTAGGGATAAAGTCATGTGTTTATTTAACCCTCTTGACCTCCTTAAACTGATAGAAAGCTCCTAACTTAAATGATAAAAAGCAATTTTTTAGAAAGGTTTTCGACAAAATTTTATTTTGAGCGATGTCTTTTAAACCTCCATGTGCGATTTGTGGTATAAATGAAATTTTTATCGCAATCTTTTATAGCATATCGTTAATGCTACTAATACAAAGACTGATTAGTAAAAAAAATCATGAGAAAGAAGGTTTTACAAAAGTATAATTACAGTGGCTCAATTTTACTTGTGCACGTCGGAACTGCAATGGGAAACAAATAGGCTCACTTCTATGTGAACCTATCTTATCCCCAAGACGGAAATTTATACTTTTTTTTTTTTTTAAACCAGTCTTTACAAGTGGAAAAATGTAATATAATTTCATTAATTTTATAGCATAAATCACAATATAACTCACAGTAAATAGTTACTACCCTGTAAAATATGTGCCTAATAATCCAATTTTAATAAAATATTTAATTTTATATACTTCACAAGTAGTACATTATCTACATCTGCGGCTGTGGAATGCAATTGATAAAGAGGGTTAGTTGAGGGGAGACACACAACAAAAAAATCTACGAAATAACACTTGCTTTAATAATTTAATTTTTTAATGCACTTTAAAATTTCTAAAACTTTTCAAAGGAAAAGGTTGATATAAACACGCAAGTTCATTATATCACGCAAACCCATGTGGAAATGGGTTAATATTCAAAAATAAAATTTGAACTGAAATGACATACATTAAAAAGTTGCAAGTTAAATAAAAGCTTATACAAATGACACAATTTTATTTAAAAAAATAAGGAAAAGCTTCATTTCCTTACAAAATTAAACATTTTAAAATACAATTGTTTTAACCAATCTGAAACTTAATAAAAATTAACACCATCGTAAAACTTGCACGACGAACTGCTTTCAGTTAAAATACAGATACACTCAAAATGAATTCTTTTAATACTTTAACAAATTTGTGTACGATCCCTAGACCTATGGCCCAACTCATCTCTTTTCAAATGCAGGAAATTTGAATAAGATATGCAAATCAAAGTTTCACAACTAAGTCAATTTTAATGTTAGATGAATGGGACTTTTTTGTCTTATTTATTAATGAAACAGGACATACGAGTAGTACGAGTAGTAATTTTCCAACTCGACGAAAATAATTGTGTTAAAATTAATCTAGTGAAACAGGACATAGTTACTAAATAGCACTTGAAGGACCAAAAGACAGTATACACATTAAAATTTGTAACTTCTAAAGAAATTTTTTTTATAGTTCCAAACGACTTTTAAAATATTTGTTTACCTCATTTATAACATTTTTGTAATAAGCCCTATATATCCGATTAACGATTTAGGAATTAGTCATTGGACACCGTTGAGAATATAAATGATTTGAAATTTTAGATAATCCTATATTTACAATTTAAAATAAATACATGTTAAACAATAAAACTAGTTAAATTTTCTTTATGAAGTCAAATATGATTTACGTTTTCAAACTTTTAATGTATCACTAGACTTAAACAGGTTAATTTTAAAAGGCATTTTAAAATTTAGAGCTCACATATTTCAGTTGTTAATGCTATTTATCAGATTGATATGATGCTGTCAATTGCCAAAGGAAGAAAAGGCTAAAAATAGTTAAATAAAAAAACGAGTTTAAAGCGGCGTAATTTATTTCTTTTTACCCCTTTCAAATAACTTTTTGGCCTGTTTATAGCACTTACGAATTGTACAAAAAAGGGATTATGAAATTGGATTTGATTCTTAATTCAAGTGATAAAATTTTTAGTGGTTAAACTAGATAAAAATGGGTTATTCCCTAGGTATCAAAGTTGGCAGCGCTGCCTCTCGACTTATCATTTGATAACGTCGGATCAAGACAAATTTTAACTTAGGAAAACACAACACTTTGAAAAATAAATTGCTTCTAAATTTCTAAACGTACATTAGTCCAAGATTTAGGATTTTTCAGAAAGATTTCCATTTTTTCTGTGCTGAAACTTAATACATAAATACTATACATTAAGAATTTTTCTTAAATCTTTAAATGTGCTTATCGATTATAATTTATTTTACATAAAAAATGAAGCTAAGTGGATTCAAGTTCTCTTTGAAGTCGATGCGATTTTGTGTCCTAAAAAAAAAAAGAAAAAAAATACTTTGAATATTTTTTGAGTATTTCACAAAATACACAAGCATTTTACATCTGCAACTGAATCCTTAAATACTTGCGCAAATCATAGCAAAACTGTACGTACGATTATTTTCCACACAATATATTTTTTAAATAACTAGAGAACTAAATTAATGTTTTATAAGATTAATTTAAATTTAAATAAAATTACCATACTGCAAAAAATTATAAAACCCATTTATAGGCATATGTGGCAATATTTGCGAACAATGCGCATTAGTAAATACGCATATTTTAAATTATAGCATCTTATAGTATAACAAATACACCAGAAAAAGTAACTAAGGTTTAAGATTAAGTGAACAGGTTTCAAATATTACGTCTTTAATATAATATTTGTGACAGTATTTATTAGTCTTATTAAATCGTAGAAGTCTGAACTTAATGTGAAGATTGCTATTCAAACACAATGGTATTGAAAATTTGTATAACTTTGTATTTATTTCTTATTCACATTCCTTTTCCCCCCCATCAAATTTTCTTCTTGTTCTGTTGTTGAGAATTTGAATATATCTAAGTTTTGTCATTGATTAATGTTGTTGCTGTGCGAAAATTTTTCATGATTTATAAAGCAATGTAAATTTTGTCTGCATACATTATTTTACCTTTAAGGACATGTTTGCGACAAAAAACGCATTTCAAAAAAATGCAATCTTATGTACTTTTTGTTATTACTGATTCAATATAATTTCACGCACGTGTTCAAATATCATTGTCTCCCCCCCCCCCCCCACATCCTACCGCATGTCCATGACCCTGCAATTTCTTTAATTTTGTTTTGCGTTTATCAATATCTTTATTGAAATATAAATTCATAAGTGGGTGGGGGTGTCAAATCCCATGTTTTTATTTTTCGTTCAATTAATTAGAAATTGATTTACAAACAATTATTTTCACAGTACGATATATTTTTTTTTGTTTCCAGCGCTATCGCTTCGGGAAATTCGGTTCAAAATGTCCACTTTGACAGCCTTTTTCTTAATATATTCTGCCTTTATAAAAAAATCGAGACAATAGGGACATTATAAAATTTCTGAATAAGAGAACCTGCCAATTGAATGCATTTTAGAGCAAAAATGAATTTACAAATATGTCTTAAAATAAGCAGTTTGGATTTGAATACACCCTCGCGATCGCGCACCTATACCTACATGAAGTTCAAAATAAATACATCAAAATCAGCTATGGTGACATAGAAATTAAAAAACAAGTGGTTATGTGCGATCTTCGATTGCAAAGGGTTTCTTTTCATTTTTTTTTCAAACACTTTATCCTTTAATAAAACCAAATAAATTTCATTTTCAGAAAGAGTTATGTTTTTTTTATAAAGCAAAGATTTACCGGTCTATATTTCACGTTTTTCCGACAATCTGAACCGGCGCGATAGCGGGCAAAGCCGGTTATTACACTTTGTAATAATAATATCCGTCATGTGGACTAAATGCGATATTAAAATATCAATTTCAAAATTTAAAATGTTGTATAGAGACCTTCAATATGTTAAAATATATTTCCACAATCGGGTTTTTATCATGATTCAATACGTTCCTCTAACTCATACGACGTTATCACTTGCTGACGTCATATGTACTAGCTTCAAGGCTAACGAAAAAGAAAGGCTACCGCGGTGCTTTAAACGTATCTTTTTTTACAGACCGCGGGAGTCACATGTTGCTCGAATCCACCAATGCAGGTGTACGAAAAGAGCATCACGTCACTCTAGCGGTCTGTAAAAAAAGATGAGTTAAATGCACCGCGGTAGCCTGTCTTTTTCGTTAGCCTCGTACTAGCTTTCTCTATTACGCATATTGATAACGCTTTGTATTATTCTCAAACATTTGAAAAAGTCAGTTAAACTTCCAATATGACGTCAAATTAATTTTCTTTTCAATTCTCTAATGACTTCATATTAACCTAAATTCTGTACTTACACATACTCCTTGTATTATTGAGAAATATTTGAAAATTTCCGCTTTATTACCAATATGACCTCATATTAATCTTTTTTTCAATTGGTGAAACTTTTTATTTCATGTTCATTTTTCACGTGGAAATCTTTCAATAAAAATTAATTATTGTAGAAAGAATTTTATTGTAGATTTTTAGTTGTTGGCAACTGCTATAACGAAATATGTATAAATTTAATTTTAAAAGGTTGTTAGAATTTTGGTTTTTATCTATATTAAAATAAGATTTTTTAAAATTTTATAATTTCCAGCTTCATAGTAGGTATTCAGCTCTAAATATACAAAATTTCATGTCTAAGTTATACATTTTCTGAGAACCGGCTCTGACGGACAGACAACGAAGCGGGTCTAATAGAGTTTCGGGAGATGATCGAAACTCTAAAAAATACAGCCATGCACAGATACATACACAGATCGCCAAAAAAAAATTCCAAAATGGATTGGTTTCGGTGCTTTTTTATAGTCATGTTCCTGAAACTAATATTAATTTTCCTTTCCCTGTCCAATTTTAAAATTCAGCTTATATCACTATATATCATATATATAAGTTTTAGTTTTTTTGGAAAACGAAAAAATAAGGGCAAACTATTTAAAAATTGAATAAATCTAAAACATGTAAAATTGTGCAAGTATTTCCTTAATGGTTTTTTATCACGATTACAATGTTTTACATACACTACATGTCTGTAAAAAGTGAAAAAAAAGGTTAACATCACAGTTTGTTAGTTACTTTACAACATATTCAACATGTTTAACGTCCCAATGAACATTACTCATGGGGTTCAATGGAACAAAAAAATATTTTCAGCATTCAAAAATAAGTAAAATGTGTTTTCTACGCAAATAAGTAAAATGTGTTTTCTACGCAAATAAGTAGAATGTGTTTTCTACGCAAATAAGTAAAATGTGTTTTCTACGCAAATAAGTAAAATGTGTTTTTTATGCAAATAAAATAAGAATAGCACAGTTATTAGCAAACAAATGGAAAATGTGTGAAAATAACTCAATTTTATACAAATAACTACCCTCAATTTTAATGTGATAAAATATTCAATAAAATTTAACGCCCAAAATATTCAATATATTATCCTAACTTGAACTTACTGTTTGAACAAGTTATTTCTGTACCGTTGGCATATTCAAATGCTTCAGTTAATGTTGGTATTTTAAGGATTTCTGTATTTTTTTAGTCATAGAAAACATCTGTAACTTTCTCTTGAAAACATTTCTTTTACTGTACGCAGGCTTCTGTTGCAATATCATCATCTATGCAAATAAAATCGTCAATATTTTCGATGTGATTAAAAACTTCTATTTCGTTTTCTACCATCCATTCTCTTAATGAAAATGCCTTTTCACTTAATCTAAACGCACCTTGAAAAACAGTAATAAGAAAACAATTGGTAATGTCTTCAGCCGTAATTTCGGACCAAGCTTTGTTTATCATTTTGATTGCTTCGGGAAACGACACTTGTAACAACTCATTGTTTTTATTCAATTCATTTAATGAAGTGATCAGTGCTTGCCTGTATAACATTTTAATATTGCGTATTATGCCTTGACGTAAAGGTGAATCGGAATTTGGAGGGAGAAAAACAAGTTCAATATTTTTCAAATATGGAATATCTTTGTGAGCTGTTCCCTTATTAATCAGAAGAAGAATTTTCTTCTCTTCCTTCTTTAATTCGGTATCCCATTTAATAACACATGTCGTAAAGATTTCAGATATCATCCAAGAATTAATATTATAATGGTAATCAACAGCTAATTCTTCTGTATTTTCAAAACTGTCGGCTGTTTTATTACCAATTATTAAAAGTTTTCGTTTATCTGTACCTGACATGTTACTACAAACAAAGATTGTGAAACGTTTTTCAGGCAATTCTCCCTGTTTGCACTTTTTCTGTTTGAATTCCTGTATTTTATCAGGAGTGAGATCATAAAACAATCCAATTTCTTCAGCATAGTATATATCATTTTCACAATATTTATTTCTAAGATCCAGAAACATACTGTTTTTCAAATTTCTTGTAGCGTCCGATAAACTGGCATATTGAAGCAAGGATTGGTCTCTATTAGTGTTGATATGCGTATCGTCACTATTGAGCGATTTTCTTATATCTTGTAAAATTCTGTAAACCAAGCCAGCTATAATCCCTGTGGAAACAGGAGATCCTATGCGGACAAGATCTGTAGAAAAATAACAGGCGCGTGAGTATAACACAGGATCTTCAAGAGATCTGCCAGAATGAAAACTAGATTTACACCACGTTACTAATCCCTCGTCTTGAACCAATATCCTGTCCAAACGTTTAATTTCAACTTCCTTTTTCTCATATTCTTCCAGAATGATTTCTTTCTGTTTCAACGTTCTTGAAACATGCCATATTGGCACTCCCATTGACTTACAAATGTCTGCCTTTTTTTCTCCATTTTGATACCTTTTTATAATTTCTATTTTTTCAAAAATTGTTAATTTTATCATTTTAGACATAATGCTGATAAACTCAAAAGTTATAGCATTAATACTTATATACTATGTTCTGCAAAAATATTCTCATATCTCTGTCTTCCAAACGTACATGTTATCTCTGAACATCTTATAACGAGACTCCTATGCTTGGAATCGTTCATTCAACTTTATACAGTGACATCAAGGCAACACTAGATACCAGGCTTGCTCATTCATTCTCATAAAGTCAAAAATAGTGGCAGGCGCGAAATGTGATTGGTACAAAGCGACGCGCCGATCGTTTTGTGCCAATCGTTGTGTGTATTTCGTCATGGCTAGCCACCATTTGTGACGTCATGATATTGAATGAGCCAGCCCGGTATCTATTGTAGCAGGGCTACACTAGATACCGGGCTTGCTCATTCATTATCATGACGTCACAAATGGTGGCTGGCCGCTACCAGCGATTGGTAGAAAGCGAAACGACAAAAGGAAAGACATACAGCGATTGGCACAAAACGACGGGCTCGTCGCTTTGCACCAATCGCTGGTCATGGCCAGCCACCTTTTGTGACGTCATGATAATGAATGAGCAAGCCCGGTATCTAGTGTAGCCTTGATTGTAGCCCTGGTGCCATTTATCTACGTATATCATTCATTCTCATGACGTAAAAAACAGTGGCTGGCCGCGACCAGCGATTGGTAAAAAGCGACGCGCTCTCGTTTTGTCCCAGTCACTATGTCTTTCGTCGCAGCCAGCCACAATTTCTGACGTCATGATACTGAATGAGACCAATGCAACCGCTTTCATACATTACGGTATGTAACCGGTGTCTATAACAAGTCCACAGACCTACTGGACGGTACTTATCAGCCTGAGATGCCATCTATATTACGTCATCTTAATTATTATTTTGTTGTTGTTTCTTTCTGTCTCAATCATCATGTAGCAATCACAAACTTCAAAGAATTAATAAAGATGAAATATATTGTTTTGGCGTGAAGCTAAAAATTTCACATACATAAGTCGGCCCAAAACTGCTGGCGGCTTGCTTTGAAAATCTCTCCCTGTCCAATGCATATAATCCTTGTTCCACGTGCAACTGCTTCCTGTCCAATGAATTCAGCCCTGGTGACATTGCTCACTTCCAGTGAACGACCTCGGTTGCGGATCGGCTAACAGCACTGTACACTTTGGTAACAAACAGCAGTTCCGGTTACTTAACAGTGACATACCGAAGCTCTACTGTACCACTGATAAACATACAAGATAGGGCACTCTCATACAGCGTAATGGTAACGCAATGACGATAGCAGCCCCTGTAGTGACAAGGGGAAGAAACATCTCATACACAGAATATTTCTGCTTTTTATTATGATCTTTCTTTTTTTGAATATTACATGTTTACGTTTTCAACTTTGTAGTAACAGCGAAAAACAACAATTTTAAATTCCAATTTGCTTGCAATTAAGATTCTGAAGAAACATATTGTAACATTTTTAGACGTACTAAAAAGTTCTGAAAAGAACTATTGTTTCAATAATGATAAAAGAAAGAATTAAAAAAATCCCTGACGGCTCGGCCTACAGGCACAGGTAGATTTCGAAGACGCAGAACGTGGGGTGCCTGTTTGTCGGGAATTGCGGAAGAAATGACCTTTTTGCGGATGATGCTGCAGTTGGAACCGCCTACTTCGAAACGAAACTTGTTTGCAGGCGGAGCCAGCAAGAATTTTTTTTTTTTTTTTTTTTTTTTTTTTGCTATAAGAGTTGGTCCTATAAAAAACATGTCAATATAAAAGTTTTAGATAATATTAAGAGGATTTATAATATATTTAAGCGGATTTGAAATATTGGGAATTGACGAAGTTATGAATTTTTTTCTTCTAAAACCCCCCTTCCCTCCCCCCCTTAAGGCAATTTTTAATTATATGAAAAATCTGTCATACATAAGTTTTTGGCCCTGTTCCTAGAAGTAATAATAACTTCAAACGAATTCGATACGTATCATAATTAAGAAATTATGGGTTTTTTTCTGTTTTCACAAAAAGCCCCCCCCCCCCTGGTTTGATTTTGCCCATTAACGAACTTGACCGAGATTTTATGTATCAGTTTCGAAAAGATGCGGGAGTTGGAACCGCCTACTTCGAAAAATAACTTGTTTGCAGGCGGAGCCGGCAGGGATTTGTTTTGTTTTTAATTTTTTTTGCTATAACGGTTGGTCCTATAAAAAACTTGTCAATATAAAAGTTTTAGATAATACTAAGAGGATTAATAATAAATTTACGCGGATTTGATATCTTGTGAATTGACGAAGCTATGATTTTTTTTTCTCTAAAACCCCCCTTCCCCCCCCTTGGGGCCTTTTTTAATTATATCAAAAATCTGTCATACATACATTTTCGGCCCTTTTCCTAGAAGTAATAATAACTTTAAACGGATTCGATACGTATAATAATATAGAAATTATGAGGAGTATTCTGTTTTCACAAAAAGCCCCCCCCCCCCACATTCCCCCCCCCTTGGTTCGATTTTGCCCATTAACGAACTTGACCGAGATTTTATGACCCTTGATTTTATGTATCAGTTTCGAAAAGATGCGGGAGTTGGAACCGCCTACTTCGAAAAATAACTTGTTTGCAGGCGGAGCCGGCAGGGATTTGTTTTGTTTTTAAATTTTTTTTTGTTATAACGGTTGGTCCTATAAAAAACTTGTCAATATAAAAGTTTTAGATAATACTAAGAGGATTAATAATAAATTTACGCGTATTTGATAACTTGTGAATTGACGAAGCTATGATTTTTTTTCTCCTAAAACCCCCCTTTTTTACCCCCCTTGGGGCCATTTTTAATTATATCAAAAATCTGTCATACATACATTTTCGGCCCTTTCCCTAGAAGTAATAATAACTTTAAACGGATTCGATACGTATAATAATAAAGAAATTATGAGGATTTTTCTGTTTTCACAAAAAGCCCCCCCCCCCCCATTCACCCCCCCTCCTTGGTTCGATTTTGCCCATTAACGAACTTGACCGAGATTTTATGACCCTTGATTTTATGTATCAGTTTCGAAAAGATGCGGGAGTTGGAACCGCCTACTTCGAAAAATAACTTGTTTGCAGGCGGAGCCGGCAGGGATTTGTTTTGTTTTTAATTTTTTTTTTTTGTTATAATCGTTGGTCCTATAAAAAACTTGTCAATATAAAAGTTTTAGATAATACTAAGAGGATTAATAATAAATTTACGCGGATTTGATATCTTGTGAATTGACGAAGCTATGATTTTTTTTCTCCTAAAACCCCTCTTTTTCCCCCCCTTGGGGCCATTTTTAATTATATCAAAAATCTGTCATACATACATTTTCGGCCCTTTTCTTAGCAGTAATAATAACTTTAAACGGATTCGATACGTATAATAATAAAGAAATTATGAGGATTTTTCTGTTTTCACAAAAAGCCCCCCCCTTTCCCCTCCCCTTGGTTCGATTTGGTCCATTAACGAACTTGACCGAGATTTTATGACCCTTGATTTTATGTATCAGTTTGGAAGAGATTTATGCAGAATTTTTCCAGTTATCGTGGTCAGAAAAAAGTGACATAGATAGATAGATAGATAGATAGATAGATAGATAGATAGATAGATAGATAAACTTTTGAACTGGGGGTGGTTTTGGGTTCTGGTAGTCATAATCGACGTAGATCTGCAAAAAATTTTCAAAATTTCCAACTTAGGTGAGAATGTAATAGGTAGTATTTCTTACGAAATCTATCTAAAACAAAGTCGTTCAAGAATAAACATATACATTGCATCAATAGTCAATTTGAAAGGAATCATCTGCTTCGAATAGAAAATACTAGATATGAAAAGCATAGAGCATAATCATATTCCATATACATCAGTAAATTTCGTACTCTTGTTAGTAATCCCCCCTTGTTACAAGCGGCTCTAGTATTTCTGCAGATGAGAGATTTGGCTGTAGCTGTCCTGTATCGTAAGTTAATCTATGTACTGGCGCGACCTGCCTTATACACGGCCGGTGCATGACGTTTAAAACGTCAAATGTGTTGGATCATTTTTACATGGCGATTGGTGCAAAACTGGGGGCGCGTCGGTTTGCACCAATCACCGTGTAAAAATGATCCACTCCATGTGACGTTTTAAAGGTCATGCACCGGCCGTGTATAACGTAGGTCGCGGTACTGGACCGCGACTTACGTTATACACGGCAGTGCATGACGTTTAAAACGTCATATGGAGTGGATCCGAGGCTAACGAAAAAGAAAGGCTACCGCGGTGCTTTCCGGGTATCTTTTTTTACAGACCGCCGGAGTCACGTGATGCTCAAATGCACCAATGCAGTTGTACGAAAAGAGCATCACGTCACTCTAGCGGTCTGTAAAAAAAGGTAAGTGGAATTTACCGCGGTAGCCTGTCTTTTTCGTTAGCCTAGGAGTGGATCATTTTTACACGACGATTGGTGCAAAACGATGGGCGGCGCGAGTTGCTTCACCGCCGTGTAAAAATGATCCACTTCTTGTGACGTTTTGAACGTCATGGACCGCCCACCGTGTATAACCTAGGTCTGGACTGGACGCGCCCATAGTGAAAACTAAAACAGCTGAGATTGGTCAATTCAGTAAACTAGGGTGACTCTATATGAGGGTGGTGACATCCGATGCTTGGACTGTATATAAGCAGACACAGTTCTCCAAAATATGGCTCAACGGTATTCCAGAACATGACGCTATTCTCCCATAGAGAATGGATAGTGGTAGAGATAGGTTAAGTAACCCTAAAGTGCTGCGAATATAATAGTCATGTGATATGTTATTTTCTTTTCTTTTCTTATTTTATTTTACGATTCGAAATTATGAAATTTGGCATCAAGTTTTTTCGCCTAGCCTTGTAAAACATATTTTAAGTCGCTTTGTTTTGCTTCGTTTATATTTTTGCAGTAGTTCTTTCCATACTTTTATTTGAAATATTTTAAATTTATGTTGTTAATAAAGGGTTAGCTGAAATTATTTTCCCTTGAGAATGCTTTTTATAAATGCACATTAAGAATTTAAATTTTTAAATTTAAATAACACAAATTTAAAATTTAAATAACACACACGTTTTTAATAATGTCTAGTTCCTTTTTACCCTGAATTCTACAAAAAATGGCATTTTTTACCTTTATATGTTAAATATATCATCTATTACAATTAGTTCAGTTATCAAAATATATATTTTTTTAATATAGCTCAGGAAACTTTAATGTAAAAATGTATTAAATAATTGAATCTAGCCTTTATTTAATTCATTTAACATTTAGTTAATGCCAGGCCAACACTAGATACCGGTCTTGCTCCTTCATTCTCAGACCGCTAGTGACGTGTTTCTCTTTTCGTACACATGCATTGATGCATTCGAGCACCACGTGACTCCCGCGGTCTGTAAAAAAAATACGCGTAAAGCACCGCGGTAGCCTTTCTTTTTCGTTAGCCTCGACCGTAACCCGAGGCTAACGAAAAAGAAAGGCTACCGCGGTGCTTTACGCAAATCTTTTTTTACAGACCGCGGGAGTCACGTGATGCTTGAATGCACCAAAACACATGTATGAAAAGAGCAATACGTCACTCTAGCGGTCTGTAAAAAAGATAAGTGGAATGCACCGCGGTAGCCTGTCTTTTTCGTTAGCCTCGCCGTAACCTGAGTTACGTCATAGATTAACATACAGGATAGGTAACAGGACTACACTATATACCGGGCTGGCTCATTCATTATCATGACGTCACAAATGGTGGCTGGCTGAGACGAAACATATACTGCTAATGGCACAAAACGATTGGAGCGTCGCTTTGTACTAATCGCTCGTCTCGGTTAGCCCCCATTTGTGACGTCATGATAAAAAATGAGCCAGCCCGGTATCAAGTTACAGTGCCTAGAACGCATAGTGTGGAAATCGGCTATCCCAGCAATGCTTTAAAAAGTGCTAAATAATTGTAGCCGATAAATCTGCATCGATGCTGTAAGATAATAGGGCGATCGCAGCAACATCTGCTACTTTTCAAAATAAATATTGTATTGCAAAAATTTAGTAAAATTCATCTGTATTTAGAACAGTTATAAGTTGATAATCAAGCAGTGACATAAAATAAGTTGCATAATATCTTTTAAGAGGATAACTATATTTATATATCGTCATTGCTAAATCGCTTCAGTATTGAAACGGTAAAAAATGATTTTCACACTATCTTTCGTAATTTTAAGGTTTATGAAAATCACAATCTAACAAGGAGAGTGCCAAGCTTGGTAATCATAGATTTTGATTATTTTTATATATGTTGTAGGGTAGAAGCCCCTTAGTCTCATGTTCAATGGATTTTATTCAACGCTCCTTAGTTCTCGAGAAATGGGGGGTCTAATATTATAACACACCTTAAATACTCACTTTGTAAAAAAAAGAAACTGCATTCATCGTAGCTCAGTTGGTATGGTGTCTGCCCATTGTTTAGAGGGCCCGGGTTCAATGCCGGAACGCGCTACGTTTGTTTTTCTTATTTTTTTTACAAATATGCATATAATTGTAATTTAACAATCTCATTAAAAAATTTTGTTAACATAATTAAATTTTAATTTAGCATTTTTGAATTTTAAACCCTTATTAAATAGTTATCATCATTTAAAGAATTAAAAAAAATTGGATCTATTATTAAATAGTATAAATTCAAAAATCGTTACAAAATCAGCATATTTACTATCGAATTCTTTTCCCATCGCAACAGAAAACGAAGATATTTCAGATGCTGGATTATTTGTTAAAAATCTATTGGTTTACAATAAAATTTTACAGTACTTAAACGCATTCGTGACATCACTTTTTTGATTTTCCTTGAATCCCGACACTTCAGATTGATCTTCTTGTGAACTACAGCTTGCTTATTCCATTTTTATACGATTATAAGCTGTTATAGAATGATATGCACTTGTGCGATAAAGATTGAAAACGAAAACCATTTAACTGCACCAAACGAAAAAAAAAGAAATAACCAGTCTTTTGTGGCGCCCTCTAGTTTCAGTAAAATAAAACATAAATATGTTGTAATTTAATTTGTATGCTAAATTTTAATATAATCATGCTTCTTACTTTGAAAGCAGGATAATATTATTATCGCATTGACTTCCCTTGCTAAGGCAATTTATAAATTATGTTTCTTTACAATCACGAATTGACACAATTGTTCACTATCGTTGCATTGATAAAGCATATATGGAATACATTTTAAAAGTGATTTAAAAAAATCAAAAATGCTAAATTAAAATTTAATTATGTTAACAATTTTTTTTTATATTATTAAATTATAATTACATGCATAGTAGTAAAACAAAATGAGAAAAGCAAACGTAGCGCTTTCCGGCATCCAACCCGTGCCCTCTAAACAACGAGCAGACGCCATACCAACTGAGCTAAAACCAACGCAGTTACTTTCTTACAAAGTGAGTATTTAAGTTGTGTCATAATATTAGAACCTCCCCCCCCATTTCTCGAGAACTAAGGAGCGTTGTATAAAATCCATTGAACCTGAGACTAAGGGGCTTCTACTCTACAACATATATATAAATAATTAAAATCTGTGATTACCAAACTTGGCACTCTCCTTGTAAGTCAGAGGAAATCTATACTATTAAAAACTGTTCGCGTATCTATCTATGTAACCTCAAAAACTCGAAAACCACAGGGCGCCGGGCTACGAAATTTTGCACACGGGTAACTGGTAGAGCGGTCATGAACGATCGGGACAAAAAATTCGAAATTTTTAAATAGATTTTTGATAGATTAAATATTAATTAAAATCCATCCACAAAGAGATCTCATCAAAAATCGGCTTTTTTTCATTGGTTGGTTGGTTGTATAATATCTCCACAGAAGTCATTAAATAAATCAAGGTAGCATTTGCAACTGCGATTCGAGTGTTTAAATTCAATTGATCAGAGATTATATGATATGTAGACAATCAACTTAATTATTAACCGTTGCCAAATACTAAAAACTTAACTTTAAAGGATTTTACCGACTTAATGAATGATAATTAGCTGGGTTAAGGGTTTTTTTTTTTGCATGACATATATTAGTATGATAGAGATTATTAATACAGAAAACTTTATTTAACAGATTATTTGTTAAATTTGCGGGGATGGGAAAGGGGGGGGGGGGGTAAGCGACTTTTATTAAATATAAAATTTATTTTACTTGACCGCGCGCCACCTGGCGGCGGCTTTTTCATTAATTGACCCAACTTATTAATAAATCCAAATCTACAGCTCTGATTTCAACAGAACTAATTACATTTAACAAATTTAACTTTTTTAGCTGAACATGTAACGTTTAATCGCTGTTTTATAGAGATAATAGATAAATTTTAGAATAACAGTTTTTATAAAAATTAAATTTTTGTTCCTAATTAAAGTACAGAGCCCGTATTCAGTTGATGCATACCAACACTCAAAATTAGTGATTTGTTGTTGAGCACTTGACCGCGCGCCTCCTCGCGGACCCTCCCTCAAGGTTTTTTCTCTAACTGTGCTTTATTTTCACAACTCAGATAATTATGTTCCTAACTTCTCCAAACCAGTTCCATTTTGCTAAATTATCATAAAAATCAGCATTCATAGCTTCAGCGTGTATTTCTAGAAAACAGCTACCAGTATTTCCGAATAATAGTCTAAGCAAAATTTCAAATTTACTTCCTAGCTTAACCAAATGAATCAATCTTTAAAGATGCATATAGAGGTTCTCCTAATTTATCATTTGCTGAAAGGCACTTAAACATCCGTTCCCGCTCCGGTCCCTCCCTCAAGGTTTTTTGTCTAACTTTACACTGTTTCCATATCTCAGCAACTAATTTTTCGATTTCAGTCAACTGATTCCAAACATCATATTTAACTTAATAATCAACGTCTATATCATTAAAATAAATTTATGAGCAGCGGGTACCCCTATTTCCGAATAAAAGTCTAAGACAAATTTCTAATAAAGTTCCTAGTTTAACCAAAAGAACGAATCTTTAAAGATGCATAGTGGTCCTCCTAATTGGTTATTTACTGAAGTGAACTTGAACAGAACATCCACTCCTCCCCGGCACATCTTTCAAGGTTTTTCTCTAACTATGTCCCGTTTCCACAACTCAGCAACTATCTCTCCGATTTCAACGCAACTGATTACAAACATTATAATTAACTTAATAGTTACCCTCTATAACATCATTTCAATCTATAACATTAAAGTAAATTTATGAGTAGAGTTAGCACTATTTCCGAATAATAGTTTAAGCCAAATTTGTAATTAAGCTCCCAGCTTAACCAAACGAACGAATTTTTAAGGATGCACAGTGGTCCTCCTAATTAGTCATTTTCTGAAAAGGACACTTGAATATCCCTTCCCCCCGACACCCCAGCAAGGTTATTTTCTCAAACTGTGCTTATTTCATTAACTTGGCTAATAATGTTCCCATCTTCGCCAAACCAGCTCACTTTTGTAGAACGTCTACTATACGGTGTCGTAGGCAGCGGAAACCTGTGTCAGAATTTCGTTCGGAAAGAGGTTTGTTTAGAAAAGAATGCTCCCCTGGCGCTGGAAGGTGGAAATAAAAGATTTTCCTGAGCATACGATCATGTCCATTATACGGTGCCGAAGACATCGGAGACAAAAGCCAGAGTTTCGTTTTTTAAGAGACTTACGTTTATTACACGGACCCGGGCAACGCCGAGCGGATGAGTTAGAATAATCTACTCTATTAAAATCCATGTGCGTATATAAATATATGTAACCTCAAAAACTCGAGGGCTCAGGGCTACGAAACTTGGCACACGGGTTGCTGGTACGGGGCCCATGAACGATTGGATAAAAATAATTCGAAAATTTTAAATAGATTTTTTTTTAAATTTATGTGTTTGACGAATTTTTGTCATTTTTTATGTTTAATCTGTAATCACGCGAGTTCTAACCAGTTCTAAATGTTTACTGCAATGTGAGATATGCATACTATGGGCGCCAAATGCAGTACTAAGAAACTGTAGCGGGTATTATATACGATAATTCTTTTACCTCGCATGGAAATAATTAGAGATTATTTAATTGCTCTTAAGCATTACCTTTTTTAAAAAAATAAAGAAAAACATTTCATCACAAACATCAAAAAAACTTTTTATTATATTTATTCCCTTATTTCACAGATATCGTTTTATCGTCTTCTGCCATAGCAACATGATAAATTAAGTTTCATTTAAAAAAATGCACAGTAGTAGAACAATATTTTTCTAAATCGTATATTTATTGAACAACACTTTAACAGGGGGATTAAATTCATTTTATTCACATATTAGAATTAAGTTCATGAACTCCCGTGCGTAGAACGTGTTAAACAGCTAGTATAATATAATTTAAGTATTTAAAATACTTATTATCAGGTGTAACGTGTCTCAAATTGTAAGGTGAAAAAAGCTAGCAGATGTCGCTGCGATCAACCTCTTGTACATCTATCGGATTCAATTTTTTAGTACTGTATTACAGCGCGACCTACGTTATACCAGGGCTACACTAGATACCGGGCTTGCTCATTCATTATCATGACGTCTCAAAAGGTGGCTGGCCGTGAGGAAAGACATACAGCGATTGACTCAAATCGGTGGGCGCGTCACTTTGTACCAATCGCTGGTCACGGTCAGCCAATATTTGTGGCGTTATGAGAGTGAATGAGCAAGCCTGGTATCTAGTGTTGCCTTGTTTATACACGTCCAGTAGATGACGTTGAAAACGTCACATGGAGTGGATTATTTTTACACAGCGATTGGTGCAAAATGGTGGGAGCGCCGCTTTGCACCAATGCCGTGTAAAAATGATCCACTTCATGTGACGTTTTAAACGTCATGCACCAGCCGTATTAACGTAGGTCGCGTTTATAGCCGGTTTCCACACTGTGTACTTTAGGCGCTGTAATCTAGAGTAGCACTGATAGGACACTATCAAAGCAACACTAGATACCGGGATTGCTCATTCCTTCGTTTGACGTTAAAAATAGTTGCTGGCCGCGACCAGCGATTGGTACATAGCGACGCGCCCATCGTTTTTTGTCAATCTCTGTATGTCTTTCGTCGCGGCCAGCCACCATTTGTGAAGTCATGATAATGAATGAGCAAGTCCGGTATCTAGTGTAGCCTGACACTATCTTACAGCGTAATGGTAACGCGATGACGATCGCAGCGTCTTTAGTGACAAGGGGGTACGGAACACGTCTATCTTATTATGATAATTCTTTCTTTAAAAATATTATAAGCTTACGTTTTCAACTTTGTAGACGTAGTATGACAGTTGTATAGAGATAAAAAGCTGCTCACTGGGCCCAAGGGCCAAACCAACAACAACTTTGTAGTAACAGCGAAAAATGAAAATTTTGATTTCCAATTTGTGGGCAACTAAGATTCTGCCGGACATATTTTAACATGTTTAGACATACTAAAAAGTTCTGTAAAGAAAATTTGTTTCAATAATTATGAAATAAAAAATAAAAATAAAGTCGTTTAAAAAGAAAATTAAAAATTGCATCAATGGTCGATTTGAAAGGAATCGTCTGAATCGAAGGGAAAAGAATAGATATGAAAAACATAGAACATAAACATATTTCATGTACATGAATAAATTTCGCTGCCTTGTTATTTTACCCCTTCTCATTAGTGACGCTAGTATTGCTGCAAATTACAGATTTTGCTGCAACTGTACTATCTTGTAAATTAATCTATTACTTCAGTAGGTTAACACACCAGTAACGCGAAGCGTTCAGATACCGATATCACGTGATATTTACGGGTTACTCGTAGCGTTCAGAGCCGGAAATTACCAATGATTCTAGTAACCCACATTGCCTACAAAAAATTGTTGGGTAAGGAATCACAGGGTTGAGAGACCTGGTTTGTTTGTTCGCTTTATAGCTAACACCAACTGTTAACTGTCATTCTTTATAACCCCATTGTACACTTGAGTTCTGACTATTTGATTGGTCTATATTAAATAGGTTGATTATATAATTGGACAACGTCGCCAGGGCGATTCCTGTACTGATAGATATGATAAAAATGTAGTGGTAGATTTTGTTTGTTTGTTTATTGAGAACATACATCTGACTTGTGTGCTTGGCATCAAGTGCCCGCTTATAAGTCATCGTCAATATATAGGGACGAGATAGCAACAAGGAAATTTACAACACCAGAGAGTTACATCCGGAAGCGCCACAAAGGTAGTGGTAGATTGTTTGACAAAAGTGTTTGTTTGTAAACATGCCCAAAAGTTTACCCAAAAACATTCACAATTGTTTTAATCTAACTTTTACGTGCGAAACTCATGCATCATTCTCTAATTATACAAGTAACCCGCGTTTCGGTCTCTGATTGCGCTCAATGTCGAGATACATACAGGGAGCATAGTAAACGAGGGACTCGGTATAACGATGCCTCCATAAACAGCGCAGGCGTCAGAACTTAGCAGTGATCTTATCTTTGTGAAGTCCGCTAGTTTCGCAATTTATATCTTGGTTTGCGACTTTTACTTTCAAGTCAAACATTTATAAAACGTTTCAAAACAATGTAATATATGATATGACTCAATTAGATAAATTAAGAGAAAATAATGATATTTCTATCACACAATGCATACAGTTTTTAAATTGTCTTTACAGATGTACACAAAAATGCTAAAAGTTTAGTAGCTTAACTAAAATAAAGTTTTTGAGGTTTTTATCAGAAAATTGTTTTTCTATTTCAGTTTACGAGACACTACTATTGCATTTAAATGGATATTTTATTTTAATTATTTAACAATATCTCATAAATGGTACTGAACGTTAAAATTTGATTAAAAATATTTTATTTTACATTAAAATTACAATGCAACTCATAACAAATTAATAAGTAAAGATGGCAAAAAAATCTCCATAATAATAATAATTATAATAATAGTGATAATAATCAATAATAATTTTAAAAGATGAAAAATTTAATAAATTATTTATATTTATCTGTTACTAAACTTTTACCATAATATTATTTTTAACGTAAGAATAGAAGATTTATTATTACACTTTAGTAAGTGTTTATTTTAATTATCAAAAAAGGGCTTGAATGAATTTAAAAATTTAATTACTGCAATTTATTTAAAATTAAATTATATTTAACTTAATCTAAATTAAATTACAAAAAAAAATGAAACTCGATTATTTAAATTTAATATAATTATCTAATTGACAATAAATGTAATAAATATCAACACAAAACACTAAACGCGTCAGTGAGCAACCTTACGATTAGACCTCTATAGCCTTAGTCATCCCTGGCTTTAACCACTAAGCCAGATCATCCACAAATTGATTTTATAAAAAAAAAGCTTGTTGCTATACGCTTGGAACTAGGAATCTATAGCTGGAAGGATAACATCAATACCGTAAAATAATCCGCTTTCTACCTGAACGTTGCCATTATGTTTGAGTCTACGGAGTATTAATCCCAGAATTCTTATTGGAGAGGTTGATAGTATGGCGCGTTTATTTCATTTCTCATTTTCTCTCGGCGAATTGTTGATTCAGATATTATAATGTTCATTAGCAAATCATTCTAAACTTTAACTGTTTGATACTGAGAATTATACAATTTTAAAACCTATATTAAAGGTGTAACGACTTTTTATAATAGTTATTTAAGTTGATCGAGATATTTATTTATTATTCTGTTAAAATTATGCATTTATTTTTAATTCTAGTGATATTTTTAACTTTTTGTAATTTGTTTAAACGTGTAATGTTCCGTTCAAACTTCATTTCAAATTAAAAAATTATTTTAAATCTATTAGCTCAATTATTGATCCAAAATAAATTTACGAAATGCCATTATTAAAAAAACTAAGCATTTTTTTCTTATATCGGCAAATAGTTGCTTTACTTAGAAAAGAAAAAAGTATGGAATTGTCTAAAACTTTACATTTCTCTAAATTGCTCAAAAAATATTTATTTTTAAAATGCTTGATTAAAAAAATTCAAACACATTCAGAAATACTTTGATAATTTGTGCATAAGAGTTTCAAAAATTCTAATTCAAATCCGAAATATATAGATTGTCACTTACTGACAGTGTTTAATTCAGAAACTTTTGTAAAGGAAATTTTTTTGCAAAGGAGCATCAGTATCTTTTGTAACGTTCCTCGGGGAGGGAGGTGTACATACAATTTTTTCTTCTATGGATAAGTTTAAAAAAATCACTGTTTCGTTAGCTGAGTTTAATTAAATTACCAATCAATAAATTTATGTCGTTCTTTGTTAGAACAGTAAATTCTTAAATATAAACATTTCATCTCTTATCATGAGTCTGACTAATCATCCTCCAACTGCAATGAGATGATGAAATGAAACACGTGTGCTGGCAAAGAAAGATTTTTTTCTGCATCTGTGAAATACTCATTAAAGAACTGCTGACACGTGTAACCTCCAAAAGTTCAAGGCTCAATGACGTAAACTTGACTATGTTTTTCTCATCTGTGAACTAAAAAACTCAGTCTCTAACCAACTCTCGTCCAATTAAGAACTGCACGAAATTCTCTTCAACTAAATGTTTAACTTTTAATAATTTGATGTATAATTTAATGATCTAAATTAATAATTCTTTTTCTTTCTTGAATAGTAATTAAATACTTAAACAAAATCTTGAAGCTACTTACTTTCGCAAGATATTGTGTGGTTGTTGACTCATCAGTGAAAAGTGATTACTCAAAATTGTGCCATATTTCACTGGATTAATTACGGATATTGGATTACTAATACACCTTCGTGGACTTAACAGGTATGAAAAACTTGCATTACCTTATATCCAATTGTGAAGTTTAAGTGAATTTTAACTAAATAGAAGAAGCATTAATTGCCGTAGTTCTCAAAAACTATCAGATTATGAGACTGAGGGTTGAACACGGCAAAAACGTTCTCTAATAAGAAAAAGAAATAAAATCAAAAACTATATTTTAAATAATAAACTATTGTTTAAGGATTAATAGAAACAAGTTTAAATCAAAGTATTAATAAAATTAATAAAAATACAACATCATGGCTTCAAATACGAAAGAAATGTGTAACATTGATAAACTGAACTCCAAAAATTACGCGGTTTGGAAGTTTAAATTAGAGAAGTTATTAATGAGGGAAGATTTAATCAACCAGATAACTGATGATCAGCCAAACCCCTTAACAGGCGATTGGACGAAGAGAGATAATAGGGCCAGAGCTATAATTAATTTGAGCTTAGAAGACTCCCAGCTGATTTATATTAAAAACGAAACTTCAGCTAAAGCCACATAGCTAACATTAAAAACAATACAAGAACACGAAAATTTATCTAGTAAATTATATTTATTAAAATTATATAGTATAAAACTAGCTGAAAATGGTAATATGAACGATCATATAGTTAAAATATTAGAAACTGCGGATAAATTAAAGTCAATAGGAGAAGAGATTAAGGACTCTCATCTATCTGCACTTTTGTTGTGCTCCCTTCCACCAAGCTATGACACTCTGATCACGGCATTAGAGGCCCGATCAGAGACCGAATTAAATTCAGAATTTATAAAAGGGAAACTTACAGATGAATTTCAAAGCAGACAAGAAAACTCCAATTCATCGCATGAAAATGTATACAAAACCTTTAATAAACAAAAACAAAACACTAGAGCATATCCAAAAAGAGAACAAAACATTTTTTGCACGCATTGCAAAAAAAAATCATGTGCGACAAAACTGTTGGTTTCTTAAGAATAAAAATTCTAAGAACCAAACAAATGAAAAATACAGACAAAATTCGTCTGTATACTTTGAAGCAAATCATTTTACTCCGGAAACAAAAGCAGAAACAAACACACAAATTCAGGAGAGTAACAGCGAAGAAAATCAAAACACTTTCAAAAATACAGTGTCTCAAATGCAATTATTTTTTATCGCACATAATGAATCTAAATCTACTGTGGTTGTAGATTCTGGAAGCAGTTCACATACATGCTACGACATAAATATATTTGTTGACATTGATAACAACAACAAAAATACTGTCACGATAGCAAACGGAACAGGTACAATAAAATTGCGGACACAATCAAATGACATAAATTTCAAGGACGTTTTATATGTCCCTGATATTCAATCAAATTTAATGTCAGTTACGAAAGCCACAAAGCATGGTTATGAATTCATATTTGCAAATAACACATGTAAGTTATCCTATAATGGAAAAACTCTCTTAGAAGGAAAAAAGAGAGACAATTTATATGAAATTGACCTATATAAACCTAAGCAAGAAATCTATGTCAATTTTGCTGAACAATGCAAGAATAAAAACTGCATTAATCTTTGGCATAAGAGATTAGGTCATAGAAATATTAATTCAATTAAACAACTCTTATCCAACAATTTAGCAACAGGTTTAGAAATTCAATGTCATTGCAAATATGACATAATTTGTGAGAGTTGCATAAAAGGTAAACTAACAAATGCACCGTATCAAAAAAAAAGTGAGAACAGAGCTAAGAAGGCGATCGATCTGGTGCATACGGATGTATGTGGTCCGATGCAAACAGAAAGCATAGGGGGGAAGAAATATTTTCTCACATTCACAGATGATTTTAGTAGATTTACAATGGTATTTCTTTTATCGAAAAAAAGTGAGGTAGTTACCAAAGTCAAAGAATATGTAGCCATAACGAAAAATAAATTCGGTCGCACATTTAAAGAAATCAAAACAGACAATGGGGGTGAATACACAAATGAAGAATTAGAAAAATTCTTAAAATATGAAGGTATTCATCACTAGTTCACTATTCCACATTGCGCACCTCAGAACGGTGTTTCGGAAAGAAAGCACAGGACTTTAGTCGAAATGACAAGGTGCCTATTATCGGAAGCCCAGCTACCAAATAAATTTAGGGCCGAAGCTTTAAATACAGCTGTGTATCTTATAAATAGACTTCCAACGAAGTCACACAATTCAACTCCATACCAGCTATGAACAAACAAAAAACCGGATTTAGCAAACATAAAAGTATTTGCCTGCAAAGCTTATGCTTATCTCGATAAATCCCAAAAAGGAAAACTCGATGATAAAGCAATAAAGGGTACATTTATCGGTTATGATAATAGATCAAAAGGATATAGGATCTATATTGGTAATAATAAAGTAATAAGGGCTATAATAGTTAAATTTATAGAAAACTCTGATTCAAGTGAAAAAACACAAAACATTGATATGAGAGAAGAATTAGAAGTTCAGAAACAACCTGAAAAAGCAGGGGGAGATTCCTCAAAATTCTTTATAGACATGCAGGAAGATAAACAAACAGACAATGAGGAAAATTTAAACGAAAACGAACCTAGAAGATCTCAACGATCAAACAGGGGAGTTCCGCCCGATAGATTCGCTTATATTACTAAACAAAAAGAAATTGTTGAACCAACAGAGTGGAAAGATAAATCGAAAATCGAAAACCCATATCATAGAAACAAATGGTACGAAGCAACTAATGAAGAAATTAATTCATTAAGAAAAAACAAAACATGGGAGCTAATTGATCCACCACCTGGAATAAAAGTTATTGGGAATAAATGGGTATTCACAATAAAATATAATGAAAATAATGAAATAGAAAAAATATAAGGCACGTCTTGTAGCCAAAGGTTTTTCTCAAAAATACGGAACCGATTATTTCGAAACCTTCGCTCCAGTAGTAACGTATACAACAATAAGAGCTTTTCTAGCATGTGCAGCGTGTAAAAATTTAGATATAAATCATATAGATATCAAGACTGCATTCCTCCACGGAAATTTAGACGAGGAAGTTTACATGAAACAACCAGAAGGGCATGTAATACAGGGAGAGGAAAATCAAATTTGCAAACTAAAAAAATCAATCAATGGATTGAAGCAATCTGCACGAGCATGGAACATTAAATTAGAAGAAAGTTTAACTAAACTTGGTTTTGTGCAAAGCACCTCCGATCCATGTCTCTTCACACGAAAATTAAAGAATAGTACAACATATATCGTTATATATGTTGATGATTTATTAATTTCAGGGGAAACTAAAGAAATAAATGAAATAATAGAACAACTAAAAAAGGAATATGAAGTCAAAAATTTAGGACTTGTAAATTATTATCTGGGGATAAACATAAAACGTAGTAAAGAAGGAAATTTCGCACTTGATCAAAGAAACAAAATAAAAGAAGTGATCGAAAAATTCGATTTAAAGGAAGCGAAACCCTGTGATACTCCGATGGAACCCGGGTACATAAACATAATTGATGAGGAAAATTTACTTCCTAATAACAGTAAATATCGGCAAGCTATCGGTACATTGTTATATATAGCTACAATAAACAGACCAGACATAGCCGCCGCTGTGAACATTTTAAGTCGTAGAAAAGAAAAACCCAGATAAAAAGGATTGGAACGCAGTAAAGCGGGTTATTAGATATTTAAAAACAAACAAGAACTAAAACTAATTATTAGTAAGGAAAATGAGCCAATTCTAACAACATATGCTGATTCCGATTGGGCAGGGGATAAAAATGACCGTAAATCAACAACGGGAAATTTATGTAAATTAGGAAATACAGCAATTTCCTGGTCAACTAAGAAACAAAATTCAGTTGCATTATCATCCGCTGAGGCTGAATACATCTCAGCAGCAACTTCAACACAAGAGACAGTTTGGATAATCAATCTTTTAAAGGACCTTGATCTACAACAAAATTTGCTCATAACTTTATTCGAAGATAACCAGGCTTGTATAAATATGGTTAAAAATTATAAACATCATTCGTAAACAATACATATTGACATCAAAAACAACAGTATAAAAGATCTTAAAGAAAAGGGAATAATTGATTTACAATACGGCCCAACCTAAATTATGACAGCCGACATTCTAACTAAGCCCCTTCCCAAACTTTAATTTACAAAACACAGAGTAAGTTTAAATCTCAAGAACATTTATACTTCAGAAATCAAGCAGGGGTATTAGAAAAGTAATTTCTGAAATATAAACATTTCATCTCTTATCATGAGTCTGACTAATCATCCTCCAACTGCAACGAGATGTTGAAATGAAACACGTGTGCTGGCAAAGAAGTATTTTTTCTGCATCTGTGAGATACTCATTAAAGAACTGCTGACACGTGTAACCTCCAAAAGTTCAAGGCTCAATGACGTAAACTTGACTATGTTTTTCTCATCTGTGAACTAAAAATCTCAGTCTCTAACCAACTCTCGTCAAATTAAGAACTGCACAAAATTCTCTTCAACTAAATGTTTAACTTTAATGATGTAAATTAATAATTCTTTTCTTTCTTTAATAGTAATTAAATACTTAAATTAAACAACATCTTGAAGCTACTTATTTTCGCAAGATATTGTGTGGTTGTTGACTCATCACATCATCGGAAAAGTGATTACTTAAAATTGTGCCATATTTCACTGGACTAATTACGGATATTGGATTACTAATGCACCGTCGCGGACTTAACAGGTATGAAAAACTTGCATTACCTTATATCCAATTGTGAAGTTTAAGTGGATTTTAACTAAAATAGAAGAAGCATCAATTGCCGTAGTTCTCAAAAACTATCATTCTTAATATCCAGAAGAAAATAATTGTCATTAAGTGTAGCGTTAAGTATGCATTAATTTGCTATATTTTTATAAAAGTATTTAGAGCATAGGGAACGTAGAGTATATGTTTTGAATTAGTACAATATATAACATATATAAATTCAACAGGAACGGTTACTGGAACGAAATATAATATACAGGGTGATTATAAATAAACCTATCCCGATATATGAGCCCCTAACTATCATACCGTTAAAAGAAACTGAATGAAATTTTGGTTTAAAGTATTTTGAGGTATGCACTCAAGAATCATATGAAAGACAAAAGTTAAATTCTAACAGTTACGGTTACAGTGACAAAATTTCGAAAATTTCAAATGGCAACATCTATTTTTTTATTGGAATGTGATCTTCATAGTGAAAAACCATAAAAATCGTTGAAACGGTACCTGTAGTACAAAAATCGCCGGCGCTACACAGAGTAAGAATAATAGTGAAAACAACCAATAAGGACAGAGAAGCAACAGAAAACAAAACATTTTATTGTGTTTCATACGTTTTCCATTTCACACACGACGACTCTTTACATGCGGCAGATGGTGGATAGCACTGAACAATAAAATGTTTTACTTTCTGTTGCTTCTATGTTCTTTATTGGTTGTTTTCACTTTTGTTCTTAGTCTGTCTAGCGCCGGCGATTTTCGTGCTACAGGTACCGTTCCAACGCTTTTTATGGTTTTTCACTGTGAAGATCACATTTCAATAAAAAAAGTAGGTGTTGTCATTTGAAATTTTCGAAATTTTGTCACTGTAACCATAAATGTTAAAATTTAACGGTTGTTTTTCACATGATTCTTAAGCGCATACCTCAAAATACTTTAGGCCAGAATTTCATTCAGTTTCTGTGAACGGTATGACAGTTAGGGCTCATATATCGGGATAGCTTTTTTATAATCACCTTGTAGTTTGAAAATTATGAAAATTCCTTATCAAGTATACTTATATTTTTATGTATGAATGTTATTTTTCTAATAAATAGTAAAGGTTGAAATAATGCAGAACACTTCTACTAGTTACCGCTGAGTTTTAATAAATTGTAGTAAGATGGACGAATAAATTAATCACTTTGGTAAACATTTTAGAATTTCGAAAGTAAACGTGAACAACCGCTTTATGAAAAAAAATAAATGTTAAGAGGTATTTAAAGTAATCGTTTTTCTATGTTTTTTATTCATTAGATTTCAAACTCACATTCTCCAATCTATATCAAAACAATCTTCAATTTGGCAATTACACGGAGGTGAATAAGCCTAATTGCGAAAAAATTAGAGCTATCCAGAGTTGTTCAACCATCCTTTAAATCATTTAAGGCACCCAGCTCTCGTAATCAGTGTTTAGCGGTGCATGTCTCGCATTGTTTAATTTTCCTTCTAGTGAAAATAATTCAGTTTTAGATTTTCATAGAATAGTCAATGAATGTGGTATATAGAAGAAATGGAAATAAAAATTTCACTGAAACGCATTTATATTGTACTTATTATAGCACGTAATAGTTTCGTCTGAACTATATTTTAATTATTTCTTTTTGGAAAACACATATACAGTGACCTCTCACTTATACGCGATGCTCAGTAATTACTTTTTTCGTACCACTATTTTAAAATAATAAAATTAGATTTCTAATTTTTGCGATTTAATAATTCGAAAATTAAAAGAAAAAAACTGGTACTGAAAATTAATTTCCGCGTTCTAAGTGAGAGGTCACTATATTACAAAATTTTCATAACTGTTCTTGAGTATTTCTACTGATTGTTGCTGCATCACTATTGACGTTTTCATAACATTTTATTAATAATATGTACATTCACTGCGTTCCGTAATACAAGTTCCAATGTGATATATAAACAATGGCAAAATGTCTAGTCATTCAATTTATAACAAATAGAAGTTCTTTTTAAGCCAAAATAAAATTATTTACACCCATTAAAAATATTTGTATTTATTATTTTAACATTACTTAATTTAACTTACATTTTTAAAGACAACCTTTGTCTAAATGTATGTTTAAAATTATTAATGGATATTGATTAAAATTATCTATTTAAAATAATATATGTCTTGCGTTGAGCTTTAATGATATTGTTACATATAGAACGTAAAGTAAAATGTGTGATGATAATTAGTAAATGTGATTTCAGTATTTTATTTCTATACTTAACATTTATTGTCCAGTCATTTGGTAGAAAATAAAGGAAAGTTTTGGTGTAGTTTTTTTTCGAGGGGTTTTACGTTTTTTGGGTCACTGAACATGAATCCGAGGTTTTCCAACAAAATATTTTCCTGGAAATACTTTTTTTTTTTACAAAAAACGTGTAAGAAAACGACTTGTCTCTGTTTTTTCAAATTAATTCCAAAATTGTGTCTTTTACGTGAAAGTCGGCAGTATATGAATTAAAGAGAATAACATTTCCTACATTTTATTCATTGAAAGTCCTCAAAAATGGGTGTTAAAAAAAAAAAAAAAAAAAAAAAAAAAAAAAAAAAAAACGCGAATTATGGTACTGTATGTCAATGTAACATAGAAACTAATCATTTTACGCAAATGTTAACTATTAGTGTTACTAAATATTATATGTTTGACTATATTTTATACATTTGAGGTAGAGGAAAAGTGCGGATCCGACACCAGGGAAAGGTGGGGCAGTGGGGCAGATCCAGCTACTCTCATGAGTCGAGGGTGCTACTCCTCCGGAGAGCTCGTATTCTAAGGGGCGGTAACATTGGGAGTGGATAAAAAAGAAAAAACTGTGAAAAACGGGAATTATGGCCCTGTATCGATGTAATATGAAAATTAACCATATTAAGCAAACATTGACTATTAATGATACTAAAATGTTCCAATGAATTTCGGTTGCAAAGCATTCGGATGATGACCTTGAGGAGATTTTGACGTACGATCTACGCCCTTATTCCTTATCCCTATTGGACAATGTTTTAAGAAAAGGAACCAAATCTACTCTCTACAAGGAATTCAAACCCCTAACAAACAAGCGGTTCAGCGGCATAATTCATTTCGTCATTGATGGGGGGGGGGTTATTGCATAGGGTTGTTTGGCCTAAGAATCAGCTTTTTTCAACAATCTGCGATAAATATGTTGAGTACGTACAGTCACGGTACCAACCGCAGGCAGTAGCTGTCTTTGATGGCTACCGTGATGACTTACAAGGTGGTACAAAAACTGCTGAGCGTATGAGACGAGCAAGGAAATATTCTTCAACGGATATATTGTTTGACGGTACAACGATACCTACCATTTGCAAAAAAAGTTTCTTGCTAACCCAAAAAACAAGGGTCGGTTAATATCTATGATGATTGATAAGTTCTTATCAGCAGATATTAAATGCATGCAAGCAAAAGAAGACGCAGACACCTTGATTATAAACACAGTAAAATAATAATACAAAAATAAAACACTGCATTATAAACACTGCTTTGTCCTTGGCTCCATCAAATGAGACGGTGATTATATTTCGGGAGGATGTAGACCTCTTGGTAATTTTGAGAGCTCTTTGCAGGGCTGGAAACGTTTTATTTTTAAAACCTGGAAAGGACACTGTTTCTCCAGTGATATTTTCTCCAATTAATGCTGTGAGTTCAACGGTTGCGGAAAACATCCTCTTCCTACATGCTATGAGCGGGTGTGATACAACGCCAGCACCATTTATGCAAGTAAAAATTAAATTCCGCAAAACTCTTGTGAATAATTAAGATGTTGCTGACGCTGTTAAAGTATTTAAAGACTCCAACGCTACTCAAGAGATGATTGCAGCTGCTGGGGAAAGTTTCTTGGTCATGCTGTACGGTTATAGCAGGACGAATGTGCCATCGCTGAATCACCTAAGGTATATTTCGTACAAGAAGTCAGCATTTAAATACAATTCAAATATTGCTGCTTTACCACCATTTGCAGCTGCAGCACGACAGCACTCGTTAAGAGCACCCGGTGCAGCAATGACTAGGAGTTGAAAAAAATGCTGAAGAGTGGGAATGGAAAAAAAAATATTGGCCTTGAGCCTGTATTTATTTTACTATCCCCTGCTCCCCCTGCGTTGTTGAAGCTTGTATCATGTAAGTGCAAAAAGAACTGCCAACAATATTGTGGGTGCAAGAAGGCAGGTCTTTGTTATTCCAATATGTGCCTCAACTGCGAAGGGAACTGCAACAACATCTCAGTGGTAAATCAAGATGAGGAAGACAAGTTATACCCTGAAACCTAGCTGGAGATGGATTGCTTACCCACTAAATCCGTGGACCCAATGGAAGAGGAACAAGCCATGCCACAATGTATGAAATATTTACCATTAAAAAAACATTTATTCTATAATATTGATAGTAAATAAAAAAGCCACTAATTCCATACGTCTAAGTTCTATGTTGTAGATATCGATGAATAGTAGGGACCTTCAAATAAAAGATTGCGGAAAAAAGAATTTTACTTTTTGACTTCATGTAAAAATACTAATGTTTGTTACTAATGTACATAATAATTTATAATTAAATAGTGATTCATAATGAGTCGCCGTATTTATTATCAGGCAACTTCATTGTAAAATGTTGTCAAGTGTAGTAGAGTTTTTAGTATCATTAACATTCAACGTTTGTTTAAAATGGTTAATTTACATGTTACATCGACGTACAGGGTCGTAAATACCTTTTTTTTACAGTTTTTTACCTTTTACACCTCCCAATTTTACCGCCTCTTTCAGTATGAGCACTCCGGCGGAAGAGCACCTTCGACTCGTCATGAGAGAAGGTGGAACTGCTCCACTGCTCCCAACTTCCCCTGGCGCAGGATCCGCACTTTTCCTCTTCCTCAAATGCATAAAATATAGTCAGACATATAATCTTTAGTATCATTAATGGTTACCGTTTGCTTAAAATGATTAGTTTCCATGTTATATCGACATACACTACCGTAATTCACTTTTTTTTACAGTTGTTTGTTTTTAACACCCTTTTTTGCGGCACTCTCACTGCTAAACCATTGATCAGAGAAAAAAAAACTTTCAGTATATAAAATATTGAAAATTTTATTCTCTTTAATTCATATACTGCTGACATTCACGTAAAATGCACAATTTTGGAATTATTTTGAAAAAAACGGAGAAAAGTCCGTTCTTTTACACGTTTTTTGTAAAAAAAAAAACGTATTTCCCGAAAGAAATTTTGTTGGGAAACCTCGGATTCATGTTCAGCGACCTAAAAAAACATAAAGGGATCCCTCCCACCCCCCAAAAAAACTACACCAAAACTTTCCTTTATTTGCTCTTTTTTATCCCTTAATGCGTGGACTATTATATAATAATTACATTTTATATATAAGCGGAAGTTAATGCATGAAGAAATTTCCAATTGTTCTCCATATGAGTATTTTTTCTTATGTTATTCCATTTTAAATATTCTATCACATATTTTAATAACTGTAGCACTCTAAACCAAATAACTAAAAAATATATTAAAAAAAAATCGATTTAAGAAGGTACACCGAGAAGTGGGGAGGAGGCATCGGGATTTTAGACATGATTTAGTGGGGTGTGTTAAAAAAACTGGATTACAGGGAATACCATTTATATGTAACCACGTATTCATGTTGTTTCACTTAATCCACATTACAGTATAGCCTCTTAAAATTTTCATTGCGTTTGTCTAAGTAAAATATAATACATTTCTCGTTCCTCAAATCACGTAGAAGTTCATGCATTATAAAACATCTTTTTCGTTATCGCATTATCGCCTCAAAGGAGTTTGAATGTAACTGTCGAAAATTCGTTTAGGAATAGCTTTGACATATTATTTGTCAAAAAACTCATATTTGGAAAATTGAAATCCGTCTTCTTTATGTGAAAATATTGCATTACAATTATGTATAAAAAATAAGACACGTGCGTGAAATTTTTTTTTGAGAAAATAAGCAAGGTTTAATATACGATCTTTATTTATTAACATTTAATCGTGGTCCAATATAACGCATTTACTAAGATATTCATTTTATTAAATATACATTTAAAAAATTTTACAAATACAACTTTTTTTTCTTGAAAAAGTTTTAGAGAAATGTTGCCGACTTAAGCTCTTATATTTACAATTGTGAACGAAGCAACATTTTATTCAATACTTAAAATTGTCAGTTATTCAAATAAAAAAAAATATTGAGATATTATGTCTGTTTTTTTATAGTTCAACTAGCAAGCTACCCCCGCTACGCTGGTCAATTTCTCTTAATGAACCTTTAATCAAACAAAATATTGACATTTCATAATTCACTTTTATATTTTTACAGAATAATAAGGCTACTATAATTTGTGACTCGTGCTATAGCCAATATACACGTCAGGACACGTCGCACTTATCATTATCATTTTACGCGTGAAGGTTCCGCTATGGTACTCCATTGTGAAATTTGGTAATTTTTGAAATTCAATATTTAAAAAATAGCATAATCATTATATTTGAAATTTATATCAAGAAATATATAATGTTTTACCTTTAAAACGCAGTTTGTCTAACAATTTTGTGAGAAATATTTTTCAAGCTATTATTTTTTTCAGTAACTTCAAATGTTTCATTTTCCGAGATGAATCTGTGGCAAAGATTAGCGAAAAACCCAGTTGTCAGCAACACATAGCTTTATATTAAAAATTTGGAGCAGGGATTGTCACCATTACTTTTGAAATCGGCTCTGTAGTCCCAGAGATTCCATAGAAATTGTAATTTAGAATGTTTTTAGAGAGCGGTTCGCTCATCTTACACTTTTAAATTTCGAATTTTTTTAGAATTTGTTCTTAGAAGGATTCAATATTCGGAAGGGGCGGTAAATTAATGGGAAGTGAGAGTGCTCACCAATAGGCTGAGGACCCGTTTTCCCTTATGGGATTTCGGCAACGAGGCTGGGGTTCACTCTCGCTATCCGCCCAAGTGAAAAGTTAGTGGGCCTTAGAGGGAAGGTTCCACTAATGTCGCTTCGACCTAAATGTCATCAACTCACTTGGGAAAGAGAGCTTGAAGTGCAGGTAGGCGTACGCCCCCGCTTCGCTCTCCGGCCGAAGAGCACCACCTAGGGGGTCCCCGGGTAAACCGGATCCTCCATGGTCGTGGCTCGTATGGGCTCACACGAGCCTGGAATCGGCGGATGATGCACGCCTGCCGTCGGCAGGTGCGACCTCTGTCTTACATCTTATAAGTAACTACCATGTCAAATTTCAAGTTTCTAGCTCCTTCAGTATAAAAAAAGTTGCAATTTTCGAAAATTTTTCACTCTTACACCCCATTGGGGTTAGTGGCACCGACATAAAATATAGCCTATGTTGGAGTAGGGATTGTCACCATCAATTTGTCACCATTACTTTTGAAATCGGTTCTGTGGTTCCAGATATTCCATAGAAATTGTAATTTAGAAAGTTTTTAGAACGCTTTTCTCTCATTTCACCCTTTTAAATTTGTTATTATAGTGCATTACATCTTATAAGTAACTACAATGCCAAATTTTTAATTTCTAGCTCCTTCAGTAGAAAAAAAATTGCACTTTTAGAACGTTTTTAACTCCTGCATCCCCCTGGGATTAGTAGCACTGGGATATAATATTGCCTATGTTGGAGCAGGGATTGTCACCATCACTTTTGAAATCGGTTCTGTAGTTCCAGAGATACCATAGAAATTGTAATTTAGAATGTTTTTAGAACGTTTTTCGCTCATTTCACCCTTTAAATTTCGATTTTTTTTTTAAATTTTGTTCTTAGAGAGCATTTACATATTATAAGTAACTACAGTGCCAAATTTCATATTTCTTGCTCCTTCAGTATAAAGAAATGCAATTTTAGAACGTTTTTCGCTCCTGCACCACCCTGGGATTAGTGGCACCGACAACGTAAAATATAGCTTATGTTGGAGCAGGGATTGTCATCAAAAATTTGCCAACATCACTTTTGAAAAGGTTCGGTAGTTCCAGAGATTCCATAGAAATTGTAATTTAGAATGTTTTTAGAATGCTTTTTGCTCATCTCGCAGTTTTAAATTTCGAATTTTTTTAGAATTTGTTCTTAGAGAGCATTTACGTCTTATATGTAACTACCATGCCAAATTTCATTTTCTAACACCTTCAGTATAAAAAATCGAAATTTTAGAACGTTTTTCGCTCATGAACTCCCCTGTGGGTAGTGGCACCAGCATGAAATATAGCCTTTGTAACAGCAGGAACTGTCACCATCAATTTGCCACCATCACTTTTGAAAACAGCTCTGTAGTGCCATAAATTCCATAGAAATTGTAATTTAGAATGTTTTTAGAACGCGTTTCGCTCATCTCACACTTTTAAATTTCGAATTTTTCATAGAATTTGTTCTTAGAGAGCATTTACATCTTATAAGTAACTACCATGCCAAATTTCATGTTTCTAGCTCCTTCAGTATAAAAAAAATCAAAATTTTAGAACGTTTTTCGCTTTTGCACCCCTACCCCCCCCCCCTGTGTTAGTGGCACCGATATAAAACAACGCTTATGTTAAAGCAGGGACTGTTTCCATCAATTTGCCACCATCACTTTTGAAAATGGTTCTGTAGTTCCAGAGATTCCATATAAATTGTAATTTAGAATGTTTTTAGACTGCCTTCCGTTCATCTCACGTTTTTCAATTTCGAATTTTTTTTAGAATTTGTTCTTAGAGAGCATTTACATCTTATAAATAACTACGATGCCAAATTTCAAGTTTCTAGCTCCTTCAATATAAAAAAAATCGAAATTTTAGAACGTTTTTTGCTCCTGCATCCCCCTGGGGATAGTGGCACCGACATAAAATGTAGCCCATGTTGGAGCAGGGACTGTCACTATCAATTTGCTACCATCACTTTTGAAAACGGTTCTTTAGTTCCAGAGATTCCATAGAAATTCTAATTTAGAATGTTTTTAAGAACGCTTTTCGCTCATCTCGTACCTTTTGAATTTTGATTTTTTTAGAATTTGTTCTTAGAGAGCATTTACATCTTAGAAGTAACTACCATGCCAAATTTCAAGTTTCTAGCTCCTTCAATATAAAAAAAATCGATATTTTAGAACGTTTTTCGCTCTTGCACCCCCCCCCCCTATGATAGTGGCACCGACATAAAATATAGCCTATGTTACAGCAGAGACTGTTACCATCAATTTGCCACCATTACTTTTGAAAATGCTTCTGTAGTTCCAGAGATTCCATTGAAATTGTAATTTAGAATGTTTTTAGAACGCTGTTCGCTCAACTCACCCTTTCAAAATTAAATTTTTTTTTAGAATTTGTTCTTAGAGAGCATTTACATCTTATAAGTAACTACCATGCTAAATTTCATGTTTCTAACACCTTCAGTGTAAAAAAAAATCGAAATTTTGGAACGTTTTTCGCTCCTGCACCACCCTGGGGATAGTGGCACCGACATAAAATATAGTCCATGTTGGAGCAGGGACTGTCATCATCAATTTGCCACCATCACTTTGAAAACGTTTCTTTAGTTCCAGAGATTCCATAGAAATTTTAATTTAGAATGTTTTAAAGAACGCTTTTCGCTCATCTCACACCTTTTAAATTTCGATTTTTTTAGAATTTGTTTTTAGAGAGCATTTACATCATACAACTACCATGCCAAATTTCATATTTCTAGCTCCTTCAGTATAAAAAAAAATCGAAATTTTAGAACTTTTTTGCTTCTGCAACCCCCTGGGGGTAGTGGCACCGACATAAAATATAGCCTATGTTGGAACAGGGATTGTCACCATTAATTTGCCACCGTTACTTTTGAAATCGATTCAGTAGTTTCAGAGATTATCCCCTACAAACAAACAAACAATCTTTACTACTTTATAATATTAGTATAGATAAAAAAATTATTGCCGAAATGTTTTATTTTTTTAATGAACCAATCGTGGTACATCTGATATTTAGTAAATAACTTTCCTTTAAAAAAAAATTATCATTCTGCATATGCGTGTGTTCTTATTAAATACATTTTTTAAACTGATGGCATCCTTAGGCTGGATGATCTTTTCACAAATGACGTAGCTAAATTAAATTAATATCAATTGTGCAGCTATAATTAATGCGTTAAAATTTAATTATAATTTACTATGCGTTAAAATTATTACGTTAAAATTTAATGCGTTAATTATTTTAATGCGTTAAAATTAATGCGTTACAATTATTATATGTAGAACAAGAACCGAGACAGTTCAAAATAATGTTACAAATTTAATTTATAAAATTTATTATTTCTAATTATTTCTTACAGTAAATAGTAAATTATATTTATATTGGTGGTTAAATTAAAGTTATGAAATTAGTCATAAAGAAAGTAAGTTATTCTAATCAAATTATGTAAAAACATTGCAAGTATTTGAATGAAAATCCACGTTTCGAATTCCCTTTCATACAGGTGAAAGCATTTTATCATTGAATTCAATCCCGAATACCGTTCTTTATCTACAGAAACCGATATGTTTTTTAGATCTAAAAATAATAAAAATAACAGTTTCCGTTGCAGCCACTGATTTTCGGAAACGTTTCCAAGTAATTTTTATAATGTATTATTTAATTTTGTCTGGATAATCTTATGAGTTTTGTTTTATTATGAGTTTTGTCTGGTTAATATCAGTTTTAAGGATGATATGAATTTTCAATTAAATATTTTAAGCTGCATAATAGTATTTACACATGCAAGAGTAATATAATAACATTAATTGTATGTAATGGTCCACGAGCTACAACTCGGACGGCGAGGCAGACAGACACACGGACAAACAAAGCGGATTCATAAACACTTTTCAACTATGTCGGAAAATGTTAAAAAGCACAATTTTCCAAATTGTATGGAAATGAACGTTTTGTTGAGCAGAAATAGCTTGTGACACACGTTCCGTTTAAAATAAAAATTCCGACTATAACGATTATAATTTTTTAGCTTTTAAAAATGTCATGATTGAATTTGTTAATACCGGAATAATAGAATAGTATTTCATTGATTTTCTTCTCAAACGCAATAAAACATCGTCTGCGCTTTTGGCAGTAATTCACCCAGTAAAATTCATTTTACTTCTGGTCTTTTCAAGGAACGTAATGTTTATTTTGACATTACACAAGAGGTATTAAATTTTAATGCAGCCGTTTAAGTGAACGGATACATTGTGCTTTGACGGAAATGGATAATAATATTTTCTAGTTTTATTTTATTACAGATTTTATGTTATTGGTCCACGCCTCAATGAAACGTTTTACTACATCATTTTATTAATACCATTTTTTATTATTTTTTAATGTATTAAAATACTGATATATTTTTATTCGTTATTTAATACACCTTTATAAATGTACAAATCCAAGCATGTACAAGCTCTCATCGATTTTTTATTCGTAGTTAAAGTAAACTTCATAGAATGAACAATTTAAAAATGTTGCATCGTCATCATTGTCAGTTTGGAAAAATCTGGTGACTAACCAAAAAAGATCAAGATCTATTACCCATAAAGTATGTTAATAAGAAAATAAGAAATGTTTTTTCCAAAGTAGTTAACTATAACTGTTATTCAAGTATAATTTCTAGTAAACTGATATTCCGATATTACATTTTAAACTACTTTCACCTAACTTAACCCCTTCAGTGACAGGAAATTGTGTTTTTGTAATGTTGAATTTACACTTTTAATTTTCTCACCAAAGTTAAAAAGTTAAATAATTTAATATTTCAAAACTTAAATGTTTTCTAAAACTTATAATTAGTTCAAATATACTTTCGATTTAAAACTTTTAATGATACATTCTGAAGAGTAAAGATCTCTTTTTAAAAGCATGAAATTTTTAAATTGCTAAGTTTTACTCCGTTTTAAAAGCTACATTTTAATAACATTACACTCATTATATAATTTGTTCATAAGTTAGTAAATTTCTAAATATATTAATATTATTATTTTGCCTTCACGTCAAAATATTTGGCTAAGTAATTTCACTACCGCCATGCTGTATCATTCATACGAGTTATATATGAACGTTATAAAGCACATTCCGTTGCTTTTTCTGTCAAATAATGTGTCGAATATATGTTAAAATTACGTTGTAAAACTAAAATAGTAAACTAGTAGTTGTAGAACGAAACCTATACCTCATAAACTCAACATGGTAGTGCCTGAAAATTTAATCTATAACTATGAATTCAGTCGAAATCTCTGAAAATTTATGCTGATAAATCTTAAACTATAATAAAAGAAAAAGAAATCGATACATTTAATGCAAAGTTTTCAGTAGTTATTAGTATTTCATACCGATGCACTCAACATTAATCGGAGGTAATGATGGATTTCATATTTATCCATTTAGACTTCACTACTAAAGACTTTGGGTATCCCGATAAGTTCGCTAGCCATTTTGTTTAAATAAAACAAAAATGTGTGTTTTAAACTGGTTTAAACTAAATTTGTTTACAGCAATATGATTTTTATTATTTAAAATTAATTACTCTTACGGAATTCTGTCATAATTTTCATAATTTCAAAGATGAATAATGTAATATTAGATAACTACCAAACTTGTCCTCGCGACAAATATAATGATGGTTTCCGTACGTTTTCAATACATATACAATGTGAGGTACCAAGAAAAAAATGAGCTACAATCTATGCCAGAACCTAAAAATGTCCAAAGATATACCAATTAAAAGTATCAATTTGATTTTTTTCTTATATTTTATTTTTTTAATTAAAAAGAAATAGCTTTAAAACTTCAGCAAATTCAGATATAAAAATCGATAATTATTTACACTCTCAACATCAAATAAATTAAAGGCGATCACTTTAAAATAAATATAAATTTACATTTTTTAAATAGAGCATTTTTCGTCACTGATGAAGAAAATATAAACTATTTTGGATTATACCTATATATTATATATACTATATTATTATTATATTGATTTATTACCTATTTCACAGTTTTTCGTGTAAAACGAATGACATATGTGTGAGATATTGTTTTAGAATTTGTTTATTAAAGAATAGTGGGACACGTTCTGTTCCAGAAACACACCTATACTTTCAAACACAATTTTGTCACAAAAACGTAAAAAATACAAGCAGCGATTTAACTCCCATGTAACTGTTGCTACAATAGTTACACAATCTACACAGATGGTCTTTCTAGTCTAATTGCGTTTGAAGACATACATTTAAAGAATCAAATAATAATTGAAATTATTCAGCAACTACAACAACCCCCCCCCCAAAAAAAAAAAAAAAATACTTCCAATGGTTGAAATGTCACGCAGGAATAAAAGGCAACGGATTAGCCGATAGTTTAGCGAAAGAAACAACTGCTTTAAGAGCCTACATCAGTCATGCGAGAAACCGCTCAAGCTAATGTTAAGTCTATGGGAAGGTTCTTTCGCGATTTCTCACTCGCATTTTAAGATTTTTAAAAGATTTTTTGCATAGGATAGCTGACATCGATTTCTAACGTTGTTAATTTTTACTTTTTCGATTTTGGTTCCAGTTTTTTATATAAGGGTACTTTCCCTTTCAGAAAATGTCCAAAAAATTTTCCAAAATAGAAAATGTCCGCTTTTAAAAAATCTGCAATCAAAATCAAATAAGTAAAAACTAACATCGTTAGAGATCGACCTCAGCTATCTTATGCAAAAAAATCATTTAAAAATATTAAAATGTGAGCGAGAAATCGCGCAAGCACCTTCCCATAGACTTAACATTAACTTCAGCGCTTCTTCGCGTGACTAGCGTAGGCTCTTAAGCGACATAAAATGTCATCCATTTTTCCATTCTTACTTAAAGAAATTACTGAAACACGAAATCCTCACAAAATGGCAAAGTGAATGGGATAATGCAAAGACTGTACTGTATACTTATAAAATATTACCAAAAATAAAATAAGACATAATTCTGCATAACAGAAATTTAACCTATTCGCAACAAATCATTATTTTTTTACATCCTACATGTTTAAGTTTGGAAAATCACCTTCACGTCTCTCTGTATGTAGCCTCAGGGGCACATGTCTTCACTATATGTTCGAGTGTACTCTCACATCAGCATACCATATAAAGAAACCTGCCTCCTTGCCTTAATCTAACTGGTTTAACTATGTTCTAAAAAGAGCAAATTTACAACAAAACATAATAGAGTGTATTAAGATTTAAAAAAAAAAACTCCTTTTTCAAAACGTGGCATTTGCAGACAAATTTGTAGATTAGTAGAACTTTGGATTGCGGAAGAATATGAAATTTTGATGTAAATATGTAAAAGTCTAATGCCCTGAATTGTATTTTTTTTTCTTTTTTTTTAAAATAAACCTGCCAAGCAGGGCTTGTAGAGCTTAAGCCATATGGTAGGCCTCCCTGCTTGGTTGAATTTGAATTTGTAACTATTGCTAACAGCCTGGTGAATGGAAAAGTGTTTTCTGTTATTTGAAGAAGCTTCGGTCTTTTGACAGAAAAATATCATACAATTTTTTAGTTTCTGTTCTCGATTTTTCGTATTTTGAAGGTAAAAATTCATCTATAAAATACACCTTTCTAATAGGAAAACATATTATGCAAAATAAGTTACCAGATCACTTCGGTGGTTTGACCAAAATGCTTCTTAAACTGGAGGACTTCAGATAATGTTTGCGTTAGATTTGTGAAATCTCTAACGTTTGTGAGAAAATTTGCAAATGATGGCGGTAATATTCATGTTTTTCGAATTATAATGAAAAGTAAATACATGTTAAATCACGGATTTTACTGAGAGGGTACCCCTACTTGATCTTGGCAGGAATGAATAAGTTTAGCAGCAATTTTCCACAGACACGTTTCAAATTTATTAAGGTGTATTAAAACAATTTTCGTTTTATTTTTGTTTTTTATTCTTCATTTCCTTCAAGTGTGTTTAAGCTTATATAAACATGTTGTATGGCGTGTTTGGTGTGTCTTAATTCTTCTGAGTTTTGGGGTGTTAGTGCTTGGATTTTCTTCTAATTTCTTCTTTAAGTGGTCAAAAATCATAGCTGGTGGTCGTCTTGTGTTTAATTTCAAAGATGAAATGTCCTTCCTTAAAATATTTGAATTTGTTTTGAGCTATTCGGACGAATTTTTCGAAAAGCGTCAATGATTTACAAAATGCTTTACAAATGTCGATGATTTACAAAGTTTACAAAATGCTCTAAGATGTATAAAATCTCAACGTTTGTATGACTCATTATGTGATCTAAAAATAAAAGAAAGAAGTGTGTATCACTATAGAATATAGAGAAAAAATATCATCTTAAAAAACATTTTATGGTCCGCAATAGGGGTAAGAAAGTACCAGCTACAGGCTTTGGTATTTAATCCTTTGGGAACGAGCGATAGATATACATGCGGCATAAGATGCCCAGAATCCCCGATTACTCCCACCAATTATTTTTTATTGTAAGCTTTGCCTCGTTAAATATTAGAATTTCTGTGATTCAATTAGCCGAAAATTTCTGTTTTAAAAAACAGATGGTAAAAGATTAAAAATTCTGTAAAGGACGCTTGTCGCGAAGGGGATAAGCATTAAAAAAAAAGAATTGTTTTTACATACTTTAATATACCAGTGCATTTAAAATAGTGCAGGTATGTTTTTAAATAAAAATATGCAGAATTTTTATTAGTACACTGTATTTAAATCGATAATTTTATCTAAGTACAGCAGGTTTGCTTATCATTAAAAGCATTTTTTTTAATAACACCATAAAAATAAGGAATGCGGTAGGTCTTTCGAAAGAACTTTGTCTTTCTTCATTCGGCGCAAAAAAGACGTGCAACCACTTTGAAGGTGGGAGAAAGACTGTCTTGCTCCTGCTTTCAAAGTGTTTGCACGTATTTTTTGCGCCTGACGAAGAAAGACAAAGTTCTTTCAAGCGGAAGTACTCAAAATATATTTTTTTGGATGTGAATCATATTTATATTTAAAAGGTTTAAACTACAAAAAGTGTACTAATTTTATGTGGATTGAAAACAAATAAGTTAAAAAATTCCTTTAGGTCTTACCGGGAGGAAATTGTAGCTTCCCTATATCTTCGTTTTAAAACTTTAGCTAATGTTACTCGAAAACAGCAAGCTAAAATGCAAAGAAACCGTTTACAAAAGAATCTTCAATACTGAATTTGAATAAGAAATTCGCCAAATTATTGAGCTATAGCCAAGTTTGGTCGCCAAATTTGGCGATATTTCGCAACCCTAGAATTTCAAACTGCTCTATCTCAGCAATTTTTTAAGATACAGGTAAAACAAAAAATGCTCTGGAATCCTTGTATCAAGGCCTAACTCTTAATTATAAAATAAATTTGAATTTTTAAATTTTAGTTTTAAATTTATTTTAGTTTTAAAATTTTCAACGGCCACCATCTTGATTCAAGATGGCGAACCAAGGCCAACGAACTCGATCGAGGCATTGGTGAGCTTAATACACACAATTAGTTTCATCCAAATTGATTTATAAATACGAGTGTTATCGTATGACATAGATCATATATATATATATATATGTTACGGCCAAAACCCGAAGTACATGAAATAAACAATGCATTTCGGGTTTTGCCCGGCCAAATCGCGAAGTGGCCGGGAGTCCTTGGTCAATATACGAAATGGGGATCTAAGACTCCCCGACAGGTGGCACTCACGTGCACACGTGACAGGAGAGGAAGTTCCACGCTGTGACGATTATACGCTTAAGAAATTTATGACAGATGTTCTCTAATGAAGATTTTCCCGCTTTTGTGACTTATTCTGATACAGTGAATTCATTGTGATGATTATATTCTGATCTGTTGAAGAATTAATTTCCTGCCTTTGAGACTCAGGATTCATTGTGAGTATTTTATTTTTCGTATTAGTATAGTATTTTACATGAATATTGTAAAAGGCTATTCTATATATTTTTTGGAATGCAAATTCTTATGATTCATATAAAAAATATTCTTTGTCCAAAATCATTATTTGTTACAAAAAAAGTAGTTTATAAATAAAGCAATAGTAATTTTTTTCATTTAAAATGTAAAATAATTAAACACAAAAGAGAGAAGTAATTAATAATTTTCGTAACGAGGTCAAAGTCCCCTTAGCACCCCCCCCCCGTTAAAGACAGTTTTTAGTTATGTTTTTTTATATTTATGTATTTAAAAATTATCTTAAACGGAGGGAAATAGATAAAACCCCGCCCTACTTAAGAAATACAGTAAACTGCTTCAATTCTGCCTTTTTACTTTCTTCTATATTTGCAAGAAGATTGTATTGAATTCATGAAATTTTTCGAAATTTATACGTTTTAGAAGGTCCTGAACACGATTTGACTATTTTTAGAAAATGTCTGTCTGTGACTCTGTCTGTCTGTCTGTATGTGACAAAAATTTTGTGGGCGCTCTATCTCAAGAACTAATGCTCGGAATTTAATAATACTTTATATTCAGTTAGTCCCTGAAATAAATTGGGGCTGATTAGTTTTTGGTAAAAATCGCCCAGCAGGTGCCGCAGCTATGCAGCTTTTTCGCGATTTCCGTAATAGCTCTATCTCAAGAACTAATGCTCGGAATTTAATAATACTTTATATTCAGTTAGTCTCTGATATAAATTGGTGCTGATTAGTTTTTCGTAAAAATTGCTCAGCAGGTGGCGCTGCTATGCAGCATTTTTCGCGATTTACGCAATAGCTCCATCTCAACTACTAATGATCGGAATTTAATAAAACTTTATATTCAGTAAGTCCCTGATATAAATTGGTGCTGATTAGTTTTTGGTAAAAATCGCCCAGCAGGTGGCACTGCTATGCAACAATTTTCGCGATTTCCGCAATAGTTCTATTTTAAGAACTAATGCTCGGAATTTAATAAAATTTATATACAGTTAGCCTCTGGTATAAATTGGTGCTGATTAGTTGAAAAAATTTCGATTACAATACTTTCTTCTATTATAGATAGAAGAATTCTGTTCGAAAATCTTGCCCCTTCCTGATTTTGTTCTGCGATCAGATAAGTATATCCAGTGTTTTGTATATGTAAAATTAGTTTCATGATAAATATCTAATACATAAAACCAACGTAAAGAAAAGCACAATCACATTTAATTTCGATCATATGCGTTGGCCTTGCTACATCCCCTTCTCCTTTTTCCCTACCAAAATTTTTTTTCTTATGAGGTCTTGAAATATTTAAAACGTAAATTTACAATGTTTATTCTGTTATTTACGTTGCTTTTTAAGCGTCGTATAATCATCCTAGTGCAAGAGTATTTGTATTTATCATATTGGTCACTTCGCGCACATATATCGTTAATAAGATAATCTCTGTAATGGAGTCACTTACAAAACGGGACCTTGTGCAATTCGCACATATAATTTGTTAATACGGCAATCACTGTAACATGGTCTTCTGAAAAATGAGGCTCCCTGAGCGTTGCACTCACAAACCGTTAAAATAATGATAATTATAACGGGCACCTTTTATATAATGGGTATTGTGCGCTTTGCGCCTATTAGCCGTTTAAATTGTGACCAGTATAACGTTGTCCCTTGATTTAATGGGACTTTTTGTGCTTCACGACAATTAAGAGGCTTCTTCACTCACGGGAAAACACCCGCTCGCTAATATTAATCCTATGGGAATTTTTTTTAATATCTCATTTATATATCAATAAATTTAATAGAGCTTCTTTGGCATTGAGTACTGAGGTCGATCTCTGCGCAGTCCGTTTTTTGCTTTTCGATTTTATTTACAGATTATTTTTATTAAGATACTTTTACTTTCGAAACCAGTTCCAAAAGTGATAGTAGCCTTATAAAATGATACCTGTTAACAAAATCAAAAAAATAAAACAAATGACCTACGTAGAGATCAATATCAGCTATCCAATGCAAAAACAATCATTTAAAATTATTGAAATACAAATGAGATATTTTAAAAAAATCCACCTATAGGATTAATATTAGCCAGCGGGTGTTTTCGCGCGACTGAAGTATCATCTTAACTGTTACTACAGCTATCACTAAAATATGGTTTTGTGCTCTTCTAGACCTTTAATCTTTAATACGGCAATCACTGTAACGAGAGACCTCTCTGTAACGGGCCTCTACTTTTCGCGCTCAGAAATTGTTCCTATGGCAGACATCAATATTCCACAGGATTACTTTAAAATAATCGTCATATACACTTTAAATAATCGTAATTTTTTTTCCCTTAGGGACATTTAAAAAAATAATATACGATCCGTCTACTGGGAGTGGAAATAAGCTATACTCACAACAATGAGATTTAAAGCGATTTAAAGACTTTCAGCAATTTGTGTAATCCAATTTTGCCCAAATACGACCCGACCCGTGATTTGAGCAGGGTAGGATTGGCAATTAAAATTTACTGTTAATAATATTGGCATTAGGACAACCGATGAAATATGTTACAGTCCGTGTACATAGTTACGATGGGTTTTATTTAAAATGCATTACAATGGTATTTGCATTTTAATTATTGATATTCTTCTTTTATAGGTCCTCTCATGGCTACTTCTGATAGCCGAAATAATATAATGGGTGAAGATGACTCGCATGTAAATGCGGAACCAATATTTGATATGAAAGTCAAGTTTTCTGATACTTTGAATACGTTGCTGCGAGAAAAAGCAAATAGCGGTATCCTCACCAAAGACAAATACTGCGCTGTTATAGAAGACGTTAAACAGGCTAAATTAAAACAAAAAAACAGAAAGTGTTGACTATCGTCGACTAAAAAAATATGATGTAATCGATGTTCACGGCAAATAAAAACTTATTGCGCCAGTAACAGGAGAGAATAGTGTTATTTTGTACTATGTGCATGCAGAATAAGTATTCGATTTACTTCACGATACTCACTTAAAAATTGGACATGGAGGTCGTACACGGATGGAAAAAGAGCTACAAGCTAAATACAAAAATGTCACCAAATAAGCTATCACGCTCTATCTCCGCCTTTGCAAGCCATGTCAGATAAAATTATCTAATCCTAAGAAAGGTCTAGTTTCTAAGCCTTTGATATTTAACGAATTTAATTGTAGATGCCAGGCAGATCTTATTGATATGCAAAGTAACCCCGACGGCGAGTACAAATTTATACTAAATTATCAAGACCACTTAACAAAGTTTATATTGCTGCGACCCCTGAAGAGAAAAGAGCAGAAGAAGTTGCTTACCAGCTACTCGATATATTCACTACCATAGGTGCTCCAAGTGTGCTTCAATCGGATAATGGGAAAGAGTTTGCGAACCAAGTTGTGAATGAACTAAAGAACATGTGGCTGGAATTGAAACTTCTACATGAAAAACCGAGGCATAGTTAAAGCCAAGGTTCCGTCGAACGTGCCAACCAGGATGTTCAAAATATGATTATTACATGGATGCAGACAAATAAATCATCACATTGGGCTGAGAGTCTTCTATTTATTGAATTCATGAAAAACCGTTCATTTCATCAAGGCATTCAACAGTCGCCGTACGAGGCCATGTTTGGCTGCAAAGCGAAAGTGGGACTGAGTACCTCGAATCTGCCCAGAGAGGTTCTCGAGAACGTAGTTACAGACGAAGACCTTAAGAACATCGAACAAGAAATGGGTAATGCTATAAATCCAGGCACTTCCACCGGAAATGAAGCTGTAACTGTAATGGTGGAAGAAATAGAAAATCCAGACCGATTAGCTGATAATAACATTGGTCAAATGGTCTGTGTATTGTGTGAAAAAGAGTGTTATTCCACCCACTTTTGTGTATCCTGCGGTAAACATATACACGCAACATGTGGAATAAGTGATAAATCAAAAGAAGGGTGTGGAGATAAAATTACTTTCTTGCTATGTCATAATACACAAGAAATAAGGAATAAAAGATCAGCAGCTCATGATAGTTTGCAAGCTCAAGCTGCAAAGATGCTTTAAAATTCAGATACAAATTCCCTCCGGCGAAAATTTGAGACAATGTACTCATCAGCATACCAGATATTGACAGAGGTCGCGGTGATCCAAGAAGCGTGCTTGCAGTTGTGATGAACATCGAAGGCTCTTTCTATAAGTTGGGAACTGAACAAGGTGTTTTAAAACAATTGTATTCCAGAAGGGAGTTTAGCATTCTACAGGAAAAACTTCTTACATTGGAATCTGTGGGTAGAGAAGAAAAGTCTTTACAAACCGTCGCGTCAACCCAATCATTAATAGGTGGACAGGGCTATACTAGATGCAATTGCACCACTAAGTGCGCAACAAATCGTTGCAAATGTGTAACTCAAAAAATATTGTGTAATTCCAAATGTCACAGAAGTTCATCTTGTTGTAACAAGTAATGATCGAGATTAATAAATTTAAATTTGGAAACTTAACTATCTGAATTGAATTTATTAATTTATAATTAACGGGGTCGCACTTGCCGAAATTCGACGGAATGAAAAATTTATCAGGAATTGTTTTACTCACGTATAACAAGCATACAAAGGTAGTTCCAGTGACTTACATGGACTAATCGAATTCAAAAAACCCTTATTACTTTAAATTAAGTTTATCATAATACTATGTTTATTAATCTTAACAGTTTACGTTAGTGAAAAATTAAACTTCAATCATCTAATATATAGTTTATTTCAAAGTAAAATTATCAGTGACGAAATAATCAAGATTAAGTAATCGGATAAACCTTACATTCTAATATTTGTAATTGGGACAAGAGAAATCGGTGAAAATTACGTCACTCTCACACAATCATATTCTTTTATTGCAGTTTTACAAATAGAAAAATGCATTTAATGCTAAACGTAACGTAGTTTTCCCAAACACTGTTAAAAATCTAAATTCAGTCGTTTTTACAGAAAACGGTTACATAACAATAATTTCTATATTCTGACCAATGAGAAGGCTTCATAATATGGTCAAGTAACCGTTATCTATAAAAACGGCTGAGAGACTGGACAGTTTGCAGCAGATTTTAAACAATTTAGATAACGTCAACATACACATAATGCCATTTTCAACAAAACGTCATTTCAGATTGTTAATATACGGTAATCACTATTATAGTGGCCTTTCTTAAAACGAGGTCCTATGCGCTTCGCGCTCAAAAGTTCATTAATTGATGTCGTATTTACTAGGAAGAACATTGCATACAAGGAAATATTTGCTCACCATGAGTAACATGGATTTTATATCCTAATTTGAGTACAAACAGTGTTAAAAACCAGAAACCTATGCTATTTACACGCATTTGTTGTGAAATATTTCAGTTTTATCTATGAAAATGTTCTCTTTTTATTAAATATGATGTCAGTTTTAAACATTAAAGCACTTTGGTCTTTTCCTAAATAAAAAGAAAAAATGTAGAAAGGGTGAACATTTATGCCAATGTAATGTGATATGACTAAGCATTTTTATTTATATAGCTAAAGAAAAACAAAATTGCCATAATCGTGTAAAAATGACTCACATTTGCCCTGACTTTTCATTTCATCAGTATAGGTTTAAGGTCCGAAGAACCGCAAACTCAATACCCGTTAAATGGAAAATTGTTGAAAAACATTTTAACATAACCGTACTGAAATGTAACAGTTTTATGGAAGAAAATGTATGTTTTCTCTTAACCCCTTGGGGACGAGCGACACGTATACGTGACGCATAAGGTGTTCAGAATCCATGATTATTCCCACCAGTAACTTTTTATTGTAAACTTTGCCTTATTTAATGACAGCATTTCTGAGATTCAATTAGGCGAAAATTTCTGTTTTGAAAAACCGGTGGCAAAAGATTAAAAATTCGATAAAGGACGCTCGTCGCGAAGGGGTTAAACATGATTCCCTTTTTACTGATAGAAACATATTGTAAAACGTTTGGATCTAATGTCAGCATCAGAAGAATGAAATACCAATGTAAATTTTGTCATTTGGACACAATCGTAGTCAAATATTGCCGTTTTCTGTATAAAAAAATATTTTTTCAGTCGAATGTCTTTTAAAAATGACGTCATTATTACAGGTAAAGGCAATTTCTTCTATTGAAATTTTGGTATCTAATTTCAGAGTTGGAGGAATGAAAAATTCAGAAAATAATTTCATTGTGACGCAATCATAAGAAAATGCAGAAGTTTCATGTTTTTAAATGAATGTTTTCGTTTGATATATGATGTTAGTTCAATTTTAATGCCCTTGACAAAGACTATTTTTGCAAATTGATACTTTATTTTTTATCATTATAATAAAATGTCATCAATGAAGATACAAGAAAGAAAAATCGTATGCGTCAAGCATAGATTATGAAATACTTTGCAACACTTATAGAATATTTTAACAAAACCGTTTAATAAGGTAAAAAATATACTTAAGTAAACACTTTAAAAAACGCATAACACATTTGTTAGCCAGATTTCAGCCACTACCGCACATAGCCGGAGAAAAACTAATTATTTTGTGACGCTCTGTATATGATATAATGATTTGTATATATTCTATATAGTATTCCAACATTTAGTTTAGTTAGAAAACGCATAGCACAGTTGAAAATACACGTTCAGAAAATTTCTACCAATGGGCAGAAATTTTCTTGAATTATTTTGTAAAGACCAGTATATTACCTAGAGGTTTTTATACACGCCAAACATTAAGCTACAATTTAATTTAAGCAAAAATACACATGGAACTACTTAAATCACACTTCCAGGAATTACTTTTCACAGGCAGCCAAGTATGAAGTTATTTGCATATGTGATTATTGTGTTGCATCTGTGATTATTGTGTTTGCCCTGTATGTGATTAAATTTATATTCTAGAAACATCTCTTGATAATAAAAATACAATATTTGTGCTTGAAAGTGCATAATTCAAATTAAAAAGCATACTTAATGTACCTTTTTAAAAGCTCCTTAGTAAAGGTTAAGAATTATTTTGTTTAGTCCTGTATAGGAAGGATTAATAGAATTTATACACACCACGCAGTATGCAAAATTTTTTGTTAAACTCAAAAACGCATAACTGAAAACGCACTTCCAGCAATCATCCCTAATAGATAATACTGCGGATAAAGTACTGTATTGTAAATCTATTATGTGTCCCTGTAAATGAACAATAATTGATATACACAGCATATTCTACAGAAAAAAAGTCTTGTAGTAAAAATCAGTAATAAATATTAATTTCAGCATATTTCTAATAATGAAACATAATTGAAATACGCTGCAAAAATTCCCCCCCCCCCTATACAATTTCGTAATAGAATTATTTTGTGCGACCCTGTAAATCAATGATAAATTATTTGTGCTCCTTATTCTACATGAAGCATGTTTTAGTGCGCCTCAGAAATTCATATCATTTTATTATGTTTGTAACAGTGTAACACCATTAAAGTACGCCGCAATTGATTTCCCCCATAGACCATTAAGTCACATATTAATTTTGAGCACTCCTGTACATGAATTATAAACTCTACATACTTAATTTTCAATACCGAACTTGTCAAGCACTTACATTCAAAATGGCCCGACTACCCATAACTGTATACACATAACTGCCCGACTACCCATAACTATTTCGGGAACTGGCCGACGGCATCTGGCCAATTCGCGAATTGGCCAGATGCCGGAACCCTCTGAACGGACTCTGGCCATTTCGCGAATTGGCCGGCCAATTCCCGAATTTGCCAATCAATTTAAAACGAAGTTGGACAATTCGCGAACTGGCCGATTTCGGGGTTTGGCCGTAACACACACACACACACACACACATATATATATATATATATATATATATATATATATGGCTGGTGGAATTATTAGCTATTAGTCGTAAACTATAATTATTAATTCTATGAGCCAATGGAATCGAAACATGCCAGTTGTTCGAATTTTTTTCTTTGTTTTGCCTGCTTGGTATGTTCGTGACGAGTGTCAAGGCTTTCTTATCTAGGGGGGCGTTGGTTAGCCTCGTTAGTTCTCTAATGACGTCATATAAAGCTGCTTTCTGTATTTACACATACTCATACCCCTTGTATTATTGAGAAATGTTTTAAATTTTCCCATTTCCGGTGAAACTTTTTATTTTACTTTATAAACTTTTCAATTTTAACATGGAAATCTTTCAATAGAGAATTAATTATTGTAGAAAGAATTTTATTGTGGATTTTTAATTGTTGTCAACTGCTATAACGAAAAATGTGTAAATTTAATAGGAAAAGGCCGTTATATTTTTTGTTTTTTATCTCTATATATTAAAATAATACGATGTTTTTTAAGATTTTGAGGTTCATTATAGGTATTTTCTAGAAGTACACAAAATTCCATGACTGTAAGTTACATAGTTTCTGAGAACAGGCTCTGTGACGGAGAGACAACGAAGCGGGAGTAATAGGGTTTCGTAAGATGAACAACGCCTAAAAATTACTTAAAAATTCTGCAATTTCTACGACTTTAGAAAGAAACATTATATTAAAGTATGTTATTTTTAGGAACTTAGTGTGTTTAAAATTAAAATTATTATTAATTTTCTTAATTTCTTAATTCTAATAATTTTCTTAATAATTATTAATAGACTTTACGGTATTATCATACCGTAAAGTCTAATTGAAATAATATACACGGAAGCTCAAAAGTCCTTGCATAATGTTTAGCGAAATTGAATGTATGTGAGATTACTCATCAAACATATTTCAGATTATCAGTGTGCAATATGATTATTTAGTTAATCTTCCTATAAAGAGCAGTCGATAACATTGAAAGCAGTGGCTTGCATTGCGTTAAAAACGCTCATGTTGACGAATAAATATTTTGGAGCATGAATTTGGATATGAATTTGCATTAATATCTTATTTTGACAAATCTTCCCGAAAATTATGGTTAATAGGGGAAATTAGATTAAAATGGTATACTCTAATGGCTGAATTATTTATCTTTATGCCAGTACGTGACTTATATCTACATACAATTTCGCCATCTTTATAATGGGCATTTATGTAGTTTGTTTTTATGTTAGCATTGCTTTCTTCGAAATTCTTAAATATGCTTGCATTTTAAGTTATTCAAAAATTTTTATATTATTATGTGTAGCATATATACTAAAAGTTTATTTCTCACAATGTTCTGTCTCACATGAATCCTAATTAATAGTCACCTGCTCTACATTATTTCTTAAATACGATGAAAACTGTTTATCACAATGTATACAGATATATTTTTTTCATTTTATATATTTCTAGTTCTATTGTGCATCGATTATAAAACATACATTAAATATTTTGGCAAGAATTTATAAGTAAGAGGGAGTATTAGACGACCCGCCTCACATGTAAGTCCTTTATTATAGTTTTCTAGACATCGGAGTTAATCACTCATGATTTTTTCTACTTTTCAAAAAGATTTGTCACCAGAAAAATAATAGCAGAATCAGGGCCGTAGCGAAAGAAAATTTTTGGGGGGGGCAAAAGGCAAGATTGGCAGACTCAAAAATGTTTCAAATCCGACTAATGTAAAATAGTCAATCTGTCGCATTATTTCTTAATTAATAGTTTTTACAATTAATTTTAACTGATTAATTATAATTGATAGTTAAAAATAAAATATATGATTTTGTATTACTAAAATGTTTCTTTGATATAACTCAGTAATTATTTAAAAGATTTACCAAGAACTTTACTGGAAAAAAAAAAGAATATGTATTGATAAGAAAAAATCCTACAGTTATATTTGTGAAAAACACATTTGTTTAGAATGATAGAATGAAGTGATAGTTTAGTAAATAGAACGTAGTGATTTTCAACATAAAAGCTAAATAAAAATGTGATCTCTTAGTTCTAAAAATTATGATAATGTAATGAATGGGAAGTACTTTCAATATTTTATTAGCATGCGATAGAAAATAATTTGAACTTTATATTCCAATTAGAGATAATATCGTATGGAATTAACAATATACACTTTCAGTAATTCTAATTGTAAAACTAAAAAATGCACACTAGGGGTACTGAAAATATTCGGAGGGCCTCAAAATTTAATTGCGCCTGGGGCCTCTTGAGTGCTTCATCCACCACTGATTGTGTTTTATAGGAATGTCAAGGGACCGACAGAAACATTTGAATTATCCACGATTTCGAATTATACACGTTCGAATTATTCAAGTTTGACTGTACTATTTTTACATGAATTACACATCACACTGAATAAAGCAAACCATTCATACCTTTCTTATCACCAGTCCCTGTCGAGTGGTTTCCACTGTGCAGCCATGTTGATAACTTCTTCGAACTTTTTGCAGCCTCCCAGTTTCTTCTATTTAGAATCTGTCTTTTTTTATTTCCACTTGGCGTTTCATAATATAAACTATTATCTCAACACAAGCAAAGTAAGATTAACCCCTTGGGGACGAGCGACACGTTTACGTGACGCATAAGATGCTCAGAATTCTCGATTATTCCCACCAGTTAATTTTTATTGTAAGCTTTGCCTTATATAATGACAGCATTTCTGCGATTCAATTATGGGAAAATTTCTGTTTTGAAAAACCGGTGGTAAAAGAGGAAAAATTCCGTAAAAGACTCTCGTCACGAAGGGGTTAAGTTATAAACTATCGTACTATCACTACTATGCGACTCTCAACTGCTCTGACAGTCCGATATTGATAAGCAGTTAGTAAACGAATGACTCATCATGAATAGCACTAGCTCACTGCACGTCCTAGCTTGCACTTGACTCATCACTCGGCAGGCACCAGGCGCGACATGACACATTTGACTCGACATTCTGCTGTCTGCTCTAGAGATGCTTTTGCATGCGAAGCGTATGGAGTATTTGAACGAATACGCAAAAACATTTACTCTAGCACTTTGATGAATTTTTTTTATTATTAACTTTTAGCTAGGTGCTGGGTATTTTATAGGAAGTTAGATTAGATATTAAAATATAATAATTTTTTAACCATTAGTTTGGGGCCCCGGGGCAGTGCCCCGGCGGTAGTTACGGGCCTGAAACGCTGAACTATTTATATTGTTTTAAGTGCAAATGTGTTAATGTTCCGCAATCGCTTCAAGTTTTTTTTTACCATAAAACTACTTTTAATAATTTAATTTTTCCTGAAATCCGCTACTTTCTGAATTCTTTATTAAAAAAATAATTCATCTTACGTATGATTTAGTTTTTAAAAAAAGTAATCGCTAACATGTACCATATTTCCGGCCTATAATCCGCGGATCAAACAATTATGTTTAGACACAGAAATTTTATTTAATAATTGAAGTAAAATATTTACAGTGATCTAGTATGTTCCATTACATAAAATAAAATTTCTGGGTCGAAACATAATTGTTTGATCCGCGGATTATACGCCGGAAATTACGGTAATCAGGGTATACAATAAATATTAAGTAATTAATAAAGGCTCCAATTCTAATTTTTATAATAACAAGTGAAAAATCAGTGAAAATTATGTTATGTTGGCACAAGTATATAAATTTAGTTTTAGATTTATCAAAAAAAAAAAAAAAAAAAAAAAGTAAGAAGATTTTAGGTATTAAATGTTAAATGCACGGATATTTTTTTAATTTATTCATCTTCTTTTTTTAAATAGTTTTAAAAATTCTTCGTTTTTATTTTCCAAACGTTCCTAAAACAGTTCCAAAGGCCGTAAACATCATATCGCTGCTAGAACCTACTATTTAACAAGTATAAAATTTCTTGAATTTTCTTAAGCGACTTTCGCATTCGGTCGACCTAGTTTATACACTGGCCTCCAAAAGTTAAAGTACAAGATGTTTTTCGAAGCTCACCAGACAAAAAATGGCAGTCAGATTAATCTTCATAGTTTATATGAATGACAATAAGCTTTAAAAAAACTTATGCAAAAATTACCGCTACCACTTTTATTTTATAGAAAAGAATAGCTACTTCTGAATGAGAGAAAAATATGCAATTATGAAGCTTTCGTAATTTCGCGTGTAAGTTTTGTTGCATTCGAACTATTGTTGTCAGTTTTGTTCACAACAGCCACTAGTCTAGAAATGTCTAGAAGAAGTCGTTTGTCCGATTCATTAAGGTGGCGGACGGTAAGATGGATGGAAATGGGGTTGTCACAGGCCGCTACTGCTAGACTGCTCAATGTGTCTCGCAGTGTAGTCCAACGACTCTGGGATCAGTATGAATCCGAAGATTCTGTGTCCAGAAGACATGTTCCAGGCAGCCCACGTGTTACAACACCTGCAGAAGACCGGTTTCTAGCTCTTTCGGCCCGAAGGAGAAGACGCACTACTGTGCCGCAACTCATTGCAGACCACTTTGCAGCATCAGGGAGAAGAATCTCCCCTACTACGGTGCGAAGACGTCTTCACAATGCAGGTCTCTATACAAGGTGACCAGTTGTGTGTTTCCCCCCTCAACAGACGACAGAGAAGGGCCCGCTTATGTTGGGCAAGAGAACATGTTTCCTGAACCAGACAAAAGCGGGCTTCTGTACTCTTCACAGACAAGTCCAGATTCACACTGGAGAGCGATTCAGGATGTCTTCTGATCTGGAGAGAACAATGCACTCGATACCATCAATCAAACTCTGTCGAAACACACAGGTACAGAAACGGTGGAATCATGGTTTGGGCTGGGATCTCACTCGGAGGCCACACTGACCTGCATGTGTTCCATGGAGGAACTGTGACTGGTGCGAGATATCGGGATGAGATCCTTGATTCATATGTGCGCCCATATGCCAGTGCTATTGGCAATGGTTTCATTCTAATGGATGATAATGCGAGACCACACCGAGCTGTGGTTGTTGAGGATTATCTTGAGGATCACGGTTTGGAGAGAATGGAATGGCCAGCTCACTCTCCAGACTTGAATCCGATAGAACATCTTTGGGACTATCTTGGAAGACAGTTGCGGCTTTAAGTCCTCCTCCAAGGTCATTAAATGAGCTGGAACAAGGCTTACTCCAAGTCTGGTCAGCGTTACCTATTTCGGTGTCCGACAATTTAATTGAGAGCATGGAAAGTCGATGCCGCCAATGCATTCAAGTCCGGGGTGGGCATATTCCGTATTAGAACCAGTTTTTTAATGTTTCTGTCACATTTTACTGCATAATACTGCGATATACTGATTTCTCCAAGAATGGAATTTTCCACCATGAGGGCTTTTTTGTTGTAGTTTCATTTATACGTTTAACTTAAGTAAATTTCTATGTCGCATTTAATAAATAACGGTTTAGCGCACATTTCCTCCAAATTTGTTGTTTATATATTCATTCATTTGCAAATTAGACGCAAAAAACCGGTTGTACCTTAACTTTTGGAGGCCAGTGTATATTGATAGTTTTTATCTATGTAAGTTGCGAGTGTTACTGTAGGACAAATTTCTGATATTTTCAATCAATAGATCAGATTCATTTTTTTCCCCTATTGGCCCATGTATCGACGGCCGACTTAGATTTTCCATGTGTGGGTAAGGTATAGTATATGTCCAACATTTCTGGCTCTGCAGACAAAATTTATACATAATTTTTTTTCAGTGGGTAGACCGACTAGCTATTTATGTGATTCGAAAATGTGACAGAACACGTGCCTTTCATACCGGCTGACCAGATAGATCTATTGAAATCATTACTTTTTTTACTCATAACCTAGATAGGTTGACTGACCGACTAGCTTTTGCAATATGATTGTAAGGATGTAGTGAAATGCATTCTGAAGACTTAAAGTCCTGCCAACCAGAATTTTTCCGAATTGCTTTTATTAATCGGCCTACTGACATACTACAGAGACACTAATTAAATCTGCTGATAAGCCGACTGAATCCTTTTACCAAACATTGGGGGGGCAGCTGCCCCCCCTGCCCCCCCGCTCGCTACGCCCCTGAGCAGAATAGTTATATAGAAGTTAAATTTAACTGTTAAATTCTGTAGTGGAAAATGTCGTTTGTCAAATCGAGCAAGGCTTGTCCGTAACGACAGGCTTTTATAAAATGAATAAATAATTTACTTATACTACAGAAGTGTCGCAAAACAAAGGTGGAAAGGAAATCACATTTATTCACAATTATTGCTGCGTGATTCCGTTGCATGCATATATTACTAAATTATTGCAGGCAATTCGGGTTATCAAAATTATGCTTCGGAATATTGACTGTTAATCATATTTTCACTGAAGATTTATCTCAGACGTTTGCGGTATTATTCTAGGCCAAGGGTGCTCAACAGGCGTTTTGCGACACAGTGGTGGGAAGTGAGAGGTTCACAGGTATGCCACGAAAAATTGTAGTCAAGTTCTATTCCGATTTTATGAGTTAACAGAAGTATTTTTTCACTAAAGAGGAAAAAAAGCGATACATTCTAAATTAAGAGATTTACATTGTGATGGTGTTTAGTGTAATGAAGTTGCATTTCTTGAAGATTTAATTAATTGTTTGAACACTTTAAGATACACGGGAAAGATAACATATGATACATATGCCGTCAGAGAAATATTCTTGTTCAAGAAGGGAAAGGGCTGAAAAACAAAATGGAATGCAAATACATGGGCTAATTTAAAGCTGTATAAGGGAGAACACCATTATTTAACAATCGAAAAATTTTGATAAATTTTAGAATAACTATATACAAATTTTTAATAATTTATTCGCCGACCTATACGTTTTCTCTGGATTAGATGATAAACGACTTAGAATCTAAAAATATAAAAGAAAACACCCTCCACCAAATTATCTCTAAAACAAATGGAATTAACCATTCAACAGAAAATTACGTCTTTTTAAATGTACATTAATAAAACAGATTAGTTGTCGTCTTCATTATGAATTTGTACCAAACTCTCCATTTTTTAATATGACCAACTAATTTTGACATAATTGCTGAGTAGACATTTAATTTGTAATATATTTTTTTCTGATTTCGTGTCCTCGTTGATTCTCGTGTGACAAGAAATCAGCAAAAAGCTAATTTCTACATATACTGTCTCCATAAAGAAAACTATTAAACATTTTATTTATTCATGAGTTCCATATCATGATGAAATATACCTGTATTATTATTTTTTAAATTTTATGATAATCCTTTAATTGTGGTTTGTATTTTAATGATGTTCCCAGTTGATCCATAATGTATTGGGAAAATGAATTTATTTCCATTAGCTCCATAATGCTAGACGGTATGAAACGGTTCTGGATACTTTTATATGTGAAAGTGATAACGGGATTCTTCAGATCAACGGGATAAAGATCCATTCAATAATGACCCCCGAGTTCCACTTAAGAAATGAGGGCGTGTAAGTGTATAAAGATTTGTCGATGGTTGTCCTGCGTCTTTTTGGAGAAAATTACGAGTTGATAAAAGAGCATGTAACTTATTTTTCTTACATTATTATTATGATTATTATGATTATATATTTTATAAATTTATTAAAAAAAAGGTAAAACTTCAGGAACAGTTTCCATATTGAAACAGATTCTTTGAAATTTACAAATGATTGCACCAGAAATGAAATATTTACCTTAAATGAAAAGAAAATATAAATTGTCAGGAATTTGCTAATTACAATATTGTACTACAAAATAGAAAGGTTATTGTTTATTGAGAATAATTAAAAATAGAGGGAATAAAGAGCTGAAATTGTACATATAGCAGAAAATAAATTTCTTTATAACAATCTGTGTAATTAATTTCTGTATGATAATAACCGCCTGATTCCTGGAAGAAGCGGCACGCGACCGTCCAATGTCAATACGCCTTTTCCCGACACTGGACTTTCTTCAAATTTTAAATGATTATTTTAATATCGATAAAGTTAGACTCTGAATTACACACATTTAATGCAACAAAAAGGGAAAAGGGTGGTATTGGGGCTCAGAGACTACACTGTAAAAAATGACCAATGTTTCTTATTTTACGAAAATATACCATAACCACGAACGAAAATATAATTTAATCTTCTGAGTTATTCGAAATTCCGAATAGCGCGTTCCATTGTCTTTTAAATCCCAAGAAACCAATACATTTCCAAAATTTAAAGAATTATTTATAAAAACAAAGTATTTTTCGCTGCCCGTATTTTTCAGAAACGTTTTCGAAGGGTTTCTATAGTGTATTAATTAGTGTCCTCAGTCTGAAATACCTGTTTTTCGAATGCTATCCATTCTAAAGTAAACGTTTTCATGCTCAAAAAATATGTTTAACAGACAAACATTCAAAATTAACAGCGTTAACAATAACATTAAAATTAAGATTGTTTCTTTTCTCTTTCATGTATAAATTAACTTATGCGGCTGAAAACGTTTACTTGAGAATGGATGACATTCAAAAAACAGGTATTCCAGGCTGAGGACACTAATTAATACACTATAAAAACCCATCGGAAACGTTTCTGAAAAATACAGGCAGCGAAAAATACTTTGTTTTTATAAATAATTCTTTAAATTTTGGAAATGTATTGGTTTCTGGGGATTCAAAAGACAATGGAGCACGCTATTCAGAATTTCGGATAACTCAGAAGATTACATTATATTTTCGTTCGTGGTTATATGGTATATTTTCATAAAATAAGAAACATTGGTCATTTTTTACAGTATACCGAACGACGGCTGTGGCTTTGAACTCTATGTTATGTATTATTTTTAGGTTGTTTTATTCAAATATTTATTTCAACATTCATTATTCATACATAAAAATATTTATTCAAAAATATTTGGGATACTTAATAAGAACGTAACTGAAATAAGCAGAGCTAGAAAGTCTTATGCTAGAATATATGAAGTGAATATTAAAAATTAATTTATTGTTAGATGTCACACTTGTTAGTGTTACATATTCACATCTATACAGGGTAATTGGAAAAGGATTGATCAAACGTTCAGGTGTTGTATAGAACAGTACAAGAAACCATAGAGTAACTCGAGGCACAATTTCGGTAAGTTAAAAGATACTGCATCGTTACATATTGCATTTTTGCATTTTAATAAGAAACCTGAAAACAATGCTGATTCGCAAAAATACAAACTTTATATTTTTCAATATTATCCAAGCTTTTTTGAAAAATTAAAATAGAGCCTCAAACGTATCAATATCTGCTTAATAACCGAAGTCCATCAGACAATAAAGAATATCATTTGCAGTAAAACTGACCCAATTAATTTTGAGAATTATTCAGGAGTATATTTGAGATACATTTTATTAAAGATTATGGATCTAAGAATTACTATATTGGCATGACCAGCACGAAATTTAGTTACAGAGAAAAGAAGCATACAGTTGATATTAAGTATAATAGAAAAACCACACCCCTAGTAAGATTATATCAAGAAGAAACTATCCAAATAAATTTCAATGAAAGTAAAGAGTTACTGCATGGTTACAGTTATGAAAATAAACAACCAGGTAAAAATAAAAGATAACGTGCATACTTTAAAAAAAGTGCATGAAAATTAAATGATAGCATTTTAAATATTAACTTCAAAGACCGTGCAATTATGGAATAATATTCTCATTTGTTTTGAAAATGGCTCGAAGTGAGCCGAAACATGTCAAACAACCTAATAAAAGTTATTTTACTGTGTATTTATTATGGTGTTACTTTACACATTTTAGCATTTAAAAGAAATATTTTATGATAAGGTGTTATAATTTATTATATTGATTTTTTTACTATTATAACTTATATCCAACGAGCTTTCGTCTGTGTCGGTTTCACTAAACAATACAAAACTGAAAAACGGATAACAGATAATTTTACCTGCATAGACATTCTACAGGATGGGACAAAGATAATTGTTCTAAACATCATCTAATATTTAGTACATTATCGAAAGAATGGAAATCTTCAGCGCAGAATTGCAAAACCAAATTTTCTTACATATAGAATACGTTAACATCTTACACATCCGACATTTCGGAACATGCACAAACAATTAGATATCTGGTTATTTTTGTTCCTATTTCTGGAAAATAAACTCGTTAACCAAAATGCTAAATTGCTTGTAAGATGTGTTTAAGCTTTCAGTGCAAATTATTATACATTTTAAAAATATAATGCATCAAGAAACAATTATATTATTTTTAACTCAATGAATATATTTATGTTACATATTTTAATATATTCCGAATAGAAATGTTATAACAACGCAAAGTCAAATGAACGCAAACAAACCTCATGCTTTCATTTTACAAAAAAAAAAAAAAAAAAAGAAAGAAAAAAAAAACGAAAGAAGGAAAGGTTTAAAAATATAACTGTATATAATTAAATATTTTGCTTTACATTAAATTATATTTTTGATTTGTTAAAACATTTCGGTAACTGCTATTTATATATGTTTAATAAAAAAAAAGTGCACTTATTGTTAACATAATGTACCTCTTTCATAGTATACATTTAATAAACGTATGTTTTTCTATTGTTATATATTCTGTTATTCTCCTGTTATATTCCGATAGTCTGTAAAAACGGCTAGTAATAATTTTTGTAGAAGTCAACCCCCTATAAAATGCCATAAATTAACCATTTTCTGCAACAATACAACGGGGAATTCGCACATTGTGTTAAGGAACAGCTTAATTTTCCCTTTAGGGACAAAATTAACTTTTATAGATAACAGTAACTACTCTTCGGAGATAATAAAAGAAAAAATAATTCGATTAGAGATATATATGGTAGAAGATATATATGATTATACACTCCATTTTAACATTATTGGATGCGGTAAAAGAACAAATGGTAGATGTTTTTCCATGTATTATATATAAAATTCGAAAAAAAATTTGAGAAATTGAAAATAAATCGATCTCGTTATCTTAGAAACAAAAAATTTGTGTAAAGGGATTCAGAAAAAAAAAATAAATTAAAAACACAACAAAAATTTAAAATAAAATTAAAAAAAAATCGAAAAAAATGAAAATTTGAAAATAATTCGATATTTTAGATAAAAAAAACTTGGAATTTGGAATAAAGGTACTATTTAGGGTACAAAAAAAAAAGAAAAAAAATGAAAAATTCGAAAAATCGAAAAATTGCAAAAAAACTCATCTTGTATCTTTAGAAACTAAAAATTCAGCGTAAATGTAGTGTTATACAGAAAAAGGAAAAATTAAAACACAATACATTTTTTTTAAAAAATCGGAAAAGATCGAAAATTTGAAATTATTCGATTTTGCAGCGCTAGAAACTTGAAATTTGAAATAAAGGTAGTATTTAGGATACAAAAAAAGAAAAAAATGGAAAGTTAAAAAAAAAATTCGAAAAATTGAAAAAAATTTGATCTTGTAGCTTTAGAAATTAAAAATTCAATGTTTAGGATACAGAAAAATGAAAAATTAAAACACAATAAATTCGAAAATAAAATAAGAAAATGGAAAATAATTGAAAATTTGAAAATAATTTTATTTTGTAGCGCTAGAAACTTGAAAATTGTATTAAAGGTCGTATTTAGTATACAAAATAAGAAAAAAATTTAAAAATCGAAAAAAATCGAAAATTGAAAATAATTAGATGTTATAATCTTATAGACTTAAAATGTAGTGTAAAGGTAATATTTACGATTCAATAAAAACATTTAAAAAATTTGTAAAATTCGAAAATAAAATCGAAATATCTGTAAAAAATCAAAAATTCGAAAAAAAAATCGATTTTGTAGTGCTAGAAACATGAGTTTTAAGATAATTGTACTATTAGCTAGTACATCGCCCCTAAATGTTTTATGTTATTTTTCCTGGATTATACTTTTTTTTTCTTTTGTATAAAAATTTCGGTATAGAAAAGTTCCACTATAGTCCGGCTACGTTATGGGCGGTTTCTTTATAGACAAGACATGTTTGTTTATTTTCACGGGTTATACTCTATTTAATTTGCATATGAAATATGGATTGTTAAATGATGTTAGCACCATGGATGTATTATAAATTTATAATACATCCATGTTTAGCACTACAAAAATTTCACAGCTCTCCCTCCCCTCCCGACATTACTGGCTGGTTAGTCGACATTACTACATTCGACATTTCTGGCTTGATAGTCCTTTCTAAATAAAATCATGGTGACTCTAAGATTATCTTGATTCATCTCTAAATTGAATCTAAATGATCCTAAGAAGACGGATAAAAGAATTACTATATTGGCATGACAATCAGGAAACTAAAATCGAAAACTCAATAAATTTATAAAAAGTCAAAGGTTTGAAAATAATTAGATTTTGTAGTCCTACAAGCTTGACATTTGACAGAAAGGTAGGGTTTAGGATACAAAGTAAGGAAAATTAAAAAAATTCGGAAATTAAAAAAAAAAATGACAAAGAAAATAAAAATCGAAAAATCGAATATAGTTTGATTTATTGAAAATTTCCGGAAATTTTAATTTTGGCTTTCTTTTTATCCAAAACAGTACTTTTGTGCTAAATATCAAGTATCTAGGCTGCGACCTGTAAGGCATGGTGACGTCACGGCGACGTCACTGTGAAGTCACACTGTGACTTTGTGACCGTCGTCGTGACGTCACGTGACGTCGATGTGAAGTCACTGTGACGTAAATGCGAGGTCGTTATGGCCGTTTTCAAGGCTTTCTGTGACCTCACAATGTGACTACTTTGTGAAGTCACCGTGCGACTTCAATGTGAAAAATGTGACGAATCTGCATCAGATAGGGTGACCAGATTTTACCCGAATCCTATACGGATTGTTCGGATCAAAATTTTTTTATGGTTCAAGTTTGTGACGTTTGTGACGACACTGCACCGGGTCGGGTGACCAGATTTTACCCGAATCCAATCCAGAAACTTCGGATCGATCTTTTTGGATTTGTTTGGCTACAGAATAGATTTAGATTAGTTGTCGTGTGACCTGATTTTCGTGAACCCGATCTGACCCGAGTCGGGTATAATGTTTTTACTGTAAGTCTTGTTTGGAATAGAATCATGCATAAGACAGAGTAACCAGATTTTATCAGAAATTGTGTTACGATACAATTTCTGATGTCGGCTTGGATCTAGAGTCATACACGAATCCGGTTATATACTTCTTGAACATGATTGAATGTCAACTTGAACATGAATGATGGTTGACTGAAACTATATTTTGATTCAACCCGTATTCTTATCCTAACCCAACAACAACAACAACAAATAATCTGTAACCCCACAACCCGACCGAACCTGATAAATGATTTCGCATAGATTCGGATAACAAGATTTCACCAAATACGGATAAGATCGACGATAAGGATTGGATCGGCAATCATTTTTATTGATGCAACTCGTATTCAAATTAAAACTTTGCATCTGATTGAGAAACCGGTTAACACGAAACTTTCTGACACATTTATGAACAAACTTTTAAACGCATGGCACTTGCATGCCTGATTATTAAAGCTATTTGGAATGAATAGCGTTTTCCATTTTTAGATAAATGTAATACTTAAGATCAATGTCGGTCACGTTTTACCCGTTTCTGACGCTGCGCGTCGGAAATTTGTTTCAAAACACCGACTTTGATAGTGTTTTCTGAAACATCATCTGCCGTTACCAAAAAATGGATAACGCCATTCGATTATATATAGGGTAGATGTGCCAGTAATGGACACCCTTAAGGAATTTCTTTAACAATTATTTTTTAATTAATAGTTATAATTGTTATATTCAACATTTTTTAATATTATATTACTCTACCAACAATATTTAACCATGCTCATAGTCACATTTCCCAATGTGAATCTAAATTTAATTGTAAATAACAGAAATAAATCAAAACACCCTAAACTCCAGTAATGGACACCTCACAAAAAGTAATAGATAAATGATATTATGATTGCATTTAAAACTAGTGCTCGCGATTATACGTTTATATACGTTTAAACGTATACGTAGTCAAGCCTTTTTTCCATATGATTTCTATTAAAAATCGTTACCGGTTACAATACGTTTTATAAGTATTATACATATAATAGCGAGCACTATTTAAAACTAGAATTTAAAGATAGCATATTAATGAAATAAATAAAGCTGAATTTTTATTGGTTATTTTTTTATAAACCAAAAACATTGAAGGTGTCCCATTACTGGAAGGCGGTCCATTACTGGCACACCTACCCTTTTCTGAATAAGAACACCTGCCAATTTCATGTATTTCCGAATAAAAATGAATTCAGAAATATGCCAGAAATTAGCTATTTTGGATTTGAGAACAACTTTAAAGAAAATATAAGTATACATTTTCAAATAAACATTCTGAAAAATTTATATTAGGAATCAATTTTAAATAATAGATATACCTATTCTGCGATATTATTAAATAATAAACATTGTATCAAGCAGTAAAACAGTTTTCGTTGTAAATGAAATATAGAACTTAAGATCATAAATGCCAAAAAAAAAATTATATATATTTTTTCTTTACAAATTATTTTATTTATAGTTTTTGATAGAATACTAAATGCAGAACTTAAATATCAATTTTTACAGTAAAAACATTCGATAACACAGCTGGAAAATTACCTTAACTAAACAGTTATTTTATTGTTTCATCAATATTTATTATTTTTGTGCATCTAACATTGACATATCTCGACAAATAAATTATTCAATGCATTAAAATGTCACATTTTTTTTTTCAAATATACCGGAAAATTATTTCTGGAAACCTACACTAGCAACGAAATTATTAAATTGCAAATCAAATATTAACAGTTTTAAAAATTGCAATGTTTTTAATTATAATGAATAACTATGAAAATTGAACTAAGAAACGCAAAACATTAAATAAATGCCTCCTTTTACATAACACTTTTCATTTAGAATACATATTGTTAGTAAATTCTTTAAGCTTTTTTCCAAATAGTCTATTTAAAAAAAATTAAAACATTAAAGATAAAATTTAATACAAGTGATTTTTTAAAAGAAAATTTAAACATCTTAATTTTTAAATAATGCAATATTAAATGTACTAGTACTAAACATGCACTATTAACAAAACTGCGAAGACATTAAAAGTTACCTGCTGATCTATAGGTAAAGGTGTTATTGTTGAATGCTCCTTATCTGCTTCCCTTTCATTGAAAAATTAGAATGTAAATCCATTACAATAATTTTCAAATTATTCCAGCAGAGAGGTGTGTTCATAGATCTGAGAAATCAAATATCACTCAGGCCTTATGAATGCACCCGGCTAGACACAGGGAGATGTTAAAATGGATGGTTTACTTTAAAATGGAGATTGTTCACTTTAAAACATTAATTTACTTACACAGTATAAATCTACAAACTTCAAAGAACCCAACAAACGCTAATCCTAGCTTCGAATGAGAAAAAGTCGTCTGCCTTCAATATGCGCGCGCAGTATTGTTTAAACACAACAAAATAACAGCTAGCAGATGTTTCCAACTTTACCGCAAATGATATAGGAAGAAAATAATTTAAATAAAGACATTTCAAAACCTTTATAATTTGTATGGCTGAAAAATGAACTTCTAATGATGCTATAATATTCTTTTTTTATATGAGAGATTTTTGTTTTCTTAGAAATAAGCTGTGAAAATTTACATTTTTATATATTTTTTAATCCATTGCATTTGCTTTAGACGTCAAAAGTAAAGATAAATTTTAAATAATAATTGATTTAATAGGCTTTATAAAGTAATTTCGATATAAATTTAAATTGCAATCAAATTTCCTAAGTACAAATATTTTATTTTTTACACTCTATCGAAAAGAGCAATATATTTAATAGAGGTGACATCTTACTAAGCACTGGCCAGTTTTGGATAAATTGCTATAGGAATGACATGTTTTTAATTCATTTTTGCTCGGAAATACACGAAATTGGCTCGTGTTTTGTTCAGAAAATATGTTATTGAAAAACCTTTTCCATTTTTTGTTAAAAGCAGAAGATCTTTCAGAAAAGAATGTCAAAGTCGGCGTTTTGATTTGAATATCCGACGTGACAGTGAAAGAGAGGAGAAAAACTGGTCGTCACGTGACACGAATTGCTTATAACTTGATAAATAACTAAATTTCTATTTAAGGATTTTTACCTGTGTATTATATAGTATATTTTGTTAAATTTCATGAAAATGGTAATGAAAATTGTAAAAAATTATCTGCCTCATATATGTAGACAGATATTTATTTATTATTTTATTTTGGAAATACTCAATATATTTAAATAGTGTGTGACAATATTTTTATTAATGATTTAGGTACATGACATAATTCAAATCTATATTTTATGAGTTTTTTTTTTCCAAATTCACTTTCCGATCACACCGTGAAGTCACAGAGTGTTGGCATTTTGATCATAGTTTTTACGTGACTTATGTGACTTGCAGTGACGTCATTGCAACGTCACAAAAATTTCTAAAGCTGTCAAAAAGTAATTTTCTTTATATTATAAGATGTTCTATAGTTCATTTTAAGTTTTCTTTAGATCTCCAAGACGTTCACATTTTGGTCACAGTGTGACGTTACAAAGTGGTGGCATTTTGGTCACAGATGTGACGTGACGTACGTGACTCACATTGACGTCACAATGACGTCACTGTGACTGTGCATGCTATGCGGGGAGTAATATCTCAGATGGATAGCACCTTTCCTGGAAGCAACTGAGAGTACTTTTGGTTCCCCCTTCCCATAACTTAGTCCTTGCCTAGTTACCTGAAACTTATTTTTATCGACAGGACTTAGCAAAAGAAACTAAAGCTTCAGATTTTTGGAACTTGTAAATAATAGGAACAGAGTGTGAGCATAGCGAAAATCAGTGGATGATCTCCAAAAAGTGCCCAAAATTTAAGAAAAAGAAGTGAAATCTTATCAAAAACGTCACCTGTAAAAATTTCAGCCAAGTCTCGTGACTCATTTACCGTAAAAAGTACTGAGATAGTATAAAGCCAAGTTCAGATATATCCTCTGAATATTCTCCTCAGCTATAACTCTGAATTTTTCATTCACAAATCACTCCTAGTCTCTACATTTTTAGTTAATTATTATTGTATGACTTGGCAATTACGTAGCACGAGAATGTGATGTATATAATTAGTCTTAATCAAATAATACTATAACATATTAAGGTGTAATAACATCCCTGTGCGTATATAATTTGCCTTAATCAAATTATCCCTTCCCATCCTATAACATAGTAAGGTGTAATAACTTACCTGTGCCGAGTAATTGCCAAGTAATAGGAGTGATTTGTGAATGAAAATTTCAGAGTTAATAATATAGCTAAACCTGTCTGTATACGGTCTCAGTACTTTTTACGGTAAATGAGTCATGAGACTTGGCTGCATTTTTTACAGGTGACGTTTTAAATGAGATTTTATTTTTACATAATAAGAAATACAACACTTTCCAGCACTTGGTCGACTTTGAATTCAAATTATTTTTTTCTACGCTTCGCCCTAATATGTATAGTTATGTATTCTTTCCATTTATAGAAAAAAAAATCTTAGAGGGCCGACTTCATGTGTAAATTGTACAGTTTCATTACGGACATCAAATTCTGACAACATATTTCAATTTTTCGGTACATTGTACCCTGGAATACGCAGCCGGAATTCATCCGGAAAAATAGTTTATGTATTATGATGTTTTAGCTGCGGAAATCTTATTTGTTTTCGAAAATTAATTTCAACATGTAAACATTACTGAACATAATTTTCTAACAAAGTTCAAAAATAAAATGAAATGTTTTAATCAATTTTATTTCTCGTAGAAGTAATATGTAATAATAGAAATAATACAAATAAAAAGTTGTTTTTTACTACAGATTTTACAAAATAAGAAATGTGTAAATATTTTAACAAAACAATAAAAAAGTATTTTAAGACTAAGTGGGAATATCAAAAGTGTACAGTTACGATTTGCTTTTACATTCGTTAAAATTTTTTGCTAAAATAAAAAAATATATCAATATATTCCCCATTACTTGGCAGAAAATGTATTTTCATACTTCTTGAAAAGGTTATCTATAACATACCATGATGCATATTTAATCTCAACTATATTCAATATAAGAAGATATGTTTGTAGAATATAATTAAAATCATATACAGTGCCACGCAAGAAAAGGGATACATGACTGTCTATGGATGACAATTTCTGGATTTGCTATTTCAGTAATGTTAAGCGTTTTTTTATCATGAATAAAATTTTAGCAAAATATGTGGCATGTATAATAATCTGTACGTAATATACACGGATATACAAAAGAATTCAAGTATGTTTCTGTCTATTAGTACAATTTGCTGAAGATAAATTTTTAACCTAACGTACGTTTTCCTACAAAACTAAACTTTAGTATAAATGCTGGACGATTACACCATGAAACAGTACTACATTAAAGATGTGAGTATAAAACATCACAAATTTACTAAATGGTGTATACAAATGTCAAATTAAAAATTTATACATACATTAAAATAAAATTAAAAATATTGACGTTTCGACCAACTTCTATGGTCATCCTCAGGAAATATTTTTGTAATTGTGAGTAGTGAAATATTTCCTGAGGATGACCATAGAATATGGTTGAAACGTCAATATTTTTAATTTTATTTTAATGTATGTATAAATTTTAAATTTGACATTTGTATACACCATTTAGTAAATTTGTGGTGTTTTATACTCACGTTATTAATGTACTAAATTTTAGTATAATATATGCAATGTTTTATAATCTTGCTGGACGCTTGATTTTAGTTTCTTGTTATTTTCTATTTCAAAAATTAAAATCTTATGCAGTGCCACGTAAGAAAATGGATACATGACTGTCTATGGATGACAATTTCTGGAATTGTTATTTCAGTAATGTTAAGCGTTTTCTATCCTGAATTAAATTTTAGCAAAATCTGTGGCATGTATAATAATCTGTAGGTAATATACACGGATATACAAAAGAATTCATGTATGTTTTTGTCTATTAGTACAAATTGCTGAAGATGAATTTTTAACCTAACGTACGTTTTCCTACAGAACTAAACTTTAGTATAAATGCTGGACGATTACACCATGAAACAGTACTACATTAAAGATGTGAGTATAAAACATCACAAATTTACTAAATGGTGTATACAAATGTCAAATTAAAAATTTATACATACATTAAAATAAAATTAAAAATATGGACGTTTCGACCAACTTCTATGGTCATCCTCAGGAAATATTTTTGTAATTGTGAGTAGTGAAATATTTCCTGAGGATGACCATAGAATTTGGTTGAAACGTCAATATTTTTAATTTTATTTTAATGTATGTATAAATTTTAAATTTGACATTTGTATACACCATTTAGTAAATTTGTGGTGTTTTATACTCACGTTATTAATGTACTAAATTTTAGTATAATATATGCAATGTTTTATAATCTTGCTGGACGCTTGATTTTAGTTTCTTGTTATTTTCTATTTCAAAAATTAAAATCTTATGCAGTGCCACGTAAGAAAATGGATACATGACTGTCTATGGATGACAATTTCTGGAATTGTTATTTCAGTAATGTTAAGCGTTTTCTATCCTGAATTAAATTTTAGCAAAATCTGTGGCATGTATAATAATCTGTAGGTAATATACACGGATATACAAAAGAATTCATGTATGTTTTTGTCTATTAGTACAAATTACTGAAGATGAATTTTTAACCTAACGTACGTTTTCCTACAGAACTAAACTTTAGTATAAATGCTGGACGATTACACCATGAAACAGTACTACATTAAAGATGTGAGTATAAAACATCACAAATTTACTAAATGGTGTATACAAATGTCAAATTAAAAATTTATACATACATTAAAATAAAATTAAAAATATTGACGTTTCGACCAACTTCTATGGTCATCCTCAGGAAATATTTTTGTAATTGTGAGTAGTGAAATATTTCCTGAGGATGACCATAGAATTTGGTTGAAACGTCAATATTTTTAATTTTATTTTAATGCATGTATAAATTTTAAATTTGACATTTGTATACACCATTTAGTAAATTTGTGGTGTTTTATACTCACGTTATTAATGTACTAAATTTTAGTATAATATATGCAATGTTTTATAATCTTGCTGGACGCTTGATTTTAGTTTCTTGTTATTTTCTATTTCAAGAATTAAAATCTTATGCAGTGCCACGTAAGAAAATGGATACATGACTGTCTATGGATGACAATTTCTGGAATTGTTATTTCAGTAATGTTAAGCGTTTTCTATCCTGAATTAAATTTTAGCAAAATCTGTGGCATGTATAATAATCTGTAGGTAATATACACGGATATACAAAAGAATTCATGTATGTTTTTGTCTATTAGTACAAATTGCTGAAGATGAATTTTTAACCTAACGTATGTTTTCCTACAGAACTAAACTTTAGTATAAATGCTGGACGATTACACCATGAAACAGTACTACATTAAAGATGTGAGTATAAAACATCACAAATTTACTAAATGGTGTATACAAATGTCAAATTAAAAATTTATACATACATTAAAATAAAATTAAAAATATTGACGTTTCGACCAACTTCTATGGTCATCCTCAGGAAATATTTTTGTAATTGTGAGTAGTGAAATATTTCCTGAGGATGACCATAGAATATGGTTGAAACGTCAATATTTTTAATTTTATTTTAATGCATGTATAAATTTTAAATTTGACATTTGTATACACCATTTAGTAAATTTGTGGTGTTTTATACTCACGTTATTAATGTACTAAATTTTAGTATAATATATGCAATGTTTTATAATCTTGCTGGACGCTTGATTTTAGTTTCTTGTTATTTTCTATTTCAAAAATTAAAATCTTATGCAGTGCCACGTAAGAAAATGGATACATGACTGTCTATGGATGACAATTTCTGGAATTGTTATTTCAGTAATGTTAAGCGTTTTCTATCCTGAATTAAATTTTAGCAAAATCTGTGGCATGTATAATAATCTGTAGGTAATATACACGGATATACAAAAGAATTCATGTATGTTTTTGTCTATTAGTACAAATTGCTGAAGATGAATTTTTAACCTAACGTACGTTTTCCTACAGAACTAAACTTTAGTATAAATGCTGGACGATTACACCATGAAACAGTACTACATTAAAGATGTGAGTATAAAACATCACAAATTTACTAAATGGTGTATACAAATGTCAAATTAAAAATTTATACATATATTAAAATAAAATTAAAAATATGGACGTTTCGACCAACTTCTATGGTCATCCTCAGGAAATATTTTTGTAATTGTGAGTAGTGAAATATTTCCTGAGGATGACCATAGAATTTGGTTGAAACGTCAATATTTTTAATTTTATTTTAATGCATGTATAAATTTTAAATTTGACATTTGTATACACCATTTAGTAAATTTGTGGTGTTTTATACTCACGTTATTAATGTACTAAATTTTAGTATAATATGAAAAATATATGACTGTCTATGGATGACAATTTCTGGATTTGCTATTTCAGTAATGTTAAGCGTTTTTTATCATGAATAAAATTTTAGCAAAATCTGTGGCATGTATAATAATCTGTACGTAATATACACGGATATACAAATAAATTCAAGTATGTTTTTGTCTATTAGTACAATTTGCTGAAGATAAATTTTTAACCTAACGTACGTTTTCCTACAAAACTAAACTTTAGTATAAATGCTGGACGATTACACCATGAAACAGTACTACATTAATGACGTGAGTATAAAGCATCACAAATTTACTAAATGTTGTATACAAATGTCGAATTAAAAATTTATACATACATTAAAATAAAATAAAAAATATGGACGTTTCGACCAATTTCTATGGTCATCCTCAGGAAATATTTTTGTAATTGTGAGTAGTGAAATATTTCCTGAGGATGACCACAGAAGTTGGTTGAAACGTCAATATTTTTAATTTTATTTTAATGTATGTATAAATTTTAAATTTGACATTTGTATACACCATTTAGTAAATTTGTGGTGTTTTATACTCACGTTATTAATGTACTAAATGTTAGTATAATATGAAAGATATATGCAAATCTACAGATCAAATACAGAACTGTATACAAAAGAATTGAAATACGTTGTGGCTATGGACGGTAATGGCTGAAATCTGTATTTAAAATGTATTATGCGTTTACTATAACGTTTTCTTAGTTATCATATTTACCTTATTAAACAGCGAAGTTTTGTTAAAATATTCTGTTGAAAAGGTTTTGTTCAAAAGTGTTTTATAATCTTGCTTGACGCTTGATTTTAATTTCTTGTTATTTTCTATTTCAAAAATTAAAATCCTATGCAGTGCCACGTAAGAAAATGGATACATGACTGTCTATGGATGACAATTTCTGGAATTGTTATTTCAGTAATGTTAAGCGTTTTTTATCCTGAATAAAATTTTAGCAAAATCTGTGGCATGTATAATAATCTGTAGGTAATATACACGGATATACAAAAGAATTCATGTATGTTTTTGTCTATTAGTACAAATTGCTGAAGATGAATTTTTAACCTAACGTACGTTTTCCTACAAAGATAAATTTTAGTATAATATGAAAAATATGTACAAATCTAGAGATCAAATACAAAACTGTACAAAAGAATTGAAATACGTTGTGGCTATGGACGGTAATGGCTGAAATCTTTTTTTAAAATGCATTATGTGTTTACTAAAATGTTTTCTTAGGTACCTTAGTTTCTTAGGTATGTCCAACATAATTTGAAATTGTGTACTACATTTTCTTACTTACCTTATTTAACAGCGCAGTTTTGTTAAAATAGTCTATTGAAAAGGTTTTGTTCAAAAGTATTTTTTAATCTTGCTTGAAGCATGATTTTAATTTCTTGTTATTTTCTATTTCAAAAATTCACAGTATTTTTAAATGCGTTAAAATTTATCCATGTCATAATATATTTTAGAAAGTTCATTAAATTATTTATTTCTTTTGTAAAAAATAACAAATTTTAAACATTTTACATTCGAAAAATTCTGAATATAATTTCAGGCTTATTTAAATATTTTGGCATGCAACGAGAAATATTTACCTCGCATACAAATTGTTTTTTTTTGTAATAATGTTCTCTGAGGTCCAAATACAAAAATATTATCACGACATTGTATATTTTCTTTCATGTTTATGTCAGTTGGCTTATAGAATGAGGTGTAAAATTTAGAATCAGAAATAAACTTTCAAGTAAAACTATGCTAGGTCATATATATGCAAGTATTTTTCGTTTTGTTTTTCAAGCATAAATACATCCATTGAAATAAATTATGACACAGCATTCCATTTACTTTTTTTTCTGTTTTTATGAATTTCCAACATAATTTGCAATTGTGTACGACATTTTCTTTTTGTTTTGATTGACTGTGTGTCACTCTGTTCGCGATCTAATCATTGGAAATATCCTTCATTACTGAAGTGAAAGAAATCTTTACATGCAAACTGCTACTTTACGAATTGATTCAAAATCTTTTAAGGGAAAAACAGGAAATGTGTTCTTAACGAGAGCTTTGGCGCCTAATGTGTTTAATGCAGTCTAAATGTATCGTACGCATAAACTTTGTAGAACACTTATTTTTAATTGATCGTTTCGATGCGTTAAGTTCTAATGCCTGAAATATATTTATTTTAAGATGTAATTTTGGGGCGTTTCTTAGAATATAACACCAGATAAATGCAAGATCTCTGAGAGTTTTCGAGAGTTTTTTTTTATATTTTTATGACTTTCCAACAGAACTTGCAATTGTGTATTATGTTTTCTTTTTCTTTTGTTTGCCTGTGTGTCACTCTGTCCGTGATCTAATCATTGAAAATATCCTTCATTAATATGGTGAATGAAATAATCGCATGTAAACTGCTATTTCATCAATTGCTTCAAAATCTTTTGAGGAGAAAACAGTAAATGTTTCCTTAACGGTAGCTTTGTCGCCTACTTCGTACGCATAAATTTTGTAGGACATTTATTTTTAATGGATCGTTTCGATATGTTAAATTCTAATGTCTGAAATACATTTATTTTATGATATATTATTTATAAATTTTAAAAGCTTGTAGAGCATGCTTTCGCAGTTTTGTTTTTTAAGTTTATTCTTCTATATATCTTTTTATAAATCAATAACATGCATTCATATCAAAATGCATTTACATTTGAGATTTATTTTCTATAAACCAACAAATAAAGGTTACAGTAAATAACATTAATGTGAAGAATACATTTTCCCTATATTTTGAATGATTGAAAAATAAATAAGTGAAAACAAATACAACAAACGAATAACATTAAATCCATTTTATTGAAGAATTAAAGGTTCGACATTTGCTATATTATGATAAAAGTGGCTTTCGGTTGGAAAAAACACATTTCTTTGTTACAAAAAGACGAATGTCAGAAAAAGAT